>JARQOD010000009.1:23488286-23576992 GCA_033576555.1 Oophaga sylvatica | reverse complement strand
TTACATATAGAGTTGAGCGATACTTTCCGATATCCTAAAGTATCGGAATCGGAATGGTATCGCCGATATCACTAAAATATCGGCGATACCCGATACCGATACCGGAAGTCCCATGTAAGTCTATGGGAACAAAATATCGAAATTAAAAAAAACCCATTCTTGCCTTGTTGGTTAATTGTACATGAAGGAAAACAAGAAAGAGTAATGTAGAATGTATTGGGGAAGGTTGAGGAGACATTAAAGGCATAGATGTTTAACCCAATCAAATGGAATAGCATAAATATTTTTTTTTTTAAAGATGTTCGGATTGACGAAGAAATTGACAATGTTAACGTTTTTTATATTTTGGCAAATATGTATATTACACAACTTCCATGCTCTTCATCTTCACCTTTTTAACTTTTCACACACTTTCTCCTTCATAATCTTCTGCAGCATCATCTTTTTCATCAAATTATTCTTCATCTTCACCTTCTTTATCTTCTTCTTAAACTTCTTGCTATTCATCTTTGTTAACATTACTCATATTCTTCTTATTAAACTATTATTCTTATTCATATTCTGCTTCATCTTCTTCATCATATTCTTATTTGTGACAGAGAATCCTGTACTTGTAATCTGTCAAAGTATGAATTTTTCATCCTTCCGTTCTTGCTGTCACAAAAGATTTAAATTACAACAGTATTTGTCCGTGTTCAGTTTAGCCTGCAGCAGCAGGCATTTTCCAGGGGCACCACGAGGAGGAACGGACTCACCCCCATACACTGCTTAGTCTTCTTCTGCTTAGAATTTAGAGCATATATTTTGCTCTTCATTTTGGTCTTATACTTCATGTTCTTCTGCTTTTAGATCTTCTGCTTATTGTTCTTGTGTCTCTTGTTCCGTATCTTGTATTTGTAGCACAATCTTGTACCAGCTGATGTTACTGGGACACGGTTACTAAGCAGGAGGTACCTGTGCTCCAAAGCACTACCAAGGACCAGCAGACGTTGCTGGAACTCGGATACCGAGATGGAGGCACCTAGGCCAAAGGCACTGCGGAGAACCAGTTGACGGTACTGGAACCCGGACGGGTAGCAGAAGGTACAAGAGCCAATGCAAGTAACGAGGACCAGCTGACTGTGCTGGAACCCGGAGGGGCAGCAGAAGGAAAAGAGCCAATGGCACAACCGAGGACCAGCTGACGTTACTGAACCCCAGTAACACAGGAGCAAGTGTTGACTGTGCTAACAGCACTTCCGAGCAACAACTGGCGGTGTTGGAGCCCAGGGTCAAGGAGGATGTTTAAATACTAGATCAAGTAATTTCCTTGTTACCTGTCAATTTTAAATGTCTATACTTCAAACAAGAGAAAGATAACCTTTACTACCATAAGATGATGATTTCATTTAAACTAATATCTAGATAAATAAAGAATTGACAAACATAAACACATACATTAACATGTTGAACAGCAATGCAAACCACAAAATAAATTAGTTAAGGAATCTGCTATACGGTTGTACATAAAAGCATACAAGTACATATCTGAATCCATTAATGATGGATAAGTAACAGTATGTACACCATTTTTATTGTATAGACAATGAATGTCTGACTTCAAAACATCATCAGCATTACAAGTTATCTGTGATATTACTAAAATGTTCCATTTGCTGAATAATGTCACTAAATATTTTATACAAAATTATACAATTTCCATCATGTAATACTCATAATATGTGGCAATAATCATTTTTATTAACAAACATAACCTTTAAAAAGTGCATAGTGCATAGTGAAAATTGCTATTTATGGCTGACTGTCGACTTGGAAGCATGACAACAGATAGATAAGGTATATATAGATGAGCACTGCATAGCCACAGATGGTGAATGGCGATGTAATACTGTACCTCAATAAAGTGTGCGTCACTACTACATATTTTTTTTTATATAGCTTATAAACAGGGTACATGGATGTATGCTTGTGCCT
The DNA here is from genome assembly GCA_033576555.1 of Oophaga sylvatica. Classification (NCBI taxonomy): domain Eukaryota; kingdom Metazoa; phylum Chordata; class Amphibia; order Anura; family Dendrobatidae; genus Oophaga; species Oophaga sylvatica. The sequence continues at coordinate 23,575,018 of JARQOD010000009.1, read as the reverse complement.
TTGTTTTGACGCACAGACTGCCTTCCTGCTGAGACGCATTGGGTAGTGAACAGTTGTGTGCAGTGTTCACTGCAGTCTCTGCGGAATAACCACACTTAGACCTTATAACTTTTCAGACTTTCTTTATCAATCTACCAAGATGAAGAAGGCAGGGAGTAAGGCACGTGGTCGTGGAGTTTCTTCAGGGAGAGGACGTGGGGATTCTGTGGCTGCTGCGGCCCCCAGTGACACAGCATCCACCAGTTTTCCCCCGTGAGCGTTCCTTTATGCGCACTTTTGTAGGAGCTCGGAGTACCCCCCTGCTGCGGGAAGAACAAATTGAAGCCGTTGTTGTTTGGATGTCAGCCAATGCATCGACTTCAATTGCTTCCACCTCCTCTCAGGACCACAGCACTGTTGGGCAACCATCTGTCTCTTCACCGCCTGGCAAATTGCCCAGGCAGTCAGAGAGTTCTGTACAGGAGCCAGCTGAGTGTCTGCTTCTGTTCTCAGAATCTATTGGCTTGCAAACAGGGGCCCAGCCAAGCAGCATTCTGTAATGTGAAGAGGGAGTATGCAGTGATGCGCAACAGCTGTGTCTCTCTGAATCTGAAGAGGCGGGTGAGACAGTGCCGATGGTCAGCACACCGCAGAACGCATCTGATGATGATGAGACCCAGGTGCCAGTTTCTGTTGAGCATGGTGCTGGCCAGACCACCCAACAGCAGGTGTTGGAAGAGGGTAGTGGAGATGATGAGGTCCAAGACCCAACATGGCATGAAGAACAGGAAGGTGGTGGGAGCAGCTCAGAGGAATAATAATAATATTTATTTATATAGCGCCATCATATTCCGCAGCGCTTTACAGTTTAGCAGTTTCAGAACACAAGTCATAAGTAACAACGTTAACAATACAATAATTTAAGCTAAATAAGTCGCCCCTGCTCGTGACAGCTTACAATGTACAATGAGATGGGGGAGATACAAAGTATAGGTGTTTATATACAATGGTGCATTTACAATGATGTTCCAGCCATCTTAAGGGACTGAGGGATGGAGATAGTGAATGGGCTAGAGACACACACACACTTACACAGAATACATAGAATGACTTTGATTAGTGAATGTGATAGGCCGCTCTGAACAAATGTGTTTTGAGGGAGCGCCTGAAACCATGCAAATTGTGGATAGTCCTAATTTCTTGGGGTACAGCATTCCAGAGGATTGGCGTAGAGCAGGAGAAGTCTTGGAGTCGGGAGTGGGAGGTACGTATTAGTGCAGAGGTTAGTCGAAAGTCGTTTGCAGAGCGCAGCAGTCGGTTAGGCCGATAGATAGAAATGAGGGAGGAGATGTAGGAGGGGTGCTGCACTGTGGAGAGCTTTGTGGGTGAGAACCAGTACTTTGGTTGAAAGCTGGGAGAGGCCTAGAGAAATGGTTAGTGATAGAAGGAAGATAGAGGAAGACATTGCCCCAACGGTACAAACAGGAGGGAGAGTTAGGCTGCAGACTCGGTTGCCTGTAGCCTCCAGTTTGGCACCTGTTCGGAGCAGTTGTCTTCCAAAAGTCAAAACGTGCGCTCCCAGGACTTGCACTGCGTGGTCCTTTTTTCACACACTTGCACATGATATTTGCTATGTGAAATGCAAGCTGTGTAATCAAAAATTAAAAATAGCTAAAAGTGTCAGTCACCTCAATACCACAAATATGTGGAAACATGTGCGGACAAAGCACTAGTTGAGTTACAAAGACACACTAGAGATGTAGGCCAACCTACAGCAGCACCTACATCTTCAGGTTGTGTTGAAGCCTCTTCATCGAGCTCACACACAGCTGGTTATGCTTCCTCACAGGATCGCCATGGAAGAACCTCGGCCACTGTTGTCCAGAGACAAACTGTTATTCCACACACAGCAGCAAGTTCCCTGTCATCCTCACACTCCCAGGCCACAAAACAGCCATCGGTAGCACAGGCATGGGATAAAAGACGGCCATACTCCGCAAACCATGCACGAGCACAGGCTCTGAATGCTGGCATTGCAAAACTCCTGTCCCTTGAAATGCTGTGATTCAGGCTGGTGGAGACAGACAGTTTCCGTAACTGAATATCATTGTCAATCCCACAATACAATGTGCCAAGCCGATTTCATTTCAGCAGGCAAGCCGTCCCTGGTCTGCAAAAGCATGTTGAGGGAAAAATTAAACATGCGCTACTAAAAGCCCTCAGTAGCAAGGTCCACCTGACCACCGATGCGTGGACCAGTACCCATTGTTATGATCTGCTACAACCAGTAAGGAAAGAAGGGAATTCTGTCCCTACAATACAACTAAGCTGAATCCCTACGATGTAACGGGGAACCTGATCCTGCGACCAGACCCGCTAAAGTCCTCATCTAGTGTGAACGAAGACCTATAGTTGCGAGGGAGTAATCCCTACAAGATCTAGGGACTGTGAGAAAAGGTGGACACCTCCTAACATAAATTGTAGCATGGATAATTAAACAGAAAAATAAATACTTTGTGATCCTAACATCAAGCAAAACTGACAGATTAAGGCACCTAAGCACCCGGCTAGCTTAACAGTAGATAATACAATGAAGTCAAGCAAAGCCAGAAGGGCGGAGCCAGACTAAATAGGGAAAAAAGGTCATGTGACCAGCAAACTGAAACAAAACCTAACAAGAGGGTTCTAACACCCATGGCCAGGGACAATACCTTTCCCTCACTGCCCATTGGGTCAATGTTGTGCAGCCGGGTACTGATCTTGCGAGTGGCGCTGTACGTGTTCTGCCAACTCCAAGGATTGCAGGAATCAAGTCTGTACACATTGATTCCTCCTCCTATTCCAGTTCCTCAGAATCATCGCTGCAGGAGCCGTCACGGTCTACCTCCACATGGACCCGTGAACGTTTACCTGTTGCGACCGATATGAGCACAGCCGTGTCCAAATGTCAACAGGCCATCCTGAAATTAATTTCCATGGGGAATCTTAGCCACACAGCGCAGGAGCTCTGTAATGCCATAAAGCAGGAGAGCGACGTGTGGTTTTTGGAAGAGAATCTACAGGCAGGCTTGGTAGTGTGTGACAATGGCCGAAATCTGGTGTCAGCTCTGGGCCTTGGCAACCTCACTCACATACCATGTCTGTCATATGTGCTCAACTTGGTCGTGCAGAGTTTTTTGAGGGACTATCCGGATCTTGATGCACTGCTGCACAAGGTCCGCCTAGAGTGCGCTCACTTGCGACGTTCCAGCATGGCCAGATCGCTGATTGCAGCTCTGCAACGCAGATTTCACCTTCATGAACATCGCATCATATGTGACGTACCCACCAGGTGGAATTCCTCGTTACATATGTTGGAGCGGTTGTGTGAGCAGCAGCCAACAGTAATGGAGTATCAGCTGCATCAGGCGCAGTCAACTCGCAATTTGCGCCGTTCACACTTCACCACTACTGAGTGGGCCTCTATAATAAGAATAATAATATTATTTATTTATATAGCGCCATAATATTCCGCAGTGCTTTACAGTTTAACAGTTTCAAAACACGAGTCATAAGTAACAACGTTAACAATACAATAATTAAAGCAAAATCAGCCGCCCCTGCTGGTGAAAGCTTACAATCTACAATGAGGTGTGGGAGATACAAAGTACAGGTGTTTATATACAATGGTGTTTTTACAATGATGGTCCAGCCATTTTAAGGAAGTGAGGGATGCATGGAGATAGTGAATGGGCTACACACACAGAATTACACATAGAATGACTTTGATTAGTGAATGTGATAGGCCACTGTGAACAAATGTGTTTTGAGGGAGCGCCTGAAACCATCCAAATTGCGGATAGTCCTAATTTCTTGGGGTAGAGCATTCCAGAGGATTGGCGCAGCGCGGGTGAAGTCTTGGAGTTGGGAGTGGGAGGTACGGATTAGTGCAGAGGTTAGTCGAAGGTCGTTTGCAGAGTGCAGCAGTCGGTTAGGCCGATAAATATAAATAAGGGAGGAGATGTAGGGGGGTGCTGCGCTGTGGAGAGCTTTGTTGGTGAGAACCAGTAATTAGAATTGGATCCTATAATGAATGGGCAGCCACTGCCAGTGTAATGAGTGGCGAATAACTCTATGAAGGATATCTGCCACGTTTTGCGTGCGTTTGATGAGTCAACGCGGATGGCGAGTGCAGATGATGCACTAGTCAGCCTGACTGTCCCCCTTATCTGCCTGCTTCAAAAAACACTGCAAGCACTAAGGCATGAGGTTTTGGAAGAGGTGGAGGATGAGGAGTCACAAATTCCATCACCTTCTGGACAGTCAGCGCAACGTGGTTCCTCACAAAGGGCTGGAGGACTTTCAAAGTACCATGCTGTATCAACAATTGAACCTCCAGAGTCGCTGTCTATATTTTCATAACCATTACAAACTTTTAATGTATTTACAAAGCACATAATGTACATTTTTTGTCTATCCTTTTGTAATGCTATTGTGTTTCCATAAACTGATGTTACAGAATTATGATACAAAGTTTTTAAATTTTGAGTTTTAAATTTTGTAAATTTATATGTATTTGAAGGACTTTGTGAGGAGGATGAGGAGGAGTCAATGGAGGAGGAAGACATCGCTCCAGAGGGAGGTAGACAATGCTCTAGTCAGTATGTAGACCAAGGGTGGGGTGATGCACAGCAGGCGGAGATGACGCCTCTTGCAGGGGACAACGTTTCTTGGCCAGTTGGGAGTCTGCAGCACATGGTTGATTTCATGCTGCAGTGGCTGAGAAACGACCGCCGCATCGAACACATTCACACCACGTCTGATTATTGGGTGTACACCCTCCTAGACCCTCGCTACCGGGACAACTTACAAAGCCTCATCACACCGTTGAACCGGGAGCGTAAAATGCGGAAGTACCAAGACACACTGGTGCAATCCATAATGTTCTCCATTCCAGCCGAGAGCACTGCTGCTGCTACTGATTTACAAAGCAGCTCTGTGCGTCGAGGCAGTGGAGACAGCTCTGCAACAAGAGGGAGCACAAGCAGCGCCTCTGCACAGGGCAAGAACAGTATGTTCCAAATGTGTCGAAGTTTTGTGGCAGCGCCACCAATGTCTACACCATCCGAGACGGCTCCAGTCAGCAGGAGGCAACATTTCCGTAAGATGGTACAGACTACATGTCTTGCCCTCTCAGTGTACTCTCAGATGGCTCTTCCCCATTCAAGTTTTGTGTCTCTAAGCTGGATACATGGCCAGAGCTTAGCCAGTATGCATTGGAGGTGCTGGCTTGATCTGCTGCCAGTGTATTATCGGAGCGCGTCTTTACTGCTGCAGGTGGTGTACTAACAGACCGTTGCATGCGACTATCCTACGATAATGTAGAACGGCTTACTTTTCTGAAAATGAACTAGGCATGGATCTCGCCTGAATTTGCCTGTCCGGTTTCAGATTAACTAACTGGTTGGCAACGTTTTCCATGTCTCCTGTTATGTTCATCTTTCTACCACCTGAGCTATACTCCCTGGGCTACAACACTGCCAGTTGCTGCTCAGAAGTGTCGTGTCCACAGACCAATACACAAGCTATAGTGATAGTGGGGTTCAGTAACGCCTGCTGTTCCCCTGCTGTGTGTCCGGCAAAAATTACTGCTACCTAGCTACACATGTTTAAAAAAACATGACATGTTAAAGTGGCTAGTGCTACACATAGATATCAGGCTACACCCTTATTTCTAAGCTGTAAACAAGTGAAACGTCAAATTTAAAACCATTCAATGATTAGTGTTGGTAACAAATCTGTAACTAAATAATTGTGACATATTATGGCAGATATCCACATGTCTAACACAAATGCTAACACAAAAGCATACTTATGCTATAGGGTACTGATGGTGAACCTTCTCACTCCATAACTTTGACCAATCCAACTCACATCATGCCTCAAATGCTGCAATGTTGGAAGTGCATAATGTGGGTTGAACTTTGACAACAGCTGCAGTGCGAAGGTTATCCTTCTGTGTTCTTGGCTTTTAAATAAAAGCATACAAGTAAATATAATAATACATTGTTGATTAAGGGACATGATGTACACCTGTAATATTGTGCAAACAATGGATGTAGGACTATTCCTCTTCAACATTACTTATATTTGTGTCATTTGAAAAAATACATATTTTAGTTAAAAATTAAAAACCCATGTTCAGTAGCTGTGAAAGGCCCGTTTGTGTACTTCTATATTGTTTGCAACCAATGTATTGTATACGGATGGAAGCGCGTCACACTAATAGATTAGATTTATTTTAAATGGAATGTAGCAGAACCAATTGGAGATAAATGAAAAGGATGAGCCACTGACAGACACTCAGCAGAGTACACGCAGCGGTGGTTGAAGAAGTAAATGGAGCGTGATGTGCACTCAAAAAAGTTAAAAACACAGACTGAAGTGAACACTGAAACACAACTGTCCACAATCTGTGAAAGGCTACTCCTTTGTGTACTTCTATAGTGTTTGCAACCAATGTATTGTATACGGATGGAAGCGCGTCACACTAATAGATTAGATTTATTTTAAATGGAATGTAGCAGAACCAATTTAGAAAAATGACAAGGATGAGCCAGTGACAGACACTCAGCAGAGTACACGCAGCGGTGGTTGAAGAAGTAAATGGAGCGTGATGTGCACTCAAAAAAGTAAAAAACACAGACTGAAGTGAACACTGAAACACAACTGTCCACAATCTGTGAAAGGCTACTCCTTTGTGTACTTCTATAGTGTTTGCAACCAATGTATTGTATACGGATGGAAGCGCGTCACACTAATAGATTAGATTTATTTTAAATGGAATGTAGCAGAACCAATTGGAGATAAATGAAAAGGATGAGCCACTGAGACACGCTCAGCAGAGTACAAGCAGCAGTGCTTGAACAAGTAACTGGAGCGTGATGTGCACTCAAAAAAGTAAAAAACACAGACTGAAGTGAACACTGAAACACAACTGTCCACAATCTGTGAAAGGCTACTCCTTTGTGTACTTCTATAGTGTTTGCAACCAATGTATTGTATACGGATGGAAGCGCGTCACACTAATAGATTAGATTTTTTTCCACTAAAATGGAGCAGCACCAATTAGAGAAAAATGTGAAGGATGAGGCAGTGACACACGCTCAGCAGACTACAACCAGCAGTGGTTGAAGAACTAACTGGAGCGTGATCTGCACTCAAAAAATCATAAACCTCACAGACTGCAGTGAACACTGAAACACAACTATTCACTATCTGTGAAAAGCTCCTTTCTGTACTTCTATAGTGTTTGCAACCAATGTATTGTATACGGATGGAAGCACGTCACACTAATAGATTTGATTTTTTTCTAATATAATGGAGCTGCACCAATTCCACTAAATAAAATAAAAAAAAAAAAGAGTCAGTGACACGTGCAGATGCCTACAAACAGCGGTGGATGCAGAGCAAACTGCAGCGTCACCTGCACTGTCACACACACACCTTGCACAGAGCTGTTAAAACAACACTGGCAAAATGAAGCTTTACACAGCGGTTGGTAAACTAGCCTGCCTCAAGCACAGTAGTAACACAAAATCGCAATATCTAACTGTCCCTCAGAGTCAGCACAGCAGCGTTCTGTCCCTAACTGAGTTCACAGCACAGTGACGCTAAAATGGCTGCGGCGCCTTTTATAGTGCATTCTGACATCATTTCAGCAGCCAATCACAGCCATGCCATTAGTTAAGATGACCGCATCATTACAGGATGTGCCCACACTTCGTAGGATTCCTCATTGGCTGACTAAAATCACATTGCCTCTCAAAGAATTATGGGAACTTCCGATTCCGGTATACGATATTGAAAAAGTATCGGAATTAAGTATCGGAATTCCGATAACGCGAATATCGGCCGATACCCGATACTTGCGGTATCGGAATGCTCAACACTAATTACATGTGATTGCATTTGTCACATAGCATTGGGGGTTCAAGAGGAAGAACTGATTTATTACATACATTTGGGGGTCACATATAAGGGTACAGGAACATTAAAAAAACACATTGTTGTTGGTACATACTGAATAGTCAAACATTATTTTAAGCATTTTCAAGTCGTTTACTTACTAATGCGTTCTTGGTCCTCCCTAGACCTGTCGCCAAAATCAGGGAACATCTGGGAACAGATTCTCCTCCAAGAGGCGTCCTTCAATGCCCGGTTTGAATAATTTGGATCGCGCTGGTCCCAAAGTTCTGGCCTCTCCTGGACCAGAACAATCAACATTTCCACATTGATGTGAGTGGCCATGGTTCTGGACTCCGTGGAGGCGGTTTCCTGTTTTGGTTTGATTTTTCGTAGCCTAATTAGCATGTCAGCCCTTCCTGTCATTTTTCATGATGCAATTTCATGACACCTGGGATAGTGGTCCGATTTTTAATCGCAAGTCACACAGTGTGGTCCGTTTGTAATCCGATTTTTCATCGCTCCCATAGACTTGCATTGGCGATTGTCGACCGACAATCGGTGACAATCGCAGCATGCTGCGATTGTACACGGACGTTTAAAACGGACCACAAAAAATCGGATACTGGGAGCTGCTCCATAGATTAACATAGGTCCGACTGCAATGCGATATTTCATCGCATTGCAGTCGTCCGATTTTGTCGCCAGTGTGACTCCGACCTTATAGTTACACTTGAAGGCACAGGTAGTGTACATAGTAGTGGTCTTACTGGTTGCAGATAGTCTAGGTTAGTTAAAGAAAACCTGTCCCCTAATAAAATCGTCCAGATTTTGCTCTTATTTTACTATCGCTGCTCCTATGAGTAGCCTGTTGTTTTTTTAATCCACCATACTGTCCAAGAGATCCTTTTTTTATTGCCCTTTTTTTTGGTCTCAATGGGTTAGGTCTCACAGGGTAATGATGCAGAGTAGCTTTGAGATATGCCCCCAGAAAGTTCTGTGAACCACACCCCTTGGAAAAAGCCCATCAAAATTAGCCCTATATAGAAAGTCCCACATCTCTGGAATAGTTTGGTGGATTTAAAGAGAACCTGTCAGCACGATTATGCAATGTAAAGTAACAACATGGCTGTAATGGTGCTGTAACACTGATTACATTGATGCCTTTCTTTCTTTAATCACCATTTTAAGTTTTCTGCTAATCATATTTCGGTTGATCGGGGTTGGACTTTGCACAGGATTTTCTCCTCTATGTGTGAGATTCATCAGCGCCTCCAGTCTATAGAGTGTGGGGGGAAACCCACGCAAACAAGGGGAGAACATACAAACTCCTTGCAGATGTTCTCCTTGGTGGGATTTGAACCCAATGCTGCAAGGCTGTAGTACTAACCACTGAGCCACCGTGTTACTTAGAACAAGTGGAGCCACATGCAATGTATCTAGAAGCCAAAAGTGGATGACCAGCCATGGGTTGGAGAACACTGGAGAGAAGTGTGGTCATATAATTAAACGCTTTCTAAATTGCATTGTACTTTGTAGTGTACTGCTTCTTGAGCAGTGAACTTGATGCAATGAATTCTACTGTAAACCATATGTAGACTTTTCTCTTGCGAATAATATGTGATGTATTTCATTCTGTGTGTACAGACAGGAAAGAAGCACATATGCTGGAGATTCTATCACCGTTGTCACTTTGCCAATACCTGTTCTACATCTACATGAATATTTTATTACCTCTTCAGAATATGTATTGTGTGACAACAGTAGGTATATGGCTTATATATGAGAATTTGCTTGATGAAGCAAAGAAACAAGTAACCAAACCATTACCATGTTAATCACATGTTGTCATTGCCAATGTAATGGAAACCCTATGGTCAAAGACAGCCAATAGTGTCTCTCAATTTTGGCATAGACTTTATTCTAAATTTGAATATTGAGCATTTACAGATGTATTGCTGGATCTGCCATGGAACAGTCACATACAGGTGCTTCTCACAAAATTAGAATATCATCAAAAATTTTATTTATTTCAGTACTTCAATACAAAAAGTGAAACTCATATATTATATAGAGTCATTACACACAGAGTGATCTATTTCACGTGTTTGTTTCTGTTAATGTTGATGATTATGGCTTACAGCCAATGAAAGCCCAAAAGTCATTACCTCAGTAAATTAGAATAATTAGCAAAGAACACCTGCAAAGGCTTCCTAAGCATTTGAAGAGGTACCATAGTCTATTTCAGTAGGCTCCACAATCATGGGGAAGACTGCTGACTTGACAGATGAACAGAAGGCAGTCACTGACACACTCCACATGGAAGTAAGTCACAAAAGGTCATTACTAAAGAAGCTGGCTGAGAAGCACATGTATTTCGGAACCTTATCCTTAAAGAATCTGTCTCATTGCATACAGTCCCTTCTAGGTTAATGGTTCTCCACTCTGACTTGGAGATTCCTAGGTGGGGTTGCAAGTTCTATGACATATAAGACAACAGGATGAAAACAGAGGTTTTCTATATGAGACTACCTGTAAGGTAATTTGAATGTGAAAGCTAAGCAGCATCTCTTAATACATCTTTCATAGACAGGCATTCCTCAGGCCACTTTGATTAGCAGGTCTTAGAGGAACTCTAGCTTTCACCCTTTAACACTTATGCAGGCATCTAGACTTACATGGAGTCCCTTGGGTTGCATCCACGGGGTGGCTACTGACAAGTCTAGTAAGCTGGCAAAGGGAAGTTGACAAGCCGGAACTAAATCAAAGCAGGCTGGATTATGGAGTATCTGAAGTCAGGGACATGGTCAGAAGGATGTCAAAGCCAATACCCAGAGGACAGAATCTGAGACACAATCATCAGGCACACAGGGAGTAAAAAAAAGTCAATAACTAGTAGCAACAGATAGAAAGACATAGGGATTCACTAAACAGCAGACCAGAGTCAGAAGATACCTATACCTGGCATGTTTCAGGAAGCTGCAGGGGGTTTAAATAGAGTGAGGCTCACAGCAAAGAGATGATTACAACTGATTACCACTAGTAATCAGTACTCAGCCGTAAGGCATAAATTCCCTGGCTATGCAAAATCACGCGTTCCAGCCATACTAATGTCAAATAGGACCTCGCCTGCATATTCCAGCGCTGTCTGCATTTTACGAGCAGTGTTGCCTAGTGGCAGAGGTCATACGGAAAGGTTCAGACACTCATGCAACACTACCCTTTTAAAGGAGTTTTCTCTTTTATGATATTGATAATAAGAATTGGTCATCGATGTAAGATCAATGAGTTCGACACCCGGCACCACCACCAATCAGGGTTACTAGCTTAAACAGCTGTAAATGATCAGAGAGGAACACCGCAAATCTATACATTGTTTATTGGCTAAGGATGGCTAATACAGATCAGCTACGATTCTCTACAGTGAATTTAAACAAATACCTATATGTAAGTTCAATGGCACTTCAAAATAGAAACATAATAACCATTTGGAGTATAGTTGCTCCAAAAAACACAAAGAGATCCATTCAAATAGAATCTAAATAATTTATTAATTCCATTGAAAAATATAACCACAATAAAGGTGACAAAAAAAGTGAAAAAGCAGTGTGTCTCACAAGGAGAACTCCAAATATTCCCAGTAATCACTGTAGGAGATAGACTCCCATGTAAAAGTGTAGGTAGAGGTCAATACATGAAGGAGGACTAAAATTGCAATATATAAGGCTCAATGATGCTAAACAGGAAGCACACAAATTGATATCCCTGTAAAAAAATAGTAGGCAAATGACCATGTGTGGCAATTAGCACTAGTCCTAAACATCTATGCCAAAAGAGTAGGCGGTAAAAAACTATGTGTCGCTGTAACCCAGTAGCCCATGGGCAATTGTCCCACCTTGAGGAGAAGTTTGAAAAATACACAGAATATGCACAAAACATGCAACATGAAGATGGCGTCACCCAAGCCGACACGCGTTTCACCGCTGGCTTATTCCTGGATGCGTGGTTAAGGAGAGGGGCTGCCGTCTTTTTACTGCCATGGTAACCAATTTGCGTGAAGAAAGGGACCCTGCTGTTCAGAGGGGCGTGTCGGCGCATGACGCTTCTGCCTTACCCCGTCTACCATGTGACTCCCAGGATCGCGCTGCCGTGAACTGCAAGCGTGGAGCACAAACGGTCATGTGTGAAGCACTTCCGGAAGTCACTTGGGGTCAGGAAAGTTGTGCATGCGCACTGCCACGCTCAAGGGAACCAGAATGTGCAATAAAGAAATAGAAGGTGAATACGTAGTGTAAGGTTTCAACTCACTCGGCTGCTTCAGAGTAATCAGGAGACACGTTTCTTATCCAAAAATCATCAGGTTTATTACATCATAAACCTCACAGTCACATTCAATACAAATCTTCAGTACTTCAGCTCCTTCCTGGAGCCTCACTCCTCATAGACACAGAGACCTCTCTGTAATGTCCCGCCTGGACGCATGGTAGTCTGTCCACCCTGGCAGACTCCCACAACACTCTCTTCAGACACAGAGACCTCTCTGTAATGTCCCGCCTGGACGCATGGTAGTCTGTCCACCCTGGCAGACTCCCACAACACTCTCTCAGGTGCCAAACAAACTCCATTACATAGGCGTAACCCCACCCATAGGTGAGGTCAGGATCACATGGTTAGGTCACCTGATCATGACCTCATCACAGGTCCTTCAGACACACACAAACCATGCTTCCATGCATATCTGGAGGAGCATACCCAGTGCCCCCTAGCTGCATCAGGGGTCACTACACCACATACCTCCCCCCTCTGTTCAAACTTATGGGGTTGAACACTTGTTACCCGACCAGAGATCCTTCTCGGTCGTCTCTGCCAGTCAAACCGTCTGGCTAAGTCGGGCCCTCTGTCATACCACCCACCTCCCCAGCGGTCAGTACGGCGTCGCAATTCCCCTGCACCCATACGTCCTGTCTGGTCTGAGTCCTTTTCAGCTCGTCCACCACAGGTTCTCCTGCTTAGGTCACTCATCACTGAGCTAACTGAGGCATCACTATTTCTACCTCTTCCATCAGGCGCTCTTCGCCTCTCAACACTACGGATTGAAGGTGGCGGCAATCTTCTTTCCATTTCCTGCAGCTCTCTGTTGACCTGCTCCGTCTCCAGTCGTAGTTGCTCTACTTCTCTCAAGTATGACACACGATACTCCAGGAGCATCCAGATATTCCCAAGGCTCTCCCTGGATCTGACAACGAGGAATGGAACCATCCCATCTTCACCCCTGACCTGGACGTCGTCATCAGCCGGAATCCTGACTCTCGTCACACCGGACTTATTCACCATCTCCTGCATCACTTTCCCAAGTCTTCCGATGACTTTCTTCACCAGACCTCTGGCACTTTAATGATGTCTTCCACCAATCCAAGCCGACTTTGAGCCTTTCTTGCTTGCTCCAAACACCGAGCGGCTTCTTTATTCCTCCACATGATCATCTGTTTCGTTCGGAGGCATTGTAGATGCATGTCTCTCAGGACAGCCACTCGCTTCAGTGTGACTTCCTTAGTCGACAGTATGACTAACTGTTTCATCTCTGGCACCCAGTTCACACTACATGCTTCTACCGCCTTTCTAAAGGCCTCATGCACCTCCTCACTGGCACACACTTCTCGCAGGTCTTCGGGTATCTCTATCACACACTTGAAACCCGACCCGTCACCTTCTTGGACAGACTGTTGGACCTCCTCGTCCTGAACATTAGTACAGTTTTCCAAGACATCGCTCTCCCTTGTGTGCTCATCTGCATGGCACTTCCCTTGCTGGATTTCTTCTTCCATAGATTTCTGGAGCTGGGCACCAGTCACCTCCTCCATCTTGAGCTCTCGGAGAACTTCATCTCGCTCTTCTGCCAAGCAGCGACACTCCTGCTGATGTTTCTCTTGGGCCTCTCTGAGCACCTCCGTCTCTCTCCATAGAGCCTTGTTCATACTCTTACACGCTGACAGATGATGTCTGAGCCTAGAGACTTCCCTCTCCAGCTCCTCCACTCTGTGCTCAATCATTCGTCTCAGGACCCTTTCTCGATCGACTGTCTCTTTCACTGTTTCTTTAAACTGTGATGTTGTTACTATATCTGTGATTGGCTTGCTGTTATCCTTGTTTCAGTTTCTGCCTAGTAACAATGATGTAATGGGGAGGAGGAGACAAGGCAGGAGCAGGAAGTCCTGGGTAAAGGGAGCAGGAGAGAGGAACGAAAATAAAGTATGGCTGTTTAAACCTACCATCCAGCATCTCTGTGTGGCCTTCTGGAGTTCCCTTCATCTGCACAACAACACTACAACTGGCGACGAGGAAGCGTTCATCATCAGCTAAAGGTATTTCAGCTCTACAACAATGGCCTGTTTACCTGCCTTCCCTGCTTTTGATGTGCATCAGTCCCCAGCTAACCTAGCAGCATGTTGGGAGAAATGGCTGAAGCGTTTTGATATATTCCTACAAGCCATGAACATATCAGATGATACCAGGAAGAAAGCCATGCTATTACATTATGCAGGGGAACAAGTCTATGATATCTTCACTACTCTGCCTAATACAGGAGAAGACAAAGACTATGAGCTCAGTAAGGCAGCATTAAGCAAATATTTCTCCCCACACAGAAATGCAGCATTTGAAATCTTCAAGTTTAGACAAAGCAGTCAGCAACAGAAAGCATTGATGAATATCATGTCCGACTACGGCACCTTGCAGCTTACTGTGAATTTACAGATGTCGACAAAGAGATCCAAATGCAGATTTTACAAGGCTGCATCTCCTCTAAGTTACGGAGACAAGCACTCAGAGATCCCACCATGACTTTAGCAAAACTGCTTGAAACAGCACGTGTAAATGATACCGCCGAAAAACAAGCTAAACTCATAGAGAACATTGAGTGCGAGGCGGAAGCACCATCTTGTATAGCAAAGCTGACACAGAGACCGCCTGTGCCTCGTATGCAGGGGGCAACTTGCTACAACTGCGGAGGGTCGTATCCTCACCAGAATGTCTGCCCAGCAAAAGGGGGACCTGCCATAATTGTGGAAAACAAAACCATTTTGCAAAAGTGTGTAGATCCAAACCACAATCCCCTCACTCCACAGTACAACCCAGGTCACAGAAAATCCAAACGCTGCAGCTTACTGACGAGCCTCACAGTACTTATCTATTCTCAGTGACTGCAGAGGGATCTCAAACACTGCACGCACTTACCAGTCCAAGGCGACTTATCCTGATAAATGGTAGTCCGGTGGAAGCCCTAGTAGACACGGGGCATCAGTAAACGTCATCAGCCGTGCAGTCTATAGCCAACTCCCGAACAGACCTGCTCTACAAAGCACTAGCCTAAAGATTTTTCCTTATGGTTCAGCATCTGCACTCCCCCTGTGTGGCAAATTTCAGTCAGAACTTGCAGCTGACGGGAAGTCCATCACCGACACTGTATATGTAGTAGAGTGCTCCGCAGACACGCTTCTCAGCTGCAGGAGTGCTATATCTCTGGGTCTGGTCAACCTGGTCAATAGCGTCACAGGTCCTTCGGCCCAACACATCATGCAGAGATACCCCAATCTCTTTAAAGGTCTCGGTAAGCTAAAAGACGTTCAGATAAAATTGCATATTGACCAGTCAATACAGCCGTCTGTTCAACCTCACAGGCGCATCCCATTTCATGTCCGCAAACTTGTGGAGCAAGAACTGCAGGATCTGGAAGCGTCTGATGTTGTTGAACGAGTTGAAGGCCCGACTCCTTGGGTATCGCCCATTGTTGTTGCACCAAAACCAAAGCAGCCTGGTAAAATCCGGCTATGTGTGGATATGCGGCATGCCAATTTGGCTATTCAAAGAGAAAGGCACATCACGCCCACTATTGATGACATTATCACAGACCTGAATGGTGCAAAAGTATTTTCTAAAATTGATTTAAAATCAGGTTATCATCAACTTGAGTTGCATCCAGATTCCAGGTAGATTACAACTTTTAGTACCCATGTGGGCTTACGACGATTCAAGAGGTTGAACTTTGGTATCTCATCTGCTGCAGAAATATTTCAGAACGTTATCAGTCAGGTTCTATCTGGAATAGCAGGAGTTCTAAACGTCAGTGATGACATTCTTATATATGGTACAACCCAAGAGGAGCATGACAGTCACTTAGAGCAAGTGTTTCAGAGACTGCAAGCCTGCAATCTAACTGTCAATCCGTCAAAATGTGAATTTAACCAAAAGTCATTAAGCTTCTTTGGATATATCTTTTCGGAGCAAGGAGTTTCAGCAGATCCTCAGAAAGTTGCTGCCATAAAGTCAGCTAGCCAACCTCAAAATGTGTCAGAGGTTCGCAGTTTTCTAGGACTAGTCACGTACTGTGGGCGATTTATGCCTGATCTGGCCACGATCTCCGAACCCCTGCGACTACTCACGAAAAAAGACACTCCTTGGACATGGACTACTGAACACCAAGCAGCATTCGATTCCATGAAGTCCGGTCTGACTGGCGACACCGTCATGGCATATTTTGACCCTCTAAAGTCCACAGAGCTGATCGTGGACGCTAGTCCGGTGGGCCTGGGTGCAATTCTCACACAAGTGTCCAAAGAAAGCAACGTTTCTACCATTTCCTATGCAAGCAAAGCCTTAACAGAGACAGAACAACGCTATTCACAAATTGAAAGGGAAGCTCTTGCGGTTGTGTGGGGATGCCTTCATTTTCATCTGTACCTTATGGGACATAAATTCACAGTGATAAGTGACCACAAACCGCTCATTCCGCTTTTCAACAAACATTCTTCAAAGCCTCCCCCACGACTTGAACGCTGGTTGCTCCGCCTACAGAACTACCAGTTTCGGTTGAGATACGAGGCAGGAGCTGGTAATCCGGCTGACTACTTTTCGAGACACCCAACACCACAAACTACCAAGGACGACATCCCAGCAACTATCCTTGCAGAGGAACATATCAATTTTATTGTTGCACATTCTGTGCCAAAAGCTATGACTATGGAGGAAATACAACAAACGGTGGATTCCGATCACCAACTTCAGTTAGTTATAGAGACTGTTCGATCTAAAAATTGGAGCAATTTTCTTGCTGAAGCCCGCCTTCAAACACCGGATCAAACAACCTACTTGACAGCCTTCTTTAATGCACGACATGATCTCTCCGTGTCTGATTCAAATCTACTGTTGCGTAACAATCGGCTGGTGATACCCCAGAAACTTCAAAGCAGAGTACTGGATCTGGCCCACGAGGCTCATCAAGGGGTGGTGAAAACAAAGCAATTACTGAGAGAGAAAGTCTGGTTTCCAGGACTAGACAAAAAAGTAGAGGCACTCATTGAAAATTGCATACCTTGCCAAGCAACTACAATTGACCATAGACGCGCACCCTTACAAATGACACCCCTGCCAGAGGGCCCGTGGTCTGCTGTTAGTGTTGATTTCTGTGTTTTACCGGATCACTCCTATCTGCTGGTTGTCATGGATGACTATTCGAGGTTCCCAGTCATTGAACATGTTTCGACAACCTCTACCAGGGCTGTTATACCAAAATTAGACAAGATCTTCTCGGCATATGGCATACCGGAAACAGTGAAGTCCGACAATGGACCACCTTTTAATAGCACAGACTTTCGATCATTCGCAACCTATCTTGGTTTCACTCACAGGAAAATAACTCCTTACTGGCCTCAGGCCAATGGTGAAGTGGAACGGTTCATGCAATCAATCAACAAAACTTTGAGGATCGCTACCATGGAGCACAAGGATTTACAGCAAGAGTTACACAGATTTATTAGACAGTACAGAGCTACACCCCATTCTACTACTGGGATACCACCTGCCACTGCGCTGTTCAACAGGCCTATGCGTGTCAAACTCCCGAGCGTTCCGCAGAGCCCTGTTCAAACCCCAATTGCTACTAAGGATGCCATATCCAAACAGAAGATGAAGAGGTATGCAGATAAGAGCAGTCATCGTTGCAAGCCACCGGAAGTATTGGTGGGAGATTGGGTCCTGGTAAAAAGGCTAAGACCTAGAGACAAGTTTGCATCACAATACTATCCTGAACCCTTTCAGGTCACACAAGTCAAAGGCACCATGGTTACTGCTCAAGATCACGGTCGCCATGTCACAAGGAACGTGTCCCATTTTAAAAAACTTTGCGACTATGTCCCAGAAACAGACGAGGCAGATAGCGATGACGTCCTGCCGGATCCCCAGAGCTCAGCAGTTCCAAGGGAGGATACCTCAGGGGACTCAGAAAGTTCATCTGGGACTGTGATGTCTCACCGCTATCCAGCGAGGGCAAATCGTAGACCGCCAGCCCACCTCTTGGACTATGTTCTGCAGTAAAAAAAAAAAAAAAAAAATCCTTCGTACTAATGTGAACTTTTGGACCGTTATCCAGTTATAATGTTGTTTTGTTTGGTGAGAAGAGGAGAGATGTGATGTTGTTACTATATCTGTGATTGGCTTGCTGTTATCCTTGTTTCAGTTTCTGCCTAGTAACAATGATGTAATGGGGAGGAGGAGACAAGGCAGGAGCAGGAAGTCCTGGGTAAGGGGAGCAGGAGAGAGGAACGAAAATAAAGTATGGCTGTTTAAACCTACCATCCAGCATCTCTGTGTGGCCTTCTGGAGTTCCCTTCATCTGCACAACAACACTACATAAACAGCTCTCTCTCATGGTCCTGCTCTCTTTTAGCCAGCACATGTTGCATCATCACCTCTTTAAAGGGAATCTGTCACCCCAAAAATGCCATATCAAGTAAAGATATGGCTGAATAGAGCGTCCCATAACTAAGCTAACGGTGGGTATCATATATCATGATACCCCCGTTTTCATAGCAAAATACCTTTGTAAAGTTGGTGATTGAACGTGTCAATCACGGTGGTCAGGTCAGGAGGGCGGCGGTTTTCATGTCCTCCCCCGCCCCCGCTCCTCGTAATCTGTTGTGTATCGCTGCGTTAGTTTCACGCAATTGCGCTGTCATGACCCAGGACGGGGTTTTGTCTTTGCCCCGTCCTGGTCAGACTGGGGTTAATGGTTTCAGCCTCTCTCTGGCAGAGGGCGGCTATTTAGTTGCCAATTGACCTAGGTCTGGTGTCAGTTATACTCCTGCCCTCGGCTGAGTTAGTTGACCTCCTGTGTGCCTGTGCCTTGTGCCTGATCTTGTTGCTTGTTTGGTTTTGACCCGGTCCGTCTCTTCGTTGTGAGTTTGTCTACTGTCTTGGTACTGTGTATTTGCCCGTTCTGGTTTTCTGATCCCTTGGCTACGTTCTGGTTATTCTCTGCCTGCTCCACTTGTACTGCGTTGCTCCCTCTGTGTATGACCTGGCTATCCTGACTATCCGTTTTGTCTATGCCCCTTGGTAACTCTGTCCCGTAGTTACCCTTCTAGGAGTTTTCCTTCTGCTCATAGCTCTCTGGAGCTTAGGCCACGCCCACCAGCAGTCACGTGCTTAAGGTCCTCTGGCCTGAAACAATCTCTGTCTGTTACTGCCTTCTCTGAGAGACCTGTGGCCGGCGCCGCCCCTTGGCAGTCACGTGCTTAGGGTCCTGTTAGTCTGAAGCACGCATCTTCACCGCTGCTGCCCCGCTCCACAGGTATCTTTGAGTGCAGTCTGTCTTATTCAGGACACGCGCACTGGCTCAGTGAGCAAGTGCAGTGCGGTGTTCGTGATATTATAACTGACCGCTACCTTTTTTTTTTTTTTTTCCTGTGTGTGTTATGGATCCTATGTATGCCCTTTCTGAGCAGGTAAAGCACCTGACTCAGATGTCTCAGACACTGAATAAGGAACAACAAGCTCTGTCTCAGTCTCAGCAGCTGATGGCTGACACTGTGCAGGGGCTTTATCATCTGGTGCTCATGGGACAGGGGTTCAAGATGTTACATTAGTTTCCCCAGAGCCCCCGGTTAAATTACCAGATACCTTTTCCGGAGATAGAAAGGAATTTAAAGTTTTCAAAGAGGGCTGTAAGCTTTTTTTTTCTTTAAGACCGCACTCTTCTGGGGATGAAAGTCAGAGGGTGGGGGTCATTATGACTCTGTTAAGGGGAGCCCCCCAGGCTTGGGCTTTTTCCCTTCCTACCACTGCCCCTGAAAGAATGACTGTGGATGCATTTTTTGAGGCCCTGGGGCATATTTATGATGAGCCTGATCGAGTGCTGATGGCTGAGGACATGGTGATGAGTATATGTCAGGGGAAGCACTCAGCCGAGTGGTTTTGCTCAGAGTTCAGATGCTGGGCTGCTGAGGTCTGTTGGGATGATGCCGCCCTCCGGGGCTTGTTCCGTAGAGGCCTGTCTGAACGTCTGAAAGATGCCTTGGCACTTCACCCTCCGCCTGATTCTCTGGAGGACGCCATGACGCAGGCCGTCCGAATGGATCGCAGGCTGCGGGCGAGAGTGTGATGCAGGTTGAGACACCATTTTTCTCCAGTGGAAGGGGAGCCAGTCCTGTATTGGAGTCCATGGAGATGGGAGCCATCGACCTCAAAGAGAAAGAAAGGAACATTACGAAGGCTCAGTCTAAATATGTTTTTTGCTGACAAAAAACGGTCTGTGGGGCCGGTGTTCCAGGTTGGGGATAAGGTATGGTTATCTACTAGGAATATAAGGCTCAAGGTCCCCTCTGCGAAACTTGGACCTAAATTTATTGGTCCTTATGAAATTACGGAAGCAGTTAACCCGGTGGCATTTCGGTTGCGTCTCCCTCCGTCTCTACGGATTCCCAACGTTTTCCATAGGGCCCTTTTGAAACCTGTGGGGTCCTGTAGGGAAGGATCGTTGTCTTCCCCACCACCGGTTTTGGTAGATGGGCAGTCTGAGTACGAGGTGGAACGAATTCTTGACTCTAGGTTTGTCCGTCGTGCTCTTCAGTATCTGATACATTGGAAAGGCTACGGTCCAGAGGACCGGTCGTGGGTTCCTGCCCGATCTGTTCATGCGGATCAGTTGGTCCGGGCCTTTCATGCCAGGTGTCCTGAGAAACCCGGGGGTCCGGTGGCCCCCCGTTGAGAGGGGGGTACTGTCATGACCCAGGACGGGGTTTTGTCTTTGCCCCGTCCTGGTCAGACTGGGGTTAATGGTTTCAGCCTCTCTCTGGCAGAGGGCGGCTATTTAGTTGCCAATTGACCTAGGTCTGGTGTCAGTTATACTCCTGCCCTCGGCTGAGTTAGTTGACCTCCTGTGTGCCTGTGCCTTGTGCCTGATCTTGTTGCTTGTTTGGTTTTGACCCGGTCCGTCTCTTCGTTGTGAGTTTGTCTACTGTCTTGGTACTGTGTATTTGCCCGTTCTGGTTTTCTGATCCCTTGGCTACGTTCTGGTTATTCTCTGCCTGCTCCACTTGTACTGCGTTTCTCCCTCTGTGTATGACCTGGCTATCCTGACTATCCGTTTTGTCTATGCCCCTTGGTAACTCTGTCCCGTAGTTACCCTTCTAGGAGTTTTCCTTCTGCTCATAGCTCTCTGGAGCTTAGGCCACGCCCACCAGCAGTCACGTGCTTAAGGTCCTCTGGCCTGAAACAATCTCTGTCTGTTACTGCCTTCTCTGAGAGACCTGTGGCCGGCGCCGCCCCTTGGCAGTCACGTGCTTAGGGTCCTGTTAGTCTGAAGCACGCATCTTCACCGCTGCTGCCCCGCTCCACAGGTATCTTTGAGTGCAGTCTGTCTTATTCAGGACACGCGCACTGGCTCAGTGAGCAAGTGCAGTGCGGTGTTCGTGATATGCGCAATTCAAAATTCTGGGGGTCACGTGCCGCACACCACATATATGGCTGCTCTGTGCGCACAGTAGTGATGGGTAGTTCGTGAGTGAGTAGTTCAAAATGAACTAATCTTCAGAGTGAACTAGTTAATCTAGTTCACCATCCTGACAGAGATTAGTTCATTGTGAACTAAACAGCCAGTGGGAGGAGACAGAGAGTGATCCAGGCTCATACAGCTCCAGGAAGCTCCTGCTCTGTCTCACACTTGCTCTTTACAGCTCCTGATGCTGGAAAAGAAGGTAGTAAAACACTAAACCACACATCAAATACAAATATAATAGTAATAATAATATTATTAATAAAAACTGAAATTGCACAGTAGACAGACGCAGCTCATATGTGTGTATGAGAGTGTTTCTGTGTGTGGTTCATGCCCCTCACCTGTCTTTGTGATAAGATTAGCCTCCTGTAGCCTAGAAGATCAGTCTTGCTAAAATCTTTACCACTGACCCCTGTTCTGTTCTTAAAATGGTGGATGCTGAACTGCTTCTCAGCTCCATCATACACAATCATTGTGAGTCAGTACTCTACACTACCACAGGTGGCGCTGCTGGGCTCAGTGAGATGCATCAGATTGAACGAGGCTGTCCTGAGTCATTCTCAATAGAACATTTAGTTCAGCAGTTCATATAGTTCATCTAGTTCACCATCCTGAGATTAGTTCATTGTGAACTAAACAGCCAGTGGGAGGAGACAGAGAGTGATCCAGGCTCATCCAGCTCCAGGAAGCTCCTGCTCTGTCTCACACTTGCTCTTTACAGCGCCTGATGCTGGAAAAGAAGGTAGTAAAACACTATACCACACATCAAATATAAATATAATAGTAATAATAATATTATTAATAAAAACTGAAGTTGCACAGTAGACAGACGCAGCTCATATGTGTGTATGAGAGTGTTTCTGTGTGTGGTGCATGCCCCTCACCTGTCTTTGTGATAAGATCAGCCTCCTGTAGAGGATCGGCCCCCTGTAGAGGATCGGCCTCCTGTAGAGGATCGGCCTCCTGTAGCCTAGAAGATCAGTCTTGCTAAAATCTTTACCACTGGCTCCAGTTCTGTTCTTAAGGGTATGCCACACTAAACAACATCGCTAACGGGATCGCTAAAAAACGTCACTATTTAGCGATCCCGTTAGCGATGTTGTTGTGTGCGGCAGCTGCCAGCGACGAGCTTCCTGCTGTGATCTCGCTCGTCGCTGGAATCGTTCCGGACCCTATTTTATCGCCGGCGCTCCCGCTGGGTAAGTATAATCGCTAAGTGTAGCACCTTTTCTTAGCGATTTAGCGGTACTTTTGTACCGCTAAAGTCGTTAAGGAGATCGCTAACCGCGATAGCGTCCTTAACGACATCGCTAAGTTAGGTAGCTACTAGCGATATAGAAACAATCCCGCTAGCGATCTCATTAGTATGCGACGCTAACGAGATCGCTAGCGGGATTGTGTAGTGTGGCAGTACCTTTAAGGCCGGGATCACACATGCGAGTAAGTCGTCCGACACTCGCATGTGAAATCCCAGCTCTGGCGCCGGCACTCAGGAGTGGAGCGCGTGGCTGCATGTAGTTATATGCAGCCGCGCGCTCCACTCCTAAGTGCCGGCGCCAGAGCTGGGATTTCACATGTGACTGTCGGACGACTTACTTGCATGTGTGATCCCGGCCTAAAATGGTGGATGCTGAACTGCTTCTCAGCTCCCTCATACACAATCATTATGTGGCACTGCTGGGCTCAGTGAGACGCATCAGATTGAACGAGGCTGTCCTGAGTCATTCTCAAAAGAACATTTAGTTCAGCAGTTCATATAGTTCATCTAGTTCACCATCCTGAGATTAGTTCATTGTGAACTAAACAGCCAGTGGGAGGAGACAGAGAGTGATCGTCATACAGCTCCAGGAAGCTCCTGCTCTGTCTCACACTTGCTCTTTAGGCTAAGTGCACACGTTCAGGATTATTAGCGTTTTTTTCACGTTTTTTCGCGGGAAAAAAACGCGTAAAAAATGCATGCATTAAGCATCCTATCATTTAGAATGAATTCCGCAATTTTTGTGCACATGGTGCGTTTTTTTCCGTGAAAAAAAACGCATTGCGGAAAATCTAGCAACATGTTCATTAATTTTGCGGAATTCTAGCGTTTTTCTCCGCTATATTATTGACCTAGAAAGTTCAGGGAAAAATCGCATCAAATCCGCGCAAAAAACCGCACCAAAAACGCGCAAAAAAAACGCGCTGCGAAAAAAGTCCGGTTTTGCTCAGGAATATTCTGCAAACATTCCTGAATGTGTGCACTTAGCCTTATAGCTCCTGATGCTGGAAAAGAAGGTAGTAAAACACTATCCCACACATCAAATACAAATAATAGTAATAATAATATTATTAATAAAAACAGAAATTGCACAGTAGACAGACGCAGCTCATATGTGTGTGAGAGTGTTTCTGTGTGTGGTTCATGCCTCTAGCCTAGAAGATCAGTCTTGCTAAAATCTTTACCTCTGGCTCCTGTTCTGTTCCTAAAATGGTGGACGCTGATCTGCTTCTCAGCTCCCTCATATGGCTGCTCTGTGCACACAGGACTTGTGATGAGGTCACAGGGGGAGGAGTCAGAGTCACATGACACACACCACATACAGTATATGGCTGCTGTGTGCGCACAGGACCTGTGATGAGGTCACAGGGGGAGGTGGCACATGCGCAGGGCAGAATTTTGAATTGAGCAATTGCGGGAAACTAACGCCGTCTGTGGTATTCACAGACGGCGATACGAAATATATGACGAGGAGCGTGGGCGGGGGAGGACATGAAAACCGCCGCCCTCCTGACCTGACCACCGTGATTGACACGTTCAATCACCAACTTTACAAAGGTATTTTGCTATGAAAACGGTGGTATCATGATATATGATACCCACCGTTAGCTTAGTTATGGGACGCTCTATTCAGCCATATCTTTACTTTTTATATGGCATTTTTGGGGTGACAGATTCCCTTTAATTACATTTTCAGCTGGGCACTCTTGCCTACACACACTCTGCCTCTCCAGAGTTCCGCCCGTTCCTGCATCCGCAGTTTCCACTGTCTCACGACTCTCGGTAACTTCAGAGAGCTCCACCTTACTGCACTCACTTTCCCTTGCGGTCGAGTCACAGTCTGCATAGGAGTCACTCCCCCTCCCCCTGTCATCCTGGAACAACACGTTCCTCTTTAGACAGGTCTCTGCCCCTTTCCTGGAGCTCTACCATTTCTCATGGTCACACGTCTTGTCACGTCCAAGTCCCCGAGTTGGTCTGACCCACACTTTCTCCCGGTCACCTGGAACTCTGGACTATCGCTATTAGGTGTTACCTTCTTTTCACACATCACACGACAAGGAACCACTACAGCCACCTGCTGTGATGGGGCTCCCTCCTCTGAACAACAACACACTTTATCAATTTCCCATGCCTTTTCAAATAACGTGAAGTCCCGCTTCCTCTCATAGGGGTACACTAAGTTCGGTGGTATACCAGCATAACACCCTTTTGGAATCTCCACCCACTTTTGGGCCACCATCCCCTTTTGGGTTGCCACCCCCTTTTGGGACTCTGCCCCCTTTCGGGCCACCATCCCAATTTGGGTTACCGCCCCCTTTTGGGCCACCATCCTAATTTGTGTTACCGCCCCCTTTTGGGACTCCGCCCCCTTTTGGGCAACTTTACTGATTTGGGCTACCACCCCCTTTTGAGACTCCACCCCCTTTCGGGCCACAATCCCAATTTGGGTTACCGCCCCCTTTTGGGACTCCACCCCCTTTTGGGTAACCATCCCTGTTTTGGGTTTCCGCCCCCCTTTTGGGACTCCTCCCCTTTTAGGGACACCACCCATCACTGGGGAACACACCACGGCTCTTACAGGCCCCAGTCCACACAGTACCCTTAGACAGTGTCTTTTACTTAGGGCGTGTACTGGCCCTTTAAGAGTTTGTGTGCCTCGGTTCACACTGTCCTTTTTACCACACCAGCTCCTGCTGGTACTGCCACCGCTTCCGTTGCAGCCACCAACAACCAGCACCTCCAGATGCTACTCCTAAGCTGCTGTGGCTGTTACTGCAGCTCCGGCTGCTGCAGAACTTCTTGCTGCAACAGTCACTGTAGCTCCTGCTACCACAAGTCTCTGCACGCTGCGCTGTCTTGCCGCTTGTCACCTTCGTGACCCCACGAGTCACAGCCAGCCGCTTGTCACCTTCATGACTCCTCCGAGCCACAGCAAACACCTCACACGTGTTCCAGAAAAAAAAACAGTTTCTCACTGACCCGTCAGCACAACACAGACTCCTGTCTGTTACACTCTCAGCCAGAGAGATTTTCCGGACACCTCCTCTCTCATAGAGGCATCCCACAAAGGAAAAAACAGTTTCTCACTGACCCGTCAGTACAACACAGACTCCTGTCTGTTACCTGTTGATCACTCAGGTTTCCGGATACCTCCTTTTCATAGAGGCATCCCACAAAGACAAAACAATCTCTCACTGACCCGTCAGTACACCACAGACTCCTGTCTGTTACCTGTTGGCCACGCAGGTTTCCGGACACCTCCTCTTAGAGGCATCCAACAAAGGAAAAAAAAACAGTCTTTCACTAATTCTTCTCACTGATCCCGACCAGCATAACATGGTTGTCAAGACCGTCACCTGTTGGCGTCAGCCACACAGGTTCCTGGAGACCTCCTCCTCAGAGGTATCCGATCAGCATGCTTTTTCTCCATTTTCAATGACCCCGGTCAACATAACACAGACTCCTGTCTGTCACCACTGCTTAACAGTTTCTTCAGATACCTCATATCAGAGGCACCCCATAAACATAAATGCACAGTTTACTCGTGACCACTGGTCACACTCACGGTTTTCACAGACCGTCCGTTCCTCCTCTGATTCCTCGATCCCAGTCCTGGAACATGTGCTCCTTGGGCCGCTGCCAGCATTCCATCCACCAATTGTAAGGTTTCAACTCACTCAGCTGCTTCAGAGGTAATCAGGAGACACATTTCTTATCCAAAAATCATCAGGTTTATTACATCATAAACCTCACAGTCACATGCAATACAAATCTTCAGTACTTCAGCTCCTTCCTGGAGCCTCACTCCTCATAGACACAGAGACCTCTCTGTAATGTCCCGCCTGGACGCATGGTAGTCTGTCCACCCTGGCAGACTCCCACAACACTCTCTTCAGACACAGAGACCTCTCTGTAATGTCCCGCCTGGACGCATGGTAGTCTGTCCACCCCGGCAGACTCCCACAACACTCTCTCAGGTGCCAAACAAACTCCATTACATAGGCGTAACACCGCCCATAGGTGAGGTCAGGATCACATGGTTAGGTCACCTGATCATGACCTCATCACAGGTCCTTCAGACACACACAAACCATGCTTCCATGCATATCTGGAGGAGCATACCCAGTGCCCCCTAGCTGCATCAGGGGTCACTACACCACAGTAGATAAAACAACAAACCACCACTACAGGACAAAGCTTGGGATGCCACCAGAAAGAGCATAAGGCTATGGTTCCACGGTCCGGAACCATAGCGCTTTTGACGGAGCGGAAATTCCGCTCCGTCTAAGCCCCGCCCCCTTTCTGACGCGCGATCTTTCCGGAGGTGTTCAGGACACCTCCGGAACACCTCCGGAACACCTCCGGAAAGAGCGCAGGGCTACATAGCCCTGTGTTAATTATGTTGCGGCGATGCACCGTCGCCGCAATACGCGAGGACATGCTGCGGTCTGAAAAGACGCGCCGCATGTCCGTTTACGCAGGTTTGCCACCTGCGTATTGTTACGCATAGTGGAGACGGATTTCTTGAAATCCCCTCCACTATGCTGTAACATCTGGACGCTGCGTGTTTGGCGCTGCGCCAGCGCACAGCGCCAAACACGCAGCGTTTCCTGACCGTGGAAACTCACCCTAATACATATATGGGTAAAGTGATTGAAAGAAGTGGTTGACGCATACACATGAAGCCCGAGTAGTTTATTGTAAGTAAATAAAGTGAAAATATTGGGCACCAAGATGTGATTAAGATGACATTAACAGCATGTGGTACATATTAATCCAACCAGAATACCATGAGAAGTGCACTTTGCATTTTTATTATGACTTTTCTGTCAGGATCTATGCTGTCCTAGTCCTTTTAGGCTAAGTTCACACGTTGCGGAATTGCCGCGGAAATTTCCGCGGCAATCCCGCACTTCTCCCGCAGGAAATACGCACGTTTTTTGTATGCTGATTCCCGCCAGAATAATAGCGTTTTGCAAGCGTAATTAGCTTGCAGAATGCTAGCGTTTTCCTAGCGATCTGTAGCATCGCTTGGAAAACTGATTGACAGGTTGGTCACACGAGTCACACATAGTGTTTGACACGTGTGACCAACTTTTTACTATTGATGCCGCCTATGTCGCATCAATAGTAAAAAGATCTAATGTAAAAAATAATAAAAAAAATAAAAAATAATGATATTCTCACCTTCCGGCGGCCCCCGCAGCCTTCCCGCCTCTCAGTGACGCTCCCGGCAACTCCGGTCCCAGGAGTGCTTTGCGACAAATCACACCGATGACGTACATCTCGCGAGACCGCTATGCCATCTGGGTGATTCTCGCAAAGCACTCCTGGGACCGGAAGTTGCCGGGAGCATCGCTGAAGGCGGGAAGGCTGCGGGGGCCGCGGGAAGGCTGCGGGGGCCGCCGGAAGGTGAGAATATCATTATTTTTTATTTTAATTATTGTTTTACCAGGGATATGGTACCCAGGGCCTGGAGGAGAGTCTCCTCTCCTCCAGACCCTGGGTACCACCGCACATGAACCGCTTACATTCCGCAAAATTAATGAACATGTTGCTATTTTTTCCGCGAAGCGTTTTTTTCGCGGAAAAAAACGCAACATGTGGCCAAAACATGCGGAATCAATTAACATGTATAGGATGCTTAATGCTTGCGTTTTTTATTTTTATCGCTTTTTTTTACCGCGGAAAACCGCGGAAAAACCGCGAAAAAACGCAATTAATTTAATTCCTGAGCTGTGGTCACTTAGCCTTAGAGTTATCTCTTTTCATCAAACACGGGGGGCAAGGAGGAGGAGATAATCTATCTAGATAACTCTCAACCATAATCTAGCTCATGCACACGATCAATGAGCATGCAGAGGCAATAGTATTCGCGCCCCTCCCAGTTGAGAGAGAGCATGAATATAGTTTACATCTATCATATATATGATGGGGGGGGGGGGGGGGGAGGGTTGGTATAATATAAAAACGCAAGCATGCTCTATCTCTAATCGAATGGTATGGGGGGAGCTCTTATATCTTAAAGATTGGGGGGGAATCGTATGGAGTGGGGGTGAAGAGAGGGAAAATAAAGTGATAATTTAATTATTGTTGTAAGTACATAGAGGAGTTTTTTGTAAGAGTGTGAGAGAGGGGGCGTTGATGAAGTAAAATTAGGAGACATGGTGCTAATAAGAAGGAAAGGTAATTAAAGGTTTTAATTTATATATATATATATATTTTTTGGTGTGGTGGGGGGGTGTGGAGAAAGGAAGAGAAAAAGATGAAGTAGAAGAAAAAAAGATAAGTAAAAAGGATGATGAGAAAAGGTTATGGGTGGGGAGGTGGGGACATGTTGATTAATGTGGATTTTGGGTAGAATGTGGTAGTATGAATTATCTATATGGGAGGAGGTGTATAGAAATAAATTGGAATGTCTTTTGTTTGTGTTTATGGTAAAATTGTGTGTGAGAGTGAGTTAGTTGATTTTAGTGTGGGGGGGAGGGTGAGGGGTAGTGGGGGATGAGAAGGTTAGATGTTTTTGGGGAATTTAGTTGTATAGTGGGTAGTAGGTAATTAAGGATGGGGTGGGATTGATGGTTGAGAATATGTGTGTGATAGATGGATTTAGTATGTTTGGAGATTAGTTGGTAAGGATTTAAGTGGTGGATGTTTGATTGGGAGTGGGTTGTGAGGGGGTGGTTGGTTTGTGGGGAGGAATGAGTGCGAATTATGGTTTAGTAAGTTTTGGGACTTGATAGATGAGTTATTTCATGTGGGTGTGTGTGAGGTGAGAGTGTTGTTTGTTTTGTATGTGTGATGTGGTGGGGGTTGTTTGTTGGGTTGAGGGGTTGTGTGGTTGAGTTGGAAGGGAGGGTGTATTGTGTGGTGAGGGTGGTTGAGTGTGTGGGGTTTGTGGTTTGTGGTTTGGGAGTGTGGTGTTTTTTTGTGGGGGGGTGAGTAGGGTGTAAAAGTGTATAGTGATATGTGAGAAGAATTGTGTGAGTTATGGGGGGAGTTGTAGGTGATGTGATGTAAGTTAATTGTGAAAGTAAATCATTTGGCGTGTTAACCCTAGTAATGAAGTTTGTTTGCACCTGAGAAGTTTGTGGAGTCTGCCAGGTGGACAGACTAACCATTGCTCCACGGACCTTACAGAAGGTCCTCTGTGTCTGAAAGAGTGTTGTGGGATCTGCCATGGTGGCCAGACTACCAAGCTTCCAGCGGCCATTACAGAGAGTCTCTGTGTCTATGAGGAGTGAGGCCTCCATGAAGAGCTGAAGTACTGAAAGATTTGATTGCATGAGACTGTGAGGTTTATGAGTAATAAACCTGATGATTTTTGGATAAAAATGTGCCCTCCTGAATTACCATCATAAGCAGCTGCGTGAAGTTTAAACCTTACAATTGGTGGAATGGAATGCTGGCAGCTGCCCCAAAGGAGCACAGTACCAGGACTGGGATCGAGAATCCAGTGGAACGACTCTTGAAAACCGTGAGTGTGACCATGCACAGTAAACTGTGCATTTATGTTTAAGGTTTGCCTCTGATGATGAGTGCTCTGAATAACCAGGTTGTATACGGCAGTTTGTGACAGTACATAGTCTGTGTTATGTTGACCCCCCCCCCCGGGTCATTGAAAAAGAGAAAAGCATGCTGACGGAATACCTCTGAGGAGGAGGACCTCCAGGAACCCTGTGTGGCTAGACGCCAACAGGTGACGGTCTAGACAACCAATTTAAGCTGGTCGGTATCAGTGAGGATAGAAGTAGTGAAAGACTGTTTTTTTTTTTCCTTTTTTTTGATGCCTCTAAGAGGAGGTTGTCCGGAAAACCAGCGAGGCCAACAGTAACAGACAGGAGTCTGTGGTGTACTGACGGGTCAATGTGAGAGATTGTTTGGCTGGGTGGTGTCTTTGTGGGATGCCTCAATGAAAAGGAGGTATCCGGAAACTGAGTGTCACAGGTAACAGACAGGAGTCTGTTTGTACTGACGGGTCCAGTGAGACAAACTGTTTTTTTTCCTTTGTGGATGCCTCTATGAGAGAGAGGTTCCGGAAAAAATCTCCTCTGGCTGAGAGTGTTAACAGACAGGAGTCTGTGTTGTGCTGACGGTCAGTTGAGAAACTGTTTTTTTTTCTGGAACACGTGTAGGTGTATGCTGTGGGCTCGGAGGAGGTCATGAAGGTGACAAGCTGCTGGCTGTGACTCGTGGGTCACGAAAGGTGAAAGCGGCAAGAACAGCGCAGCGTGCAGAGACTTGTGGTAGCAGGAGCTACAGTGAACTGTTGCAGCAAGAAGTTCTGCAGCAGCCGGAGCTGCAGTAACAGCCACAGCGTTAGGAGTAGCATCTGGAGGTGCGGGTTGTTGGTGGCTGCAACGAACGGGTGGAGTACCAGAGGATTTTGGTGTGGTAAAAAGGACGTTTGAACCAGGACACAAACCTTAAAGGGCCAGTACACCCCAAATAAAAGCCATGTTTTAAGGGTACTGTGTGGGATGGGGGCCTGTAAGAGCCGTGGTGTGTTCCCCAGAGGTGGTGGTTCCCAAAAAGGGGAGGATTTCCCAAAAAGGGGGCGGAAACCCAAACAGGATGGTTCCCCAAAAAGGGGGTGGAGTCCAAAAGGGGGCGGAAACCCCAATGGGATGTGGCCCGAAAGGGGGGGGGGGTTTCCCCTCAAAAGGGGGGGGTAGCCCAAATCAGAAATTTCCCCCAAAAAGGGGGCGGATTCCCAAAAGGGGGCGGTAACACAAATTAGGATGGGGGCCCCAAAAGGGGGCGGTAACCCAAATTGGATGTGGCCCAAAGGGGCAGAGTAAAAAGGGGTTTTGGCAACCCAAAAGGGATGTGGCCCAAAAGTGGTGGAGATACAAAAGGGTGTTTATGCTGGTATACCCGAACTTAGTGTACCCCTATAAAGGGGAAAAGGGGGATTTCACGTTATTTGAAAAGGCAGGGGAAATTAAATAAAGTGTGTTGTTGTTCAAGGAGGGACCATCACAGCAGGGGGGCTGTAGGGGGTTCCCTTGTCGTGTGATGTGTGAAAAGAGGAAACCCCTTTAATAGCGATAGTCCAGAGTTCCAGGTGACCGGGAGAAAAGTGGGGTCAAACCAACTCGGGGACTTGGGACGTGACAAGACGTGTGACCATGAGAAATGGTAGAGCTCCAGGAAGGGGGCAGGGGACCTGTCAAAAAGGGGAACGTGGTTGTCCCGGGAGACAGGGGGAGGGGGAGTGACTCCCTATGCAGACTGTGACCGACCGCAAGGGAAAGTGATTTCAGTAAGGTGGAGCTCTCTGAAGTTACCGAAGACGTGAGACAGTGGAAACTGCGGATGCAGGAAGGGGCCCGGAACTCTGGAGAGGCGAGTGGTGTAGGCAAGAGTGCCCAACTGAAAATGTAATTAAAGGGAATCTGTCACCCAAAAATGCCATATAAAAAGTAAAGATATGGCTGAATAGAGCGTCCCATAACTAAGCTAACGGTGGGTATCATATATCATGATACCACCGTTTTCATAGCAAAATACCTTTGTAAAGTTGTGGATTGAACGTGCAATCACGGTGGTCATGGTCAGGAGGGCGGCGGTTTCATGTCCTCCCCCGCCCACGCTCCTCGTCTATATTCGTATCGCCGTCTGTGAATACCACAGACGGCGTTAGTTTCCCGCCAATTGCTCAATTCAAATTCTGCCCTGCGCATGTGCCACCTCCCCCTGTGACCTCATCACAGGTCCTGTGCGCACACAGCAGCCATATACTGTATGTGGTGTGTGTCATGTGACTCTGACTCCTCCCCTGTGACCTCATCACAAGTCCTGTGTGCACAGAGCAGCCCATATGAGGAGCTGAGAAGCAGATCAGCGTCCACCATTTTAGGAACAGAACAGGAGCCAGAGGTAAAGATTTTAGCAAAGACTGATCTTCTAGGCTAGAGCATGAACCACACACAGAAACACTCTCACACACATATGGCTGCGTCTGTCTACTGTGCAATTTCTGTTTTTATTAATAATATTATTATTACTATTATTTGTATTTGATGTGTGGGATAGTGTTTTACTACCTTCTTTTCCAGCATCAGGAGCTATAAGGCTAAGTGCACACATTCAGGAATGTTTGCAGAATATTCCTGAGCAAAACCGGACTTTTTTCGCAGCGCGTTTTTTTTGCGCGTTTTTTGGTGCGGTTTTTTGACGCGGATTTGATGCGATTTTTCCCTGAACTTTCTAGGTCAATAATATAGCGGGAAAAACGCTAGAATTCCGCAAATTAATGAACATGTTGCTAGATTTTCGCAAATGCGTTTTTTTTCACGGAAAAAAAACGCACATGTGCACAAAAATTGCGGAATTCATTCTAATGATAGGATTGCTTAATGCATGCATTTTTTACGCGTTTTTTTCCCGCGAAAAAACGTGAAAAAAACGCTAATAATCCTGAACGTGTTGCACTTAGCCTAAAGAGCAAGTGTGAGACAGAGCAGGAGCTTCCTGGAGCTGTATGACGATCACTCTCTGTCTCCTCCCACTGGCTGTTTAGTTCACAATGAACTAACTCAGGATGGTGAACTAGATGAACTATATGAACTGCTGAACTAAATGTTCTTTGAGAATGACTCAGGACAGCCTGTTCAATCTGATGCGTCTCACTGAGCCAGCAGTGCCACATAATGATTGTGTATGAGGGAGCTTGAGAAGCAGTTCAGCATCCACCATTTTAGGCCGGGATCACACATGCAAGTAAGTCGTCCGACAGTCCACATGTGAAATCCCAGCTCTGGCGCCGGCACTTAGGAGTGGAGCGCGCGGCTGCATATAACTACAGCAGCCACGCGCTCCACTCCTGAGTGCCGGCGCCAGAGCTGGGATTCACATGCGAGTGTCGGACGACTTACTCGCATGTGTGATCCGGCCTTAAGGTACTGCCACACTACACAATCCCGCTAGCGATCTCGTTAGCGTCGCATACTAATGAGATCGCTAGCGGGATTTTTATCTATATCGCTAGTAGCTACCTAACTTAGCGATGTCGTTAAGGCGCTATCGCGGTTAGCG
This sequence comes from Oophaga sylvatica, assembly GCA_033576555.1. Taxonomy (NCBI): domain Eukaryota; kingdom Metazoa; phylum Chordata; class Amphibia; order Anura; family Dendrobatidae; genus Oophaga; species Oophaga sylvatica. The sequence goes on along the minus strand of JARQOD010000009.1, from coordinate 23,540,966 downwards.
ATCTCCTTAACGACTTTAGCGGTACAAAAGTACCGCTAAATCGCTAAGAAAAGGTGCTACACTTAGCGATTAAACTTACCCAGCGGGGAGCCCGGCGATAAAATAGGTCCGGAACGTTCCAGCGACGAGCGAGATCACAGCAGGAAGCTCGTCGCTGGCAGCTGCCGCACACAACAACATCGCTAACGGGATCGCTAATAGTGACGTTTTTTAGCGATCCCGTTAGCGATGTTGTTTAGTGTGGCATACCCTTAAGAACGAACTGGAGCCAGTGGTAAAGATTTTAGCAAGACTGATCTCAGGCTACAGGAGGCCGATCCTCTACAGGAGGCCGATCCTCTAACAGGGGCCGATCCTCTACAGGAGGCTGATCTTATCACAAAGACAGGTGAGGGGCATGCACCACACACAGAAACACTCTCATACACACATATGAGCTGCGTCTGTCTACGTGCAACTTCAGTTTTATTAATAATATATTATTATTACTATTATATTTATATTGATGTTGGTAATAGTGTTTTACTACATTCTTTTCCAGCATCAGGCGCTGTAAAGAGCAATGTGTGAGACAGAGCAGGAGCTTCCTGGAGCTGGATGAGCCTGGATCACTCTCTGTCTCCTCCCACTGGCTGTTTAGTTCACAATGAACTAATCTCAGGATGGTGAACTAGATGAACTATATGAACTGCTGAACTAATGTTCTATTGAGAAGACTCAGGACAGCCTCGTTCAATCTGATGCATCTCACTGAGCCCAGCAGCGCCACCTGTGGTAGTGTAGAGTACTGACTCACAATGATTGTGTATGATGGAGCTGAGAAGCAGTTCAGCATCCACCATTTTAAGAACAGAACAGGGTCAGTGGTAAAGATTTTAGCAAGACTGATCTTCTAGGCCTACAGGAGGCTAATCTTATCACAAAGACAGGTGAGGGGCATGAACCACACACAGAAACACTCTCATACACACATATGAGCTGCGTCTGTCTACTGTGCAAATTTCAGTTTTTATTAATAATATTATTATTACTATTATATTGTATTTGATGTGTGGTTTAGTGTTTTACTACCTTCTTTTCCAGCATCAGGAGCTGTAAAGAGCAAGTGTGAGACAGAGCAGGGACTTCCTGGAGCTGTATGAGCCTGGATCACTCTCTCTCCTCCCACTGGCTGTTTAGTTCACAATGAACTAATCTCTGTCAGGATGGAGAACAAATTTAAAACTAGTTCACTCTGAAGATTAGTTCATTTTGAACTACTCACTCACGAACTACCCATCACTACTGTGCGCACAGAGCAGCCATATATGTGGTGTGCGGCACGTGACCCCCAGAATTTTGAATTGCGCATATCACGAACACCGCACTGCACTTGCTCACTGAGCCAGTGCGCGTGTCCGAATAAGACAGACTGCACTCAAAGATACCTGTGGACGGGGCAAGCAGCGGTGAAGATGCGTGCTTCAGACTAACAGGACCCTAAGCACGTGACTGCCAAAGGGGCGGCGCCGGCCACAGGTCTCTCAGAGAAGGCAGTAACAGACAGAGAAATTTTTTCAGGCCCGAGGACCTTAAGCACGTGACTGCTGGTGGGCGTGGCCTAAGCTCCAGGAGCTATGAGCAGAAGGAAAACTCCTAGAAGGGGAACTACGGACAGAGTTACCAAGGGCATAGACAAAACGGGTAGTCAGGGTAGCCAGGTCATACACAGAGGGAGAAACGCAGTACAAGTGGAGCAGGCAGAGAATAACCAGAACGTAGCCAAGGGATCAGAAAACCAGAACGGGCAAAACACAGTACCAAGACAGTAGACAAACTCACAACGAAGAGACGGACCGGGTCAAAACCAAACAAGCAACAAGATCAGGGACAAGGCACAGGCACACAGGAGGTCAACTAACTCAGCCCAGGCAGGAGTATAACTGACACCAGACCTAGGTCAATTGAACTAAATAGCCGCCCCCCTGCCAGAGAGAGGCTGAAACCAATAACCCCAGTCTGACCAGGACGGGGCAAAGACAAAACCCCGTCCCTGGGGCATGAACAGTACCCCCCTCTCAACGGGGGGCCACCGGACCCCCGGGTTTCTCAGGACACCTGGCAGTGAAAGGCCCGGACCAACTGATCCGCATGAACAGATCGGGCAGGAACCCACGACCGGTCCTCTGGACCGTAGCCTTTTCCCAAAGTATCAGATACTGAAGAGCACGACGGACAAACCTAGAGTCAAGGAATTCGTTCCACCTCGTACTCAGACTGCCATCTACCAAAACCGGTGGTGGGGAAGACAACGATCCTTCCCTACAGGACCCCACAGGTTTCAAAAGGGCCCTATGGAAAACGTTGGGAATCCGGTAGAGACGGAGGGAGACCAACCCAAATGCCACCGGGTTAACTGCTTCCTTAATTTCATAAGGACCAATAAATTTAGGTCCAAGTTTCGCTTGAGGGGACCTTGAGCCTTATATTCTAGTAGATAACCATACCTTATCCCCAACCTGGAACACCGGCCCCACAGACCGTTTTTTGTCAGCAAAAAACATATTTAGACTGAGCCTTCGTAATGTTCCTTTCTTTCTCTTTGAGGTCGATGGCTCCATCTCCATGGACTCCAATACAGGACTGGCTCCCCTTCCACTGGAGAAAAATGGTGTCTCAACCTGCATCACACTCTCGCCCGCAGCCTGCGACCCATTCGGACGGCCTGCGTCATGGCGTCCTCCAGAGAATCAGGCGAGGGTGAAGTGCCAAGGCATCTTTCAGACGTTCAGACAGGCCTCTACGGAACAAGCCCCGGAGGGCGGCATCATCCCAACAGACCTCAGCAGCCCAGCATCTGAACTCTGAGCAAAACCACTCGGCTGAGTGCTTCCCCTGACATATACTCATCCCCAAATGTCCTCAGCCATCAGCACTCGATCAGGCTCATCATAAATATGCCCCAGGGCCTCAAAAAATGCATCCACAGTCATTCTTTCGGGGGCAGTGGTAGGAAGGGAAAAAGCCCAAGCCTGTGGGGTCCCTTAACAGAGTCATAATGACCCCCACCCTCTGACTTTCATCCCCAGAAGAGTGCGGTCTTAAAGAAAAAAAAGCTTACAGCCCTCTTTGAAAACTTTAAATTCCTTTCTATCTCCGGAAAAGGTATCTGGTAATTTAACCGGGGCTCTGGGGAAACTAATGTAACATCTTGAACCCCTGTCCCATGAGCACCAGATGATAAAGCCCCCTGCACAGTGTCAGCCATCAGCTGCTGAGACTGAGACAGAGCTTGTTGTTCCTTATTCAGTGTCTGAGACATCTGAGTCAGGTGCTTTACCTGCTCAGAAAGGGCATACATAGGATCCATAACACACACAGGAAAAAAAAAAAAAAAGGTAGCGGTCAGTTATAATATCACGAACACCGCACTGCACTTGCTCACTGAGCCAGTGCGCGTGTCCTGAATAAGACAGACTGCACTCAAAGATACCTGTGGAGCGGGGCAGCAGCGGTGAAGATGCGTGCTTCAGACTAACAGACCCTAAGCACGTGACTGCCAAGGGGCGGCGCCGGCCACAGGTCTCTCAGAGAAGGCAGTAACAGACAGAGATTGTTTCAGGCCAGAGGACCTTAAGCACGTGACTGCTGGTGGGCGTGGCTAAGCTCCAGAGAGCTATGAGCAGAAGGAAAACTCCTAGAAGGGTAACTACGGGACAGAGTTACCAAGGGGCATAGACAAAACGGATAGTCAGGATAGCCAGGTCATACACAGAGGGAGCAACGCAGTACAAGTGGAGCGGGCCCAGAGAATAACCAGAACGTAGCCAAGGGATCAGAAAACCAGAACGGGCAAATACACAGTACCAAGACAGTAGACAAACTCACAACGAAGAGACGGACCGGGTCAAAACCAAACAAGCAACAAGATCGGGCACAAGGCACAGGCACACAGGAGGTCAACTAACTCAGCCGAGGGCAGGAGTATAACTGACACCAGACCTAGGTCAATTGGCAAACTAATAGCCCCCTCTGCCAGAGAGAGGCTGAAACCATTAACCCCAGTCTGACCAGGACGGGGCAAAGAAAAAACCCCGTCCTGGTCATGACAGCGCAATTGCGTGAAACTAACGCAGCGATACACAACAGATTACGAGGAGCGGGGGCGGGGAGGACATGAAAACCGCCGCCCTCCTGACCTGACCACCGTGATTGACACGTTCAATCACCAACTTTACAAAGGTATTTTGCTATGAAAACGGGGTATCATGATATATGATACCCACCGTTAGCTTAGATTATGGGACGCTCTATTCAGCCATATCTTTACTTGATATGGCATTTTTGGGGTGACAGATTCCCTTTAAAGAGGTGATTTATGCAACATGTGCTGGCTAAAAGAGAGCAGGACCATGAGAGAGAGCTGTTTATGTAGTGTTGTTGTGCAGATGAAGGGAACTCCAGAAGGCCACACAGAGATGCTGGATGGTAGGTTTAAAAGCCATACTTTATTTTCGTTCCTCTCTCCTGCTCCCCTTACCCAGGACTTCCTGCTCCTGCCTTGTCTCCTCCTCCCCATTACATCATTGTTACTAGGCAGAAACTGAAACAAGGATAACAGCAAGCCCATCACAATATGTAACAACATCACATCTCTCCTCTTCTCACCAACAAAACAACATTATAACTGGATAACGGTCCAAAAGTTCACATTAGTACGAAGGATTTTTTTTTTTTTTTTTTTACTGCAGAACATAGTCCAAGAGGTGGGCTGGCGGTCTACGATTGCCCTCGCTGGATAGCGGTGAGACATCACAGTCCCAGATGAACTTTCTGAGTCCCCTGAGGTATCCTCCCTTGGAACTGCTGAGCTCTGGGGATCCGGCAGGACGTCATCGCTATCTGCCTCGTCTGTTTCTGGGACATAGTCGCAAAGTTTTTTAAAATGGGACACGTTCCTTGTGACATGGCGACCGTGATCTTGAGCAGTAACCATGGTGCCTTTGACTTGTGTGACCTGAAAGGGTTCAGGATAGTATTGTGATGCAAACTTGTCTCTAGGTCTTAGCCTTTTATACCAGGACCCAATCTCCCACCAATACTTCCGGTGGCTTGCAACGATGACTGCTCTTATCTGCATACCTCTTCATCTTCTGTTTGGATATGGCATCCTTAGTAGCAATTGGGGTTTGGGAAAAGGGCTCTGCGGAACGCTCGGGAGTTTGACACGCATAGGCCTGTTGAACAGCGCAGTGGCAGGTGGTATCCAGTTAGTAGAATGGGGTGTAGCTCTGTACTGTCTAATAAATCTGTGTAACTCTTGCTGTAAATCCTTGTGCTCCATGGTAGCGATCCTCAAAGTTTTGTTGATTGATTGCATGAACCGTTCCACTTCACCATTGGCCTGAGGCCAGTAAGGAGTTATTTTCCTGTGAGTGAAACCAAGATAGGTTGCGAATGATCGAAAGTCTGTGCTATTAAAAGGTGGTCCATTGTCGGACTTCACTGTTTCCGGTATGCCATATGCCGAGAAGATCTTGTCTAATTTTGGTATAACAGCCCTGGTAGAGGTTGTCGAAACATGTTCAATGACTGGGAACCTCGAATAGTCATCCATGACAACCAGCAGATAGGAGTGATCCGGTAAAACACAGAAATCAACACTAACAGCAGACCACGGGCCCTCTGGCAGGGGTGTCATTTGTAAGGGTGCGCGTCTATGGTCAATTGTAGTTGCTTGGCAAGGTATGCAATTTTCAATGAGTGCCTCTACTTTTTTGTCTAGTCCTGGAAACCAGACTTCTCTCTCAGTAATTGCTTTGTTTTCACCACCCCTTGATGAGCCTCGTGGGCCAGATCCAGTACTCTGCTTTGAAGTTTCTGGGGTATCACCAGCCGATTGTTACGCAACAGTAGATTTGAATCAGACACGGAGAGATCATGTCGTGCATTAAAGAAGGCTGTCAAGTAGGTTGTTTGATCCGGTGTTTGAAGGCGGGCTTCAGCAAGAAAATTGCTCCAATTTTTAGATCGAACAGTCTCTATAACTAACTGAAGTTGGTGATCGGAATCCACCGTTTGTTGTATTTCCTCCATAGTCATAGCTTTTGGCACAGAATGTGCAACAATAAAATTGATAGTTCCTCTGCAAGGATAGTTGCTGGGATGTCGTCCTTGGTAGTTTGTGGTGTTGGGTGTCTCGAAAAGTAGTCAGCCGGATTACCAGCTCCTGCCTCGTATCTCAACCGAAACTGGTAGTTCTGTAGGCGGAGCAACCAGCGTTCAAGTCGTGGGGGAGGCTTTGAAGAATGTTGTTGAAAAGCGGAATGAGCGGTTTGTGGTCACTTATCACTGTGAATTTATGTCCCATAAGGTACAGATGAAAATGAAGGCATCCCACACAACCGCAAGAGCTTCCCTTTCAATTTGTGAATAGCGTTGTTCTGTCTCTGTTAAGGCTTTGCTTGCATAGGAAATGGTAGAAACGTTGCTTTCTTTGGACACTTGTGTGAGAATTGCACCCAGGCCCACCGGACTAGCGTCCACGATCAGCTCTGTGGACTTTAGTAGGGTCAAAATATGCCATGACGGTGTCGCCAGTCAGACCGGACTTCATGGAATCGAATGCTGCTTGGTGTTCAGTAGTCCATGTCCAAGGAGTGTCTTTTTTCGTGAGTAGTCGCAGGGGTTCGGAGATCGTGGCCAGATCAGGCATAAATCGCCCACAGTACGTGACTAGTCCTAGAAAACTGCGAACCTCTGACACATTTTGAGGTTGGCTAGCTGACTTTATGGCAGCAACTTTCTGAGGATCTGCTGAAACTCCTTGCTCCGAAAAGATATATCCAAAGAAGCTTAATGACTTTTGGTTAAATTCACATTTTGACGGATTGACAGTTAGATTGCAGGCTTGCAGTCTCTGAAACACTTGCTCTAAGTGACTGTCATGCTCCTCTTGGGTTGTACCATATATAAGAATGTCATCACTGACGTTTAGAACTCCTGCTATTCCAGATAGAACCTGACTGATAACGTTCTGAAATATTTCTGCAGCAGATGAGATACCAAAGTTCAACCTCTTGAATCGTCGTAAGCCCACATGGGTACTAAAAGTTGTAATCTACCTGGAATCTGGATGCAACTCAAGTTGATGATAACCTGATTTTAAATCAATTTTAGAAAATACTTTTGCACCATTCAGGTCTGTGATAATGTCATCAATAGTGGGCGTGATGTGCCTTTCTCTTTGAATAGCCAAATTGGCATGCCGCATATCCACACATAGCCGGATTTTACCAGGCTGCTTTGGTTTTGGTGCAACAACAATGGGCGATACCCAAGGAGTCGGGCCTTCAACTCGTTCAACAACATCAGACGCTTCCAGATCCTGCAGTTCTTGCTCCACAAGTTTGCGGACATGAAATGGGATGCGCCTGTGAGGTTGAACAGACGGCTGTATTGACTGGTCAATATGCAATTTTATCTGAACGTCTTTTAGCTTACCGAGACCTTTAAAGAGATTGGGGTATCTCTGCATGATGTGTTGGGCCGAAGGACCTGTGACGCTATTGACCAGGTTGACCAGACCCAGAGATATAGCACTCCTGCAGCTGAGAAGCGTGTCTGCGGAGCACTCTACTACATATACAGTGTCGGTGATGGACTTCCCGTCAGCTGCAAGTTCTGACTGAAATTTGCCACACAGGGGTAGTGCAGATGCTGAACCATAAGGAAAAATCTTTAGGCTAGTGCTTTGTAGAGCAGGTCTGTTCGGGAGTTGGCTATAGACTGCACGGCTGATGACGTTTACTGATGCCCCCGTGTCTACTAGGGCTTCCACCGGACTACCATTTATCAGGATAAGTCGCCTTGGACTGGTAAGTGCGTGCAGTGTTTGAGATCCCTCTGCAGTCACTGAGAATAGATAAGTACTGTGAGGCTCGTCAGTAAGCTGCAGCGTTTGGATTTTCTGTGACCTGGGTTGTACTGTGGAGTGAGGGGATTGTGGTTTGGATCTACACACTTTTGCAAAATGGTTTTGTTTTCCACAATTATGGCAGGTCCCCCTTTTGCTGGGCAGACATTCTGGTGAGGATACGACCCTCCGCAGTTGTAGCAAGTTGCCCCCTGCATACGAGGCACAGGCGGTCTCTGTGTCAGCTTTGCTATACAAGATGGTGCTTCCGCCTCGCACTCAATGTTCTCTATGAGTTTAGCTTGTTTTTCGGCGGTATCATTTACACGTGCTGTTTCAAGCAGTTTTGCTAAAGTCATGGTGGGATCTCTGAGTGCTTGTCTCCGTAACTTAGAGGAGATGCAGCCTTGTAAAATCTGCATTTGGATCTCTTTGTCGACATCTGTAAATTCACAGTAAGCTGCAAGGTGCCGTAGTCGGACATGATATTCATCAATGCTTTCTGTTGCTGACTGCTTTGTCTAAACTTGAAGATTTCAAATGCTGCATTTCTGTGTGGGAGAAATATTTGCTTAATGCTGCCTTACTGAGCTCATAGTCTTTGTCTTCTCCTGTATTAGGCAGAGTAGTGAAGATATCATAGACTTGTTCCCCTGCATAATGTAATAGCATGGCTTTCTTCCTGGTATCATCTGATATGTTCATGGCTTGTAGGAATATATCAAAACGCTTCAGCCATTTCTCCCAACATGCTGCTAGGTTAGCTGGGGACTGATGCACATCAAAAGCAGGGAAGGCAGGTAAACAGGCCATTGTTGTAGAGCTGAAATACCTTTAGCTGATGATGAACGCTTCCTCGTCGCCAGTTGTAGTGTTGTTGTGCAGATGAAGGGAACTCCAGAAGGCCACACAGAGATGCTGGATGGTAGGTTTAAACAGCCATACTTTATTTTCGTTCCTCTCTCCTGCTCCCTTTACCCAGGACTTCCTGCTCCTGCCTTGTCTCCTCCTCCCCATTACATCATTGTTACTAGGCAGAAACTGAAACAAGGATAACAGCAAGCCAATCACAGATATAGTAACAACATCACAGTTTAAAGAAACAGTGAAAGAGACAGTCGATCGAGAAAGGGTCCTGAGACGAATGATTGAGCACAGAGTGGAGGAGCTGGAGAGGGAAGTCTCTAGGCTCAGACATCATCTGTCAGCGTGTAAGAGTATGAACAAGGCTCTATGGAGAGAGACGGAGGTGCTCAGAGAGGCCCAAGAGAAACATCAGCAGGAGTGTCGCTGCTTGGCAGAAGAGCGAGATGAAGTTCTCCGAGAGCTCAAGATGGAGGAGGTGACTGGTGCCCAGCTCCAGAAATCTATGGAAGAAGAAATCCAGCAAGGGAAGTGCCATGCAGATGAGCACACAAGGGAGAGCGATGTCTTGGAAAACTGTACTAATGTTCAGGACGAGGAGGTCCAACAGTCTGTCCAAGAAGGTGACGGGTCGGGTTTCAAGTGTGTGATAGAGATACCCGAAGACCTGCGAGAAGTGTGTGCCAGTGAGGAGGTGCATGAGGCCTTTAGAAAGGCGGTAGAAGCATGTAGTGTGAACTGGGTGCCAGAGATGAAACAGTTAGTCATACTGTCGACTAAGGAAGTCACACTGAAGCGAGTGGCTGTCCTGAGAGACATGCATCTACAATGCCTCCGAACGAAACAGATGATCATGTGGAGGAATAAAGAAGCCGCTCGGTGTTTGGAGCAAGCAAGAAAGGCTCAAAGTCGGCTTGGATTGGTGGAAGACATCATTAAAGTGCCCAGAGGTCTGGTGAAGAAAGTCATCGGAAGACTTGGGAAAGTGATGCAGGAGATGGTGAATAAGTCCGGTGTGACGAGAGTCAGGATTCCGGCTGATGACGACGTCCAGGTCAGGGGTGAAGATGGGATGGTTCCATTCCTCGTTGTCAGATCCAGGGAGAGCCTTGGGAATATCTGGATGCTCCTGGAGTATCGTGTGTCATACTTGAGAGAAGTAGAGCAACTACGACTGGAGACGGAGCAGGTCAACAGAGAGCTGCAGGAAATGGAAAGAAGATTGCCGCCACCTTCAATCCGTAGTGTTGAGAGGCGAAGAGCGCCTGATGGAAGAGGTAGAAATAGTGATGCCTCAGTTAGCTCAGTGATGAGTGACCTAAGCAGGAGAACCTGTGGTGGACGAGCTGAAAAGGACTCAGACCAGACAGGACGTATGGGTGCAGGGGAATTGCGACGCCGTACTGACCGCTGGGGAGGTGGGTGGTATGACAGAGGGCCCGACTTAGCCAGACGGTTTGACTGGCAGAGACGACCGAGAAGGATCTCTGGTCGGGTAACAAGTGTTCAACCCCATAAGTTTGAACAGAGGGGGGAGGTATGTGGTGTAGTGACCCCTGATGCAGCTAGGGGGCACTGGGTATGCTCCTCCAGATATGCATGGAAGCATGGTTTGTGTGTGTCTGAAGGACCTGTGATGAGGTCATGATCAGGTGACCTAACCATGTGATCCTGACCTCACCTATGGGTGGGGTTACGCCTATGTAATGGAGTTTGTTTGGCACCTGAGAGAGTGTTGTGGGAGTCTGCCAGGGTGGACAGACTACCATGCGTCCAGGCGGGACATTACAGAGAGGTCTCTGTGTCTGAAGAGAGTGTTGTGGGAGTCTGCCAGGGTGGACAGACTACCATGCGTCCAGGCGGGACATTACAGAGAGGTCTCTGTGTCTATGAGGAGTGAGGCTCCAGGAAGGAGCTGAAGTACTGAAGATTTGTATTGAATGTGACTGTGAGGTTTATGATGTAATAAACCTGATGATTTTTGGATAAGAAACGTGTCTCCTGATTACCTCTGAAGCAGCCGAGTGAGTTGAAACCTTACACTACGTATTCACCTTCTATTTCTTTATTGCACATTCTGGTTCCCTTGAGCGTGGCAGTGCGCATGCACAACTTTCCTGACCCCAAGTGACTTCCGGAAGTGCTTCACACATGACCGTTTGTGCTCCACGCTTGCAGTTCACGGCAGCGCGATCCTGGGAGTCACATGGTAGACGGGGTAAGGCAGAAGCGTCATGCGCCGACACGCCCCTCTGAACAGCAGGGTCCCTTTCTTCACGCAAATTGGTTACCATGGCAGTAAAAAGACGGCAGCCCCTCTCCTTAACCACGCATCCAGGAATAAGCCAGCGGTGAAACGCGTGTCGGCTTGGGTGACGCCATCTTCATGTTGCATGTTTTGTGCATATTCTGTGTATTTTTCAAACTTCTCCTCAAGGTGGGACAATTGCCCATGGGCTACTGGGTTACAGCGACACATAGTTTTTTACCGCCTACTCTTTTGGCATAGATGTTTAGGACTAGTGCTAATTGCCACACATGGTCATTTGCCTACTATTTTTTTACAGGGATATCAATTTGTGTGCTTCCTGTTTAGCATCATTGAGCCTTATATATTGCAATTTTAGTCCTCCTTCATGTATTGACCTCTACCTACACTTTTACACGGGAGTCTATCTCCTACAGTGATTACTGGGAATATTTGGAGTTCTCCTTGTGAGACACACTGCTTTTTCACTTTTTTTGTCACCTTTATTGTGGTTATATTTTTCAATGGAATTAATAAATTATTTAGATTCTATTTGAATGGATCTCTTTGTGTTTTTTGGAGCAACTATACTCCAAATGGTTATTATGTTTCTATTTTGAAGTGCCATTGAACTTACATATAGGTATTTGTTTAAATTCACTGTAGAGAATCGTAGCTGATCTGTATTAGCCATCCTTAGCCAATAAACAATGTATAGATTTGCGGTGTTCCTCTCTGATCATTTACAGCTGTTTAAGCTAGTAACCCTGATTGGTGGTGGTGCCGGGTGTCGAACTCATTGATCTTACATCGATGACCAATTCTTATTATCAATATCATAAAAAGAGAAAACTCCTTTAAAAGGGTAGTGTTGCATGAGTGTCTGAACCTTTCCGTATGACCTCTGCCACTAGGCAACACTGCTCGTAAAATGCAGACAGCGCTGGAATATGCAGGCGAGGTCCTATTTGACATTAGTATGGCTGGAACGCGTGATTTTGCATAGCCAGGGAATTTATGCCTTACGGCTGAGTACTGATTACTAGTGGTAATCAGTTGTAATCATCTCTTTGCTGTGAGCCTCACTCTATTTAAACCCCCTGCAGCTTCCTGAAACATGCCAGGTATAGGTATCTTCTGACTCTGGTCTGCTGTTTAGTGAATCCCTATGTCTTTCTATCTGTTGCTACTAGTTATTGACTTTTTTTTACTCCCTGTGTGCCTGATGATTGTGTCTCAGATTCTGTCCTCTGGGTATTGGCTTTGACATCCTTCTGACCATGTCCCTGACTTCAGATACTCCATAATCCAGCCTGCTTTGATTTAGTTCCGGCTTGTCAACTTCCCTTTGCCAGCTTACTAGACTTGTCAGTAGCCACCCCGTGGATGCAACCCAAGGGACTCCATGTAAGTCTAGATGCCTGCATAAGTGTTAAAGGGTGAAAGCTAGAGTTCCTCTAAGACCTGCTAATCAAAGTGGCCTGAGGAATGCCTGTCTATGAAAGATGTATTAAGAGATGCTGCTTAGCTTTCACATTCAAATTACCTTACAGGTAGTCTCATATAGAAAACCTCTGTTTTCATCCTGTTGTCTTATATGTCATAGAACTTGCAACCCCACCTAGGAATCTCCAAGTCAGAGTGGAGAACCATTAACCTAGAAGGGACTGTATGCAATGAGACAGATTCTTTAAGGATAAGGTTCCGAAATACATGTGCTTCTCAGCCAGCTTCTTTAGTAATGACCTTTTGTGACTTACTTCCATGTGGAGTGTGTCAGTGACTGCCTTCTGTTCATCTGTCAAGTCAGCAGTCTTCCCCATGATTGTGGAGCCTACTGAAATAGACTATGGTACCTCTTCAAATGCTTAGGAAGCCTTTGCAGGTGTTCTTTGCTAATTATTCTAATTTACTGAGGTAATGACTTTTGGGCTTTCATTGGCTGTAAGCCATAATCATCAACATTAACAGAAACAAACACGTGAAATAGATCACTCTGTGTGTAATGACTCTATATAATATATGAGTTTCACTTTTTGTATTGAAGTACTGAAATAAATAAAATTTTTGATGATATTCTAATTTTGTGAGAAGCACCTGTATGTGACTGTTCCATGGCAGATCCAGCAATACATCTGTAAATGCTCAATATTCAAATTTAGAATAAAGTCTATGCCAAAATTGAGAGACACTATTGGCTGTCTTTGACCATAGGGTTTCCATTACATTGGCAATGACAACATGTGATTAACATGGTAATGGTTTGGTTACTTGTTTCTTTGCTTCATCAAGCAAATTCTCATATATAAGCCATATACCTACTGTTGTCACACAATACATATTCTGAAGAGGTAATAAAATATTCATGTAGATGTAGAACAGGTATTGGCAAAGTGACAACGGTGATAGAATCTCCAGCATATGTGCTTCTTTCCTGTCTGTACACACAGAATGAAATACATCACATATTATTCGCAAGAGAAAAGTCTACATATGGTTTACAGTAGAATTCATTGCATCAAGTTCACTGCTCAAGAAGCAGTACACTACAAAGTACAATGCAATTTAGAAAGCGTTTAATTATATGACCACACTTCTCTCCAGTGTTCTCCAACCCATGGCTGGTCATCCACTTTTGGCTTCTAGATACATTGCATGTGGCTCCACTTGTTCTAAGTAACACGGTGGCTCAGTGGTTAGTACTACAGCCTTGCAGCATTGGGTTCAAATCCCACCAAGGAGAACATCTGCAAGGAGTTTGTATGTTCTCCCCTTGTTTGCGTGGGTTTCCCCCCACACTCTATAGACTGGAGGCGCTGATGAATCTCACACATAGAGGAGAAAATCCTGTGCAAAGTCCAACCCCGATCAACCGAAATATGATTAGCAGAAAACTTAAAATGGTGATTAAAGAAAGAAAGGCATCAATGTAATCAGTGTTACAGCACCATTACAGCCATGTTGTTACTTTACATTGCATAATCGTGCTGACAGGTTCTCTTTAAATCCACCAAACTATTCCAGAGATGTGGGACTTTCTATATAGGGCTAATTTTGATGGGCTTTTTCCAAAGGGGGTGTGGTTCACAGAACTTTCTGGGGGCATATCTCAAAGCTACTCTGCATCATTACCCTGTGAGACCTAACCCATTGAGACCAAAAAAAAGGCAATAAAAAAAGGATCTCTTGGACAGTATGGTGGATTAAAAAAACAACAGGCTACTCATAGGAGCAGCGATAGTAAAAAAGAGCAAAATCTGGACGATTTTATTAGGGGACAGGTTTTCTTTAACTAACCTAGACTATCTGCAACCAGTAAGACCACTACTATGTACACTACCTGTGCCTTCAAGTGTAACTATAAGGTCGGAGTCACACTGGCGACAAAATCGGACGACTGCAATGCGATGAAATATCGCATTGCAGTCGGACCTATGTTAATCTATGGAGCAGCTCCCAGTATCCGATTTTTTGTGGTCCGTTTTAAACGTCCGTGTACAATCGCAGCATGCTGCGATTGTCACCGATTGTCGGTCGACAATCGCCAATGCAAGTCTATGGGAGCGATGAAAAATCGGATTACAAACGGACCACACTGTGTGACTTGCGATTAAAAATCGGACCACTATCCCAGGTGTCATGAAATTGCATCATGAAAAATGACAGGAAGGGCTGACATGCTAATTAGGCTACGAAAAATCAAACCAAAACAGGAAACCGCCTCCACGGAGTCCAGAACCATGGCCACTCACATCAATGTGGAAATGTTGATTGTTCTGGTCCAGGAGAGGCCAGAACTTTGGGACCAGCGCGATCCAAATTATTCAAACCGGGCATTGAAGGACGCCTCTTGGAGGAGAATCTGTTCCCAGATGTTCCCTGATTTTGGCGACAGGTCTAGGGAGGACCAAGAACGCATTAGTAAGTAAACGACTTGAAAATGCTTAAAATAATGTTTGACTATTCAGTATGTACCAACAACAATGTGTTTTTTAATGTTCCTGTACCCTTATATGTGACCCCCAAATGTATGTAATAAATCAGTTCTTCCTCTTGAACCCCCAATGCTATGTGACAAATGCAATCACATGTAATTAGTGTTGAGCATTCCGATACCGCAAGTATCGGTATCGGCCGATATTCGCGTTATCGGAATTCCGATACTTAATTCCGATACTTTTTCAATATCGTATACCGGAATCGGAAGTTCCCATAATTCTTTGAGAGGCAATGTGATTTTAGTCAGCCAATGAGGAATCCTACGAAGTGTGGGCACATCCTGTAATGATGCGGTCATCTTAACTAATGGCATGGCTGTGATTGGCTGCTGAAATGATGTCAGAATGCACTATAAAAGGCGCCGCAGCCATTTTAGCGTCACTGTGCTGTGAACTCAGTTAGGGACAGAACGCTGCTGTGCTGACTCTGAGGACAGTTAGATATTGCGATTTTGTGTACTACTGTGCTTGAGGCAGGCTAGTTTACCAACCGCTGTGTAAAGCTTCATTTTGCCAGTGTTGTTTTAACAGCTCTGTGCAAGGTGTGTGTGTGACAGTGCAGGTGACGCTGCAGTTTGCTCTGCATCCACCGCTGTTTGTAGGCATCTGCACGTGTCACTGACTCTTTTTTTTTTTTATTTTATTTAGTGGAATTGGTGCAGCTCCATTATATTAGAAAAAAATCAAATCTATTAGTGTGACGTGCTTCCATCCGTATACAATACATTGGTTGCAAACACTATAGAAGTACAGAAAGGAGCTTTTCACAGATAGTGAATAGTTGTGTTTCAGTGTTCACTGCAGTCTGTGAGGTTTATGATTTTTTGAGTGCAGATCACGCTCCAGTTAGTTCTTCAACCACTGCTGGTTGTAGTCTGCTGAGCGTGTGTCACTGCCTCATCCTTCACATTTTTCTCTAATTGGTGCTGCTCCATTTTAGTGGAAAAAAATCTAATCTATTAGTGTGACGCGCTTCCATCCGTATACAATACATTGGTTGCAAACACTATAGAAGTACACAAAGGAGTAGCCTTTCACAGATTGTGGACAGTTGTGTTTCAGTGTTCACTTCAGTCTGTGTTTTTTACTTTTTGAGTGCACATCACGCTCCAGTTACTTGTTCAAGCACTGCTGCTTGTACTCTGCTGAGCGTGTCTCAGTGGCTCATCCTTTTCATTTATCTCCAATTGGTTCTGCTACATTCCATTTAAAATAAATCTAATCTATTAGTGTGACGCGCTTCCATCCGTATACAATACATTGGTTGCAAACACTATAGAAGTACACAAAGGAGTAGCCTTTCACAGATTGTGGACAGTTGTGTTTCAGTGTTCACTTCAGTCTGTGTTTTTAACTTTTTTGAGTGCACATCACGCTCCATTTACTTCTTCAACCACCGCTGCGTGTACTCTGCTGAGTGTCTGTCACTGGCTCATCCTTGTCATTTTTCTAAAATTGGTTCTGCTACATTCCATTTAAAATAAATCTAATCTATTAGTGTGACGCGCTTCCATCCGTATACAATACATTGGTTGCAAACACTATAGAAGTACACAAAGGAGTAGCCTTTCACAGATTGTGGACAGTTGTGTTTCAGTGTTCACTTCAGTCTGTGTTTTTAACTTTTTTGAGTGCACATCATGCTCCATTTACTTCTTCAACCACCGCTGCGTGTACTCTGCTGAGTGTCTGTCACTGGCTCATCCTTGTCATTTTTCTAAAATTGGTGCTGCTTTATTCTATTTAAAATAATTCAAATCTATTACAGTGACGTGCTTCCATCCGTATACAATACATTGGTTGCAAACAATATAGAAGTACACAAATGGGCCTTTCACAGCTACTGAACATGGGTTTTTAATTTTTAACTAAAATATGTATTTTTTCAAATGACACAAATATAAGTAATGTTGAAGAGGAATAGTCCTACATCCATTGTTTGCACAATATTACAGGTGTACATCATGTCCCTTAATCAACAATGTATTATTATATTTACTTGTATGCTTTTATTTAAAAGCCAAGAACACAGAAGGATAACCTTCGCACTGCAGCTGTTGTCAAAGTTCAACCCACATTATGCACTTCCAACATTGCAGCATTTGAGGCATGATGTGAGTTGGATTGGTCAAAGTTATGGAGTGAGAAGGTTCACCATCAGTACCCTATAGCATAAGTATGCTTTTGTGTTAGCATTTGTGTTAGACATGTGGATATCTGCCATAATATGTCACAATTATTTAGTTACAGATTTGTTACCAACACTAATCATTGAATGGTTTTAAATTTGACGTTTCACTTGTTTACAGCTTAGAAATAAGGGTGTAGCCTGATATCTATGTGTAGCACTAGCCACTTTAACATGTCATGTTTTTTTCAACATGTGTAGCTAGGTAGCAGTAATTTTTGCCGGACACACAGCAGGGGAACAGCAGGCGTTACTGAACCCCACTATCACTATAGCTTGTGTATTGGTCTGTGGACACGACACTTCTGAGCAGCAACTGGCAGTGTTGTAGCCCAGGGAGTATAGCTCAGGTGGTAGAAAGATGAACATAACAGGAGACATGGAAAACGTTGCCAACCAGTTAGTTAATCTGAAACCGGACAGGCAAATTCAGGCGAGATCCATGCCTAGTTCATTTTCAGAAAAGTAAGCCGTTCTACATTATCGTAGGATAGTCGCATGCAACGGTCTGTTAGTACACCACCTGCAGCAGTAAAGACGCGCTCCGATAATACACTGGCAGCAGATCAAGCCAGCACCTCCAATGCATACTGGCTAAGCTCTGGCCATGTATCCAGCTTAGAGACACAAAACTTGAATGGGGAAGAGCCATCTGAGAGTACACTGAGAGGGCAAGACATGTAGTCTGTCACCATCTTACGGAAATGTTGCCTCCTGCTGACTGGAGCCGTCTCGGATGGTGTAGACATTGGTGGCGCTGCCACAAAACTTCGACACATTTGGAACATACTGTTCTTGCCCTGTGCAGAGGCGCTGCTTGTGCTCCCTCTTGTTGCAGAGCTGTCTCCACTGCCTCGACGCACAGAGCTGCTTTGTAAATCAGTAGCAGCAGCAGTGCTCTCGGCTGGAATGGAGAACATTATGGATTGCACCAGTGTGTCTTGGTACTTCCGCATTTTACGCTCCCGGTTCAACGGTGTGATGAGGCTTTGTAAGTTGTCCCGGTAGCGAGGGTCTAGGAGGGTGTACACCCAATAATCAGACGTGGTGTGAATGTGTTCGATGCGGCGGTCGTTTCTCAGCCACTGCAGCATGAAATCAACCATGTGCTGCAGACTCCCAACTGGCCAAGAAACGTTGTCCCCTGCAAGAGGCGTCATCTCCGCCTGCTGTGCATCACCCCACCCTTGGTCTACAT
Source organism: Oophaga sylvatica (assembly GCA_033576555.1). Taxonomy (NCBI): domain Eukaryota; kingdom Metazoa; phylum Chordata; class Amphibia; order Anura; family Dendrobatidae; genus Oophaga; species Oophaga sylvatica. Next base: position 23,522,576 of record JARQOD010000009.1, on the reverse strand, counting down.
ACTGACTAGAGCATTGTCTACCTCCCTCTGGAGCGATGTCTTCCTCCTCCATTGACTCCTCCTCATCCTCCTCACAAAGTCCTTCAAATACATATAAATTTACAAAATTTAAAACTGAAAATGTAAAAACTTTGTATCATAATTCTGTAACATCAGTTTATGGAAACACAATAGCATTACAAAAGGATAGACAAAAAATGTACATTATGTGCTTTGTAAATACATAAAAAGTTTGTAATGGTTATGAAAATATAGACAGCGACTCTGGAGGTTCAATTGTTGATACAGCATGGTACTTTGAAAGTCCTCCAGCCCTTTGTGAGGAACCACGTTGCGCTGACTGTCCAGAAGGTGATGGAATTTGTGACTCCTCATCCTCCACCTCTTCCAAAACCTCATGCCTTAGTGCTTGCAGTGTTTTTTGAAGCAGGCAGATAAGGGGGACAGTCAGGCTGACTAGTGCATCATCTGCACTCGCCATCCGCGTTGACTCATCAAACGCACGCAAAACGTGGCAGATATCCTTCATAGAGTTATTCGCCACTCATTACACTGGCAGTGGCTGCCCATTCATTATAGGATCCAATTCTAATTACTGGTTCTCACCAACAAAGCTCTCCACAGCGCAGCACCCCCCTACATCTCCTCCCTTATTTATATTTATCGGCCTAACCGACTGCTGCACTCTGCAAACGACCTTCGACTAACCTCTGCACTAATCCGTACCTCCCACTCCCAACTCCAAGACTTCACCCGCGCTGCGCCAATCCTCTGGAATGCTCTACCCCAAGAAATTAGGACTATCCGCAATTTGGATGGTTTCAGGCGCTCACTCAAAACACATTTGTTCACAGTGGCCTATCACATTCACTAATCAAAGTCATTCTATGTGTAATTCTGTGTGTGTAGCCCATTCACTATCTCCATGCATCCCTCACTTCCTTAAAATGGCTGGACCATCATTGTAAAAACACCATTGTATATAAACACCTGTACTTTGTATCTCCCCCACCTCATTGTAGATTGTAAGCTTTCACCAGCAGGGGCGGCTGATTTGGCTTTAATTATTGTATTGTTAACGTTGTTACTTATGACTTGTGTTTTGAAACTGTTAAACTGTAAAGCACTGCGGAATATTATGGCGCTATATAAATAAATAATATTATTATTCTTATTATAGAGGCCCACTCAGTAGTGGTGAAGTGTGAACGGCGCAAATTGCGAGTTGACTGCGCCTGATGCAGCTGATACTCCATTACTGTTGGCTGCTGCTCACACAACCGCTCCAACATATGTAACGAGGAATTCCACCTGGTGGGTACGTCACATATGATGCGATGTTCATGAAGGTGAAATCTGCGTTGCAGAGCTGCAATCAGCGATCTGGCCATGCTGGAACGTCGCAAGTGAGCGCACTCTAGGCGGACCTTGTGCAGCAGTGCATCAAGATCCGGATAGTCCCTCAAAAAACTCTGCACGACCAAGTTGAGCACATATGACAGACATGGTATGTGAGTGAGGTTGCCAAGGCCCAGAGCTGACACCAGATTTCGGCCATTGTCACACACTACCAAGCCTGCCTGTAGATTCTCTTCCAAAAACCACACGTCGCTCTCCTGCTTTATGGCATTACAGAGCTCCTGCGCTGTGTGGCTAAGATTCCCCATGGAAATTAATTTCAGGATGGCCTGTTGACATTTGGACACGGCTGTGCTCATATCGGTCGCAACAGGTAAACGTTCACGGGTCCATGTGGAGGTAGACCGTGACGGCTCCTGCAGCGATGATTCTGAGGAACTGGAATAGGAGGAGGAATCAATGTGTACAGACTTGATTCCTGCAATCCTTGGAGTTGGCAGAACACGTACAGCGCCACTCGCAAGATCAGTACCCGGCTGCACAACATTGACCCAATGGGCAGTGAGGGAAAGGTATTGTCCCTGGCCATGGGTGTTAGAACCCTCTTGTTAGGTTTTGTTTCAGTTTGCTGGTCACATGACCTTTTTTCCCTATTTAGTCTGGCTCCGCCCTTCTGGCTTTGCTTGACTTCATTGTATTATCTACTGTTAAGCTAGCCGGGTGCTTAGGTGCCTTAATCTGTCAGTTTTGCTTGATGTTAGGATCACAAAGTATTTATTTTTCTGTTTAATTATCCATGCTACAATTTATGTTAGGAGGTGTCCACCTTTTCTCACAGTCCCTAGATCTTGTAGGGATTACTCCCTCGCAACTATAGGTCTTCATTCACACTAGATGAGGACTTTAGCGGGTCTGGTCGCAGGATCAGGTTCCCCGTTACATCGTAGGGATTCAGCTTAGTTGTATTGTAGGGACAGAATTCCCTTCTTTCCTTACTGGTTGTAGCAGATCATAACAATGGGTACTGGTCCACGCATCGGTGGTCAGGTGGACCTTGCTACTGAGGGCTTTTAGTAGCGCATGTTTAATTTTTCCCTCAACATGCTTTTGCAGACCAGGGACGGCTTGCCTGCTGAAATGAAATCGGCTTGGCACATTGTATTGTGGGATTGACAATGATATTCAGTTACGGAAACTGTCTGTCTCCACCAGCCTGAATCACAGCATTTCAAGGGACAGGAGTTTTGCAATGCCAGCATTCAGAGCCTGTGCTCGTGCATGGTTTGCGGAGTATGGCCGTCTTTTATCCCATGCCTGTGCTACCGATGGCTGTTTTGTGGCCTGGGAGTGTGAGGATGACAGGGAACTTGCTGCTGTGTGTGGAATAACAGTTTGTCTCTGGACAACAGTGGCCGAGGTTCTTCCATGGCGATCCTGTGAGGAAGCATAACCAGCTGTGTGTGAGCTCGATGAAGAGGCTTCAACACAACCTGAAGATGTAGGTGCTGCTGTAGGTTGGCCTACATCTCTAGTGTGTCTTTGTAACTCAACTACGTGCTTTGTCCGCACATGTTTCCACATATTTGTGGTATTGAGGTGACTGACACTTTTAGCTATTTTTAATTTTTGATTACACAGCTTGCATTTCACATAGCAAATATCATGTGCAAGTGTGTGAAAAAAGGACCACGCAGTGCAAGTCCTGGGAGCGCACGTTTTGACTTTTGGAAGACAACTGCTCCGAACAGGTGCCAAACTGGAGGCTACAGGCAACCGAGTCTGCAGCCTAACTCTCCCTCCTGTTTGTACCGTTGGGGCAATGTCTTCCTCTATCTTCCTTCTATCACTAACCATTTCTCTAGGCCTCTCCCAGCTTTCAACCAAAGTACTGGTTCTCACCCACAAAGCTCTCCACAGTGCAGCACCCCTCCTACATCTCCTCCCTCATTTCTATCTATCGGCCTAACCGACTGCTGCGCTCTGCAAACGACTTTCGACTAACCTCTGCACTAATACGTACCTCCCACTCCCGACTCCAAGACTTCTCCTGCTCTACGCCAATCCTCTGGAATGCTGTACCCCAAGAAATTAGGACTATCCACAATTTGCATGGTTTCAGGCGCTCCCTCAAAACACATTTGTTCAGAGCGGCCTATCACATTCACTAATCAAAGTCATTCTATGTATTCTGTGTAAGTGTGTGTGTGTCTCTAGCCCATTCACTATCTCCATCCCTCAGTCCCTTAAGATGGCTGGAACATCATTGTAAATGCACCATTGTATATAAACACCTATACTTTGTATCTCCCCCATCTCATTGTACATTGTAAGCTGTCACGAGCAGGGGCGACTTATTTAGCTTAAATTATTGTATTGTTAACGTTGTTACTTATGACTTGTGTTCTGAAACTGCTAAACTGTAAAGCGCTGCGGAATATGATGGCGCTATATAAATAAATATTATTATTATTCCTCTGAGCTGCTCCCACCACCTTCCTGTTCTTCATGCCATGTTGGGTCTTGGACCTCATCATCTCCACTACCCTCTTCCAACACCTGCTGTTGGGTGGTCTGGCCAGCACCATGCTCAACAGAAACTGGCACCTGGGTCTCATCATCATCAGATGCGTTCTGCGGTGTGCTGACCATCGGCACTGTCTCACCCGCCTCTTCAGATTCAGAGAGACACAGCTGTTGCGCATCACTGCATACTCCCTCTTCACATTACAGAATGCTGCTTGGCTGGGCCCCTGTTTGCAAGCCAATAGATTCTGAGAACATAAGCAGACACTCAGCTGGCTCCTGTACAGAACTCTCTGACTGCCTGGGCAATTTGCCAGGCGGTGAAGAGACAGATGGTTGCCCAACAGTGCTGTGGTCCTGAGAGGAGGTGGAAGCAATTGAAGTCGATGCATTGGCTGACATCCAAACAACAACGGCTTCAATTTGTTCTTCCCGCAGCAGGGGGGTACTCCGAGCTCCTACAAAAGTGCGCATAAAGGAACGCTCACGGCCCGGGGAAAACTGGTGGATGCTGTGTCACTGGGGGCCGCAGCAGCCACAGAATCCCCACGTCCTCTCCCTGAAGAAACTCCACGACCACGTGCCTTACTCCCTGCCTTCTTCATCTTGGTAGATTGATAAAGAAAGTCTGAAAAGTTATAAGGTCTAAGTGTGGTTATTCCGCAGAGACTGCAGTGAACACTGCACACAACTGTTCACTACCCAATGCGTCTCAGCAGGAAGGCAGTCTGTGCGTCAAAACAAAGGCACAAGCATACATCCATGTACCCTGTTTATAAAGCTATATAAAAAAAAATATGTAGTAGTGACGCACACTTTATTGAGGTACAGTATTACATCGCCATTCACCATCTGTGGCTATGCAGTGTCATCTATATATACCTTATCTATCTGTTGTCATGCTTCCAAGTCGACAGTCAGCCATAAATAGCAATTTTCACTATGCACTATGCACTTTTTAAAGGTTATGTTTGTTAATAAAAATGATTATTGCCACATATTATGAGTATTACATGATGGAAATTGTATAATTTTGTATAAAATATTTAGTGACATTATTCAGCAAATGGAACATTTTAGTAATATCACAGATAACTTGTAATGCTGATGATGTTTTGAAGTCAGACATTCATTGTCTATACAATAAAAATGGTGTACATACTGTTACTTATCCATCATTAATGGATTCAGATATGTACTTGTATGCTTTTATGTACAACCGTATAGCAGATTCCTTAACTAATTTATTTTGTGGTTTGCATTGCTGTTCAACATGTTAATGTATGTGTTTATGTTTGTCAATTCTTTATTTATCTAGATATTAGTTTAAATGAAATCATCATCTTATGGTAGTAAAGGTTATCTTTCTCTTGTTTGAAGTATAGACATTTAAAATTGACAGGTAACAAGGAAATTACTTGATCTAGTATTTAAACATCCTCCTTGACCCTGGGCTCCAACACCGCCAGTTGTTGCTCGGAAGTGCTGTTAGCACAGTCAACACTTGCTCCTGTGTTACTGGGGTTCAGTAACGTCAGCTGGTCCTCGGTTGTGCCATTGGCTCTTTTCCTTCTGCTGCCCCTCCGGGTTCCAGCACAGTCAGCTGGTCCTCGTTACTTGCATTGGCTCTTGTACCTTCTGCTACCCGTCCGGGTTCCAGTACCGTCAACTGGTTCTCCGCAGTGCCTTTGGCCTAGGTGCCTCCATCTCGGTATCCGAGTTCCAGCAAAGTCTGCTGGTCCTTGGTAGTGCTTTGGAGCACAGGTACCTCCTGCTTAGTAACCGTGTCCCAGTAACATCAGCTGGTACAAGATTGTGCTACAAATACAAGATACGGAACAAGAGACACAAGAACAATAAGCAGAAGATCTAAAAGCAGAAGAACATGAAGTATAAGACCAAAATGAAGAGCAAAATATATGCTCTAAATTCTAAGCAGAAGAAGACTAAGCAGTGTATGGGGGTGAGTCCGTTCCTCCTCGTGGTGCCCCTGGAAAATGCCTGCTGCTGCAGGCTAAACTGAACACGGACAAATACTGTTGTAATTTAAATCTTTTGTGACAGCAAGAACGGAAGGATGAAAAATTCATACTTTGACAGATTACAAGTACAGGATTCTCTGTCACAAATAAGAATATGATGAAGAAGATGAAGCAGAATATGAATAAGAATAATAGTTTAATAAGAAGAATATGAGTAATGTTAACAAAGATGAATAGCAAGAAGTTTAAGAAGAAGATAAAGAAGGTGAAGATGAAGAATAATTTGATGAAAAAGATGATGCTGCAGAAGATTATGAAGGAGAAAGTGTGTGAAAAGTTAAAAAGGTGAAGATGAAGAGCATGGAAGTTGTGTAATATACATATTTGCCAAAATATAAAAAACGTTAACATTGTCAATTTCTTCGTCAATCCGAACATCTTTAAAAAAAAAAATATTTATGCTATTCCATTTGATTGGGTTAAACATCTATGCCTTTAATGTCTCCTCAACCTTCCCCAATACATTCTACATTACTCTTTCTTGTTTTCCTTCATGTACAATTAACCAACAAGGCAAGAATGGGTTTTTTTTAATTTCGATATTTTGTTCCCATAGACTTACATGGGACTTCCGGTATCGGTATCGGGTATCGCCGATATTTTAGTGATATCGGCGATACCATTCCGATTCCGATACTTTAGGATATCGGAAAGTATCGCTCAACTCTACATGTAATATTAAGCTCCTGTAATTGTCCAAACAGCTGACTAAAAAACAAAAGAAAAATAATTCAAGTGTAAAAAGTGATAATAATTTACAAAATCCAAAGAATACAATCAAGTATAGGTAATGTTTCTACCCTGCAATGGGTGTTTGTCAAACCTTAATTAACATAACTCAATAGGAACATAGAAGGCCACTGTGGGATATGTTATAAATTTTAAAAAGTCCATGCCATATATAGGGGAATCTGACAGGGCAGGGAACAAGTGAAGCTCCTGGTATGATGAATGTTCAGGTGCCGTCTGTGTATTTGTGATATTTTTGTCATACTGCAATGGGGGCTAAATTAAATATTAGAAATTTGGCCTGACAAAATAAATGCGTAGCTGAATTAGTTAATATGTGTCCCTTTTGTTAATTGCATTGATTAATTGTGTGTCCCAAAAAATCTCTTGATTTTGACAGATATGTAATACAGCTTTCTACGTATGAAGCCTTCTAATATTAAATTGTAATTGTAATGAGATATACTTTGTATTGGTTACTTTTTCAGTGTCAGATGTTACAAGACGTTGGCGCAGCTGTAGAGACAGCTACAGAAGAGAGAGACAGCTGAGGGGGCGCAGTGGGGCAGCAGGAACAAGAAAACGCAAATATCTGTATTACGATCGGCTCAATTTTCTTGCTCCAGCACTGGATTTGCGACCGTAAGTTAATGTCTGTACAAAATGTATATGATTTTGAATGAATAAATTATACTAATTTTTTATTCTTCTCTAGCACCGAATCAAACCTGACTGACAGAGAGCCAGCTTCGGACTCGGAGGCACTTATTGATCCTGTGGGGGATGTTGAGGAGGCTGGTCAATCTTCAGCACCAATTGCAGCATCACCACCACCACCACCAGCAGTGGAGTCTGATAGAATGGCTTCACAGTCGCAAGACCCTCCCCTGAGCAGCAGCCCTGGTAGGCCCCTGGATGTGGGTTCGCCTACAGCTGCTGTTGCACGCCGACCCAGGCGTAGAAGAGAAGGAGTTGGTTCTGTCACAAGGAGGCAGGTGGACAGAGGAGTGCTGGACTATTTGTCCAGTGTAGCTAATGATGATGGTGAGGAGGCCTATTGCCGCAGTCTGGCCCCTTACCTTCGGGCAATTCCAACCCAGCACAGACTGCTTATCAGAAATGCTCTGCATATTGTGTTGCATGCTGGAACACCACCTAATGATCCAACAAACCTGGTAAATTCTCTACATACATGGGTGGCTGGTCCAGAAAATGTATGTAGAGTGGTGCCTCAACATACAGCACAATCTGCATTAGCCACTGATCCACCTCCTCATCATCATTGTCCTCCTCCACCTCCTCCTTGTGTCCAACAGAACCCAACTCCTCCTCCTCAGCCTACTGCTGCTTCTTTATACGGAGCTAACCAGCTCCAACCCATTGCACATAGTGGGCAGTCACAATATGCCCACTCGACCATACCCAATGTTCAATGCTGGCCACAACATGGGTATGGTCGACATGGGAATTTTGGGGGCTATAATGTAAGTGGCCAGTCATATTTTGACTACCCACAACAGTTCCCAAACTTCCCTTACCCAAACCCACCTCAAGAGCAACCAAGAAGCATGCAGCAAACTGCTCAGTCAGCCACCACTCATGCTGACACAGTGGCTGGAGAGCAGTCTAGCCAGCCCTCCCAAGCTGCACTTCCACCTTCACCACCACACACTTACCAGCACTTATAGTTGTTTACCTATTTTTTTTTTGTTGTTGTTTCTATTAAGTTCTAAAATGTTAATTATTTTTGATAATTTTATTTTATGTTCAAAGAATGTTAAAAAACCTAAGGACATATTAGTCCATTACCAGAAATTCGAAAGCCACTAATCAAAACATCAGAGATAAAAAATATTTCAAGTGGCAATGATTGTATGTCTTTATTTCAAAAGGTAATGCCCTGCTTAACTTACACACAGCATGAGCAAAAAAACATCACAAGATATCAAATAAATTTTTAACAAATAGGTTTAGGACACAGCAACATAGCCACACTACATGTGTAATAATGCCTCCTCTTGCCAGGCAGTAGCACCCTCAGGGGAAACAAAATATTCAGTGAACACATCACGTACTTTTATGCCTGAAGGTGGACGACGGGGATGGATGGGTGGTGACATAGGCACAGACACAGGAGAAAAAAGAGGAACAGCGCTCCATCCAGGTGAAGTAAATAGAAAAAACTTTATTCAAGCCATCAGAGAAAACGACGTTTCGACCTCACAAGGTCTTTATCAAGTATATACAAACAGTTAAAATAGGCTGTCTTATATAGTGAGGAGCAAAACATTTGCACCAATCACCGCATAGTATACGCCTAAAAAATGACATATAAACAAAACAATGCAGTACTTACAAATATAGACAGTGCAAAACAGTGATCAAATAAACATATGTGCTACGGCCTAAATCAGCAAATAAAAAATCAATCATACAACAAAATATACATATATAGAGCACGAGGAATCACATACATAGCCGGGTGTTTATCAGGTTGTCAAGGAGTCTTGAACCAATCTTGGATACGTTAGTATACAAGGAACATGACTTTTTGAAAACTGATTTATTTGTCAAAAGTACAGATAAGAATAACTTCTTACTTTATAGCAGTAACCATCCCAAGGGGATGGTTAGCTCCTTGCCCTGGAGTCAACTCCTGCGAGTTAGGAGAATAGTATCCGATGAGGACTTAATTGACCAACGCCTTGAGGGCATGTGCAATAAATTTTTGACAAGGGGATATCCACAGAATGTGGTAGCGAGATATAAAACTAGAGCCCTAAATACGACACGTGAGGCTGCCCGCCACAAACCCCATATTACTTCAAGCGATAAACGTATACCGTTCGTATCCACCTTCAATCCCGCCAGTCATGGGATCATTTCTATTTTAAAAAAACATTGGGTCCTATTACAACGTGGACACCCAACCATTACTGAATTTGGTTCCCTACCTCTGATGTCCTATCGCAGGGGACGCAATTTACAGGACCAATTGGTCAAATCTGATTTTGGTCCCTCCGGATTATCAATTCAACGAACTTTATCTTCTCCCCGGTACGGCAATTTTCCCTGTTTGGGGTGCGCGTGTTGTAATAACATGCTAAAGGGTGAATTCTTCCATCACCCATTGACTGGTAAAAAGATTTTTTTGAAAGAGAGGCACACTTGTGCCTCTAGTTTTGTTGTCTATATGGTTGTCTGCCCATGTGGCCTTGTCTATGGGGGGGAGACAACGATGGAAGTGCGGGCTCGCATAAGTAAACATAAGAGCACCATAAGGACAAAACTCATTGATCTACCAGTCCCCAAACACTTTATAGATACCCGACACTCTGTAAACCAACTTAGGTTTAGAGTTATTGATAGCGTGCCATTACTTAGAAGAGGGGGGATAGAACAAGAATACTCCGTAAAAAGAACTAAGGTGGATACATAGATTGGGCACTTTACAACCGGCTGGACTTAATATTGAATTCAATCTAAATAACATATGTTGATTGATTGGCTCTTTTTTTGCATCTTTCTTTATATCTATTGTTTATTATTATATAATGATGCTTTTATATCAGTCTATATCATATGCTCTCTTTTCTTTTCATCCCTAGGATTCTGTGATAGACTAAGGGTATGATATTCTAATTGTATATACATATGTTTATTTTCTTGTTTTTTCCCTTTTTCTAGGCACCATATAATTTGTGTTTAGTTCATATAGGTTTTATGGGCACGATGTATTGCTGTAGTGATGGGGCTCAAAACATAGTCATGGTATGTGTTATACAATATGGAAGCCTTAAGATGCGGGGGTGCTGGTACTATGTGCCAGGATTATATATTTGAAGTGCGCATGCCCCTTCTCCGTTGTCTTTAGAGTCATGGCAACGGCTCCATTACGTCGAGACGCGGAGGCGTCATTAAGTATATGGGAGGGGTTTGCATGACGTCTCTCTGTGCGCATGCGTTGTGCTCAGTTTTGATGTACTTCCTCCTTACTATCTCCTAGGCAACGCCCCGATGACGCGATCAGCGTCTTGTGTCTCTGGCAACGCACCTGATGACGCGATTAGCGTCTTGTGTTTCTGACAACAAACTCCATGATTGGCGGTAATGTTTTTGTTCTTTTGTACTACTCCTGCGGATAGGTCGCTGACATGTTTGGCGCCTTGCGAGAATTCTTATTGGATTGGCTAGTATAATCTGACATATCGGCAAGCTGAGCCTGATTGGTTCAAGACTCCTTGACAACCTGATAAACACCCGGCTATGTATGTGATTCCTCGTGCTCTATATATGTATATTTTGTTGTATGATTGATTTTTTATTTGCTGATTTAGGCCGTAGCACATATGTTTATTTGATCACTGTTTTGCACTGTCTATATTTGTAAGTACTGCATTGTTTTGTTTATATGTCATTTTTTAGGCGTATACTATGCGGTGATTGGTGCAAATGTTTTGCTCCTCACTATATAAGACAGCCTATTTTAACTGTTTGTATATACTTGATAAAGACCTTGTGAGGTCGAAACGTCGTTTTCTCTGATGGCTTGAATAAAGTTTTTTCTATTTACTTCACCTGGATGGAGCGCTGTTCCTCTTTTTTCTCCTGCATGCAATTTCCGAGCTGGTTCCTTGGATCGTGGTACGTGCGCCCCTAAACCAGAGAGTGCTGTTGACTACCTTTCTCTTTGATAGGCACAGACACATTCCCAGAGGCTAATTCACCCACATGTTGAGAGGAGCATTCATGTATTCTACAAAAATTATGTAGGACCACACATGCCTTGAGGACCACAGTAACATTGGCTTCACTTATTTGAATTGCAGTTTGAAGTACCCGCCATTTAGCACAAAGAATTCCAAATGTGCACTCCACCAGACGCCGAGCACGTGACAGGCGACAATTAAATATTCTCCGCTGATGGTTGAGATAGCGACGGGGATATGGCCTCATTACATTCCTGGTTAATTGAAAGGCCTCATCCGCAACTATAACATAAGGCACATGTTCGGGAATGGAGTCAGTAAGTTGAGTTGCTGGAGGTATGTCCAGTTGGTTAGTGCGTATCCGCCTACCCATTATGGAGGTATTGAACACTCTTGAGTCTCCAGTCCTTCCATAGGCACCAATGTCTACAATTATAAACATGTAGTTTGTGTCGACCAAGGCCAACAAAACCACAGAAAAATATTGTTTATAATTGAAGAATTGGGAGCCTGAGTTAGGAGGTTTGCGAACACGTATGTGCTTGCCGTCCAGGGCTCCTATACAGTGTGGAAACTGGCAATTTTGCTCAAAACCCTGTGCTATCCTCAACCAGTCACTCATTTTGGGTTCAGGCATTACTTCTTCATGTATTTTGTTCCAAATTTCAACACAAGTTGACCGAACTATGCCAGAAATTGTTGATCTGCCTATTAGGAACTCTAAGTGCAGAGCAGCGTAGGACATCCCAGTAGAAAGGAACCTGGAACAAACATAGAACATACACAAATCAGTCTACAAATGTAAAAGTAATAATAAACAACACTTAGAATGCTTGAGTTTGTTACAGCACACATGCTGGAAATTAGATTCCAAGGCATGGCTTCTATAGAATACACCATAGCCAATAATTTACATACCTAAGGTTGAGAAATACAATACACACATTAGAAGATTACAAGAAGTGTGCTCCTACACTTGCAAAGTGACTATGGGCCTAAAAACATCATCAACATATCGTTAATACACATACCTTATTGTTAGAAGAAGGCGTTCCTCTGCAGAAATTGCTTTTCTCATCCTGGTGTCCTGAAATGTGATCCCAGGCCGCACAATCTCAAGCAGCTTATCAAACGTAGCTATGGTCATTCGACAATATAGGAAAAACTTATCTCCATGACTACGCAGTGACAAATATAGGCGGTGAAAATGTCCTTTAGTTTGCCTTCTTGTCAAAAGTGGATGTACCCACATCCTTCTGTGTCTTCTGTGATCTGATATTACAGGATATGGCTCTCCAAAACGTCTGGATATAACCCAATGGAACAGCACACGCTCAGTAGTCGAAAATCTGAGTGTGTCGCTCATGTTTGGATTAAGCAGGTAGCAAGCACAAAGCAGAAGGACCCAAATGACAAAAGTGCAAAGGTGGGAGCACACACCTGTAGCAGATCACTTAAATATAGCTCTGCCTCATCATTTAAATTAGTATCAGGCCTGAAATCCGTTAGTTGTGATTTTTGTTTTGCTGCGACAAAAAAACGGTGGTGGGATGAAAATCGGATGTTACAAGCTACACACACATGCGATTAATTCGCATCTTTGAAGGAAAATCGGATGCCAGAAGGATGTGTGATGTTTTTATTTTGATCCGATTGTCGACCGTCTAAAACGGACCGATTTTTTTGTGGTTGTGTGTGACTCCGGCCTAAAGCTTTTTACCTCTTCGGAGTAAAGTTTTGTTCCATCAGCGTGTATGCCTACCTGTGTTGCTGTGACACCAACGTCAATTAACACCCCTGCCATTACACAAATACTTCTGTGCACAAATGATATATGGCAACTGTAGCAGTAGCAGTTCTGAAATTTGCCACCATGGTTAAAACCACATAACTAGTAGCAGACAACAGTATACAAAATGTATCAGGGTCACTGGATTTTGGAATATCACTGTGACTATTTGGCTGTTTATCTTCTTTTTGCCTACAAATTCTAACACTAATTGCTAGAATTAAGGGTATAAGGTCTCTGCTAACTGCTGTGCCCTTTCACCTGCTGTCTGAAGGCTGATTTTTTTTTTAGCTTTTCCTTGAGGCTGTGTATAGATTTTTGATTTCTATATTACTCTCTTAAACCCACACAAAATCTTGACAATAAACACATTTGCAAACAAACTTATTACACTGCAATTTTAGTGTATTAGCAAAATATACAAACTTACTTTGTTAGCAGAATAACAATCATACGCCAAAAATGTAAATAGCTCATCACAACCAATATAACAAGTGGTTCCTCCAAATTCATCACAAAAATCCACGTTTAATGTCCAGCCTCAATATTATTCAATCTCTTCACATCAAGCATCTGTAGCATTTATGAGAGCCCCTTTGGCATTTATGACCTGCTGCTCACAGAATGCATACCGAGACACCAGCTTGTGTTTGCAGTCCTGGGGAATCTTAGCTTGATCCTCATTGGCAATGTCTTTCAGTTCACTAATATTCTTAGGTCTGTGTTCTGCAACTACAATTTCTTCAAATCCCATAAAAGATTTCCTATGGAATTCAAGTCAGGCAACTGTGATGGTCACTCCAGAATCTTCCAAAGCTTCCGAAACTAAGAACCAGAAAGTACTGGTTGTTCACCTGCTAGACCCACGCTACAAGGAGAACCTTGCATCTCTCCTTCCTGAGGTGGAGAGGTCTACTAAAATAGTGCTATACCAGAGGGTCATTGTTGAAAAAATTCTCATCAGACAATGCTAGGAGCAAGGGGCAAGTATTCTTGCCCAACCAAGGAAGAGAGGGAGACACACACCAGGTGCAAGAGAGGCAGGGGTACACTGTCAAAGGACTTGTCCAATTTCATGACACCCTCCCAGCATCCATGTCATGATGACTGGGTATTTTTGACAAGAAGGGAAAAGTTTTTAAAGATGATCAGGCAATACCTGGCTGACAAAACCAGCGTACTTCCTAATTCCTCTGCGACCTTCAATTATTGGGTCTCAAAGCTGGACACCTGGCATGAGCTGTCCCTCTATGCCTTGTTGGTGTTGTCCTGCCCAGTCTCTAGTGTCTTGTCTGATCGGGTTTCTAGCGCTGCTGCCAGGGGGGAGTTATAACAGACAGGTGCTTTTGGTTCTCAATAGAAAATGCGGACAGGCTCACTCTTATAAAAATAAACAAAGCCCCAACTTTTTTTCCATACCAACAGATGACAGCAGTACATAAGGTGTTCTTAATCTTTAATATTTTTATGAGACCCGCTAGTTGTTGCCTTCAAGAATCTATGGATGACTAGGTGGCTCTCCTTATAATTTTTTCCTGGCTTTGCACTTTGTGAGTGTGGGAATATATCAACTACAATTTCAAAATATTTGAATGAGGCCGCCAGTTTTTGCCTTCAGGGGTCTATGGATGACTGTATTACTCTCCTTATAACTTTTTTTCATGGGTTTGCACTTTGTGCAAAGCCGTTATGAGTGTAGGAGTATGTCAACTACACTTTCTAAAACATTTTTTATGAGGCACTCCAGTTGGTACCTTGAAGGATGTATGGATGACCTTGTTTGTAATTTTTGAGAGGCTTTGCACTGTGTGCAGAGCTTTTATGAGTGTAGGAGTACCACAACTACACTTTGCTCATAATATTTGAATGAGGCACTACAGTTGGTGCTTTCAAGGGTGTATGGAGGACCGTCCTTGTAGTTTTTGTCAGACTTTGCACGTAACGCATAGCGTTTATTAGTCTAGGTGTACCATAACATGACAATCTGAACAGAATGTATATGAGGCCCTCCTTTATGTCTAATACAGGGTGTATCCCTCTTCCATCAAATGTTTGGTAATTATTGCTTCCTTCATAAATAACAATGACATTTCCAATATTTGAATGAAGATTTCAATTTTGGTTTCCTTAAATTATAATTTTTTTAAATGCTTTTTAAATTTTGCTTTATATACAAGTCACTATAAAGGAAAGAGTGACACCATTATTCTCAGCAGCGATCTGGGAGTCAGAGATGCTTTCATGTGTCTTTCCCATGCTGTTCTCCTTCCATTCAGCACTTTTTCCATCCATTTCAACATTTTAACTGCCTCTCAGACCTCCTTCTAGGGTCTGCCAGAAAAATGCTTGGATTTCCTATTAATTCCTGTTATACTTGTTACTCGAAACAAGCATCCAAGCATAAGGAATTGCTCGATTCGAGTAACGAGCATCCGAGCACTTTAGTGTTCTCTTATCACTATTAATACATTAATACATTTTCACAACTCTTACTAAGCCATCATTGCAACAAAAGTACAATGTGTTTACATTTTTGTGTGTTTTGTGTGCAAGTCGTGCACATATCAGAATATGCCTTGTACAGTACTGGGAATTACTTTATTCTTTTGCTCAGTACTACATACAGTATACTGAAACCTTATGATTTACTCTATGACCCCTAATCTAACACTGATGATAATTAATGACTCACACCTTTACCGTACTGTTCTTATAATGCACCAAATACCATCCTCCACATGTACTGCTGTCTTTTTGCCTATATAGCAGAGATGGCAACCTGGGAAAAACTTTAATGGAGTGATACTTCTGCTTTGTGTGTTGCTCCAAATATTGGAGTCATTTTTGAGTGGTGTGGTTTACATGAAAGGGTATAATTTATTACTAACTTCCTAAAAATTCAGACCTTAGATACAATCATTGCCACTCTACAGCCACATAGTTAGTCACATTTTACATTGCTACACAACAGATATTATTTGTAAAGCAGCTTTTCCATATACAAATGTAATTAAGGAGACAGCTGGAAAAAATTTGTAAGAACTTGGCAGAATAGGTTCGCTCAATGACTACCGGGGACATACAGTATGGGAGACTAAGGGGACATACAGTATGGGAGACTAAGGGGACATACAGTATGGGAGACTAAAAGGGCATACAGTATGGAAGACTACGCGAACATACAGTATGGGAAACTAAGCAGAGTATTGAAACTAAGGGGACATACAGTATGGGAGACTAAGGGGACATACAGTATGGGAGACTAAAGGGCATACATATGAAGACTACGCAACATAAGTTGGAACTAAGCAGAGTATGAAACTAGGGGACATACAGTATGGGAGACTAAGGCATACACATGGAGCGGTGGACATACACTATGGAACACTAGGGGACTAAAGTATGGGAGACTAGGATACAGTATGGGATACTAAGGGGAAATACACTATGGGATACTAATCTCCAGACCTGAACCCATTGAAAACCTCTGGAATGAGATCAAGAGGAAGATGGATAGTCATAAGCCATCAAACGAAGAAGAACTGCTTACATTTTTGTTCCAGGAGTGGCATAAGGTCACCCAAAAGCAGTGTGAAAGACTGGTGGAAAGTATGCCAAGATGCATGAAAGCTGTGATTAAAAATCATGGTTATTCCACAAAATATTGATTTCTGAACTCTTCCTGAGTTAAAAAATTAGTATTGTTGTTTCTAAATGATTATGAACTTGTTTTCCTAGCATTATTTGAGGTCTGCAAGCACTGCATTTTTTGTTATTTTACCATTTCTCATTTTCTGAAAATAAATACAAAATTTATTGCTTGGAAATCCGGAGACATGTTGTCAGTAGTATATAGAATAAAAGAGCAATTTACATTTTACTCAAAAGTATACTGTGGTGCAGCAAAGGGTGTAGTGCTGGATGGAAGATATATTTTTCCCAGCAGGATAAAGTTTGGCTGGGATTTTTCCTAAAGTGGAGGACTTGTAATGATGTCACAATCATGCGATCAGCCCATGTGATGTGTACCTCACCTGTTGGTGGGGTTATGGGCTATGTAATGGAGATTGTTTTTAGCACAGGGGGAGTGTGTGTGCAAGGTATGAGTAACTAGGCTGGAGTTAGCCTGAACTGGTTTTGTTGGGGTACCCGTGCTGCAAAGCTTTAGCAGCAAAGACTCAAACAACCCTGGGAAAGGCACCTGGCAGACGCCGCTGACCGGGCAACCGCTTAGTTAAGCCTGTCCCGTGCAAGGGTGAGTCTGAGACCAGTGGTTCTCCAAGCTGGAGTATATTTGTGTTTTTTCTTTATTTTCTGTTAAACCTGCTGTTTAAAGTGACATTAAACCACGGAAGTTGGACTCTGAAGGGTATGCACACTAAACAACATCGCTAACGGGATCGCTAAAAAACGTCACTATTTAGCGATCCCGTTAGCGATGTTGTAGTGTGCGGCAGCTGCCAGCGACGAGCTTCCTGCTGTGATCTCGCTCGTCGCTGGAATCGCTCCGGACCCTATTTCATAGTCGGCGCTCCCGCTGGTAAGTATAAATCGCTGTGTGGCACCTTTTCTTAGTGATTTAGCGGTACTTTTGTACCGCTAAAGTCGTTAAGGAGATCGCTAACCGCGATAGCATCCTTAACGATATCGCTAAGTTAAGCCGCACTCAGCGATATACAAACAATCCCGCTAGCGATCTCATTAGTATGCGACGCTAACGAGATCGCTAGCGGGATTGTGTAGTGTGGCAGTACCTTAAGTCTGTGTGTTGCCTCATTACTGCGGCCCTGCCTACCAGAGCAAATCCCTACAACAACTATAAAGAGAAAAATCAGACAAACTGAAAATTTTGCAGTGGTCAATTAACTTTTGCCAGAGCTGTATATATATATTGTGAGACAGTAGAATATGTGTTGAATGGGGTGTACATTTCACCTAGGGATAAGGGAAATGTGTGGTTTTGTAGACCTAGTGGTAGGGAAAGGTCACTACACCTTGCATTCATTGCACACTTGCAGCTTAAACCTGAAGCCAATCAGCTGTTAATTAGGAAGCCAGAAATAGGTGTCTGCGGACACAATCTGAGAGCTAGTTTAGCCTGGACACAGGGAGGTGTCCTGGCACAAGAAACAGTCTCCAAGAGTGTTAGAGCTGTCTTTAGCCTGGACACAGAGAGGTGTCCTGGCACAAGGAAGCAGTCTCTGTGAGAATGCATGCGGATAAGCTACTGAAGAGGAGGAGAGCCGTCTCAGTCTGGGTTAGATGTACCCCGGACACAGGAGTGTCTCTGTGAACCTCCATGCTGATGATTACTGAAGAGGAGGGGAGCCGTCTCAGTCTGGGTTAGAGGTACCCCGGACACAGGAGTGTCTCTGTGAACCTCCAGGATAATGACTACTGAATAGGAGTGGATCTCTCTCAAGTCTGGACGTCGGGTGGACCTTCAGACATAAGGAGGAGTATCTGGGAAACTCCATACTGGTAACATATATCATATGTGTTGTTTTGGGCACAGACTGATAGAGTCTGGGTTCCTGATAGAAAGGGACATTACATAAGTGTAATTAGTGGCTAGACAAGCCTAGGTCTTTTGTTTATGCTTTGTTTTATCTGTGTGCTGTGGACTTTAATAAAACTGGTTGCGGCCAGTTTTTACCATAATTGCTGTCTGAATGAACTGTTTCCGTGCCATTCTGTCTACCCAGACAGCGATCCTAGAGCTAAAACCCCCTGAAAGGCTACAATTGGTGGAGAATGCTGGGGCAGCGCAGGGCCTGGTACAGTTAGTGCTGGAGTGTGCATACAGCACAGTGGCAAGAGACAGCATTAAAGGTGAAGTCTATTGAAATAGCAACAGAGGAAAAAAAAAAAAAAAGTGTGTGTCAGCAGAAACGTCTGTTTGGAGCAGTCTTGGAGAGACAGTGGCCCTGATAGGGTCTGCAGAGAGAAAATGTATGCACAGCAAAGCTGAACTTGTTGTGAAAATGACTGTGGAATGTGCAGCAGCAAAAGAAAAGTTTGTGGAGCAGTCTTAAAGAGACAGTAGCCCTAATAGACTTTGCAAAGGAAAAAAAAAAAAAAAAAAAGTGTCTGCACAGCAGAGCTAAATTTTTCTATGGAAAAGACTGTAGAGTGTGTGTATGTCTTGAGTGAAGACTACCGTTGTGAAGACAGAGAAGTCTGACAGCATGGATGACAGCATGGAGGCGCTGTTTGAACAAATGGCGCAAGTTATTGTGCAACATAAGACTGCTGTGATTGAGACAGATGAGTCCGGCAGTATGGAGGGGCTCGTTGAGTACCTGGTACAGGCCCAGCGGAGCATGGAGCAGCAGCGCCTGCAGCACCAGCAGCGCATGCAGGAGCACCGGCAGCAATTCCTGCAGCAGCAGCAGGAGAATAACCGGTTGTTGGAGCAGATTGCAGCTCTCCGCACCGCGTCTCAGAGTAATGTTGTGAAGGCACCTGACTTGTCCGATGTAAAGAAGGCGGTAAGACGGTCCCTGGAAAAGATGACACCTCGTGATGATGTGGAGGTATATCTCACTAGGTTTGAGAGACTGGCAGAGAAGGAGAATCTGCCCCTATCTGAGTGGGCCATGATGGTCGCACCCTATCTGATTGGAGTGCCCCAGGTGGCCTATGCTGACCTGAGCAAGCAGGACAGCAAAGACTATGCCAAGCTGAAAGCGGAGATTCGTACCCGGCTGGGTGTTACGGTGACAGCCCATGCCAGGGGAGTTCATGACTGGAGATACAGTTGGGAGTCTGCAGTCAGCAGGCCTGATTATGGAGTTGAAAAAGTGGTAGTGAACCGCTACACCCGAGCATGTCCTACAGTGAACCGCTACACCCGAGCATGTTCTCCTGAGGTACAGCCGTCTGAGAGGACGTCACTTCAGAGTTCCCGGACGTCGAACTCTCCCGGTAAGAGCGTTCCAGCTGTTGGGGACATGGGGTATGCTGATAAGCGGGTTCAGGCCCGAGGGGACATGTGGGTGGAAGAGTGTGATGGACAGTGTTGGAGATGTCGTGAAATTGCAGCCAACTGTCCACTAGAGGGGGAGCCTATGTGCCGTGATGTTGGCAGATCCCTCTCTCTCTGCGCAGAACCTGTGTGTGTGACCACCACAACCGAAGAGACTGGACCACAGGTGTCCCCGGTGGTTACAAATGGTTGCTCAGCGCAGGCCCTCTTGGACTCAGAGAGTCCAGTGACTTCCGTATGTGACAGCCTGATTGATAGGGACTTCATCCCTGATAAGCACTTGAGTATGGTGTGCATCCATGGAGACATCAAAGTCTACCCAGAGACTGCCGTGGACTTGGTCCCTAAACTCGGGGAGGTTTCATGTGAAGTGGGGGTAGTGAAGAACCTGGTGCACCCCGTTGTATTGTGTAATGACTTTCCCCGGTCTAAGGATCTCTGGGGGAAGGGTGATTCTGATGGACAGTGTGATGAAGCCCCTACTGAGGGTACGCAGTCCCGAGGGGCGGAACACAATGTTAGTGGGCCGTTTATCTTGTGTGATAGTGATGATGATATTGATAATGATGATGATGCTAATCATAATAGTGATGATACTGATGATGACCGTGATAAAGATGAAATTTCTTTGCAGGTGATGTTGGGAGACGAGGATGGTGGTTCTCGGGAACCGAGTGTCCCTGACCTGCCTGTGTCCTGTGACAATTTTGGGAGAGAGCCGGTGCGAGACCCCACTCTTAAAACGGCACAGGAAAATGTAATTGTTCTGAATGAGGTTCCCCAAGAGCCTGGCTCTGAGGAGAGGTTTCCTCATGCTACCATGAACAATAACCTATTGTTTAGGGACACTGAAGTCCAGGGAGAGGTCGTGAGTCAGCTCCTGGTACCTGAGCTATATGGAGGTATAGTGCTGGGGTTGTCACATAGTCACATACTTGAGGGACCAGATGGTGAAGTTAATGTTGAGGATAACATGTTAACTAAGGTTCCAGAGCAAGATGTGAATGAAAATAAATTGTATACTCCTGAAAGTGAGCAGGATGAGAATGAGAGTGAATTGTATAACCCTGACAGTGAGCCGGATGTGAATGAAAATGAAGTGTCTAACCCTGAAAGTGAGCCGGATGTGGCTGAGAAAAAGGGGTCAGACAGGGATAGTGGGAGTGATAATGAATCATCTGATGACAATAAAGCAACCAGTGCAAATGAGGAAGGCATGGTAGCAGAAGAGGTTGAGAGTCCTGAGAAGAAGGCTGATGCTGACCTTACAGCCAGACAGAAGATGCCATCTGAGGATGTTTTACAGTTAAAACGAAGATGGCGACTGCTTCCAGCCCAAGATATAGAGAGACAAGAGGCCTCTCTAGGGACTGGTAGTAGACGGGCTGAAACACTGAGGGGTAAAAATGACGATCCGGTTAGCTCAGGGCTGAGTGACCTATGTGTAAGACCCGGCGGCGGACGAAAAGACAGAGAGTCAGACTCAGAACTACCAGTAAGTTTGACTGGACGATGGACTCGTGACCGCAACGACGGTAGGAGTCAGTTCGGGAAAGAAAGGTCGGGTGAGGTGACACCGACACAAGGACAAGGCCAACGTTCTGACCGCTGGGGGCGGGAGAGGCCTAACAAAGAGGTGATATTGCATAGTGCCCAAAATCAACTGAGACGGGGTGACTGGCAGAGGCGACCGAGGGGGATCTCTGGTCGGGTGGCAGGTGTTCGACCCCACAAATTTGAACAGAGGGGCACTGGGTATGGCCCTCAGGATATGGATGGACGGTATGTATCGCAGAGGTGGGTGGCCCTGTGATGGAAGCCTGGATATATTTTGGTTCAGCAGATCTACTGCTGAGACTTGTGCTATACATTGGGAGGCTTCCAGGTGACTTGGAGAGCTGGGTGGGTCCAGTCACCTACAAACCCACCCAAGGGGTATGTGTCTAAATACCTAGGATAAAGTTGTATGCAGAGGGGACGGATGGGTAATGCAGCGCTGGCTGGCATCCATTTAATGGATCAGTGTGTATGTTTTGACTGTCCATGTTCCTTCCCCTCAAGCTGACTGGTCACATGACTGTGACATCACACAGTGTGTGTGTGTGTGTGTAAGGGTATAGAAACCCTGCTTAATGGAAAATATAGATGAAGCTAATGATGGTTATACTTCAGGTAAAGATGAAGCTGATGTTGGCTATGACTTGAGCTGTGTTCACTGTCTCTTTAGGTTTGTTGACCAGTCCTCCGGTCTGGATGACCAGCCCTCCGGTCTGGAGAAGAGGGGGGGGATATGTGAGACAGTGAGAATATGTGTTGAATGGGGTGTACATTTCACCTAGGGATAAGGGAAATGTGTGGTTTTGTAGACCTAGTGGTAGGGAAAGGTCACTACACCTTGCATTCATTGCACACTTGCAGCTTAAACCTGAAGCCAATCAGCTGTTAATTAGGAAGCCAGAAATAGGTGTCTGCGGACACAATCTGAGAGCTAGTTTAGCCTGGACACAGGGAGGTGTCCTGGCACAAGAAACAGTCTCCAAGAGTGTTAGAGCTGTCTTTAGCCTGGACACAGAGAGGTGTCCTGGCACAAGGAAGCAGTCTCTGTGAGAATGCATGCGGATAAGCTACTGAAGAGGAGGAGAGCCGTCTCAGTCTGGGTTAGATGTACCCCGGACACAGGAGTGTCTCTGTGAACCTCCATGCTGATGATTACTGAAGAGGAGGGGAGCCGTCTCAGTCAGGGTTAGAGGTACCCCGGACACAGGAGTGTCTCTGTGAACCTCCAGGATAATGACTACTGAATAGGAGTGGATCTCTCTCAAGTCTGGACGTCGGGTGGACCTTCAGACATAAGGAGGAGTATCTGGGAAACTCCATACTGGTAACATATATCATATGTGTTGTTTTGGGCACAGACTGATAAGTCTGGGTTCCTGATAGAAAGGGACATTACATAAGTGTAATTAGTGGCTAGACAAGCCTAGGTCTTTTGTTTATGCTTTGTTTTATCTTTGTGCTGTGGACTTTAATAAAACTGGTTGCGGCCAGTTTTTACCATAATTGCTGTCTGAATGAACTGTTTCCGTGCCATTCTGTCTACCCAGACAGCGATCCTAGAGCTAAAACCCCCTGAAAGGCTACAATATATATATATATGTGTGTGTGTGTGTGTGTGTACTATGTTTATATTTTAATAATGAGATACTATGAATGATGAATGCCACTGTATGGTATTTTTTAATGTCTTCATCCAAGCTCATACATGTTAAATAGAGGCAGTGTCAGACGGAGGTGCCAAGGACCCACCAGAAACCAACGTCAGGGTCCCACTTTTGATATTTGCTACATGCAAATGTGACATTATCTCAATTATAAATTTCTATAGCAATGAACTGGGTAGATTGTTACATGAATAAGATGCTGCCTTTGTCTGTACATAGAGATTCAAGCATATTGTGCCAAGTACTGCTCATATCAGAGGGTGGTGACCCACTACTGCAAAGGGGCCCACCGGAGGATTCTCCTGTTCTCCTGTGGGCCAGTACAAGCGTGAGTAGAGGCCGTAAATGTGATGTGACCAAGGGCTCAGGTACGTTTTTCCTATGTCAGCTCAGGCTCACAAGCAGCACAGAATATGGGATGTCAATAAGATACAAAGATAACTTAGTGCTGTTTATTGTGAGGCCAAGATCAAAGTACTAAATAAAAGGCTTGGTTCTTTTTCGTTTGTTCCATTAACAAAGCCTCATTTAACATAGTTATGCACTGTCTTTGTGGAGCTTTGATCTTTATATAGGCCCTTGTTGAATTTTTTTTATTTATAATCATAGTCTTCCTTCCTCCCCTATAACAGAGTCCTGTAACCTTGTAAACCTTAATTTTCTTGTTGGATCTAAAATGTTTCTTGTTGATCATTACATGATATTATTGTCCTGTGTTTAATGCATGTTGCTGCACAACATTTGTGTTGCTATAAGTGGCTACACTTCAAAAAACATCACAGAAAAAAAGTTACAGCCTTACTAACTCCATGTCAGATTACAATTGCACTAGCACAATGCAGCAGATCCCATGATAAAGGAAGGGGGCAGCAAAGGTGCAAAATGCTGATGCAAACAGCCACGCAAAAACATACCAATTCATGTAGGGGTGGCTATGTAGTATTAACCCTTCCCAACCTGTGATGCCACGTAGGCATCATGAGACTCATGACAGTCGGTGCCAATCAGACCTGTGATGCCTATGTGGCTTCATGGGGAGATCGCGTTCATGTGGGTCGGGTGACAGGGGTCACTGAAAGGTCACCCGACCCAAAGCACAGGAGGCTTTGTGCTTCACTCCAGGGGGGAGTGGCTTTGCCCCCCGTGGCTACGATCGCTCTGATTGGCTGTTGAAAGTGAAAAAGCTAATCAGAGCGATAGTAACTATTTCACCAATGAAACTTAGTGAAATATTACAATCCAGCCATGGCCGATGCTGAAATAGCATCGGCCATGGCTGGAGACACTAATCTGACCCCCCCACACCGACTGACGGGGACAATCTGCCCCCCACCACCGACTGAGAGTGGCGATCTGCCGCCGACATTATCTGCTCACCCTCACCCTCCCTCCGCTCCCCCCGACTTCCGATCACCCCCCTCACCACCCCTGTACTTTCCGAAGGCCCGATGGCCCGATGTCCCTCCCAGTGTCCCACCGTCATCGGTGATGGGCGCCGCCATCTTCCAAAATGGCGGGTGCATGCGCAGTGTGCCCGCCGATTCTGCCAGCCGGCAGATTCATTCATTCATCGCAGATACATTTTGATCACTGTGATAGACCCTATCACAGTGATCAAAATAAAAAAAAAGTAAATAATCCCCCTGCTTTATCACCCCCATAGGTAGGGACAAATAATAAAATAAATAAAATATATTTATTTTTATTTTTCCATTAGGGTTAGGGTTAGAATTAGGGTTAGGGTTAGAATTAGGGTTAGGGTTGGAATTAGGATTAGGGTTGGAATTAGGATTAGGGTTGGTATTAGGGTTAAGATTATGTTTAGGGGTGTGTTGGTGTTAGGGTTATGGTTAGGCTTGGGATTAGGGTTAGGGGTGTGTTGGGGTTAGGGTTATAGTTAGGGATGGGATTAGGGTTAGGGGTGTGTTGGGGTTAGGGATGTGGTTAGGGGTGTGTTGGGGTTTGCGTTGAGTTAGAATTGAGGGGTTTCCACTGTTTAGGCACATCAGGGGCTCTCCAAACGCGACATGGCGCCACCATTGATTCCAGCCAATTTTGCGTTCAAAAAGTCAAACGGTGCTCCCTCCCTTTCAAGCCCTGACATGTGCCCAAACAGTGGTTTACCCCAACATATGAAGTATCAGCATACTCACGAAAAATTGCACAACTTTGGGGGTCTAATTTCTCCTGTTACCCTTAGTAAAATAAAAAACTAGGGGCTAAAATATTATTTTTGTGGAAAAAAAAAGATTTTTTTATTTTCACTGCTCTGCGTTAAAAACTTCTGTGAAGCATTTGGGGGTTCAAAGTGCTAATCACACATCTAGATATGTTCCTTGGGGGGTCTAGTTTCCAAAATGGGGTCACCTGTGGGGGGTTTCTACTGTTTAGGCACATCAGGAGCTCTCCAAACGTAACATGATGCCCTTAGACCATTCCATCAAAGTCTGCATTTCAAAATGTCACTACTTCCATTCCGAGCCCCGACGTGTGCCCAAACAATGGTTCCCCCCCACATATGGGGTACCAGCGTACTCAGGACAAACTGGACAACATCTTTTGGTGTCCAATTTCTTCTGTTACCCTTGGGAAAATAAAAAATTGCGGGCTAAAAAAAAATCATTTTTTCAGGAAAAGAAATTATTTATTATTTTCACGGCTCTGCGTTATAAACTTCTGTGAAGCACTTGGGGGTTTAGAGTGCTCACCACACATCTAGATAAGTTCCTTGAGGGGTTTAGTTTCCGAAATAGTGTCACTTGTGGGGGGTTTCCACTGTTTAGGTACATCAGGGGCTCTCCAAACACGACATGACACCCACAGACCATTCCATCAAAGTCTGCATTACAAAACGTCACTACTTCCATTCCGAGCCCCGACGTGTGCCCATACAGTAGTTTTCTACCACATTATGGGTATCAGCATACTCAGGACAAATTGGACAACTTTTGGGGTCCAATTTCTCCTGTTACCCTTGGGAAAATAAAAAATTGGGGACTAAAAGATCATGTTTGTGGAAAAAATATGATCTTTTTATTTTCACTCTGGGGCGTTATAAACTTTAGTGAAACACCTGGGGGTTCAAAGTTCTCACCACAAATCTAGATAAGTTCCTTGAGGGGTCTAGTTTCCATAATAGTGTCATTTGTGAGGGGTTTCCAATGTTTAGGCACATCAGGGGCTCTCCAAACGCGACATGGCATCCAATCTCGATTCCAGCCAATTTTGGTTTGAAAAAGTCAAATGGCACTCCTTCCCTTCCGAGCTCTGCCGTGTGCCCAAACAGTGGTTCCCCCCCACATATGGGGTATCAGCGTACTCAGGACAAATTGGACAACAACTTTTGTGGTCCAATTTCTCCTGTTACCCTTGGGAAAATAAAACATTGGTGACTAAAAGATCATTTTTGTGGGGAAAAAAAATAGGATTTTTTATTTTCATGCCCGGCATTATAAACTTGTGTGAAGCACTTGGGGGTTCAAAGTGCTCACCACAGATCTAGATATGTTCCTTAGGGGGTCTAGTTTCCAAAATTGGGTCACTTGTTGGGGGTTTCCACTGTTTAGGCACATCAGGGGCTCTGCAAACTGAACATGACACCCATCAATGTCTGCATTCCAAAACGTCATTTCTTCCTTTCCGAGCCCTGCCATGTGCCCAAACAGTTATCCCCCCCACCACATATGGGGTATCAGCGTACTCAAGACAAATTAGACCACAACTTTTGGGGTCCAATTTCCTTGGGAAAAATAAAAAATTGGGACTAAAAATTCATTTTTTGTGGAATTTTTTTTTTCACACCCAGGCATTATAAACTTTAGTGAAATTCTTTGAGGTTCAAAGTGCTCACAACAGATCTTGATAAGTTCCTTAGAGGGTCTAGTTTCCAAAATGGTGTCACTTGTGTAGGCACATCAGGGGCTCTCTAAAAGCAACATGGAGTCCAATCTCAATTCCAGACAATTTTGGTTTGAAAAAGTCAAATGGCGCTCCTTCCCTTCCGAGCACTGCCGTGCGCCCGGACAGCGGCTTTATCTGTCCATTTTCTCCTTTTACCCTTGTAAAAATAAAAAAATTGTTTGTAAAAGATCATTTTTGTGAATAGAAAGTTAAATGTTAATTTTTTCCTTCCACGTTGCTTCAGCTCCTGTGAAGCACCTGAAGGGTTAATAAACTTCGTGAATGTGGTTTTGATCAGCTTGAGGGATGCGGTTTTTAGAATGGTGTCACTTTTGGGTATTTTCAGCCATATAGACCCCTCAAAGTGACTTCAAATGTGAGGTGGTCCCTAAAAAAAATGGTTCTGTAAATTTTGTTGTAAAAATGAGAAATCGCTGGTCAACTTTTAACCCTTATAACGTCCTAACAAAAAAAGTTTTGCTTACAAAATTGTGCTGATGTAAAGTAGACATGTGGAAAATGTTATTTATTACTGTATATACTCGAGTATAAGCCGAGATTTTCAGCCCATTTTTTAGGGCTGAAAGTGCCCCTCTCGGCTTATACTCGAGTCATATACCAGGGGTTCGGCGGGGGAGGGGGAGCACAGCTGTCCTATATACTCACCCCCTCCTGGCGTGGTCTCTGCAGCCCCTGTGTCTCCCACGGTCTCCGGCGCCTGTGTTCAGCCATCAGTGGTACCGCTCATTAAAGTCATGAATATACACATATTCATGACTTTAATGAGCGTACCACGTGACCGCTGAAGGAATGAAGAGCTGTGGTGTCGGTGACAATGGGAGACGCAGGGGCTGCAGAGAAGCGCCAGGAGGGGGTGAGTAGGACGGGGGGAGCCATGCTATATTCACCTGTCCACGTTCCACCGCTGCGCGCTGCTCTGTCCTCGCGTCCCCTGGCTGTGACGATCAGGTCAGAGGGCGCGATGACGTGGTTAGTGCACGCCGCGCCTTCTGCCTGAACAGTCACAGCCAGAGGACCGACCCGGAAGACACAGTGGCGCGCGGCGGTGAAACGGTGACAGGTGAATATCGCAGGTGATATAGGTGACCGGGGCCTGAGCCAGCGGCGACACTGGCACCTGTCACCCATAGCGCGCCGGTGTCCCCGCCTGCTCAGGACACCGGCACCTGGCCCCCAGCAGCATATGGGGGTATATTCTGTGGATCATCTTCTGGGGCCATAACCGTTATGGAGCAGCATATGGGGCATTGTAATGTATGTAGTACAGTTCATATAGCGTCTTGTGCTTGGGTGCGATGAACATACATGAGACACAGGTTTGATATAGAAAAGTCCTGTATTACTTCATACAAGTTGGCAGAAATAGTCACACAGTTTGCAGACACAGAAACAGGAGACACAGCAGGCCAGAGTAATCCAAGCTCAGCAATCACTCTCCAATACAGATTCAGGATCTTCTTCTCTGTTACCGTAAGTCCATGCAAACGTGGGTCTTTCAAAGAGCAGGGTTCAGAGTCCACAAGTGCTTCAGAGTTCCTCAGTAGGAATAGCTGGAGTACAAGGTCCAAGGCTTACAGGAGTCAAATCACAGGTTCACTGCAGGCTAGATTCTGAAGCACTGATTGCTCAGCTGTGGCTGCTTAAGAAGCAAAGGAGAGAATCAGGGCGGGAACATGCAAGCTGGAAACTCCATTTTGACTGAGGGCAAGATAGCTGCAGCAAGACAGAAAGTAAAATGGCTGACGAACAAACTGAGTTTCAGGAATATATACATAGAACCTTACATTACTCCCCCCTTAAGGACAACCTCCGGATGACCTCAGACCAGGCTTGTGTGGGTACCTCTGATGAAACTGACGGAGCAAGCGAGGAGCATTAACGTTATTGACCGGTTCCCATGAGTTGTCCTCCACTGGGTAGCCCTGCCATTTAATCAGATATTGTAACTGATTTCTATACAACCTGGAATCTAAAATCCTTTCCACCACAAATTCTTCCTGACCATCGACTAGCACTGGGTCAGGGCAAGGAGAAGAACGTCCAGGAAACGTATTGGGTGTCGCAGCCTTTAGTAGGGATACATGAAAGACAGGGTGGATTCTCATAGTTCTGGGCAGTTGAAGACGACAAGCAACGGCACTTATAATTTTACTGATTTTATAGGGTCCAATGTACTTATGTCCCAACTTAGACGATGGAATCCTTAACTTAAGATTTCTGGTTGACAGCCAGACCAGGTCTCCTACCTTGAAAGCTGGTGCAGGTTTACGAAATTTATCTGCTGCTTTCTTGTACCTTTCCTGAGCCGATTCCAGATTCTCCTTTAGAAGATCCATATTCTTCTGTAAAGACGTGATTCTTTCAGCCACTGCTGGTAAAGGCGTTTCTATGGGAAATCGTGGTAGAATGTTAGGATGATAACCTAGATTAGAGTAAAAAGGAGACTGTTTAGTGGAGGCACTCTGAGAGTTGTTATACGAGAACTCAGCTAATGGAAGTAGATCCACCCAATCATCCTGTAGGTGGCAGATAAAGCAGCGGAGATACTGCTCCAGGGTTTGATTGGTTCGTTCGGTCTGTCCATTAGTCTGGGGATGAAAAGCAGAAGAAAGGTTTACTTTAATGTCCAATGCTGCACAGAAATTTTGCCAAAACCTAGAAGTGAATTGCACCCCTCGATCCGAAATAACCTCATCCGGTACTCCATGTAAGCGAAACACATCTTTAATCATCAAATCTGATGTCTGTTTTGCAGTGGGTAAGCCGACACAAGGGATAAAATGAGCTGCCTTTGTTAGACGGTCAACCACCACTAGAATGGTGTTCTTCCCCTGAGAGGTTGGTAACTCCACAATGAAGTCCATAGAAATGGATCCCCACGGGCGGGACGGGGTGGGAAGAGGCTGTAACAGACCAGTTGGTGAGGAGCGAGGTGTTTTGCATCTTGCACAGACCTCACATGAAGTGACATAATTCAAAACATCCTTCCTGCAAGTGGGCCACCAAAAGAAACGAGAAAGAAATTCCTGTGTCTTTAGAATTCCTCTATGCCCAGCTATCTTGGAATCGTGAATGAGTTGCAATACTCTCAATCTGACTGTTTCAGGAATATACAGGCGTTGTCCCTGAATCCACACACCATTCTTAAAGACAAGACTTACGTCCCTTGGGGGTTGTGCCAAAAAGGAATCCGCATGGTATGCTTCCTTGATGTCCTTAAGTAGGTCTTGATTATGAATTACTCCTAGGAATCTAGAGTCAGGAAGAATAGTCTTAGGAGTAGTAATTGGACGTGTCTCTGCTGAGTAAATCCTAGAGAGTGCATCAGCCTTTCCATTGCGCGATCCTGGTCTATAAGAGATGATAAAATTAAATTGGTTTAAGAAAGATTCCAGCGAGCCTGGCGAGGAGTCAGGCACTTAGCCGACCTGATAAACTCAAGGTTACGATGGTCTGTCAGGATGACTATTTGCTGTGCAGCTCCCTGAAGAAGGTGTCTCCATTCTTTGAAGGCGGCAATAATGGCCAACAACTCTCTATTGCCCACATCGTAGTTCCTCTCAGCCGAAGACAACTGCTGGGAAAAGAAGGCACAGGGATGCAAGACATTCTTCTCACCTGTTCTCTGAGAGAGTATAGCTCCAACGGCACAGTCTGAAGCATCCACCTCTATTATGAAGGCAAGCTCGGGGTTGGGATGTACTAGGATAGGTGCAGTGGTAAATTTATCTTTTAGACGGGAAAATGCTTCCTGGGCTTGGGGAGTCCAGGAAAACCTAGACTCTTTCCGGGTAAGTTGAGTGATAAGTGACACTACCTCAGAGAAATTTCTAATGAAACGTCTATAGAAGTTGGCAAACCCGATGAAGCGCTGTACCTCCTTCACATTTCTAGGACTTGGCCAATCCTTGATGGCTTGGGTTTTGCTTCCATCCATACTAATTCCTTGTGTAGACAGTACATACCCCAGAAATTGAATTTCGGTCCTATGGAATTCACACTTTTCAAGTTTGATGTAAAGATGATTTTGTCTTAGACGTTCCAAGACCATTCTCACATGTCCATGATGTTCCTCTGTGGAGTTAGAAAAAATTAGAATATCATCCAAATAAATTACCACGAATGTATCTAGGAGATCCCTGAAGATGTCATTCACCAAGTGTTGGAAAGTGGCTGGGGCGGTACTCAGACCAAAAGGCATAACTAGATATTCAAAGTGTCCATAGCGTGACCTGAATGCAGTCTTCCATTCATCCCCAGGTCTAATACGGACTAAGTTATAGGCCCCACGAAGATCTAGTTTAGAAAAAATTTTGGCATGTCGCACTCTCTCCAATAACTCAGGGATTAAAGGCAATGGATAACGGTTTCTAATAGTAACCTTATTGAGTTCCCTATAGTCTACGCATGGTCTCAGAGATCCATCTTTCTTCTTTACAAAGAAGATGGGTGCACCTGCAGGAGATGAAGAGGGGCGTATGAAGCCCTTGGCTAGATTTTCATCTATGTAATCCTTTAAAGCCTTTAGCTCGGGCCCCGCCAGGGGGTAGATCTTACCAAAAGGTATCTCTGCTCCAGGCAATAATTCAATTGGACAATCATATGGACGGTGAGGAGGAAGCTGGTCAGCGTTCTTCTTGTCACATAAATCCACATAGTCCTGGTATACAGCTGGTAGTTCAGGGACTGACATGATTCCTTTAGGAACAGAGCAAGCTGAAACTTTTGGACTCATCTGTTTCTCTGGAAAGTGTAATTCCTTGGTCTCCCAGTTAATGGTAGGATTCTGAGCCTGCAGCCATGGTAGCCCTAGAATAATGGGAAAGTGGGGAGAAGAGATAAGCATAAAGGACAGTTTCTCTTGATGATCTTTACCCATAAGAACCCTCAAAGGCTCTGTTTCCTGATCCACTGGTCCAGAGGTCAGCAGGGAGCCATCCACAGTTTCCATCTGTACTGGAGTAGCCTTCTTCACTGAACGTATTCCCTGTTTCAGAGCAAAGGAGACATCCATAAAATTTCCACTTGCCCCTGAGTCGATCATAGCAGAGCTAGACACCCAAGCTGAGTCAACCCAGAGTTTGATGGAAAGAAAGCAATGAGAATTGTTTTTCTTACAACTCAGCTGGGACACCGCTGAGGAAACTTGAAAAATGGCAGCGTTTACACAGTCAACGTCCTCAGAGGTAACGGAGTTTAAGTCCGAGAAATCAAGATCTGTTGCTGCAGATCTCTCTGGAGCCTGAGGCTCGGACCTGACAGATCCCCTCTCGCAACACTCACAATGAATGAGTGCTGCAGTAGTCTTACGAGAACGGCTGGGGCAGTTTATAATGAAGTGCCCTGACTTACCACAATAGAAACATAGATTCTCCTTAAAACGATGTTCCTTGCGTGCATCACTAACCCGTCGTTGTAAAGAGTCTACCTGCATGGGTTCAGGTTCAGGTTCCCGTGTAATCCTACTCAAAGGTTCCTTAGCTG
Source organism: Oophaga sylvatica (assembly GCA_033576555.1). Taxonomy (NCBI): domain Eukaryota; kingdom Metazoa; phylum Chordata; class Amphibia; order Anura; family Dendrobatidae; genus Oophaga; species Oophaga sylvatica. Next base: position 23,489,811 of record JARQOD010000009.1, on the reverse strand, counting down.
GAGAGGAAGGTAGGAAAAGGTTAGTACGATTGCTTTCGAACCATCTCTCTTGCCTGCGTTCAGTCAGACGAGTATCAATACGGATGCAGTAGTTAATAAAGTCACCTAACGCAGTGGGAGGGTCGGCACGAGCAAGTTCATCCTTAATCAGTGGAGATAACCCCTTTCGAAAAATAGATTTTTTGGCGGAACTGTCCCAGGTGTATCAAGGGCCCATCTCCTGAAATCCAAGGCATATTCAGCTACCGAGTGCTTACCTTGGCGCAAAGCTAACATGGCTGCTTCAGCTGTTGCACCTCGATTGGGGTCATCAAACACCTGCCCCATGGCTGAAATAAAATCATCAAGGTGATTCAAACAATCATCCTCAGTCTCAATCAGAGGGTTTGCCCACATTAAAGCCTTGTTGGTAAGCAACATAATTATAGTAAGCACCTTAGATCGTTCAGTGGGAAATTGTGAAGCATGTGCAGAAAAAAAAAGATTGCATTGATTAATAAATCCCCTGAATTTCTCACGTTCACCGCCAAAACGAAAAGGGGCAACTTGGAATCCCAGCACTCGGGCTACGGCAGGAGCCTGGACTCGCCCCTCTAGAACCTCAATCCTGGCTCGCAAATCCTGGGTAGTCTGTCCAACCACTTGCAAATTGTGATTATTGAGGTCCTGTAGATTTGTAAAACGGGTCTTTATATTCTGCAAATCTGCAAGGATATTATCAGTCACTCCGCAAAGTTCCTTTATGCGGGCCTCCATTTTCCAGATCTTTTAAGACAGGATTACTGGAAGAAGAGGAGAGAAAAAAAACAATAGTGTTCACCTGTGGCAACACTGCAAGAGAAAAAAAAATTAAGGGAACTGCTCACCTGGAATGGTTGTGAGAAGTCACAACCACTGTCATCACAGAAAGTACAACCGGACGTCTGATATCCACAGTACAGCAGACACAGCCTTCCAGACCCAGCAGACACTAACGTTTTGGCTTCAGAATCTTGTAATGTATGTAGTACAGTTCATATAGCGTCTTGTGCTTGGGTGCGATGAACATACATGAGACACAGGTTTGATATAGAAAAGTCCTGTATTACTTCATACAAGTTGGCAGAAATAGTCACACAGTTTGCAGACACAGAAACAGGAGACACAGCAGGCCAGAGTAATCCAAGCTCAGCAATCACTCTCCAATACAGATTCAGGATCTTCTTCTCTGTTACCGTAAGTCCATGCAAACGTGGGTCTTTCAAAGAGCAGGGTTTCCCGAGTCCCAAGTGCTTTAAGTTTTTTTTAGTAGGAATGCTGGGTACAAAGGGCCAAAGGGTTAAAAGGAGTCAAAAAACAGGTTCACTGCAGGTAGATTTGAAGCACTGATTGCTCACTTTTGGCTGCTTAAGAAACAAAAAAGGGGGAGAATCAGGGCGGGAACATGCAAGCTGGAAACCCCCATTTTGCTGGGGCAAGATCTGCGCAAGACAGAAATTTAAAAAGGCGCGAAAAAAACTGAGTTTCAGGAATAAAAACATGAACC
>JARQOD010000009.1:23368938-23488186 GCA_033576555.1 Oophaga sylvatica | reverse complement strand
TGTGTGTGTGTGTACTATGTTTATATTTTAATAATGAGATTACTATGAATGATGAATGCCACTGTATGATTTTTTATGTCTTCATCCAAGCTCATACATGTTAAATAGAGGCAGTGTCAGACGGAGGTGCCAAGGACCCACCAGAAACCAACGTCGGGTCCCACTTTTGATATTTGCTACATGCAAATGTGACATTATCTCAATTATAAAATTTCTATAGCAATGAACTGGGTAGATTGTTACATGAATAAGATGCTGCCTTTGTCTGTACATAGAGATTCAAGCATATTGTGCCAAGTAACTGCTCATATCAGAGGGTGGTGACCCACTACTGCAAAGGGGCCCACGGAGGATTCTCCTGTTCTCCTGTGGGCCAGTACAAGCGTGAGTAGAGGCGTAAATGTGATGTGACCAAGGGCTCAGGTACGTTTTTCCTATGTCAGCTCAGGCTCACAAGCAGCACAGAATATGGGATGTCAATAAGATACAAAGATAACTTAGTGCTGTTTATTGTGAGGCCCAAGATCAAAGTACTAAATAAAAGGCTTGGTTCTTTTTCGTTTGTTCCATTAACAAAGCCTCATTTAACATAGTTATGCACTGTCTTTGTGGAGCTTTGATCTTTATATAGGCCCTTGTTGAATTTTTTCTTATTTATAATCATAGTCTTTCCTTCCTCCCCTATAACAGAGTCCTGTAACCTTGTAAACCTTAATTTTCTTGTTGGATCTAAAATGTTTCTTGTTGATCATTACATGATATTATTGTCCTGTGTTTAATGCATGTTGCTGCACAACATTTGTGTTGCTATAAGTGGCTACACTTCAAAAAACATCACAGAAAAAAAGTTACAGCCTTACTAACTCATGTCAGATTACAATTGCACTAGCACAATGCAGCAGATCCCATGATAAAGGAAGGGGGCAGCAAAGGTGCAAAATGCTGATGCAAACAGCCACGCAAAAACATACCAATTCATGTAGGGGGTGGCTATGTAGTATTAACCCCTTCCCAACCTGTGATGCCACGTAGGCATCATGAGACTCATGACAGTCGGTGCCAATCAGACCTGTGATGCCTATGTGGCTTCATGGGGAGATCGCGTTCATGTGGGTCGGGTGACAGGGGTCACTGAAAGGTCACCCGACCCAAAGCACAGGAGGCTTTGTGCTTCACTCCAGGGGGGAGTGGCTTTGCCCCCCGTGGCTACGATCGCTCTGATTGGCTGTTGAAAGTGAAAAAGCTAATCAGAGCGATAGTATATTTCACCAATGAAACTTAGTGAAATATTACAATCCAGCCATGGCCGATGCTGAAATAGCATCGGCCATGGCTGGAGACACTAATCTGACCCCCCCACACCGACTGACGGGGACAATCTGCCCCCCACCACCGACTGAGAGTGGCGATCTGCCGCCGACATTATCTGCTCACCCTCACCCTCCCTCCGCTCCCCCGACTTCCGATCACCCCCCTCACCACCCCTGTACTTTCCGAAGGCCCGATGGCCCGATGTCCCTCCCAGTGTCCCACCGTCATCGGTGATGGGCGCCGCCATCTTCCAAAATGGCGGGTGCATGCGCAGTGTGCCCGCCGATTCTGCCAGCCGGCAGATTCATTCATTCATCGCAGATACATTTTGATCACTGTGATAGACCCTATCACAGTGATCAAAATAAAAAAAAAGTAAATAATCCCCCTGCTTTATCACCCCCATAGGTAGGGACAAATAATAAAATAAATAAAATATATTTATTTTTATTTTTCCATTAGGGTTAGGGTTAGAATTAGGTTAGGGTTAGAATTAGGGTTAGGGTTGGAATTAGGATTAGGGTTGGAATTAGGATTAGGGTTGGTATTAGGGTTAAGATTATGTTTAGGGGTGTGTTGGTGTTAGGGTTATGGTTAGGCTTGGGATTAGGGTTAGGGTGTGTTGGGGTTAGGGTTATAGTTAGGGATGGGATTAGGGTTAGGGGTGTGTTGGGGTTAGGGATGTGGTTAGGGGTGTGTTGGGGTTTGCGTTGAGTTAGAATTGAGGGGTTTCCACTGTTTAGGCACATCAGGGGCTCTCCAAACGCGACATGGCGCCACCATTGATTCCAGCCAATTTTGCGTTCAAAAAGTCAAACGGTGCTCCCTCCCTTTCAAGCCCTGACATGTGCCCAAACAGTGGTTTACCCCAACATATGAAGTATCAGCATACTCACGAAAAATTGCACAACTTTGGGGGTCTAATTTCTCCTGTTACCCTTAGTAAAATAAAAAACTAGGGGCTAAAATATTATTTTTGTGGAAAAAAAAAAGATTTTTTTATTTTCACTGCTCTGCGTTAAAAACTTCTGTGAAGCATTTGGGGTTCAAAGTGCTAATCACACATCTAGATATGTTCCTTGGGGGGTCTAGTTTCCAAAATGGGGTCACCTGTGGGGGTTTCTACTGTTTAGGCACATCAGGAGCTCTCCAAACGTAACATGATGCCCTTAGACCATTCCATCAAAGTCTGCATTTCAAAATGTCACTACTTCCATTCCGAGCCCCGACGTGTGCCCAAACAATGGTTCCCCCCCACATATGGGGTACCAGCGTACTCAGGACAAACTGGACAACATCTTTTGGTGTCCAATTTCTTCTGTTACCCTTGGGAAAATAAAAAATTGCGGGCTAAAAAAAATCATTTTTTCAGGAAAAGAAATTATTTATTATTTTCACGGCTCTGCGTTATAAACTTCTGTGAAGCACTTGGGGGTTTAGAGTGCTCACCACACATCTAGATAAGTTCCTTGAGGGGTTTAGTTTCCGAAATAGTGTCACTTGTGGGGGGTTTCCACTGTTTAGGTACATCAGGGGCTCTCCAAACACGACATGACACCCACAGACCATTCCATCAAAGTCTGCATTACAAAACGTCACTACTTCCATTCCGAGCCCCGACGTGTGCCCATACAGTAGTTTTCTACCACATTATGGGTATCAGCATACTCAGGACAAATTGGACAACTTTTGGGGTCCAATTTCTCCTGTTTACCCTTGGGAAAATAAAAAATTGGGGACTAAAAGATCATGTTTGTGGAAAAAATATGATCTTTTTATTTTCACTCTGGGGCGTTATAAACTTTAGTGAAACACCTGGGGGTTCAAAGTTCTCACCACAAATCTAGATAAGTTCCTTGAGGGGTCTAGTTTCCATAATAGTGTCATTTGTGAGGGTTTCCAATGTTTAGGCACATCAGGGGCTCTCCAAACGCGACATGGCATCCAATCTCGATTCCAGCCAATTTTGGTTTGAAAAAGTCAAATGGCACTCCTTCCCTTCCGAGCTCTGCCGTGTGCCCAAACAGTGGTTCCCCCCCACATATGGGGTATCAGCGTACTCAGGACAAATTGGACAACAACTTTTGTGGTCCAATTTCTCCTGTTACCCTTGGGAAAATAAAACATTGGTGACTAAAAGATCATTTTTGTGGGGAAAAAAAATAGGATTTTTTATTTTCATGCCCGGCATTATAAACTTGTGTGAAGCACTTGGGGGTTCAAAGTGCTCACCACAGATCTAGATATGTTCCTTAGGGGGTCTAGTTTCCAAAATTGGGTCACTTGTTGGGGGTTTCCACTGTTTAGGCACATCAGGGGCTCTGCAAACTGAACATGACACCCATCAATGTCTGCATTCCAAAACGTCATTTCTTCCTTTCCGAGCCCTGCCATGTGCCCAAACAGTTATCCCCCCCACCACATATGGGGTATCAGCGTACTCAAGACAAATTAGACCACAACTTTTGGGGTCCAATTTCCTTGGGAAAAATAAAAAATTGGGACTAAAAATTCATTTTTTGTGGAATTTTTTTTTTTCACACCCAGGCATTATAAACTTTAGTGAAATTCTTTGAGGTTCAAAGTGCTCACAACAGATCTTGATAAGTTCCTTAGAGGGTCTAGTTTCCAAAATGGTGTCACTTGTGTAGGCACATCAGGGGCTCTCTAAAAGCAACATGGAGTCCAATCTCAATTCCAGACAATTTTGGTTTGAAAAAGTCAAATGGCGCTCCTTCCCTTCCGAGCACTGCCGTGCGCCCGGACAGCGGCTTTATCTGTCCATTTTCTCCTTTTACCCTTGTAAAAATAAAAAAATTGTTTGTAAAAGATCATTTTTGTGAATAGAAAGTTAAATGTTAATTTTTTCCTTCCACGTTGCTTCAGCTCCTGTGAAGCACCTGAAGGGTTAATAAACTTCGTGAATGTGGTTTTGATCAGCTTGAGGGATGCGGTTTTTAGAATGGTGTCACTTTTGGGTATTTTCAGCCATATAGACCCCTCAAAGTGACTTCAAATGTGAGGTGGTCCCTAAAAAAATGGTTCTGTAAATTTTGTTGTAAAAATGAGAAATCGCTGGTCAACTTTTAACCCTTATAACGTCCTAACAAAAAAAGTTTTGCTTACAAAATTGTGCTGATGTAAAGTAGACATGTGGAAAATGTTATTTATTACTGTATATACTCGAGTATAAGCCGAGATTTTCAGCCCATTTTTTAGGGCTGAAAGTGCCCCTCTCGGCTTATACTCGAGTCATATACCAGGGGTTCGGCGGGGGAGGGGGAGCACAGCTGTCCTATATACTCACCCCCTCCTGGCGTGGTCTCTGCAGCCCCTGTGTCTCCCACGGTCTCCGGCGCCTGTGTTCAGCCATCAGTGGTACCGCTCATTAAAGTCATGAATATACACATATTCATGACTTTAATGAGCGTACCACGTGACCGCTGAAGGAATGAAGAGCTGTGGTGTCGGTGACAATGGGAGACGCAGGGGCTGCAGAGAAGCGCCAGGAGGGGGTGAGTAGGACGGGGGGAGCCATGCTATATTCACCTGTCCACGTTCCACCGCTGCGCGCTGCTCTGTCCTCGCGTCCCCTGGCTGTGACGATCAGGTCAGAGGGCGCGATGACGTGGTTAGTGCACGCCGCGCCTTCTGCCTGAACAGTCACAGCCAGAGGACCGACCCGGAAGACACAGTGGCGCGCGGCGGTGAAACGGTGACAGGTGAATATCGCAGGTGATATAGGTGACCGGGGCCTGAGCCAGCGGCGACACTGGCACCTGTCACCCATAGCGCGCCGGTGTCCCCGCCTGCTCAGGACACCGGCACCTGGCCCCCAGCAGCATATGGGGGTATATTCTGTGGATCATCTTCTGGGGCCATAACCGTTATGGAGCAGCATATGGGGGCATTGTAATGTATGTAGTACAGTTCATATAGCGTCTTGTGCTTGGGTGCGATGAACATACATGAGACACAGGTTTGATATAGAAAAGTCCTGTATTACTTCATACAAGTTGGCAGAAATAGTCACACAGTTTGCAGACACAGAAACAGGAGACACAGCAGGCCAGAGTAATCCAAGCTCAGCAATCACTCTCCAATACAGATTCAGGATCTTCTTCTCTGTTACCGTAAGTCCATGCAAACGTGGGTCTTTCAAAGAGCAGGGTTCAGAGTCCACAAGTGCTTCAGAGTTCCTCAGTAGGAATAGCTGGAGTACAAGGTCCAAGGCTTACAGGAGTCAAATCACAGGTTCACTGCAGGCTAGATTCTGAAGCACTGATTGCTCAGCTGTGGCTGCTTAAGAAGCAAAGGAGAGAATCAGGGCGGGAACATGCAAGCTGGAAACTCCATTTTGACTGAGGGCAAGATAGCTGCAGCAAGACAGAAAGTAAAATGGCTGACGAACAAACTGAGTTTCAGGAATATATACATAGAACCTTACATTACTCCCCCCTTAAGGACAACCTCCGGATGACCTCAGACCAGGCTTGTGTGGGTACCTCTGATGAAACTGACGGAGCAAGCGAGGAGCATTAACGTTATTGACCGGTTCCCATGAGTTGTCCTCCACTGGGTAGCCCTGCCATTTAATCAGATATTGTAACTGATTTCTATACAACCTGGAATCTAAAATCCTTTCCACCACAAATTCTTCCTGACCATCGACTAGCACTGGGTCAGGGCAAGGAGAAGAACGTCCAGGAAACGTATTGGGTGTCGCAGCCTTTAGTAGGGATACATGAAAGACAGGGTGGATTCTCATAGTTCTGGGCAGTTGAAGACGACAAGCAACGGCACTTATAATTTTACTGATTTTATAGGGTCCAATGTACTTATGTCCCAACTTAGACGATGGAATCCTTAACTTAAGATTTCTGGTTGACAGCCAGACCAGGTCTCCTACCTTGAAAGCTGGTGCAGGTTTACGAAATTTATCTGCTGCTTTCTTGTACCTTTCCTGAGCCGATTCCAGATTCTCCTTTAGAAGATCCATATTCTTCTGTAAAGACGTGATTCTTTCAGCCACTGCTGGTAAAGGCGTTTCTATGGGAAATCGTGGTAGAATGTTAGGATGATAACCTAGATTAGAGTAAAAAGGAGACTGTTTAGTGGAGGCACTCTGAGAGTTGTTATACGAGAACTCAGCTAATGGAAGTAGATCCACCCAATCATCCTGTAGGTGGCAGATAAAGCAGCGGAGATACTGCTCCAGGGTTTGATTGGTTCGTTCGGTCTGTCCATTAGTCTGGGGATGAAAAGCAGAAGAAAGGTTTACTTTAATGTCCAATGCTGCACAGAAATTTTGCCAAAACCTAGAAGTGAATTGCACCCCTCGATCCGAAATAACCTCATCCGGTACTCCATGTAAGCGAAACACATCTTTAATCATCAAATCTGATGTCTGTTTTGCAGTGGGTAAGCCGACACAAGGGATAAAATGAGCTGCCTTTGTTAGACGGTCAACCACCACTAGAATGGTGTTCTTCCCCTGAGAGGTTGGTAACTCCACAATGAAGTCCATAGAAATGGATCCCCACGGGCGGGACGGGGTGGGAAGAGGCTGTAACAGACCAGTTGGTGAGGAGCGAGGTGTTTTGCATCTTGCACAGACCTCACATGAAGTGACATAATTCAAAACATCCTTCCTGCAAGTGGGCCACCAAAAGAAACGAGAAAGAAATTCCTGTGTCTTTAGAATTCCTCTATGCCCAGCTATCTTGGAATCGTGAATGAGTTGCAATACTCTCAATCTGACTGTTTCAGGAATATACAGGCGTTGTCCCTGAATCCACACACCATTCTAAAGACAAGACTTACGTCCCTTGGGGGTTGTGCCAAAAAGGAATCCGCATGGTATGCTTCCTTGATGTCCTTAAGTAGGTCTTGATTATGAATTACTCCTAGGAATCTAGAGTCAGGAAGAATAGTCTTAGGAGTAGTAATTGGACGTGTCTCTGCTGAGTAAATCCTAGAGAGTGCATCAGCCTTTCCATTGCGCGATCCTGGTCTATAAGAGATGATAAAATTAAATTGGTTTAAGAAAAGATTCCAGCGAGCCTGGCGAGGAGTCAGGCACTTAGCCGACCTGATAAACTCAAGGTTACGATGGTCTGTCAGGATGACTATTTGCTGTGCAGCTCCCTGAAGAAGGTGTCTCCATTCTTTGAAGGCGGCAATAATGGCCAACAACTCTCTATTGCCCACATCGTAGTTCCTCTCAGCCGAAGACAACTGCTGGGAAAAGAAGGCACAGGGATGCAAGACATTCTTCTCACCTGTTCTCTGAGAGAGTATAGCTCCAACGGCACAGTCTGAAGCATCCACCTCTATTATGAAGGCAAGCTCGGGGTTGGGATGTACTAGGATAGGTGCAGTGGTAAATTTATCTTTTAGACGGGAAAATGCTTCCTGGGCTTGGGGAGTCCAGGAAAACCTAGACTCTTTCCGGGTAAGTTGAGTGATAAGTGACACTACCTCAGAGAAATTTCTAATGAAACGTCTATAGAAGTTGGCAAACCCGATGAAGCGCTGTACCTCCTTCACATTTCTAGGACTTGGCCAATCCTTGATGGCTTGGGTTTTGCTTCCATCCATACTAATTCCTTGTGTAGACAGTACATACCCCAGAAATTGAATTTCGGTCCTATGGAATTCACACTTTTCAAGTTTGATGTAAAGATGATTTTGTCTTAGACGTTCCAAGACCATTCTCACATGTCCATGATGTTCCTCTGTGGAGTTAGAAAAAATTAGAATATCATCCAAATAAATTACCACGAATGTATCTAGGAGATCCCTGAAGATGTCATTCACCAAGTGTTGGAAAGTGGCTGGGGCGGTACTCAGACCAAAAGGCATAACTAGATATTCAAAGTGTCCATAGCGTGACCTGAATGCAGTCTTCCATTCATCCCCAGGTCTAATACGGACTAAGTTATAGGCCCCACGAAGATCTAGTTTAGAAAAAATTTTGGCATGTCGCACTCTCTCCAATAACTCAGGGATTAAAGGCAATGGATAACGGTTTCTAATAGTAACCTTACTGAGTTCCCTATAGTCTACGCATGGTCTCAGAGATCCATCTTTCTTCTTTACAAAGAAGATGGGTGCACCTGCAGGAGATGAAGAGGGGCGTATGAAGCCCTTGGCTAGATTTTCATCTATGTAATCCTTTAAAGCCTTTAGCTCGGGCCCCGCCAGGGGGTAGATCTTACCAAAAGGTATCTCTGCTCCAGGCAATAATTCAATTGGACAATCATATGGACGGTGAGGAGGAAGCTGGTCAGCGTTCTTCTTGTCACATAAATCCACATAGTCCTGGTAGTTCAGGGACTGACATGATTCCTTTAGGAACAGAGCAAGCTGAAACTTTTGGACTCATCTGTTTCTCTGGAAAGTGTAATTCTTTGGTCTCCCAGTTAATGGTAGGATTCTGAGCCTGCAGCCATGGTAGCCCTAGAATAATGGGAAAGTGGGGAGAAGAGATAAGCATAAAGGACAGTTTCTCTTGATGATCTTTACCCATAAGAACCCTCAAAGGCTCTGTTTCCTGATCCACTGGTCCAGAGGTCAGCAGGGAGCCATCCACAGTTTCCATCTGTACTGGAGTAGCTTTCTTCACTGAACGTATTCCCTGTTTCAGAGCAAAGGAGACATCCATAAAATTTCCACTTGCCCCTGAGTCGATCATAGCAGAGCTAGACACCCAAGCTGAGTCAACCCAGAGTTTGATGGAAAGAAAGCAATGAGAATTGTTTTTCTTACAACTCAGCTGGGACACCGCTGAGGAAACTTGAAAAATGGCAGCGTTTACACAGTCAACGTCCTCAGAGGTAACGGAGTTTAAGTCCGAGAAATCAAGATCTGTTGCTGCAGATCTCTCTGGAGCCTGAGGCTCGGACCTGACAGATCCCCTCTCGCAACACTCACAATGAATGAGTGCTGCAGTAGTCTTACGAGAACGGCTGGGGCAGTTTATAATGAAGTGCCCTGACTTACAACAATAGAAACATAGATTCTCCTTAAAACGATGTTCCTTGCGTGCATCACTAACCCGTCGTTGTAAAGAGTCTACCTGCATGGGTTCAGGTTCAGGTTCCCGTGTAATCCTACTCAAAGGTTCCTTAGCTGGAGAGGAAGGTAGGAAAAGGTTAGTACGATTGCTTTCGAACCATCTCTCTTGCCTGCGTTCAGTCAGACGAGTATCAATACGGATGCAGTAGTTAATAAAGTCACCTAACGCAGTGGGAGGGTCGGCACGAGCAAGTTCATCCTTAATCAGTGGAGATAACCCCTTTCGAAAAATAGATTTTTTGGCGGAACTGTCCCAGGTGGTATCAAGGGCCCATCTCCTGAAATCCAAGGCATATTCAGCTACCGAGTGCTTACCTTGGCGCAAAGTTAACATGGCTGCTTCAGCTGTTGCACCTCGATTGGGGTCATCAAACACCTGCCCCATGGCTGAAATAAAATCATCAAGGTGATTCAAACAATCATCCTCAGTCTCAATCAGAGGGTTTGCCCACATTAAAGCCTTGTTGGTAAGCAACATAATTATAGTAAGCACCTTAGATCGTTCAGTGGGAAATTGTGAAGCATGTGCAGAAAAAAAAAGATTGCATTGATTAATAAATCCCCTGAATTTCTCACGTTCACTGCCAAAACGAAAAGGGGGCAACTTGGAAATCCCAGCACTCGGGGCTACGGCAGGAGCCTGGACTCGCCCCTCTAGAACCTCAATCCTGGCTCGCAAATCCTGGGTAGTCTGTCCAACCACTTGCAAATTGTGATTATTGAGGTCCTGTAGATTTGTAAAACGGGTCTTTATATTCTGCAAATCTGCAAGGATATTATCAGTCACTCCACAAAGTTCCTTTATGCGGGCCTCCATTTTCCAGATCTTTTAAGACAGGATTACTGGAAGAAGAGGAGAGAAAAAAAAACAATAGTGTTCACCTGTGGCAACACTGCAGAGAGAAAAAAACTTAAGGGAATTGCTCACCTGGAATGGTTGTGAGAAGTCACAACCACTGTCATCACAGAAAGTACAACCGGACGTCTGATATCCACAGTACAGCAGACACAGCCTTCCAGACCCAGCAGACACTAACGTTTTGGCTTCAGAATCTTGTAATGTATGTAGTACAGTTCATATAGCGTCTTGTGCTTGGGTGCGATGAACATACATGAGACACAGGTTTGATATAGAAAAGTCCTGTATTACTTCATACAAGTTGGCAGAAATAGTCACACAGTTTGCAGACACAGAAACAGGAGACACAGCAGGCCAGAGTAATCCAAGCTCAGCAATCACTCTCCAATACAGATTCAGGATCTTCTTCTCTGATACCGTAAGTCCATGCAAACGTGGGTCTTTCAAAGAGCAGGGTTCAGAGTCCACAAGTGCTTCAGAGTTCCTCAGTAGGAATAGCTGGAGTACAAGGTCCAAGGCTTACAGGAGTCAAATCACAGGTTCACTGCAGGCTAGATTCTGAAGCACTGATTGCTCAGCTGTGGCTGCTTAAGAAGCAAAGGAGAGAATCAGGGCGGGAACATGCAAGCTGGAAACTCCATTTTGACTGAGGGCAAGATAGCTGCAGCAAGACAGAAAGTAAAATGGCTGACGAACAAACTGAGTTTCAGGAATATATACATAGAACCTTACAGGCATATTCTATGGGGCATCTTATGGGCCATAACAATAATGGAGCAGCATATGGGGCCTATTCTATGGGGCATCTCATGGGGCCATAACTTTTATGGAGCAGTATATGGGCATATTATTCTATGGAGCATCTTATGGAGCCATTATTAACCTTCGTGCAGCATTACATTATTATTATTATTATTATATATTTATATAGCGCCATTTATTCCATGGCGCTTTACATATGAAAAGGGGAAAAATATAGACAGATACAATAAACATGTGCTAGACAAGGGACGCATAAGTACAGAAGGAGAGAGGACCCTGCCCGCGAGGGCTCACAGTCTACAGGGATGGGTGAGAATACACTAGGAGAGGGTAGAGCTGGTCGTACGATGGTTCAGTACACTGAGGATCATTGCAGGTTGTAGGCTTGTCGGAACAGGTGGGTCTTCAGGTTTTTCTTAAAGGTCTCCGTTGTTGGTGAAAGTCTGATGTTTTGCGGCAGAGAGTTCCAGAGTATGGGGAAGCCCGGGAGAAGTCTTGTATGCGGTTGTGGGAAGAAGAGATGAGGGGGGTGTATTTTGTATGGAGGATCTTATGGGACTATCATGAACTGAATTGGAGCATTATATGGGGCACCTGATTAAATATGGATATTCAAAAACATTTAACCTACTGATGTCTCAATTAATTTTGCTTTTATTGGCATCTATTTTTATTTTTGAAATTTACCAGTAGCTGCTGCAGTTCCCACCCTAGGCTTAATAAGTTAATAGTCAATAAGGTTTCCCAATTTTTTGTGGCAAAATTAGATCGGTCGGCTTATACTCGGGTTGGCTTATACTCGAGTATATACGGTAACTATTTTGTGTCACATAACTCTCTTGTTTAACAGAATAAAAATGCAAAATTTGAAAATTGCGAAATTTTCAAAATTTTTGCCAAATTTACAATTTTTTCACAAATAAACGCAGAAATTATTGACCTAAATTTACCACTAACATGAAGCCAATATGTCACAAAAAAAACAGTCTCAGAATTGCTAGGATCCGTTTAAGCCTTCCTGAGTTATTACCTCATAAATGGACACTGGTCAGAATTGCAAAAAATGGCAAGATCATTAAGGTCAAAATAGGCTGGGTCATGAAGGGGTTAAACATGCACCCAGATGAAGCTTGCATAGGACGCCAGTCACACAGATACAAGTGATGCAGTGTCTGGCTTACAGCCTATTGATGTTGCCCATACTATTAGATCAGGCAGGCTGTCCAACACTATATAAGTGCACCCCACAAGGACAGACACCCCAGTACACCCAACCAACACTAAATGGCCTCGCTTCATCCTGCATAAAAATGAAAAAAGTGCAAAAAGAAAAAAAGAGATGAATAATGTATAAGATAAATAAATTACTGAAGGTATTGGTCGATATTTTGGCCAATATACTGTAGGTAAGCTCGCAACCTACGTCAAGGGTCCCCACACTTGTGAGTCCTATCACTAAAATGAAAAAAGGCTATCATAGAGCAAAATTTCAAAAAACATCACAGAAAAAAGTTACACCCTTACCAACATGCAAATGTGAAGACCCTGGATTGTGAGCTTACCTATTTTGGTCAAAATATCGACCAATATCTCATGAAATGTATTTAACTTATACATTATTCATCTCTTTTTTTGTGCTTTTTTCCATTTTTGTGCAGGATTGCTGCCAGACCCTTTAATGTTGGTTGGGTGTACTGCGGTGTCTGTCCTTGTCCATAGTGCTGGACAGTCTGCCTGATCTAATAGTATGGGCGTCATCAATAGGCTGTAAGCCAGACCCTGTGCATCACACGTATCTGTGTGACTGGGTGTCCTATGCAAGCTCCATCTTGGTGCATGTTTAATACTACACAGCGACTCCCTCCTCCTCCATGAATTGGTGTGTTTGTGAGTGGCTGTTTGCATTTATTAGTATTTTGCACCTGTGCTGCCCCTGCCATTATCATGGGGTCTGCTGCATCGTGCTAGTGCTTTGGTAATCTGACCTGGTGTTGGTAAGGCTGTAACTGTTTTCTGTGATGTTTTTTGAAATTTTGTTCTGTTAGCCATTTTTAATGTAAGTGGCTACACTACCAGATCTTACTAGTTTTGATGGGCACTATAAAAATTAAGCTGCCATACAGATTAGACTAGTGTTGGCCAAAGCCAACTACGTTGATATCAATGGGCTAAACCAAAAGACTCATGTGCCTGGGAACCTCTGACTCATTCCCAACAGAAGATGTTGAGGGTTTTAAGGATCTGGCATGTCCAACCATGGACCAGAGGAGTCTGGCAGCGGCTCTCTCATAGAGAACACAGGTACTCTTTGAAGACTTAGTGTTCCTATGTATGGAATAGTTGAAAGAGATAGCTGCCAACTAAATGGTCGCCAAACCATTGTTTAGCCAACAGCTATCTATTGTGTATTATTTTGATTAGCTATTGTGTATTGGGCTCCTCAGTTTCCCTGTTGCGAGCTTTCAGGAAGTGGGCATCTATACAGGCTCACACAGAATCTAATGATGATGTCTTGTTGTCTTGCTCTGCGGCATTTGCACCATGATTTTAGAAAAATAAGTTACAAAAGGTTTTCCGATGGCAGAGTTTTCCAATGTTTCAGAGTCAAAGAACCAGAGATACAGAATGCCTGAGTGGTACCATACAACCTGGCTTGAGCGTTGTTGCCAATAAGTTAGTAGAGAGTCGGTGGAACAGTTGGAGTTATTGCTTGCTCAGTTTGGGCTGTGATGGTTCCAAACTAGAGTTGAACAGACAAGTATATAGTAAGAGACTAGTTTCTCTACGGCCTTGTGAAAAGTCTGCGCATCCAAGTCTGTGCAAATGATGAAGAGACTGTAGCAAACTAAATATCTTTTTGTAAATTGAGAATAAGACAGTTATTCCTACTTTTGGGTATCAGTAAAGCTTCAATTGTTGCACCATATACAGCAAGTTAAAGTTGATCTCTGTGAATTTACAGTCACAGTTGCACTGGTGAGACTGAACCATCCATTAAAGAGAAGATACCCTTTTCCCCAAAAAATTTGGACTTTGTTAAGCACTCTGTATCCTAGGACTGTACTCCTGTTCTTTGAGAGGTCATGTATTTTTAAAGGTATTAACAAAGTGTCCATGAAGACCTTTGGAGTTGCAGGGCAATCTCCTTACTAACGGAACTAAAAAAATATTTGAGCCAGAGCACATGTTGGTACACAAGAATTAGGTACTGTCCCAATTGGGGAACACCTTGTCGTGGTGGGATGGCTTTTACGTGTTTTGATTAAAACAATGTAAGCTAAGTATCTTAAGTATGTACTATTACTATTTTGTTACTTACGTCAGGGTATTTGCTCATTTTGTTTTTCTTAGGTTCTGCTCCTTACTAACTGGAGCAACAACATGAGAGGTAGAACAGCAGGGCAGTCTTTGGCAGAGAAGAATTTCATAGAGACACCACCTATAGTGTTTTCTACTTTGCATTTATGGTACCTAAAGCTATCTTCACACACAATTTCACTTTTCAATGGTAAATCACAAATCATCTATCATTTGGTAGATTCCTGTGCCAAACCAAATAGACTCCATCGGCTTGTATTGCTTTCTGTTGGTTTCTGTTGTGTCCATTGTTAAGACAGGATTCATAGCAATACGTGCATCAGAATTATTCCCATCAAATCTGATGGAAATTTAATGGAGTCCCTGACGCCCACTGACTACAGTATATGAAGGTTTATCACAAGGGACTAGCTGAAAGCTAGAAATAGTTACAGCTCTAAGTGCAATGGTCTGCTCTTTTATACCTAATTATGCATGTTCCATTAGATGACCTACGTCTTTTGTAATGCTCAATTAATTTCCAAAACATTTTTTTCCACTTCTCGTAAAAAGACCTACCACTGAAGTTCATACGTTGGTAGAACAGTAGATACATTCCATGTGTCATTATGAAATTTTGATATGACTTGGAGAGATCCTTGGGACCTTTGAAAGAGAATCTATAATTAGGATTGTACAGACCCAAACTAATCGCATATATGTAAAGGTAAATTTATAGTGATTAAATCCTTACCTTTCTTGACAAAAATCAGTTTTGCTGTTTTAGAGAAATCTCTAGTTGAAATTGTATACTAATGAGCTGCAAGTGCAATGGGGTGGGTACTGCACTTACAGCTCTCCTGCCCTTTCTCCCCATGCGTCGCCCACTGCTGGCCTCCTGTTTCTGACTCACAGAGTACTGAAACATGAGAAATCAGTCAGTTAGAGACAGGAGGCAGGCAGCGGGCAGGGAAAAGGGAGAGGCAGGAGAGCTGTAAGTGCAGGGCCCGCCCACTGCACTTGCAGCTCATTAGTGTATAATATCAACTATAGATTTCTCTAAAACAGCTAAATGGATTTCTGCATGAAAGGTAAGGATTTGATCAGTAATAAAGCACCTTTTTTTACATGTCATTAGTTTGTGGTATAAAATCCTGATGACAGGTTCTCTTTAAATAACTTTACAGTCAATCAACTCAAGGATATAAATGAGAGAACCTTAATTTTTGTCATGAAGAAAAGTTAATATTTGTAAAGAATGCGGTACAAGCATTAAAAATTTCACATTTTCCCTTGGAATAATTGCTTACTTGTCAGAGCCAATAAGCCTCCTCACCCATAATACCTCCCAGTTTATGCCTCACATTTAAAAAAGATTTAAACAACTTACAAGTTGTTCTTTAATTTCTAATGCACTTCCATTAAAATATAGGAAGTAGATACCAAGATATATTATTATATCACAGATGATGCAGAGTAATGGACATTGTAATAGTATTATGAGGCACTAGATGTTCCATGGCAATAAAAATACAGACCTAAGGCAAATTCATTATACTTATTATGGTTACTTACTACAGATGATCAAATCTGTGAAAACTGTGATTTTTGCCAATGGGAGAATCTCATATTACAAAGTTGCTATTTCTTATAGGACAATGGAGACTGAAGTAGAGATTATGGTGGAAAAAAGTTCCATAGTAGAAATAGTCCCTGCAGCTGGGTCAATAATGGATATGTCTTGATGTATATAATTTATCAGTCATGATGTTAAAGAAGCAGTCAAGCATTTTAATTTTTCGGGCAGGTCTTATACCCCTTCCAATAGATTGCTACTTTATACCTACAGTCATGGCCGAAAGTGTTGGTACCCTTGAAATTGTTCCAGAAAATGAAGTATTTCCCTCAGAAAATTATTGCAATTACACGTTTTGTTATGCACATGTTTATTTCCTTTGTGTATATTGGAACAGCACAAAAAAAAACAGAGAAAAAAAGGAAATTGGACATAATTTCGCACAAAACCCCCAAAATGGCCCGGACAAAGCTGTTGGCACCCTCAACTTAATATTTGGGTGCCTATCCTTTGGACTAAATAACTGCAATCAATCACTTCCTATAACCATCAACAAGCTACTTACACCACTCAACTGGAATTTTGGACCACTCCTCTTTTGCAAACTGCTCCTGGCCTCTAAAATTTGAAGGGTGCTTTCAATCATCATCAGGTGTTCAATGGGATCTAGATCCAAACTCATTGCTGGCCACTTCTGAACTCTCAAGTGCTTTGTTTCCTTCCATTTTTGAGTGATTCTTGAAGTATGTTTGGGGCCATTGTCCTTCTAGAAGACCCATGACACAGAACACGAACCCAGTTTTCTGACACTGTGCACTATATTGTGACCCAAAATCCTTTGGTTATCTTCAGATTTCATTATGCCTTTCACACAGTGGAGGCACCCAGTGCCAGAGGCAGCTAAACAACCCCAAAAAAATATTTGAACTTCCACCATATTTGACTGTAGGTACTGTGCTCTTTTCTTTGTAGGCCTCAGTATGTTTTTGGTTGTGCTTTACCATAAAGATCTTTTTTATGTCTTTGTATCAGCAGTTGAGTCCTCTGGGGTCTCCTGCCATAGCGTTTCATTTCATTAAAATTTTGATGGATAGTTCACACTGACACTGATGCCCCCTGAGCCTGCAGGACAGCTTGAATTTCTTGAAGCTTGATTGGGGCTGCTTATCCATCATCTGTAATATCCTGTGTTGCAACCTTTCATCAATTTTTCTCTGCTATCCACATCCAGAGAGTTTAGCTACAGCGCTATAGGTTGTCTTGTGTGTGTTGTGCACCATGGACAAAGGAACATCAAGATTTCTGGAGATGGACTTGTAACTAGAGATGAGCTAACCTTTCAAGGTTCGGATTGGCGAACATCCGGATGTTCGCATAACATATTCGCTGAATGGTTCGATGAACATTCCCACATCCTGTTGACTTCAAAGAGAAGTAAAACCAAATGCATAGTCAACACATTCAGAGGGGTCAGAAGGCTGCCAAACAGCTAAAATAAGGGGCAGACACCAGGAAAAGTGGCATCAATTGACCCATCAATTGCGCTATAAATAGATAATTTTAAAAAAAATTGACTGGGGTTCCCCTGTATTTTTGACAACCAGCCAGACAAAACTGACAGCTACAACCCTCAGCTGTCAGCTTCAGTAAGGCTGATTATCAAGAATAGAGGGGTCCCATGCCATACTTTTTAATTAGTTAAATAAATAATTTTAAAAAACGGCATGTTGTCCCCCCCATTTTTGACAATCAGCCAAGCTAAAGCTGACAGCTGGGGGCTGATATTCTCAGGCTGATAAGGGCCATGGATATTGGCCCCCCTAGCCTAAAAGTAGCAGACTGCAGCCGCCCCAGAAAAGGCACATCTATTATATGCAACAATTTTGGCGCTTTGCCCGCCTCATACTACTTGACCTGTAGTGGTGGCAAGTGGGGTTCATATTTATGGAGTTAATGCCACCTTGGTATTGTCTGGTGTCATCAAACCCACTTCTTAACAATGCAGAGTCATCTATAATCCTTACTAATCCTATAGTTATATTGTAAATAAAAGCTCAGCCAGTCCTTTAATTGAAAGAGTGACACAGACTCCTTTAATGAATCTAAATTAAACCATACTCATGTCATCACCCATTCCACTGAAGCCATGGTCTCCTATAATAAAACAAAAATAAAAAAACACCATATACCTCACCTGCTCGTCGTTCTGTGCCATGCCATAGTCCATGTCTGAGGATAAACAGTTTTCAACCTGGACAGTGCCAAGATGCAATCATTCAGGCTGAACACCACTGAGGACTGAGCTGCTGCAAGCACAGTATCAATGACTAGCGGTGATGTCATCGAGGTTTCCATTGGTCACTGAGGCTGCATTCCCAGCTGGGCCCCTGAACTGCAGTGACCTCAGTGAGATCACCGCTAGCACAGTGAGAAAAAGTTTCAGGCTAAGTGCACACGTTCAGGATTATTTGCGTTTTTTTCGTGTTTTTTTGTGGCAAAAAATGCGTAAAAAAACGCATGAATAAAGCATCCTATTATTTAGAATGAATTTCGCAATTTTTGTGCACATGGTGCGTTTTTTTTCCACGAAAAAAAAAAACGCATCGCGGAAAAAGACGCAACATGTTCATTAATTTCTCGTAATTCTAGCGTTTTTCCCGCTATATTATTGACCTAGAAAGTTCTGGGGAAAATCACGGTAAAAACGCACCAAAACGCGCAAAATCCGCGAAAAAAACACGCCTTTTTACCGCGAAAAAAGTCCGGTTTTGCTCAGGAAAATTCTGCACACATTCCTGAACATGTGCACTTAGCCTCATGGTGTAGTGCTGATCTCATCAAGGTCACCACAGTTCAGGGGCCCAGCTGCTAGGAATGCAGCCTCAGTTCCTGAGGTAACCTTGATGGTGTCACCGCTAGTCACTGAGGCTGAGTTCACAGCAGCTCATTCCTCGGTGGTTCTCAGCCTGGACGGTCACATCTTAGCATCGTCCAGGTTGAAAGCTGTTTATCCTCAGACAAGGATTGCGGCATGGGACAGAATGAAGAGCAGATGAGGAATATGGTTGTTTTCTATTTTTGCTTTATTACAGGAGACTATGGCTTCAGTGAAATGGGTGATAAGTATGGTTTAATTTAGATTAATTCAAGGAGCCTGTGTTATTCTTTCAATTAAAATACTTTATTCTGGCTCTGTGTTTATTTAAAAATATAACTATTGGATTAGAAATGGAAAGGCATTTTATAGACGCCTCTCTGTTAGTAAGGCGTGAGTTTGATGTCACCGGACGATACAAAGGTGACATCATCCCCTCAAAGATGAACCCCATTTGCCACTGCCACAACGGCAAGTGGGAAGAACCAGGCAAAGCGCTAGAATTGGCGCATCTAATAGATGTGCCTTTTCTGGGGCATCTGCAGAATGCTATTTTTAGACTGGTGAGGAAATATCCATGGCGCTTTACCAGCTTGAGTATAACAGCCCCCAGCTGTCAGCTTTAGCTTGGCTGATTGTCAAAAATGGGGGGACCCCACAACATTTCTTTTTAATTATTTATTTAAATAATTAAAAAAATAAGGCGTGGGAACCCTCCATTCTTGATATCCAGACTTGCTAAAATTGACAGCTGAGGGTTGCAACCCACAGCTGTCAGTTTTGCCTGGCTGATTAACAAAAAAGCAGGGGAACTCCATGTCATTTAAAAAAAGAAAAGTATTTATTTGTAGTGCAAGTGACGGCTGATGAATACTCTCATCAGCCACCGTCTGCACTCACTGTTAACAGTTGATTACAACTCTCAACATTGTCTCCTGTTAGTGCTGATCACAGCCCAAGCAGGGGACAGTGATGTGAGCTGACTTCACTTCTGCACTCATCACCAGGGAATATCGCGAACAGTTCCACTGATTCCCAGGCACTGGTATGTGTCACACTGGTGACACAGGGATGTTATCTGTGTGTCATAAGTGTGCACGTATGTGGGACATTTTGCAACCCGTGCTGCTACCAGAAACACTGACATCTGAAAGAGCCATCAGTGAACTCGGTCATTTACTTTACTTTGGCCGACTTTTGCAGATTTTTAGGAAAAAAGCTCAGGAATCCGAACATGAATGTGCAATGTTCATGCCGAATTTGAGATTGGCAAAAGTTTTCTGAACAAGTTCACTCATCTCTACGTGTAACCTTGAGAATTGTTGATATTTTTCAACAGTTCAGTTTCTCAAGTCCTCAGACAGTTCTCTTCTCCTCTTTCTGTTTTCCATGATTAGTATTGCACACACAAACACACAATGCAAAGATTAAATCAACTTCTCCCCTTTTTATCTGGTTTCTGGTGTAATTTTCATATTTGCCACACTTGTTACTTGCCCCAGGTGAGTTTTAACGAGCATCACATGCTTGAAATAAAGTTGTTTACCCACAATTTTGGAAAGATGCCAACAATTTTGTCCAGACCATTTTTGGTGTTTTATGTGCAATGAAGTCCAATTTCCTTTTTTTTCCTTTTTTTTCCAATACACGCAAAGGAAATAAGCATGTGTATAACAAAACATGTGTAATTTTCTGGGAGAAATACTTAATTTTCTGGAACAATTTCAAGGGTGCCAACATTTTTTGTCATGACCATATATGTATCACTTCTTTGCAACTGAATATCCACATTGTTGATCTTTTTTGTTTTGTCATGTAACAATACCGTGATCCCATGAGTCTTTCTCCAGTTTATGTGGCCATTGGGGTAACCTCTGGAGAACATCAAGCCGAAGTGCAATCTCTGTGTCACAGTACTTGAAGCCAACCTGCCAGTGCTCTACCTTCTCCTTACCATGTCCCATTCTTTATTCCTCAATACAGACACCAATGTTATTATGCTGTAAATGACATTGTCACAATGGAAGTGCTAATCCTGCCTTGAGGACAGGTATGGAAAGTGATTGGATATTGTGGGAACTGTAGTCTGTGCTTGGTTGCATGATTGAGCATTACAACACTATGATAGCATCAGACAGAGAGGAAGAAAATTTTGACAAAACAGCAAAGAAGCGCTTGGATTTCACTTGCCATATTTTGTACATGGGGTAAAAAAACAATGCAAATCCCCTTTAAGGGAGTTTTAGTAGTAATTTTTTTTCCAGATTTGCAAAGGAAGAAGAACACCAGCACTTCTTTCCATGCAATGGCTTCTAGTGGATGAACATTTGACCAGATCAGTCCGTAAGCTTACTCCAATGGTAGGACATCTCACATGGGTAACATACTATACTATTGCTCCTTAATCTGCAGCCATTTTATGGACAGAAATGCTGGTCAGCTTGTTAGGAAAGCTGCACTTTCAAAAGAAATCGGCTAACCCCTTTAAGTCTTTCTGAGGCAGTCATTTAAAAAAACTGCCTCAGACAGACTTGGCGCTAACTAGCTTAGTATGGCACACACAAACTCACAATGTAAAGATTGAGTCAACTTCACCCCTTTTTTTATCTGGTTTCAGGTGTAATTTTCAGATTGTCCACACACCTGTTACTTGCCACAGGTGAGTTTGAACGAGCATCACATGCTTGAAACAAAGCTGTTTACCCACAATTTTGGAAAGATGCCAACAATTTTGTCTGGACCATTTTGGGGGTTTTATATGAAATGATGTCCAATTTGCTTTTTTTTCTCAGTTTTTTTTTTTGTTTTGTTCCAATAGCAGGTCCCAGGAAAAATCCAAGCAATTCCAGCAGTTGTCTCTGAGTTTAAGTAGGGTGTGGTATTGCCCTATTTGCCAAAGCAGGGAGTGGATGATTATTACAGCTGAGCTTATAGACAGCACACACACCCATTCTGCTTGACTGAGTACCAACCACACTTTTAAAGCTGACAATAGAGATAGGGATATTGGTCATACCATCTCCTTTATCACCAGCATCTTTCACAGGATGAATATGGTGGTGCCTGGTGAAAGAGGCAAATGTCACTGAAAATGGTTTGGGTAGATATATAACAATAACATTAACTTGAAATATCTGACCATAGAGGATATTAAATATGAAGAAGTCAAGTGCTTGCTAAAAAAAAGAACAATTGTACTAGGCTTACATATAACTTCCCCGAAATTATGTCTCTGAGACCTACTGTATGAAAAAGAATTTTGCCTAGTAGCCTAGATGCAGACATAAAGAGAGTTGCAACTTTTGCTATATCTGGATATTTTCTTATAATTTACAGCATTTTCATCAGGTGGTTACCAAAAAGATTTGGTCCAGAATTCGTATTTATTTTGCTGAGCATTTTAATTGTAAAAAGTTTTTTATACAGGTGGCAATTACTCATAATTGAGTAGTTGTATAGCGTAGATGTAATTTTTGTTTCATCTAAACATCGACAGTCTGTTACTATTTTATCCTTTCAAAAGTTATTTGCAACACATGGAATACCATGTTTTTGTTATTGACTTTGGTGTCCTTTCTAAAAGTTCTAACGATTACTACGTGATTGCTCAATAGAGACCAAGATATCTAAAGAAGACCCAATGGACAATTATGGATGGAGAATGGTCAACACTACAGTGCTTGCACAATTTTTTACTCCTTTATTGTTAGGAAAGCAATGGATGCTAACCTAGCAAAGCATTGTATAGAGTACCATCTTCATTGATTGTTCTAGTCCAGAACTAATGGGGAAGTTAAAGAAACAGACCTCAGGTTCAGAATTGTCTTACAAATCAATTTGTTTGCTCTGTTTTACATTATGTGAAATGCATTTCAGATCTGATCCAAAGTAGAACTCATCCATGTCATGTGAGAATGGATCAAACCCAGGATGGGTAAAACCGTCTCCACCATGTTAATCATTTGTAAAAAAAAAAAAAAGGGATATCGGTAATATTAAAGATGATTTTTATCTGCCGATAAGGGATTATTCTGCAGGTAAATAGCATTATGACGCTCCCCAACTGCTATACTGAATGTGTAGCTGCTTGGAAAAAAAATCAGTTTTTTAATTCCGGGAGCCGCCGGCTTTCAGTCATGGGGGCAGACACGGAAGATCACAGTCACTGCTCACAGCACTGCTCACTATACTGTGACCGGTGGTTATAAGCACGTCTGTTATGTTTTGGTAGCTGAGGAGAGCAGGCAAAAACGGCAATACACCAGAGAGGTTGGAATCTACTGGATTGCAGTACCCTGACTAACCACCACAACTAAAGGCAGCCGTGGAGCGTTCCTACGTTGGTCCTAGACGCCTCGTCACAGCCTGAGAGGCTAACTACACCTAAAGATAGAAAGAGGAAAGCTATCTGCCCCGGAGCAGATCCCCAAAGAACATAGGAAGCCCCCAAACATGTAATGGCGGTTAGACAAGAGGAAATACAGACACAGACAGAAAATAGTATGAGCAAATGCTGGGGCCCAATCTGCCTAGACAGAATAGGATAGGAAGAATACTTACTGCAATCCAAAAAAACCCTAAAAAAAGCCAACGCTACTAATTGCAAAAACACCTGAGATCACACGACCTCTACCACCTAAATTAGTTCTCTGGTGTAACAAAACTAAGCCGCAGCCACAGAAAAAACTGGAAAAGGCAAATGAACAAACAACAGTGGCTCCAGAGGAACCGAGAGGAGCCCAAGCCCCCAGGGAAGGGGAACCTGGCCAACCTCACAGAAATGCAGAGAAAAATGCAAATGGCAAGCACAAAAACAAAAAACAGAAAATATCTTATCTGAGAGCAGGAGAAGAGGCAAGACTCAGCAAGCTTCCAAGTGAACCAGGAAACAACGTTGAGACAAGAACAATTGATCACCGGCAACCATGATGGGGGGAAACCTCCCTTATATTCAGCCAGTCTGTGATTCCTGATTGCCAATCCTCACTGAATGGCTCAGTACTGTTTGTAACCACCAGAGGGAGCTTCTGCTCAGAATTCATTTCTAAAACATTCATAACAGTACCCCCCCCTTGAGGAGGGGTCACCGAACCCTCATTTGTGCAACCAGGTCGGTCAGGATGAGCTCTGTGATACGCACGGATCAGTCTCCTAGCATGGATGTCCGAAGCAAACACCCAAGAATTGTCCTCCTGACCATAACCTCTCCACTTAACCAAATACTGGAGTTTCCGTCTAGAAAAACGAGAATCCAATATTTTCTCAACCACATACTCCAGATTGCCCTCAACCAAAACAGGGTCAGGGGGCGCAGCCATAGGAACCACTGGCTCGACAAACCTCTTCAATAAGGACTTGTGGAACACGTTATGGATCTTAACCCCTTAATGTCCACTGACGTGCAGAGTCCGTCATGGCAAGGTGTCAGTTCCGGCACCAGGACGGACTCTGCACGTCATGGCTTTGATCTACCACTGCGTGTAAACGCGCAGTGGTAGATCAGTGCCGACAGCTGTCACAGACAGCTGACAGGCACGGCAAGCGGTGCGGGGACCTTTGCCGTCGGTCCCCGCACCTACAGCGCTGTGCTTGGTCAGTCAATCTGACTGACCAAACACAGCAGCGATCGTGCAGGAGAAGCTGAAATTTCAGCTTCTCCAGCGCGATCAGTGCAGGAGCCGGTGCTGCAGTGGCCAGGCTTCCTGCACTGACAGCCAGGAGCGGAGCCCCCACCGCCCCTGGCTGTTAACCCCCTGACTGCTGCGATCGAGCGCGATCGCAGAGCTCAGGGGGGAGGCAGAGGGTCGGGAGCTCCCTCTGCCTCAGATCGGCACCCTGCAATGTATTTGCAGGGGCCGATCTCTGCCTTGATGAACCGGGGGTTGTCATGACAACCTCCGGGTCATTTAGCTACGGGAAGCTGCTGTGATCATTGTCACAGCAGCTTCCACTATAGTTGCAATGCATTGCAATGCCAGAGCATTGCAATGCATTGTAACTGCAATAAAAAGTAAAAAAAGTGAAAGTACCATAAAGGGACAAGTTAAAAAAAATCATTTTTTAAAAAAAATTGTAAAAAAAATATTAAAAAATAATTAAAAAAAAATCCCCTAAAAAATACACATTTTTATGTAATAAAAAAATAAAAAACAAAAAACATACACATGTTAGGTATCGCCACGTCCGTAAAAATCCCATCTATAAAAGCGTAACCCTAGTTAACCCCTTCAGTGAAAGCCGTAAAAAAAAACACAAAAAAGTAGTAAATTATACTTTTTCCAAGCGGTATCATTATACCGCTTGGAAAAAGTGCAATAACACGCGATCAAAAAGTCAGATATAAATAATCATGATACCGCTGAAAACGTCATCTTGTCCCGCAAAAAACAAGCCGCTATACAGCATCATCAGCGAAAAAATCAAAAAGTTATAGCTCGCGGAATAAACTGATGCAAAAATAATTATTTTTCCTATAAAATTTTTTATTGTGTAAAAAACGCCAAAACATAAAAAATATATATAAATGAGGAATCGCCGTAACCGTAGTGACCCGAAGAATAAAGCTGCTTTATCAATTTTACCACACACGGAACGGAGGAAAAAAAAAAACAATTCCTGAATTGCTGGTTTTTGTTCATTCTGATTCCACAAAAATCGGAATAGGAAACGATCAAAAAATGTTATGTGCCTGAATATGGTACCAATAAAAACGTCAGCTCGTCCCGCAAAAAATAAGCCCACAGATAACTCTGTCGGCCGAAATATGGAAAAATTATAGCTCTCAAAATACTGCGATGCAAAAATTTCTTACAAAAAATTATTCCAAGAAAAAGCATCTTTTAGTGTGTGACAGAAGCTAAACATCAAAAAAGGGTGTAAATCTGGTATCGCTGTAATCGCACCGATCCGAGGAATAAAGTCGCCTAATCACTAATACCGCACGAGGAACGGCGTAAAAAAGAAAAACCAATTCTTCACCTTTTGTGGATTTGTTCATTGTGCCTCCCAAAGATCGCAGTAAGGCGATCACAGTGGTTCCCCCCACATATGGGGTATCAGCGTACTCAGGACAAAATGCACAATAGCTTTTGGGTCCTATTTCTCCTGTTACCCTTAGAAAAATAAAAATTTGGGGCAAAAAGGTAATTTTTGTGGAAAAAAAATGATTTTTTTATTTTCACGGCTCTACATTATAAACTTCTGTGAAGCCCTTGGGGGTTCAAAGTGCTGACCACACATCTAGATAAGTTCCTTGGGGGTCTAGTTTGCAAAATGGGGTCATTTGTGGGGGTTTCTACTGTTTAGGCACATCAGGGCTCTCCAAGCGCGACATGACACCCGCAGACCATTCCATCAAAGTCTGCATTTAAAAACGGTGCTCCTTCCCTTCCGAGCTCTGCCATGCGTCAAAATAGTGGTTCCCCCCCACATATGGGATATCAGCGTACTCAGGACAAATTGCACAATAGCTTTTGGGGTCTTATTTCTCCTGTTACCCTTATAAAAATAAAAATTTGGGGGCAAAAAGATTATTTTTGTGGAAAAAAATATGATATTTTTATTTTCACGGCTCTACGTTATAAACTTCTGTGAAGCACTAGGGGGTTCAAAGTGCTCACCACACATCTAGATAAGTTCCTTGGGGGGTCTAGTTTCCAAAATGGAGTCACTTGTGGGGGTTTCTACTGTTTAGGCACATCAGGGGCTCTCCAAACGTGACATGACACCCGCAGACCATTCCATCAAAATCTGCATTTGAAAAAGGCGCTCCTTCCCTTTCCAGCTCTGCAATGCGTCAAAATAGTGGTTTACCCCCACATATGGGGTATCAGCATACTCAGGACAAATTGCACAATAACTTTTGGGGTCCTGTTACCCTTTGGAAAATAACAATTGGGGTGGAAAGATCATTTTTGTGGAAAAGATATGATTTTTTAATTTTACTGCTCTACGTTATAACCTTCTGTGAAGCCCTTGGGGTTCAAAGCTTTCACCACACATCTAGATAAGTTCCTTGGGGGGTCTAGTTTACAAAATGGTGTCACTTGTGGGGGTTTCCACTGTTTAGGCACACAGGGACTCTCCAAATGCGACATGGCGTCCAATCTCAATTCCAGCCAAAAAGTCAAATGGCGCTGCTTCCCTTCCAAGCTCTGCCATGCGCCCAAATAGTGGTTTACCCCCACATATGGGGTATCAGCGTACTCAGGACAAATTGCACAATAACTTTTGGGGTCCTTTTACCCTTTGGGAAATAAAAATTGGGGGTGGAAAGATCATTTTAGTGGAAAATATATGATTTTTTAATTTTACAGCTCTACGTTATAACCTTCTGTGAAGCCCTTGGGGTTCAAAGCTCTCACCACACATCTAGATAAGTTCCTTGGGGGGTCTAGTTTCCAAAATGGGGTTACTTGTGGGGGTATCCACTGTTTAGGCACACAGGGACTCTCCAAATACGACATGGCGTCCAATCTCAATTCCAGCCAAAAAAGTCAAATGGCGCTGCTTCCCTTCCGAGCTCTGCCATGCACCCAAATAGTGGTTTACCCTCACATATGGGGTATCAGCGTACTCAGGACTAATTGCACAATAACTTTTGGGGTCCTTTTATCCTTTGGAAAATAAAAATTGTGATGAAAAGATCATTTTTGTGGAAAAAACATGATTTTTTAATTTTACGGCTCTACGTTATAACCTTCTGTGAAGCCCTTGGGGGTTCAAAGCTCTCACTACACATTTAGATAAGTTACTTGGGGGATCTAGTTTCCAAAATGGGGTCACTTGTGGGGGTTTCCACTGTTTAGGCACACAGGGACTCTCCAAATGCGACATGGCGTCCAATCTCAATTCCAGCCAAAAAAGTCAAATGGCGCTGCTTCCCTTCCGAGCTCTGCCATGCACCCAAATAGTGGTTTACCCCCACATATGGGGTATCAGCGTACTCAGGACTAATTGCACAATAACTTTTGGGGTCCTTTTATCCTTTGGAAAATAAAAATTGGGATGAAAAGATCATTTTTGTGAAAAAACATGATTTTTTAATTTTACAGCTCTACGTTATAACCTTCTGTGAAGCCCTTGGGGGTTAAAAGCTCTCACAACACATTTAGATAAGTTACTTGGGGGGTCTAGTTTCCAAAATGGGGTCACTTGTGGGGGTTTCCACTGTTTAGGCACACAGGGACTCTCCAAATGCGACATGGCGTCCAATCTCAATTCCAGCCAAAAAAGTCAAATGGCGCTGCTTCCCTTCCGAGCTCTGCCATGCGCCCAAATAGTGGTTTACCCCCACACATGGGGTATCGATGTACTCAGGAGAAATTGTACAACAAATATTGTGGTTCATTTTCTACTGATACCCTTGACAAAATTTTAAAAAATTGTGTCGAAAGAAAAATTTTGGGAAAAAAAGTTAAATGTTAATTTTTTCCTTCCACATTGCTTCAATTCTTGTGAAGTACCTAAAGGGTTAATAAACTTCTTGAATGTGGCTTTGAACACGTTGAGGGGTGCAGTTTTTAGAATGGTGTCACTTTTGGGTATTTTCTGTCATATTGACCCCTCAAATTCACTTCAAATGTGAGGTGGCCCCTAAAAAAAATGATTTTGTAAATTTTGTTGGAAAAATGAGAAATTGCTGGACAACTTTTAACACTTATAACTTCCTAACAAAAAAAAATTTTGGTTCCAAAATTGTGCTGATGTAAAGTAGACATGTGGGAAATGTTATTTATTAACTAATTTTTGTGACATATCTCTCTGATTTAATGGCATAAAAATTAAAAGTTTGAAAATTGCAAAATTTTCAAAATTTTTGCCATATTTCCGTTTTTTTCATAAATAAACGCAAGTTATATTGAAGAAATTTTACCACTATCATGAAGTACAATATGTCTCGAGAAAACAACTCAGAATCGCCAAGATCCGTTGAAGCGTTCCAGAGTTATAACCTCATAAAGAGACAGTGGTCAGAAATGTAAAAATTAGCCTGGTCTTTAACCTACAAAATGGCTTGGTCGTTAAGGGGTTAAATGTCCCTGGAAGAAGTAAACGAAAGGAAACAGGATTAAGAATCTCCATGATCTTATAAGGTCCAATGAACCTAGGCTTAAATTTAGGAGATGCAACTCTCATAGGGATATTTCTTGAGGACAACCAGACCAAGTCCCCCACTTTAAACCAAGGACCATCAGTCCTATGCCGGTTGGCAAACCGCTGGGCCTTCTCTGAGAGAGGGACAACCTCTCCACTACCTGGTCCCAAATCTGCTGCATACGCTCCACAACAGAGTCAACACCCGGACAGACAGAAGCCTCCGTCTGTCCCGAAGAAAATCGAGGGTGAAACCCAAAATTGCAGAAAAATGGAGACATCAAAGTGGCAGAGCTTGCCCTATTATTAAACGCCGTCTTCCATTCATCCCCGTGCTTAATGCGAATAAGGTTATACGCCCCCCTGAGGTCAAGCTTGGTAAACCAAGTAGCACTTTTCACCCTGGAAAACAGGTCAGAAATCAAGGGTAACGGATATTGATATTTCACAGTGATATTGTTCAAGAGACGATAATCAATACACGGCCTTAATGAACCATCCTTTTTGGCCACAAAGAAAAAAACGGCACCCAAGGGTGAAGAGGATGGTCTGATATGACCCTTCTCCAATGACTCCTTGATATAAGACCGCATAGCGTCATGTTCAGGTACAGACAAGTTAAAAAGGCGACCTTTAGGGAATTTACTACCAGGCACTAATTCAATAGCGCTGTCATAGCTCCTATGGGGGGGCAAGGATGCAGATTTACTTTCGCTAAACACATCAGAAAAATCAGTCAAAAAGTCAGGCACATCTTGAGCCTGGGGAGAGGCAGAAAAAACAGGAGAGTTGGCATTAACACATTGGCAGCCCCAACTGGTTACAGACACAGATTTCCAATCCAAAACAGGATTATGAGACTGCAAACAAGGGAAACCTAGTACAATAATGTCATGCAGATTATACAGCACCAAAAATTTGCAACTCTCCTGATGATCAGGTTCAACCCTCATTATCACCTGAGTAGAGAACTGGGGTTTATTCTCAGCCAAAGGGGTAGAATAAATCCCCAGTAGGGGAATAGACTTCCGTAGGGGTATCAAGGGAAACCCACAATGTTTAGCAAAGTCAAAATCCATCAGGTTAATAGCTGCTCCCGAATCAACAAAAGCCTGAGCAGAAAATGTAGACAGGGAGCAAATCAGGGTAACAGTCAACAGAAATTTAGTCTGAACACTACCCAAGACAACTGAGCGTGCAAAACGTCTTCCTCGCTTAGGGCAGACTGAAATAGCATGAGAGGCATCACCACAGTAGAAACATAACCCATTGCGTTTTCGAAACTCATGACGCTGTGCCCCAGAAGCCACTCTATCACACTGCATGGGTTCAGAAGCTGGTTCACAAGGCAACACCATTCCACGCATACCTCTACGCTCACGCAAACGTCTGTCAATTTGAATCGCCAATGACATAGAATCATTGAGACCAGAGGGAGCAGGGAAACCCACCATAACATCTTTTACATTCTCTGACAGACCCTTCCGAAAAAGGGCTGCCAAAGCATCATCATTCCATTTGGTCAGAACTGCCCACTTTCGGAATTTCTGACAGTACACTTCAGCGTCCTCAAGCCCCTGATTTAATGCCAATAAGGTTTTTTCAGCTTGATCAGTGACATTAGGTTCATCGTACAATAACCCCAGAGCCAGAAAAAATGCATCAACATTACTCAAAACAGGGTCCCCAGGTGTCAGGGAAAAAGTCCAATCCTGAGGATCCCGCGTAGGAGACAGATGACAATTTGAACCTGCTGTGCTGCGTTCCCTGAGGACTTAGGTTTTAAGGCAAAAAACAACTTACAGTTATTTTTGAAATTCAGAAATTTAGCTCGATCCCCCAAAAACAAATCTGGCATGGGGATCCTAGGTTCCACAACCGGCAACCCTGCAAGATAGGTAGCAATACTCCGAACTTCAGTGGCAAGCTGATCCACACGGCCAGACAACTGTGCAAACTCCATTGAGAGAAAAAAAAATAAAAAATCCTCTTCAGCACTCAGAGCAAAAGAGGGAGAAAAAAAATGCAACAAACAGAAAAAAAAATCTCTGACAACTTTTTTCTTTCCACAATATTTTTCCCTTTGTGAGTACCATATAATTTTCAAGTTTGGCCGGTGATACTGTTATGTTTTGGTAGCTGAGGAGAGCAGGCAAAAACGGCAATACACCAGAGAGGTTGGAATCTACTGGATTGCAGTACCCTGACTAACCACCACAACTAAAGGCAGCCGTGGAGCGTTCCTACGTTGGTCCTAGACGCCTCGTCACAGCCTGAGAGGCTAACTACACCTAAAGATAGAAAGAGGAAAGCTATCTGCCCCGGAGCAGATCCCCAAAGAACATAGGAAGCCCCCAAATATGTAATGGCGGTTAGACAAGAGGAAATACAGACACAGACAGAAAATAGTATGAGCAAATGCTGGGGCCCAATCTGCCTAGACAGAATAGGATAGGAAGAATACTTACTGCAATCCAAAAAAACCCTAAAAAAAGCCAACGCTACTAATTGCAAAAACACCTGAGATCACACGACCTCTACCATCTAAATTAGTTCTCTGGTGTAACAAAACTAAGCCACAGCCACAGAAAAAACTGGAAAAGGCAAATGAACAAACAACAGTGGCTCCAGAGGAACCGAGAGGAGCCCAAGCCCCCCGGGAAGGGAACCTGGCCAACCTCACAGAAATGCAGAGAAAAATGCAAATGGCAAGCACAAAAACAAAAAACAGAAAATATCTTATCTGAGAGCAGGAGAAGAGGCAAGACTCAGCAAGCTTCCAAGTGAACCAGGAAACAACGTTGAGACAAGAACAATTGATCACCGGCAACCATGATGGGGGGAAACCTCCCTTATGTCCGCCAGTCTGTGATTCCTGATTGCCAATCCTCACTGAATGGCTCAGTACTGTTTGTAACCACCAGAGGGAGCTTCTGCTCAGAATTCATTTCTAAAACATTCATAACACACGTCCCAGCAGTCTGATTAACAGCTCACTTTGCACAGATTCACTGTAGTCTGTCTATCTACTGTAAGTGCCAGAATGTGCTTACAACCACCACTCAATATAGGAAGCGATGCTGTAATCGATGACTGTAGCTGTCCCCACAACTGAAAAGCTGGAGGTTCCTGGAGGAGATAAGTCCATATTATCCCAGTAGCTGCAATTTCCGTAAAACAGTCGGGCAGCTTTGTAAAGCTATTTACCTGCAAATTAGCCTTATATCTGCTAGTAAATAATGTTTTCCAAGGTAACAGGTTCCCTCTAGAAAACTTATATAAAGGGTATGCCACACTAAGAGAGATCGCTAACGAGATCGCTAACGACATCGCTAATACGTCACTATTTAGTGATCTCGTTAGCGACGTCGTTGTGTGTGGCATGTAGCAACGATGTGGCCCCTGCTGTGATGTCGCTGATCGTTCACTAGCGTTCTGGACCGTTTTTTGATTGTTGGCGTCCCACTGATGAGCCTATATCGCTGAGTGTGACACCTTTTGCGAACGACGAGCGTCGTTAAAGAGATCGCTGACCGCTGATGTGTCGTTTATGAGATCTCCTGTTTGGCAGCTACTAGCGACCTAAAAGCGATCACACCAACGATCTCGTTAGCTTGCATCGTTAACGAGATCACTAGCGAGATCGCTTAGACTGGCAGTACCTTAAGAATCATTCTTGAACTGTTTGTTAATGGCCACCAATGACTTGCTCCTCGGTGTTGGTTACTTCTAAGGGTGGCTTCACACTGCAGTGTTTGCAGTTCACATTTGATATATGCACCAGGTAATGCAGGGATAAGTCCCTATTTAACCAATGCAGTTAAAAAAATAGTCTTTTTTACTTCCCTTGGGTTGAAATATCTGTGCATTGTTTTTTTTGTGTTCTCTGTAGGATAGCATAGCCAGCTAAAATATTCTATACAGAACTATCCAGTAAAAAAAAAGATTGTATAATGTATGGGAGACATTAAAAGACAATTGCCATCAATGTATACCTTAGATGTACACTACAGGGTGAAGAGCCACACATAAAAAAAACATTGATCGTATGCTTTTCCTGAAGCACGATGGGTCATCTGACACTATGCAGGTCTCTAGGTGTGATGGTCCTCAAAATTTGGTGAATGCCTCCAAATGGATGGATGATTTTGTCCATGCACAAGAAAAGGCTATGTAGTCCATGCACTTGAACCTGTTCAGATATCTCCAAGGCCATACAGAGCATCTGTCACTTGCCAATAATATGGAATTTTGTTTAACAGTTGTAAATACTGCTGTTCTGAATCTGGCATTGTTTTTCTTTTATTCCTGCACCTCTCCATTTCTGATATATGACCCCATTAGGAAAGGAGTGTTTAGGGTCCAATCAGAAAAAAAATTCCTTGTTATGGCTGGTGGGCACACACAAATTGTCCAATTTGTGCACGTAATATATTAATTTTATAAGTAAATATATAGAAATAATGCAGTTTACATTTCATATATGCAATGTTTGCACACAGTGTGCTGCGGTACTTTTTGATATACATTTTTTGGACTATAAGATGCTGACACAGCATTGTTCCTGATTACTGAGATAATTACACAGTGGCACAGCTCTCTCTCTTTTCCAGCCGACATTTATCTATCTGAAAGGTGCAGGGTGGGAGACAAAGCTACCAAGGCCTGCACATCACTAAACTTGCATAGATACTTCAGGTCCTGACTGGCTAAAGTACTTTTCACCTACTTTCTGAAGGGCTTTTCAGGTAATTTGATTGTTCAGGAACTTCAAAATTGGAATGTGTATATACAGTGTGTTGCAGAGATATGTGTGTGTTGTAGCAGAGCTGTGTGTATATAACAAAGCTGCTTCTGTATGTTCTACAGTTGTGAGTGAGTGAGTATGGAGAGCTATGTGTGTTAGCAGAGCTGTGTGTATGCATGTGGCAGAGCTATGTGTATCTAGAAAAACTTTGTATGTAAATGTAGCAGATGTGTGTGTATGCAGCAGAGCTGAGTGTTATGTATGTGTGTGACTGCAGAGTATACATAATGTGCATGCTGTAAGGCTATATGTGTATAATACACGTGCTGCAGAGAATCACTAACATTAGACCTACGAATTTCTATGTTCTCCTGTCTAAACCTAAGGTGTAGGTCCTATGGTCCGAAAAAATACATTAAATTCATTCTTTTTAGCCGAGGGGGAATGAGTGTCAACTTTTATTTCTCAAAATCTTCTTAAGGA
This sequence comes from Oophaga sylvatica, assembly GCA_033576555.1. Lineage (NCBI taxonomy): Eukaryota > Metazoa > Chordata > Amphibia > Anura > Dendrobatidae > Oophaga > Oophaga sylvatica. Next base: position 23,454,102 of record JARQOD010000009.1, on the reverse strand, counting down.
TAATATTCAGTTGGCTAAAAAACTAGATTTATATTCAGTGAAGAAGGTGCCATATGTTAGCACAAAGGAACAGAAAGGCAAGCGTTAAAAAATTCATAATGCCAGATTCCTGAGAACAGTGGCATTTACGCCAAGTGAAAACAAAATGCGTATTTATTGTACGTGACAAGTCCTCTTTAGATTCCTGTTACAGATTTTACAGAATATAATTTTATTGGCTGATTTTCCACCATAATATTTTAACATTCGACAATGGATCATAAAAAAACACTCAACACACCATTCAAATACCAGCATGTAAAAAAAAAATCACACCGATGTTCCTTGATTTTCATATGAAATTTATTGCAAATATAGAAATAGAATTTTTTTTTCCATCCATTAATCCTTTTTTTTCTTGTCCGTTTTAGGAACAAATTGGGTATCTTTAAAACAAAATTTGGAAAGATAAACTAGAGGACTATCATGTTCCTCATTGTCCTCAAAATATAGGGGACTTGATCGCTGGTATCTGCTGAGTCACAGGAGAAGTTGAAATTGTCAACTAAATGGGTTTCGGAAGGCAATTAGCAATGGTGTATACAGTCTGATATCTATCTATCTCTCTTTCTTTCTATCTACCTATCTTAATTCAGACCAACGCACGCAAAGAACTAAGAGCGAACCTTGTTGCCCATAGCAACCAATCACAGCGCAGCTTTCATTTTACCAAACCTGTTTACAAAATGACAGCTCAGCTCTGATTAGTTGCTAGGGGCAACACAGGAAGCTTCTCTTTCAAACTGTTTTAATAAATGAGGCCTAAATTCGTTATATCTTATCAAATTACATTTCATTTGTAATTATTAGCATACTACACTTTCAGTTAGAATGGTGTTTCCTCGTATTAAAGAGAAAGAGTACTTTTTTACCCCCAGAAAAAAATATGACTCTTGTCTGATGGTAGCATCGTATATTGCAGTTCACAATAACTTTAAGAAGTGTGTAATACATGTGTTTTCCCCATATTTTTGCCTAATCTTTAAAGGGGTTGTCCCGAGGCTTGGACTGGCTCACAGGAGAATAGGAGAATCCTCCGGTTAGCCGCTGTGCAGTAGTGAGCCACCACCCTCTTATATGAGCAGTACTTGGCACTATATACTGGAAGCACCATGTACAGACAGAGGCAGCATCTTATTCATTTATCCGCTCATTCCTCAACCATGAAACTACAAAAACACTAGTGCACGCCCTTATCATCTCCCGCCTCGACTACTGCAACCTCCTACTGTCTGGCCTCCCTCTAGCACTCTGGCACCACTCCAGTCCATCCTACACTCTGCTGCCCGACTAATCCACCTGTCTCCCCGATATTCCCCAGCCTCCCCCCTATGCCAGGCCCTCCACTGGCTTCCTATTGCCCAGAGGCTTCAGTTCAAAACCCTAACCATGACATACAAAGCCATCCACAACCTTTCTCCTCCATACATCTGTGACATGGTCTCCCGCTACCTACCCACACGCAACCTTCGATCCTCTCAAGATCTCCTTCTCGATTCCCCCTCATCTCTTCTTCCCACAACCGCATACAAGACTTCTCCCGGGCTTCCCCCATACTCTGGAACTCTCTGCCGCAACACATCAGACTCTCACCAACAACGGAAACCTTCAAGAAGAACCTGAAGACCCACCTGTTCTGACAAGCCTACAGCCTACAATGATCCTCAGTCTACTGAACCATCGCACGACCAGCTCTACCCTCTCCTGGTGTATTCTCACCCATCCCTGTAGACTGTGAGCCCTCGCGGGCAGGGTCCTCTCTCCTTCTGTACTTGTGTGTCCCTTGTCTAGCACACGTTTATTGTACCTGTCTATATTTTCCCTTTTCATATGTAAAGCGCCATGGAATAAATGGCGCTATATAAATGTATAATAATAATAATAATAATTTATCAATCTACCCAGTTCATTGTTATATAAATTTGTGATTGAGGATAATGTACATTTGCATGTAGTTGAAAAGTGGGGCCCTGGAATTGGTTATTGGTGGGCCCTTGGCACCCCGGTCTGACACTGCTCGCTGTGAGGATTCTCCGGTCCCGGAAGCGGGTGGTCATGTGACCAGAAATATGCGATTTGTATGTCCCAGCAACATTCCGACTAGACGTGTCCAGCCTCTCTCAATACACTCTAGTCGGCACATGACCGCATGCGTGCAAATGGCATACTCGCGGTCACACACCCTAACGGAGAATTCTGACAGTGCGCTGTGCGGATTCACAAGTCTGCAGTCACACATAGTCTGCAGACTTGTACACTAAGGCCAGACAACCCTTTCAAGATTTCTGCTTGCCATCATTCAATAGAAAGCGGTGCAATCTGCTTGAAACACCCAGCATCGCCGCACCAAAATCTGCATGATTTGGAGTGGATTTTTTATGTGCCTTTGTAGAATTCTTGGAGGAGAAAATCCTGTAACAATATATCCTATATCCATAGAATATGCCATAATGCACAGTAGATGCGAGTCTCAATAATGGGACCCGCATGTATCTCGAGACAGGGACCTTGCCATGTGTTGCTGTCAGTGGAGAGGTGGTCGTAATTCACATTTATTTGTTCAGTAATTCCTATATCCTCTCCATTCACATCAGTGCACAATGGGGCGCGGTTCTTCAGATCAAAGCTGTGTGGACTCGCATCTACTATACATTTATGTCATATCTAATTTACAATATGGGAATACCCTTGTAAAAAGACACAATTCTACATTTTACCTGGCCAGCTTTATTTGTGTTGATCCTATTGTAATTTTAATAATTGATTTACACACTCATTTACGGTATAAAAGGACAGTTTAAGAACATGACCTATTAAGTCCTGACATTTCCAGCTATTGAGATGAACAGCAGCATTATAATAATCACACAACACCAATATTTTATTATTAATTTTTAATTGTACTGCTTTTTCTGCCTAAGTGAGTAATGAATGGATGTCATAAGAACGGATTGGGCTAACGGGCGTCCAATTAGAGCCAGGATATCCATTCATTACTCATTTGCCTCGAGTTCCCTCTTATACCAATTTTATAGAGGAAAAGGTCAGTGTCAGCTATGATATTGCTGCCCTGCTTGCTGGACAGATGTAACCTTAAGGCTTTGCCTACGGTTGTCCAATTAGTAGAAATGTTCCTTTCTTCAACAGGCAATTCTTCTGTTGCAGGTCTTATAGTTAACAATAAGTTTAACCCTTTTCTGCAAGAATGCCAACGAAAATGTATATATTTTCACTCCTCCGGTGTCCTGACCCAAACTTACAGCCTCGTAGGCATAAATGAGGCTGTAAATTCGCTCAGGAGACCGGCGATCAGTATGGGCAATGTGGTTCTTTACGGACTGTTTACGGACTTAGGCTGCGTTCAGACTTGGCGTCCGTATTGTGTTTCTTTTTTTTCTTCTGCAATATTAGAAAATGATGCCACCATTGAGACAAAAAAAAACTGCATCTTGGCCACAAAGTGTGAAAGCAGCCTTATAGCCATTGATTATAGTAAACCAGGAAACTAGTATTACTAACTGGATTAAAATTAGAAGTTATGAAATGTTGGCTTGATTATAATACCACCAAAGAATGATGTCAGTAGTGGTGAAAGATCATGTGAATTGTGCTGGTAAACCAATGCAGAAAATGAAGAAAATATTTATTAAATGAAGCACTCATCATTGTTCTTATTTACTCTACATGGTTTGAAATGGACGATATTTTGGGGGATCCAGTTTTTTGGGAAGAGTAAAGCATTTTCCATATCAAACTTTGGAAAACGAGTTCTGAATGAGATTGAATCATGTCAATGCTTCCAATAATTAGGATCCTACATCCAAGAACCTACATCTAAGAAACCAGCTCTTTAAAGAGAACCTGTCATATTGAAAATAGTATCTAGTCTACGGGAAGGGTGTTATAGATCAGGAAGAGCTTATCAGATAGATGTATATTTTTGAAGGAAAATGTTAGTATTGTATTCTTTGAAATCCCTGGTTTTTGTAATGTATTTGAGTCCCATGGGCGGTCCTATTCAGTGATTGACGGTCTTCCCTGTTCTGTGCATGTAGACAAACCTATCAATGACTACTTGCACCACCCACTGGACTCATATACATACAAACACCATGGGATTTCAATTAATAATATACTAGTTATACTGAATCTTCTCTAACCGACCTATATACCATTGTGTTCGTCTTCCACTTCTCTATACCATTCTGTCCACAGATAAGACTGCACTTTGTGACAGGTTCCCTTTAAAGCCTTCAATCATTTAAACTCCAATATATTTTGGGATATTATCCAGGGATCTGTTGGCAAAAAGTTTTATCAAAATATTGTTGTGTATTGGACTTGTAATGGCCAGAAAGGGTAGCTGAAATGAAAAATGATGCCTCTTCATAAGTAGTAGATCAGGAGGTATCTCAGCCACCTCAGAGGATATAGGATAATTAAGACCTTTGTCAATGTATTGGAGTCGTCCTGTGATATCATAGGAAATTTAGTTACAGTTGACTTACTATATGTTAATGTTTATAGGCAACAATCTGAAAAGAAAAAATTTGAGCCAAGCAAATCAAGCTGGAGATTGGCGAAATGGTTACCTAATGTCCACGATATAAGACTCGGCCATATTCTTCCTGGTCACTCTTGTCAACAATGTTTTCTGGGCGGCCAATACACTGGTAACTTCATCCACATCATTTTGCTCATGACATTGGTGGATTTCTCAGATCATGGTGTGGTAGAGAATAGTAATTTTTTTGTGGCGAATTCGCATTGAACAGTTTGTCCCCTTCCACCAAACTTTTACCTTCACGCTCAGCTATGTGTGAAAAGCAAACAAACTGAGCCTCTTTTATCCTCTTTGGGTACAGTGCCAAGTCTCCTTTAGTTCCCTGTTCTCTGTTGTTTGGATGCAATGATGAGACCATATCGAAAACACTGCAGTCCATCACTGAGCCAATGTAAACAGAAGGAGCTCAGTGATCGGCTGCAGCAATGTTGACTGCTGCAGCCAAACAACAGAGACCGGAGCAGCTTCAGAGACCCAAGGTAAATAAAGATCAGTTTGTTCATTTTCTAACACATAACTGAGTCGGCGCACAGAAGTTTGTTGAAATTTTCACAATTTTCACTTTCGTTTTATTATCCATCTCATTTGACACTTGTGCTAAATCTTTTATGGCAAATTCTAATTTTTCTTCGCATCAAACTTACCATATGGGATTGATGAGATTTGCTACTGACTTCACTATAATGTAAATCACAAAGACATATTGCCTAGTATTAGAAATACTTCCAAAATATCAACAAATTCAAAAAGAGAGATAGGAAGCCTTTTTACATTTATAAAATACAAAATTTTTCTCTTCGCCACGACAGCACCCACTGAGAGAGGGGATCCACCCCTAGGAACAGGAAACCTACAGAGAGATAAAAGGGGCGGCCCCCCTCACTCCTCAGTTGTTTCCTGTTCCTAGGAGAGGAACCTACTTGAGAAGAGGATTCCTGGGCTGGATAGCCGCCTGTGCAGTTTCTTTTGGAGCGGCAGGGGCTCCAGCACCAGAAGCAGCGTCAGGGGTTTATCCCTCCTCAGCTGGGACAAGAAAGACACCGCACATGCCTGGAGGTAACGGGTCCGAGGACGGCAGCGGCAGGCGTCGCAGCCCACCGTCACAGGAGAATATTCCCAGGTGCGAGGCCAGGAGCAGGATTGCTCTGGCTCGCATATAATACGGGTGTCACATACTGAGCCGAGGCTGCCCTACCTGATAACGCTGGGAGCCTCGGCAGGTCAAGAGGAAAGGTCCCATCGCCTCTCTTTCCGGGTAGGGACGGGACCGCAGCGGTCAGGAACGCGAGCGCGTGGTCAGGAGAGGTCCCGGCAAGTTGCTTTTTAAAAAATCATGGAGCGCTGCTAGAGGAGCGGCTGCGCAGGCGCAGGAAGGCAGAGAACCCGGAAGTGAACCTAGCACTTCCGGGTCAGCGCTGAAATGAAAAAAAAAATGGGGAAGCTGCATAAAAGCACCGATCATATGCATAGCGGTGCGCAACAATGTCGTCCCCAAGCGATCCTGCGTTGCGCCCACCTGAGGAACTGGTGGCGCCACATCACAGCGGCAGCAGCAGCGGCAGAAAAAGTGGAAGTGGACACTCTAAGCAGAGTGGTTCTACAAGCAGATCTGGGGGGAAATCAAGTCGCTCCATACCGCAGCCGGACCCTCCATCCTTAAGACCGGTACCATCTTGACAAAAAGCTTCACTGGGTGAGTGTTATAAGTCACACCTGTCAAGCTGATGGCCCTTTCCCTTCCCCCTTGTTTGTGTGTCCCTAGGCCAAAAAAACGGAAAAGACCAAACATAAAGAATGTGCCTTATGCTCCCAACCTCTTCCGGACACTTATCCCAAAAGATTATGTCAGGATTGTATTAGCCATACGCTACAGGAGGAAAGTTCTGTGAGAGCAGAAGATATCCGCTTAATGATCAGAGAGGAGTTACAGGCCCTAGGGGGAGCCAGTAGTATTACGGGAAGGAAATCCCTTAGTGAGAGAACCCCACCTAAGGTGGGATCCTCCTCGGACAGCGGGGAACTCAATTCAGACGCTTCACGTGAATCAGGTTCATCAGAGGAGGAGGAGCATACCTGTTTTCCAACAGATAGTATTAATAATCTGATTAAGTCAGTTCGGAACACTATGGGATTATCTGATACAAAAGACCCTAAAACTCCTCAGGAGATCATGTTCGCAGGTATCTCCCAGCGCAAACGGCGAGTGTTCCCAATAGATCCGGCTATTAAGGAATTGGTAAAGAAAGAGTGGGGAGAAACAAGGGCAGAAAGGTTTTATGCCAGCCGCGTCAAAACGACGATACCCCTTTGATGACAAGGACCTGGCCTCCTGGGAGAAAGCACCCAAGGTGGATGCTGCTGTAGCGTCAACCTCCCGCAAATCATCATTGCCAGTAGAGGATGCTGGAATTTTGTCGGAACCCCTAGACCGGAAAGCAGATGCACTTCTAAAAAGGTCCTGGGAGTCGTGTATAGGGGCATTTAAACCCGCAATATCGGCCACTTGTACAGGCAGGGCCATGTTAGTATGGTTAGATCAGTTGGAGGAAAATATAAAGAAGGGCCTCTCCAGAGACAAGCTACGGTCTTCCATCCCTTTAATTAGAGGTGCAGCAGCATTTCTTTCAGACACCTCAGTAGACTCTCTCCGCCTGGCGGCAAGAACAGCAGGACTAACCAATGCAGCCCGAAGGGCGTTATGGTTGAAAGGTTGGAAGGGGGATACACAAGCTAAATCAAAACTCTGCGCTATACCCTGTCAGGGTGAGTACCTGTTTGGTGCAGTATTGGATGATATCTTAACTAAAGCAGGAGAAAGGAAAAAAGGCTTCCCTAATCCATAAGTTCCATCCTACAGGAGGGCATTCAGGAGGCCATCGTTTAGCAGAAGGAAGGATTATAAGTCCCAAAATTCTTGGAATAACAAGGATTTCAAACAAAATGGAAACCTATTCGGTAAACGTCCCTTCAGATCGGGAGATAAGTTCCGCTAGTACCAACTTACCGGTGGGTGGCAGACTATTACACTTCGGTTATCGGTGGGAACAAATTACAACTAACCCCTGGGCCATTAACATCATAAAATCAGGCCTAACATTAGAATTTGTCTGGAATCCTCTGGACTCCTTTCTATTGACTTCTCTAAAATCCCAGGCTCAACAAGAGGCGTTAGAATTAGAAATTAAAGGCCTACTATCCAAGAAAGTGTTAGTAGAGGTTCCGGTAAATCAAAAAGAGAAAGGCTTTTACTCTCCTTTATTTCTGGTAACTAAGCCAGATGGTTCATTTAGAACCATAGTTAATCTAAAAAACTGAATACCTTTTTGAAAACCCGAACCTTCAAAATGGAGTCTATAAGATCAGCGATAAAACTCTTATTTCCCAGATGCTACATGGTGGTCGTGGATCTCAAAGATGCATATTATCATCTACTAATACATGTCTCGCATCAACGCTTTCTCCGAGTGGCGGTCACATTAGAAGGCCAAATTCGTCATCTGCAGTTTGCGGCAATGCCATTCGGGCTATCTATGGCACCACGTGTTTTCACAAAACTGATGCTGGAGGTGATGTCGTATTTACGAGTAAGAGACACACTGGTAATTCCATACCTGGATGATCTGCTAATAGTAGGAAATTCATTCCAACAATGTGAGCACAGGCTGTCTGACGTAATTTCATCCCTACAGAACTTAGGTTGGCTGATCAACTGGGAAAAATCAAGGCTACGGCCGGTAACCTGTCAGACGTTCCTAGGCCTTCATCTGGACTCAGTAAGTCAGAAATGTAGGCTACCGGAGGCAAAGAAATTAACTGTAATTAATAAGGTACAAACGGTAATACATGATCCTATACTATCTCTAAGAGAAGGCATGTCTTTGCTGGGCTCTTTGACCTCATGTATCCCGGCAGTTCGGTGGGCCCAGTTTCATACCAGAAAATTGCAAAGATTAATACTACAGCAAGAAGAGAGGTTACAGGGACAGTTAGAAAATAAAATATCCCTGACCCCGGAGGTAATCAGTTCCCTAACCTGGTGGCTAGATTCAGATAATCTGTCGGGAGGTGTTCCGTGGATAGTGGTTCCCTCAAATATAGTAACCACAGATGCCAGCCCTTTAGGGTGGGGGGCTCATTGGGAGGATAATGTGGCGCATGGACAGTGGTCTAGGTCAGAGTCAGAGGATTCGTCAAACATGAGAGAGCTAAAAGCTATATATCATGCCATATGTAATTTCCTTCCGCAGCTGCAAGGGACTCATACAAGGATCTTGTCGGACAACAGCACCTCAGTAGCGTACCTAAACCACCAAGGAGGTACACGATCAATTCCACTCATGTCTATTGCAGAAAAAATTTTAACATTGGCAGAAAGTCATCTCCTATCCCTGTCGGCCCTGCACGTCAGAGGAATAGACAATGTCAAGGCAGATTTTCTCAGTCGTCATACCCTACACCAAGGGGAATAGATACTCAATCATCACATCTTCAAAAGGATAACGTTCAAATGGGGTACACCAGATATAGACCTGTTTGCCACACGAAACAACAGGCAGGTAAAAAAGTTTGCCTCCTTATTCAGGCAGGACAATCCGGACATTCTCGACGCCTTGCAGATCCCGTGGACATTCCACTTGGCCTATGCCTTTCCTCCAATGATTCTGTTACCGATTGTCATCCGGAAAATAAGAGAGGAAAGAGCGAGAGTAATCCTAATAGCCCCGTTCTGGCCCAAGAGGTCGTGGTTCTCGTGGCTGAGAGCCATGTCGATTTCGGATCCATGGATCCTCCCTTGGGACCGGGACCTTCTCTCACAGGGGCCCTTCTATCACCCTCAGGTCAAAGGATTGCGCCTCACGGCCTGGAATTTGAAAGGCAGCTATTAAAACTAAGAGGATTTTCAAACGGACTGATTAATACACTTCTACATAGCAGGAAGGAGACCACTACTAATATATATGCCAGAGTCTGGAGGAAATTTCTAACTTTTCATGCAGTTCGCCTATCTAGTGAAGTACCTATCCCAGCTATTCTAGAGTTTTTGCAAAAAGGGCATGAATTAGGCCTATCAGTAAATACACTTAAGGTCCAGGTGTCGGCTCTAGGTGCCTTATATAGTTGTGACATAGCAGGCAATAAATGGGTAGCTCGGTTTATTTCAGCATGCCATCGAGCAGAACCAGTCCATATACCACAAATGCCATCTTGGGACTTAAACCTAGTCCTAGATGCCTTAACAGAAAGTCCATTTGAGCCCTTTCATTCAGTTCCAATAAAATATGCTTCATTTAAAACCATTTTATTAGTAACCTTGACCTCAGCGAGAAGAGTGAGTGATCTCCACGCCTTGTCAATAGATCCTCCTTTCTTGTCTATATATCCTGACAAGATAGTGTTAAAAACTGACCCGTCTTATCTTCCTAAAGTGCCTACTAAATTTCATAGATCTCAAGAAATTTATCTTCCTTCCTTTTATGATAATCCCTCATCACCACAGGAAGAGAAATTCCACACTCTAGATGTTAGAAGAACAGTTTTGGCATATCTAGATAGGACTAGCCCCTGGAGGAAGAGCAGGGCTCTCTTTGTCTCTTTCCAGGGCAGCCGCAAAGGTACAGGAGTGACGAAAAGTACGCTATCTCGATGGATTAGAGACGCAATAGCACTGGCGTATGTGGCAAAAGAGAAAGTTCCACCACAAGGCGTTAAGGCACACTCCGCACGGGCCATATCAGTCTCTTGGGCAGAAAGAGCTGATGTTCCGATAGACCTTATATGTAAGGCCGCAACCTGGGCTTCACCTTCTACCTTCTATGATCACTATAGATTAGATCTATCCTCCTCATCAGATCTAGTGTTTGGTAGATCAATCCTTGACACGGTGATCCCTCCCAGTAATTGTCTCTGAAAATCTCTCAGTGGGTGCTGTCGTGGCGAAGAGAAAAAAACGGATTACTTACCGGTAATGCTCTTTTATAGAGCCCACGACAGCACCCACTCACTTCCCTCCCCTAGTTGTAGTATACACGGTGCATTCTGTTGGGTGAAGGATTGATTATATTGACTATATATAGTCCAGCAGTATAAATTTGTATATATATGTTAAACATGTTATGGTGCAAATTAACTGAAACTTGTGTGGCGGTTCCTCTCATTCTCTGTAAACCAACTGAGGAGCGAGGGGGGCCGCCCCTTTTATCTCTCTGTAGGTTTCCTGTTCCTAGGGGCGGATCCCCTCTCTCAGTGGGTGCTGTCGTGGGCTCTATAAAAGAGCATTACCGGTAAGTAATCCGGTTTTTTATTCATATAAAATACATATAATAAGGATAAAAAATCCAAATGGGGACAATAGATGCAGTAAAAACAGGCCCAATAACAGCAGGTACAAAACACAATATAAAGAGTATATCAAAAGTGCATGTATCTATATTTCATATAAAGCCACATTGGCTAATAGTGGGCTAAAAAAATAGCTCCTATATAGTATATATTTATGCACAAAAAGACATATGGTGATCAGAATAGAAAAAACGTGTCCTCCCACCATAAATGCTAGCTATTTATGTCAGCATATAAATGCAGAGCCCGCAGCAAGTGCTATGAATACAAAAAAATACAATAAATGGGGCAAAGCAAAATGCTAAAAATGTGAGGCTGCTTGGTGAAAGATCATACCTGATGCGGTCCTGGCACCCCTGACGCGCGTTTCGCGTTAGCTTGTTCACAAGGGAGCGTGCGTGTTTTTTTGTTTTTTTTAGCCCACTATTAGCCAATGTGGCTTTATATGAAATATAGATACATGCACTTTTGATATACTCTTTATATTGTGTTTTGTACCTGCTGTTATTGGGCCTGTTTTTGCTGCATCTATTGTCCCCATTTGGATTTTTTATCCTTATTATATGTATTTTATATGAATAAAAATTTTGTATTTTATAAATGTAAAAAGGCTTCCTATCTCTCTTTTTGAATTTTTTGACTTCACTATAATGTCTACCAAATGTAGTGGTACCCAGGTATCTTATTTTGCCATATATTGTACTGTAAAACCCATTGTCTTGAATCTCAAGAAACTGATGGTTCTTTTCAGAATTGATAAACTAGAACGCCCAGACTGACAATGGAGAGATGTCAAGCTAATGAGTGTGTGGCTCAATACTTTTGGGTATGTTTGTTAGCATGCATTTGAAAGTTTTTCAGTCCATATTCTATTTTTTTTATTACATAATGCTAGGTTTGGAAAATGCATTATATTTAGAGACACAGTGAGGCGGACTGCAAATTATTTCTCTCTTCTAGGTCCCATCAGATACCAGTCAATCCTCAGCAGGCAGGATATCTCCATGTGTCACTGCTGGATTTCTTGTAAAAGTGAAATGTGCTGAGTGCTTTTATATCTCTTACTTCATCATCTTGCGTGTTTTTTTATAGTTTTTTTTTTTTTTTTTACACTAATGCATGCAAAAAATACAATTCGCATCTCCTCTCTGGAAAATCATTGGCCAAAAGTCTTGTTTACATTCCCCTCCATCCCTTTTTCCCGAACCCTCCCATACCCTCAATTCCACAAAAAAAAAAATTGGAACAAAAAGCAAAAAAGATATCTCTAAAACCACAGCAGTAAACCTTTAAATTATACCTGCAGCATACTCACAATACAGGCACCCATTTTGAAGTCTGAAAAATAGTCATGAGATTATGAATTGACAGAAATGAGTGCTACCATTGAGACACCACATAAGGTTTGATCTATGTGGATTAGTACTTTAAATTAGCCACACAATTTACTGCCTCCAATGTATGTGAGCATTTTGTAATCTTTAACATAAAATATGAACCCAAAAATGCCATTTTGGCAATTAAATTCTAAAAAGTCAAGAAATACAGGGCAACGTAGAAGTGACAAAAGTTAAAACCATGCACTGATTAAACACAAAAAAAAGATGTTGCAAGCTGAAATCATGAAACACGTGTTATAGCTCACATTGAACTTTGTATTGTCTTTGATTCTAAAGATGCAATTGAAGACATACCCTTGAAGACATATGGTCTGTAAAAAACATGGACATGTGAACAACTATGGACTATAAAGGGTACGTGTTCTACTTGTGAAAAACACAGAGAACATGAACATGTATAGCAGACATCTGAATGAGGCCTAATAGATGATCTAGTTTGTGCTTAGATAAGGAAGTCAGATGGGACTTAGCTAAGGAACTCAGGTGGGACTTAGATAAGGAAGTCAGATGGGACTTAGCTAAGGAAGTCTGTTGGGACTTAGCTAAGGAAGTCAGATGGGACTTAGATAAGGAAGTCAGGTGGGACTTAGCTATGGAAGTCTGTTGGGACTTAGCTAAGGAAGTCAGGTGGGACTTAGCTAAGGAAGTCAGGCGGGGCTTAGCTAAGGAAGTCAGGTGGGGCTTAGCTAAGGAAGTCAGGCGGGGCTTAGCTAAGGAAGTCAGGTGGGGCTTAGCTAAGGAAGTCAGGCGGGGCTTAGCTAAGGAAGTCAGGCGGGGCTTAGCTAAGGAAGTCAGGCGGGGCTTAGCTAAAGAAGTCAGGTGGGGCTTAGCTAAGGAAGTCAGGCGGGGCTTAGCTAAGGAAGTCAGGTGGGGCTTAGCTAAAGAAGTCAGGTGGGGTTTAGCTAAGGAAGTCAGGCGGGGCTTAGCTAAGGAAGTCAGGTGGGGCTTAGCTAAGGTAGTCAGGCGGGATTTAGCAAAGGAAGTCAGGTGGGACTTAGCTAAGGAAGTTAGGTGGGGCTTAGCTAAGGAAGTCAGTGGGGCTTAGCTAAGGAACTCAGGTGGGGCTTAGCTAAGGTAGCCAGGCGGGATTTAGCAAAGGAAGTTAGATGGACTTAGCTAAGGAAGTCGGGTGGGGTTTAGCTAAGGAAGTCAGGTTGGACGTGACAAAGAACAACCGTGTTCGAAATGCGTTGCTTGCTGACCATCCTGTCTTTGATTTTTTAAACTATGATGGAATAAAGACACTATTTTTTACCAGAAGCTGGAACTCCCTTCACTTTTTTCTAAATTGCCTTACATCTTTCAAGCAAAGGAATATATGAAGCAGGAGGCCAAAATTGGTTGATATGAGACACATTATGGGATTCTAAGGAATGAATTACTGATATTTTTATTATTTTATTTAGTGCTCATTTAAAACATTAGATCTCTACTTCTAATCTCAAATTTGAAATACTCTATGTCACCAGAAGCATACGCATGTATTAGCAAAACTGCAAGGAGGCGTAAATACATTTTAAGGCTAATTATGCTTTACAGCCTACCGGCAACGCTTTTGCATTTGCAGATTCTAATTTTATGTTATTTTTCAACCACAGGTTGAAAATTATTTCAGTTTACTTTCACACATATGATACTATTACAAACTGTATGTACACTTTTGAGATGACTCAAGGTCATTTAGGACTTTCATTTCCGCCAACTAAGCCCATTGAGAAATATGGTATATTAGAAGTAGAAAGACGTAATGAAATAGGATCACTATGAAATTGTGAATGCCAAATACAACTACTTATAGAAAAATGAACCAAATAATTCATGTTTGATATGAAGTGTAGAATAAAAGGGAAGCTTTGCAGTCTACATTAAATGTATAATGGGACATATTATGCTGACTCAAACTTCTCCAGTAATCATGGTCAACATACCTGTACATTACAGAGCATTTCAAGATACTACGGAGAAGCTATTTTAAGCTTGCAATGACAAATTCTATTTAAGGTTACTGTTTCATTAGTGTAAGCAGGACAGACTATTCTCCGGAGGTCTGGGAAGATATTCACCATATCGTCAGATTGCTGCTTTAATGCCAGCTTTGTGTCATAACTCATTGCTGTCAATTTATACAAGTACTAAATAAACCGTGGAAGAAGATTATTATTTAAAAGAATTAGAGGATTGGTATTGGGATAGTGCATGACATCAGCTTGCAACATTTAGAGCAATACATATCGTTTTGTTATCAAAATCAAATGCAAAAAAAAAAATAAATATTTAGCAACAAAATTATGTAAATGGAAAAAAAGTCACCAATACATAGTGTGGAGATGTAGGGAGAAGTGTTAAACATGGGAGGAGGTCTGTGCCAGAAAATTCCCTGTGCAGAACTCACAAATCTAATTCTCTCCCCTCTGTGAGGGTACATCCCCACCTCCAATGTAAACTTTATTAGCAAACTGTAGCGCTTCAGCACCACAATTCTCCGCAGAGACATGTCCACAGCCCTAGCCGGCTCTAAGCACCCTAGTAGGTGTCATTTACAGTTTCTGTTGAGCAGACACTCCCTTCCAGTAATCCAAGATATCATGCAAGTCCTCCCCTTTGGCAAACTGGACCTTTTTGCGCAAGGCATGTCCAGCCGCTATGTACACCTCTTCTCGGGTGTGTTTTTTATAAGGACGGAAGCGCTCCCAAATCTTGTGGGTATTTTCAGTAGAGTACTCTGGACTGGAGGAGTATCCAGAGAAATGGTGTCTAGGTGACAACTGAGAGTAGCTAGAGTCTCTCTTAGATCGGGAAAGTGGCTTCAGAAAGCTGACTCTCTGGCTTAATGTATCGGCACTTTCCTCATAATACAGAGCAGGAAAGGAGTGACGGTGTTCACTACAGTGATAGGAAGGCTTGACATCTAAATGGTGGACTCCAGAAGAAGATACCAGTGGAAGTCGATCCAATGGGCTATTCAAAGGGCTGCTCTTCTCAATATACTTAGAGTCACACTTTAGAGGCTGATCAGGTACATCCAAGCTGAAGACTCTGGCACTTTTAATGGAGCCACTAGACGAAATGCTGCAACGTTTCTTCGCAACTGTGGCAGCGTCTGCACTCAGCTGACGCTGAAGAGGATGAACACCCTCTTTGTATGGAGGAGAGAGGAAGCTCAATCGTTCCAGATGACCCGAAGAACTGGCGGGGATTGACTGGCAATCGTAGCCCAGCTCCGGGTCCCCCCCGCCTAAAAAAGAAGCCGTGTCAAGTTTTAGGGCATCAATGCAATTATTGATGATTTGGTTCACTTTATCTACCTCCTTGGCAATTGTTG
This sequence comes from Oophaga sylvatica, assembly GCA_033576555.1. Taxonomy (NCBI): domain Eukaryota; kingdom Metazoa; phylum Chordata; class Amphibia; order Anura; family Dendrobatidae; genus Oophaga; species Oophaga sylvatica. The sequence continues at coordinate 23,438,438 of JARQOD010000009.1, read as the reverse complement.
ATATCTCAGATGCTGAACCTTCACCGTTGTCTAGTTCTCGAAAGTCTTCTTCATCTTCATCCCCTCCTGAAATCCCTCTTTGACCTCTTTCTAGTCCTTCTCCACTTCGCACTTCCATGTAGTTTGTTCCCTTTGGACCTTTAGGTGTTCCCATTTGAGAATTCAGAGGTTTGGAAATACCTTTATCTCCACTCCCGAGCCCAGAAACTGAAGTAGGCAGTGAAGAAATGCGAGATATAGGAATGGGATGCTCTGACATTTTTTGTGATGAATGGGCTCCCAGACATGGGTCAACATCTGAACCATACCGCATTTCAAGAATAGTCTTTTTAACGTTTAGTGATTTTTTCTTCTCTTCTTGCATCCTTTTTTTTCTTAAGCAGTAATAGACAACTCCCAGTATGATAACCATGCCAAAGAGGCAGCCCAATATGGTCATGATATAGTGTGTAGTGGTGGAAGTATTTGGGGAAAATTCTTCCTTATCCTTGGAACGAGTAAATACAAAGAGGCAGGTATGGTTGTAGCGTTTTGAGTTGCGAATGGAAGCCACACAGAAAGTATAATTCACATGAGCCTTCAACTTGTCTAAGGTTATATATTCCTTCTTATGCTTCAAGGTTGTTATATCATACACAGCACTATTATTATACTGCACCAAAATATACATCTTTTTATATGGATATGGAATAGTGACGATCAAAGTAGCAGAGCTACCAGTCACATGATGAATATCAATGGTAGGCATAACAGAAGAGTCAGTAGTAGAGGGAGGAGTTAGTTCAGGATAAAGAACATCCCCAGGACTATAGCCAGAATTTTCATCTGGATCATGTAAAGAATTTGGTATGAATGGTGTTGGCCTGTCACGTGGCACAGAAAATATGCCTCCATTTTTGCATCGAGCTTGAAGAACAGTAATGGCATTTCGACTGTGGTGAGGTCTGGGACTTAGGAGTGGGTAACCAGCAAATTCCCGAGGGCTTTCACATTGCAAGCGATCATAATTGCGAGTGAAATTGTTAAACATGACAAGCCAATCAAGAAAGCCGTAGAGCTCACAACCACAATGAAAAGGATTTCCAGCCAGTTCACATGTCATCAGTGCTTGAAGACCAATAAAAGTAGAACTATCCAATTTTTGGAGTCGGTTAGTGGATAAGTCAATGCTTGAAAGGCTCAAACATTCAGAGAACGCTCCTGGGGTCACCACCTCTATCAGGTTATGCTGAACAAAGAGGACTTGTAACCTAGGCATACCTCTAAGCATTCCCTCAGACAAATTGGTTAGCTTGTTATAACCAAGCTGAAGAATCAGTAAATTGGACTGTCCAAGGAAGGCTCCATCTTCAATGTAGGAGATCTCATTCTTGGTTAGGTTCAAATCTGTCAGGTTTCCAAATCGGGATAGGGAAGCATAACCTATTATCTTTAATTTATTTTCATTAAGCCTAAGATCCTGAACTGTACTGTTGATATGCTGAGGAATGGTCTCATAAGGTGGTTGATTTTGACTACATATAGCCAACCAAACAAAACCCTTTTCTCCCTCAATCAACCAGCAATCGCTATTTGTTCCTGGTGGCAAGTACGAGAAACAAAAAGTTATTGTTACAAAGACCCACCAGCATGACATGATGGCCATATCAAGAATGAAGGGCCAAGGCGAGAGATGATGTCCAACTCTGGATATTTGTGAATTAGAGAAGTCTGTGTTCCACAGTTCTTCCTAAAATTCTGTGCATCATGTTCTACAGGACAGGATATGAGAGCAAGTTTCTTTTAAATAAAACAATCTAATCAACTAGGTTTCTTCCAGTTAGCAACAGTTAGTCATTTGTGTCTTCGCATCTTTTATTGAGCCTTGGTAACGGAGAATGAACAGAAAGAATGATTGGAGTCAGAAGACAGAGAATGTGTATTTGTGTGCCAGCCGCCTCTCTGACCCAGGATTGTAGATTTTTAGAGATGAATCCGTCTCTGTGTCCGTCCGTATCCAGCTGCCACCAGACTCTGAAAAAAAAACGAGAAACAAGACTACGTCAGCAGAGAATTAAACGGGAGGGAGAGAGGAAAAGGCAGATGCTTGTAGGCAAAGTGGAGATGGATATAGAGAAGGAGGAAAGACATGGTGCCATGGATGGGACTAAAAGTGACAGAAGAGATTCAAGATAATGAATAAAAGAAAAGATACCATGCAAGAGAGAGAGAGAAAAAAACCAAGAGACTAGGCAAGTGGAAGTAGGTGATAAATATGTAAATGATCCTCAGGCTACATAGAAGGGGGAGTTGGAGGGAGATAAGGAGATAGAGCAGCAATCAAAGCCAGTGGGTTGAAAGATAAAGAGAGGAAGAGTGAAGGAATAAGGATTGAAGAGGTTGATGTAAATTCAAGTAGACAAGAACCAGCACAAAATCAACTTAACTCCCACCATCGAGGGGCACTTTTTGGGCATTAATGAACATTGCAATAAAAGATGGTGTTTGTCAGATATTCTCTTTTTCTCTGTGGGATTATAGTGGAAATTATGCCCAAATTAATTTAAGACATATTGTCTCTACATCTGACATCGTCATACAGAAGAAAAATATAGGTCATTGCCACACACGAAAAACCATACCTTGCCTTTCGTATTGATGTATGAGGCTATTTGCTGGGTAAGAGAAACGATCATTCCCTAATTGCCATATACTTAAAACAAACAGCAGCAATTTAGTGGCTGCAGAGATGGCTGAATGGTTAGGCATCTCTTGGATCTGTCTTAAGTACTAGGAGAAAACCTTCACAGATGTTCTCTTGTGCAGCAGTATCAATGCGAAAAAGTGATTTGGAGGCAAAGAGTGGTGGGGGCAAGGCTAGCTTGGTAGAAAGCTTTCCATCCTCTTCACATGATACAAAGCACTTTACAGCAACTCATCTGACATGATGGTACAACCATACTGAGATCCAGGGACAACTTGTTCGATGTTTTGGAATATATTGATACAAGAAGACTTTGTCTATGTCGGTGTTAGTGAAGCTCCGATTTAATGCAATGAGGTGTGACCTAGTCATTGTTTGTATGTTTTCGGTACGGACTTGGAGAGGACATGATCTTTATATATCATTTTATGACCTAATGGCGGCAGGTTTAATGGCAGAGTGACGGCTGGAAAAAGTTCTACACCAAGGAGCGTGCCTATATGGCTAAAGATTAGGCGAACAAAGGGCAATTAAACATTTCATGTTCCAAGGACCAAAGATGATGAATCCAGTTTTAGAGAATATTTCGAATAAAATGTAGAAGCTCATGTAATATTGTAATTTACCGACGACTGGGACTTCAAGAATAGGGAAGGCTTTAAACAAAAATATAAAAATCATACCAAGATAAAAACACTAAAAAGCAAAAATATCTAGTCAACAAATACAAATATTGTAAAGCAATCCAGATGATTTACAAAGTGGAGAAGGATTCACAATTACGGCTCATGCATAAGGTCAAATCATGGCTCCATCATGTCATCCGTAGCCATAAAAAGGACGTGGTCTGCAGAATACCCCTTTTGAATATGATTTTATAATAAACATATTGATTTTTTTCTTTTAAATTAAATAATGTTTGAAAAGTCCACAAATTATAAGGAGGACTGAGAATGAAAGAGTAGCTAAACTTTCTTCCTGATTTTTCATATTTAGCATGCACTTAAATTGCCTGCAGATTAGTAAGGGTCTGGATCCTGAAAACCCAAGTGATCGCACTATTGACCCCCCGAGAAGTGTACAGCTCAGCAGACAGTGGGCACACCTGTCTGCGCGTGCATAGAGACTGGCAAAGAGATTCAACGAAAAGTATATTGACCAAACATACACATTATGTGCTGCTAGGGCTTTAGAAAGAGACACGGAATTGGCTATTCTAAAAGTTTACTAATTTTATAAAGTTAGTTAAATATGCAAATTTGATTAATATGAATATTAGAAGAGGACTTCGATCACCTACATTTTTTTCTACAGATCATACTTGGTTACTTAAAGGAAAACTGTCACCAGGCTTTTGCTATGTAATCTTAGAACAAAATGATACAGGAGCAGAGATCCTGATTCCAGTGATGTGTCACTTACTAGGCTGTGTTTTGCTGTTGCAATACAATCAGTGTTTTATCATCAGGAGACTATCATTACAGGACAAGCTGCCTTGTGCCTCCTAGTCCAGCTCCGCCCCCCCACCACTGGTTTCTGTAAATATACAAAAAGCGACCAATCAGTGGTGTGGGCGGGGTTATACAGTGACACATCGCTGGAATCAGGGTCTCTGGTCCTACATTATGGTGCTGTCAGATTACATAGCAAAAACACACTTACAGAATATTTTTAATATTTTATGGGCAAGGTACACTATTTTTTAACACTTCCTCCAGCTACTGCAGAACCTCATTTCAAATAGCAATCTGGCACTCCACACCCAATGGAACAATATGAGGTTCTGCAGTAAAATGTGTGCCTCTCGTAGTGTAAGCCACAGCATTATCATGAGTATAAGCCACAATAACTCTCTAGCGTTAGTGTTCTCCGAACCGTTGACTTTCGTGCTTCTGCTTACAGAATGTGACTTGGACTTCTCTCATTTCCTCCACTGGCAGCTATAAGAGATTGCTCTGCAGTACTGGCAAGGCATCTGCCAGTGATAACTGGGTGAGTTGAGGGTAATTTGCCAAAAAGTATAACTTTGTTGGAAGACTAAGGAACCGGATGCCAAAAATGTAAATCCCACCCTCCGGTTGTCACATTTACACCTCTATAAATTTCAATGCCCTTCAACCTACTGTGTTATTATCACAATATAAAAAGTAAAAAAAAATGGTAAAATAAACAATTACTCTATCACTGCGTCAGTCCATCTGTGTCCAGTAAATTATATCCTTTGTGATCCTCACACATTCATTAAGTTAAAAGTTATTGATTTTAGAATGTAATAATTGCGAGGACTGAATTCATGTTTCGGCTGTACGCGGTAGAGGCTTATCAGAGTCCTGATTTAGTCCGTGGCTCTGGCCTCATTTAAAAAGACAAGCATCTGTCATTGGACTTAATTACTGTAGTGCATATTATAAGTAAAATCCCAGGCATATCTGTTCTCACATCCTCCTTTCAGCAGATTGTTTAGGATCAGATGGTATTGGATTTCCATTTGATGTAGATTTCTGCCTGCAGATTATGACCCGGCAGGGCACAATTGGTGAGTACTCATGATATAGGCACTATATTCTGATTAGAATCAAAAGTAATAGAGAGCATCCAGTCTTGGATGATGCCAAAAAAGATGCCATACAAGATGCAACGTTTCAACCAAATACAGGTGTTTGTCAAGACCTCGATTTGGTCGAAATGTTGCATCTTGTATGGCAGAATAAAAGAAGATTTTTTTTGGCATCATCCAAGACTGGACACTGATTATTACTTTTTATTGCGCATTTTTCCAAGTGGGTTCCTTGGAGTTTGGGATGGCGCGTCATCTTCCTGCTTGTCCAATCTTTCTAATATATTCTGACTAGACTCACAGATATTAGGTACTAGAAATATGCCAAGCAAAAACATACTTTTCAACATTTAGAATGCCTAAATCATGAAATTTAAAGTGGTTGTCCAGGACTTTAACATCGATGACCTATCCTTTGGATAGGTCATCAATGTCTGATCGGTGGAAATTTGACGCCTGGCTCCCTCATCCATCAGCCCTGGCTTCAGGAATGCCCAATAACAGCTGTAAAACCCTATTTTGGATGTGGTCCAAATTCTAATATTTTTCCATGATTAATCAGTGTTTTTACCATATACAATCTGTTGCCCGCTCTTGCCGCCTACACCTAAAGAACATCCCTAGAATCTGCCCTTTTCTCACCATGGAAACAACAAAAACCCTCACTGTAGCATTGATCCACTCCCGCCTTGACTACTGCAACGCTCTATTACTTGGCCTCCCCATTACTCGACTATCCCCTCCCAGTCCATCCTTAATGCAGCAGCCAGGGTCATCCATCTGGCTAATCGGTACTCGGACACGTCCGCTCTTCGCCAGTCCTTACACTGGCTGCCCATTCATTATAGGATCCAATTCAAAGTACTGGTTCTCACCCACAAAGCTCTCCACAGTGCAGCACCCCCCTACATCTCCTCCCTCATTTCTATCTATCGGCCTAACCGACTGCTGCGCTCTGCAAACGACTTTCGACTAACCTCTGCACTAATCCGTACCTCCCACTCCCGACTCCAAAGGGTATGCCACACTGAACAATATCGCTAACGGGATCGCTAAAAAACGTCACTATTTAGCGATCCCGTTAGCGATGTTGTTCAGTGCGGCAGCTGCCAGCGACGAGCTTCCTGCTGTGATCTCGCTCGTCGCTGAATCGTTCCGGACCCTATTTTCTCATCGGCGCTCCCGCTGGGTAAGTATATATCGCTAGTGTGGCACCTTTTCTTAGCGATTTAGCGGTACTTTTGTACCGCTAAAGTCGTTAAGAAGATCGCTAATGGCGATAGCGTCGTTAACTATATCGCTAAATGTGGCCGCACTTAGCGACATAGAAACAATCCCGCTAGCGATCGCATTAGTATGCGTCGTTATCGTGATCGCTAGCGGGATTGTTTAGTGTGGCAGTACCTCAAGACTTCTCCCGCGCTGCGCCAATCCTCTGGAATGCTCTACCCCAAGAAATTAGGACTATCCACAATTTGCATGGTTTCAGGCGCCCCCTCAAAACACATTCACTAATCAAAGTCATTCTATGTGTAAGTGTGTGCGTGTAGCCCATTCACTATCTCCATCCATCCCTCACTCCCTCAAGATGGCTGGACCATCATTGTAAATACAGCATTGTATATAAACACCTGTACTTTGTATCTCCCCACCTCATTGTAGATTGTAAGCTCTCACGAGCAGGGGCGGCTTATTTTGCTTTAATTATTGTATTGTTAACGTTGTTACTTATGACTTGTGTTTTGAAACTGTTAAACTGTAAAGTGCTGCGGAATATGATGGCGCTATATAAATAAAGATTATTATTATTATTATTATTTACCATATTTGACAAGTTGGTGAGACGTCACTAATCTCAGACCTTCTAATGAGCAACATCAGAGTCTCTGGTCTCGAAGAAAGAAAGAAAGAAAGAAAGAAAGAAAGAAAGAAAGAAAGAAAGAAAGAAAGAAAGAAAGAAAGAAAGAGCGAGCAAGTGCTCAGACCACACAATATTCATTCTACTGATTTACATAAATAGGACTTGTTGAATTTTACCAATTTTACAAGTCTGTCCCGTTTTGATAATTTCAAGGTACTGCCACACTAAAGGTACTGCCACACTAAACAATCCCGCTAGCGATCACGATAACGACGCATACTAATGCGATCGCTAGCGGGATTGTTTCTATATCGCTAAATGCTGCCACATTTAGCGATATAGTTAACGACGCTATCGCGTTAGCGATCTTCTTAACGACTTTAGCGGTACAAAAGTACCGCTAAATCGCTAAGAAAAGGTGCCACACAGCGATTAGATACTCACCCAGCGGGAGCGCCGACGAGAAAATAGGGTCCGGAACGATTCCAGCGACGAGCGAGATCACAGCAGGAAGCTCGTCGCTGGAAGCTGCCGCACTGAACAATATCGCTAACGGGATCGCTAAATAGTGACGTTTTTTAGCGATCTCGTTAGCGATATTGTTTAGTGTGGCATACCCTTTAGTGATCTCGTTAGCGATCTCAATAACGACGCAAGCTAATGAGATCGTTTTTGTGATCGTTTTAATGTCTCTAGTAGCTGCCACACTTAGTGATCTCGTTGACGACTCAAAAGCGGTTAGCGATCTCATTAACGACTTTAACGGTCATTGCGATGTAAAAAACAGCGCACATCGCTCACAAAAGGTGCCAGACACAGCGATATAGGCTCACCAGCGGGACGCCAACGATCTAAATACGGTCCAGAACTCTAGTGAACGATCAGCGAGATCACAGCAGGGGCCACGTCGTTGCTACATGCCACACACGTTAGCGTCACGAACGAGATCGCTAAATAGAGACGTATTTTAGCGATCTCGTTAGCGACGCTGTTTAGTGTGGCATACCCTTAAGAAACATTTATCGTGAATCTGTGTGTGAATGTCAGAGTATATTTGTTGCTGGTCTTACCCGGTACACACTACTTTATTATTTACAGTTAATTATTTGAGCCTCGAGCTATTGGACAGCGTTCCTGGAATTCTGCAATGTGATTTACAGAGGTTTCCAAGTTGCCGATAATGAAGGGCTAGAACCTGTAAACTGCAGATCACGACGCCACTGGCAGCCCACTTGCAAAAAAAAGCAACAAAACCTGTAGAGCATCAGCCTAATAATATTATGGTATTTTTCGGAGCTGCAGAGCTTTACGCCACTAATATCCAATTTAGCGATCTTCTCAGTCCTGCACCAATACAGGATGGCAGAGTATCACACCACCCTTTCTCTTACAGATCACATCTGACAAGAGATAGAAAGCGAGAAGCGGCTGTGAGTAAGTCCCAGTTGAGAAGCATCAGAGCATGATATTACTGTGCTAAGTGGGCTCCGTTAGAAATTTATGTTTTAACCCCCACTATCCTCGGAGAGATGTCCTGAGACTAATGGGCTTGAGATTTGCACTGACAGGTGAGAGCTTTCTCTTAACCCAATACCTACAAAAGGCAGGATCGGTACACTGGCGCAGATTTCGGAAGTGTATCTTAAGATCATTGACTTTGCACTATTCTAGAAACCAATCTACCCATATACTTTATAATATCTAATAGGCTAAAAAATATTTTTCCGCTATTGTATAATATCTCTAAACTGTTTGGCACCTAAGTTTTTTAAAGCAGCTAATAGTTTTGATATGCCAAAACATTATAACTGTCTTTCTCAAAATATTAGTTAAAGGGAATCTCTCACCTCGTTTTTGGGATATAAGCTGTGGCCACCGGTATTAGGGGCTTATCTACAGCATTCTGGAATGCTTTAGATAAGCCCCCGATGTAACCTGAAAGATAAGAAAAACAAGTTAAATTATACACACCCTGGGGGCAGTCCGGTCCGATGGGTGTCACAGGTCCGGGTTCGGTGCCTCCCATGTTCATGCGATGACGTCCTCTTCCTTGCTTCTGTCATGGCTCCTGCGCAGGCATAATTCTCTGCCCTGTTGAGGGCAGAGCAAAGTATTGCAGTGCGCAAGCGCCGGGAAAGGTTAGAGAGGCCCAGCGCCTGCGCACTGCAGTACTTTACTCTGCCCTCAACAGGGCAGAGAATTACACCCGCGCAGGAGCCGCGACAGAAGCAAGGAAGAGGACGTCATCGCATGAAGATGGGAGGCACCGGACCCGGACCTGTGACGTCCATCAGACCCGAACTGCACCGGACCGCCCCCGGGTGAGTAAAACATAACTTGTTTTTCTTATCTTTCAGGTTACATCGGGGGCTTATCTACAACAGCTTATATCCCAAAAATGAGGTGACAGATTCACTTTAAAGGTTTTCAATGTAAATCGAAGAAAGTGAGTTCCATATCAAAGATCAAACGGTCCCTCAATGATAGTGTCAGGTTTTTCTACCAAGAAAAGGTGTTTTTCCAACTTCGATTGATGGATGACCCTTGGTCTTTTCTCATCCACTTGTTTGTTAACACTGCATAGCAAATGACATTAAACCAATAATGTCCAGCCCCACTATCTACATGGTCCCTTAGCAGGTGTATACTCTGCCTCTATGCCACAAAAACAGTCTCATATGAGCACCTCCACAGCTGCGAGTAAGCCCTAGCTCAAGTTAGCACTATTCTTCTGCACAAGGTTCCTTAGTTAGTAAAGTACAATATTTGCAAACAGTAGAGAAAGGGAATATCTCGGGTGAAACCTTTCTGCTACATGAGACTATAAGTGGCACAAACAAGTGCCAAGCACTCAATGCTGTTCTGTCCCACAGTGGTTGCAAAATTATAAGCTAGTACTAAGAGAGGTCTCAATCTGAATTTTGGTTTGGTTCCTTTATACTTAAGGAGAACCTGTCAGCATGATTTTGATGATTTTGATTTTAGTGTATAGGGGCCGGACTGTGCACTGGGTCTTCTCCTCCCTGTTTGTGATTCTGTGGCCCCGACGGCTGCCTCAGGTCCATGAATGATCTGCCTTCTCTGTTTGACATCTCAACAGTGGCTTTTATTCATAGACCAGAAGCAGGTAGAGGGGCTGAGGAATCACAGACAGGGAAGAGAAGACCCAGTGCACAGTCCTGTCCTGTGCACCAAAATCCAATTAGCAGAAAACTTCAAATTTTGATTAAAGAAGAACAACAAAGTAGATTTCGCCACCAAAAGTATTAATGCAACCAGTATTACAGCGCCATTTTTATATCAAAAAATCATGCTGACAGGTTCTCTTTAAGTCCAGACTTACCAGTCCGGATTTTACCAGGACAGTCCCTTTAGCAAGGGGACAAGTCCATTCAAAGGTATACCTACAGGTGGGTGTCCTGATGTGATCATTCTTGGACAATTCTGGGTGGTCCTGTGGGTATTACTTAATTGTTGGAAATTTTCTGTTCTAAATGTTGGTAAGTATGTGAGCCCACCCCTTAATTTTGCATTTAGAGATGTGCTCTGGCACCATATAGGATTATTATAGAATATAAACCTCTGCTTTGTTTCATCTGCATTATGAGGTTACTAGGTAAGGAGGCCCAATTTCTCCTTCAATGTAGATGGAATTGTGCATTATGATGAGCTATTGCCCTGAAAAGGGCTCATATACTGTTCATTCTCAGTGGCCCTCTTCTGTCTGAGTCCGCCACTGGTGCTATCGTAACAATTGACTCTCTTGGACTTAAAGAGAAAGCTGCTGTACTTGCATGATCACAATTCCTCTCTACCTCTTCTACTCTGAGTTGGGTTACAAAAAAACTTAGAGTAGGTAATGGAGATACGACAGGTCCCCAAGGTAGTCAAGACCCCAGGACACCTGCACTATGTTTCTTCGCTAAAATCTGGCTTTCGATATAATGCTGCTGATTTTATATATAGGATATAGAGTGTATGGTAGGTAATGGAGGCCCCATAGGTCCCCAAAGTAGTCAAGACCCCAGGATATGGGTTCTAAAATGATACCTACATTAGGGACCTAGATATGACTATTATCTCCTTATGCTACACCACTTGGTCTCAGTTAAAACTAGAATATTGTGTGGGTGTTACATACTAAAATCTTTTACCATGTATTTTTTACTGTAGTAAAAGAGAATTGATCCATGTGTACATGTAATGAGTCAAAGAAGTGCTGAGATTGAACAATACATTGGTTCTGCTTCTTATATTTTACTTACTACTGGAAGCCTGAAGGTCCAGTGATGTGAGCACAAATCATAATGATGAACTATCAAAACACACAATTAAAGAGGTTGTCCACTACTTTTTCATTGATGACCTATCCTATCCTTAGGATAAGTCATCAACGTCTGATCGGCCGTGGTCCGATACCCGGCACCCCAGTTGATCAACTGCTACCGGTGGTGGCGGCGGCCACCTACAGGTAGTACCCACTTGCGGAGCAGGCTGTCTTCTTGTATTGGCCGCCGCAGAGTACTACACTTCTGCCTCCTATTCAAATCAATGGAAGGTGGATATGAAGTATTCTGCGATGGCCACTATCAGCAGACAGCCAGCTCTGCAAGTGAGTACTTACGGCAGCCTCCAACACCGATAACAGCTGATCGGTGGGAGTGCCTGCCTGGTGTAAGATTCTGGCCGATCAGACATTGATGTCCTCCCCATTACTCGACTATCCCCTCTCCAGTCCATCCTTAATGCAGCAGCCAGGGTCATCCATCTGGCTAATCGGAACTCGGACGCGTCCGCTCTTCGCCAGTCCTTACATTGGCTGCCCATTCATTATAGGATACAATTCAAAGTACTTGTTCTCACCCACAAAGCTCTCCACAGTGCAGCACCCCCCCTACATCTCCTCCCTCATTTCTATCTATCGGCCTAACCGCCCTCAAAACACATTTGTTCAGAGCGGCCTATCACATTCACTAATCAAAGTCATTCTATGTGTAAGTGTGTGTGTGTGTGTGTGTAGCCCATTCACTATCTCCATCCATCCCTCACTCCCTCAAGATGGCTGGACCATCATTGTAAATGCACCATTGTATATACACACCTGTACTTTGTATCTCCCCACCTCATTGTAGATTGTAAGCTCTCACGAGCAGGGTCGTCTTATTTTGCTTTAATTATTGTATTGTTAACGTTGTTACTTATGACTTGTGTTTTGAAACTGTTAAACTGTAAAGCGCTGCGGAATATGATGGCGCTATATAAATAAAGATTATTATTATTATCAATGCTAAAGTATTGGACAACCTCTTTAGTAAACGATACAAAGTGAGTATTTAGCAATTTTTGGTGACAGTGTAGATTAACATTTGGTAGCGCTATGCATTTACATTAGGAATTCCATTTATACTGACTCTATAACATACACTCTCTATTATCAGACTTCTTTCAATTGTGTTAACCTGTGGCTTCTCTTTTCAATTCTCATAAACATGATATCCCAGCCATTGTCCTGTGATTATTGCCAATAGATATGAGCGACGTGTCTTAAAACAGGCAAATTTCCTATTATAGATCTATTGATTTTTCCCGTTAAACAATGGAAACAAGATCCATCTAAGCATTTGAATTGGTTTTCCAGGCAATATCAAATTGGTCTGAATCCTCTATGTGAGCACTGAACAAACATGATCTGTACAGCAACATTTAATGTGTTGTGACTACTGCTGGGTACTGCAGATTGGTTCCTAATTAAGAGAATTTTAGTTCATTTACATTTATATCCGGGTACGGCCGGCACTTATAACAGCTGATTGGTGGGGATGCCTACAACCTCAAACATAGAGCTGATGTCATTAAAGCCCATCTTCTGTGGAAAACAAAACAAGGAATCTTAGAAGTGATGATAAGGTTCCCACTGAGCACTGATCTAAATATCATCCATTCTGTGTGGGATTACGTGAAGATACAGAAGGATTTGCACAAACAACATCCACAGAAGATCTGTGGTTAGTTTTCCAAGATGTTTGGAACAACCTCCCTGCCGAGCTCCTTCAAAAACTGTGCGCAAGTACAAGTGTACCTATAAAAAGAATTATAAATATTGCTTTGATTTAGATTTCTCTTTTGTTCATTTACTTTGCATTTTGTTACTTGATGAAATTTCATAATTCTGAAAGCAGTCGTACCTTGCAGCTTTTTTCTCCCACATCTGCCTAAAACTTTTTGCATGCTACTGTGTATAATAATCAGAGAAACGTTCACCCTTTCTTGTTGGCAGTGGCAGTCAAGTTTGACAGGTTGCATCATGAAAAGTGTACCTGGCCACTAAAGAAGCTTGTTCCACTGCTACTCTAAGGGCTCATACTCATATGCGTTAAAAATAGACTAGTGCAATCTCATAAAAAATTGGATTGCACTCTGACTAATGTTATTCAATGATTCATTGCTCATCTGCGATTTTTTTTCTCATCTCAGATTGGACTGAGAAAAAATTTGCAGCATGCTGCAAGCCGCCATGTACAGTATATTGGACGAGACTTACCAATGCATGTCAATGTATACAAGAAAAAAAATCACACGGATCACAGACCATGTGTGTGCTGTGCGATTTTTACACACCCATCTCATAGAAACCTGACATTGCCTCATCTTAGTACAGAAAATTGACAACCCGAACTCTCAGAATACAATAGAAGAGATATATACCTAGAATGAAAAAAAATTGAGTGTTGTCCCCTGAATTTCTAATAGCCAGCTAAGAAACAATTGATAGCTGGGGGCTGATGTTTATAGCCTGGGAAGGGGGTAATACACATGGAGCTTCCCAGCCTATTAATTTTAGCTCACAGCTGTCTACATAGCCATTACTTGTTATTAAAATTGGGGACCCACGCCCAAATAAAATGACGTGGGGTTCCCTTATAATAACCAGCAAAGGCAAGGCAGACAGCTGCGAGATGATATTAATAGGCTAGGAAGGGGCCATGGATATTGACCACCTCTAAGACTAAGAACATCAGCCCTCAGCCACCCTATAAATAGCACATCCATAAAATGCGCCAACTCTTGTGCTTAGCCTCGCACTACCCACGTGCACTGGTGCGGTGGCAAGTGGGGAAATAGTATTTGGGTTGAGGTCAGCTGTTTTATGGCTGCTGACCTCAAGCCCAGAGGTTAGTAATGGAGAGGTGCCTATAAGACACCCCCATTACTAACCCCATAGTCATATTGTAAAAAATACACAGCCAAAATAAAGTCCTTTAATTGAAAGACACAGACTACTTTATTTTAAATAAAAACTCCCCGTCCCTCTTTTTCCCATTTATTACTGCAAAATAAAAAATAATAAACCACCATATTTATTACCCCTTTCCCAGGCTAAAAACATCAGTCCCCAGCTGTCGGCTTTCCCTCAGCTGGTTATTAAAAATTTTGGGGACCACACACCATTTTTTTTAATGTATTTCGTTATGAGCTAAATACATGTACAGTAAGCTGCACTGCACTGATTTTATATCTCAATTACATCTATCTATCTATCTATCTATATATCTATCTATCTCTGTATCTAATATTCTTTAATTAGTTGCTAAACTAGATTAAAATAACATAAATAATTCCTATATGTAAAAGCTGTTGTTAAAAATGGATTGCCTAGGCATGTTATACGGATGCTCGGTAAGAAAAATCGCATTGTACTTGCATGACACTTGTCCGACTTTTTGGAACCAACATCGGACCGATTTTCTAAATGCAGCTGAGTATGAGCCCCAAATGTAAAACTAAACATAATATGGCAGTAGAGTTTACTATCCCAAAGCTGAGCTTTCTTGGGTTATCAGAAGTACTAAGAGAACCTATATGTAGGCGACATAGACTTCAGCCATCATTCATTTTTCCTGATTTTCATCAGTGATTTGGATCCAAAAGTGATCAGTGTTTAATCGGTGTGTTAGTTTTTACCATTAGTGTTTCATAACAGATTTTCTTATATGAAAAAAATAATTACAAAATTGCTCCTATCCATTAAAATATTAAAAATGCAAATTGCCTCTTCAGAGAGGAAAAGTACTTGATCTCTAGTGCCACGTATTGGAAGTAGTAATCCTAAAAGTCAATATTGACCCTTTAACGAACCTTGCCACATAACTTAGAATAAAAGCCAAACCAGAATCTCAATTTGCAGACACGTGTTTCCGACTGTTGCCCCTCATCAGTGCAAAGTAAAAGTTCTGATTTCAGACTGCATACAAATTGCACACTAATGACAATGTGAACTTCAATGATTTTTCACAGACGCATAGACTTAAATGGGTAATTTTGATCCGAGACTCAGATCAAAAATGGAAATTTCTCCGAGATTTGTTTGCCGACATACGTCCCACAAAAAACACATACATGTAAATTTCACCATAGACTTTAATGAGCATGTGTTGTATGTGTAAAAATCACAGAAAGAACATGTATAGGAATTACAAGCATCTGAATAAGGTCTTAGATAATAACCTGAAAGTTTCTACTTATGGTAGACTTCTTTGTACTTGTGATTGGCGAAGAAAGTAGTAAGAAGCAGTTCAAACTAAATACATATAGCAAACAATAGATTTGGTTCCCTAATCGGCACCTGCTAGGTGTCTTGACTGTCCGATTCACCACAGTTGCATTTTAAGGATCTGTCATGGTAGAACAACCTGACTTCATGTTGAAGTTTTTCGGTGACTAAGGAGGAGCACCGGCTCCATGCAGGCTTCAGTACGGGAAAAAAAATTTCTGTAGACTTTTGAAATAGTAATGAAATAATCTCTCAAGACTGTGGGAAATTGTAAGTGAAGTAAAATTCATTATTTATCATCGTCTCCTAATTAAAGTGGCTCTCCGCTCCATGTATTTTTAGAAAAATCTTTCAAAATAATTAATCTAAGCTTACAAAGGGAATGGCATGACCTGCATTTTACCTTTTCAGCTGTCAGCGTGGTGCCAATCCCGCTGTGGGCTAAGGATCTGACTCACTGACCGGTAAGGATATATTATCAAATGCTCTAGTCTGCTCATATCATGGTTCAGCCCCACGTTCTTTATATATGTTGTTTCATGCTCTGGTTGCATATATCTAAAATGCCTAAAATCTTCCATCTTGTTTGGTCGGCAAAAATGTTAACACTTCTGCCGTCGGTTATCTTTAAAGCAAATAGAACAGTATGAAATACTAAAAAAAAAGTATAATCAACCAAACTGTAAAATTTATGGAGACAACTTAAGTCAAGGGAAGGCTGTTTTCCGAAACAAGGTTCATAGTTTTAGGGACCTGTAAAATAGATGTTATGTTTTATAACAGCCAGATTTGGCATATTATTGTAACTATACCTTCTACCACTAGTCCATCAAAGCACCTATCACCTCCAAAAAATAGAGTTTCGCGTACAAATTCCCCGTGCTGGTCTAGCAATCATTCTCATACCATCTGCTCAATTTACTGAAAGGAAGAAACACCTTATCTGATACAAAAATAATGGATCCTAATAAATCTTCCTATATCTTTCCCCATAAAAAGCCACTATCAAATCTTCCTTAAGTGGTCATGATAACTTTTCAATTACCCTGTCCTTCATGCACCACAGTGCCTCATTCTAGAACTATGACCATAATTTTTCACCATAGCTTTTCATTTCCCCTTTAATAAATCTTTTTTTATACAAACCATTATTTTCTTTTCTTTGATCTCACAATAAAGGCATACTCCTATTATATTCCCTATTAAATGTTTCCACTAACTTGTCCTGTCATTTCCAGAATTTCAAGAAAACGTCAATTTGCTGGATCCGATCTCTTGATAATTCCCTTTCCCATTAGTTGTAGTTTATACATAAAATTACAACATAAATTGGGGATGCTGAGTTTTATTTTCTCTATCAGAGATTCAGCGTCTAGTTCAGTCTTCTGTGACAGCTGGTCTTCACCTCGGCACTGTGCATCCTCAACCCGGCATCCTAGGTGTTTACTAAGCCCTGCAAAGTCAGGACATCGTGGCACAATACATGTCATGATTTTGGGTGAGGCCTAGTGACTAGGTCTCAAATGACATCATGACATTGCAAGGCCTAGTACGCAAGAGAAGTGCCCAAGATATAGGACCAAGGATCTAAAGAGAAGATCTACTGAAACAGAAGCCTGGACTAGATGTCACATGCCTTGGCGGCAAAGATAAAATTGGTCATCTCTGCTATATGTCTTATATCTATCTTTCCTAGAGTTATTGATAACGACAGTCTTCTCAGGAAAGAAAATGATGGCTTATTACTACGTTGTGCCAACAAAGTCTCATCAGTGGCGGTCCAACCAATATGATGTCAACCCATTACAGTCAATGGACAGCCAAGCAACCTCCAGTACAAGTCCGTGAGATGAAGAACCATGGCATTTTCCGAGCATCAAGGCCTTCATTAAAGTGGTCAGCTAGGGTCATACCGATCGGTCTCCCAATGGTTGAAAATTGATAGCAAATCCTAGTGATATGCTTTAATGTCTGTCCTGAGACAAAATTGGTAATTCTTAAATTTACTACTTTCAGAATATTTCTTTACCAAAGAAAATATTGAAACATATGTAAAGAGGTGTCAGAGGCCGTCATATGCCTCCCCTCTTTGAACAGTATTCACATTGAATGTGTGTGGTTCCATAGTGTTTATGACCGTTAGTGTATTCATGTAATGTTGCTGTAATGTGTACGTACTTGACATGTGTTGTGTATAGGATTAGGGATAGCATAGGACAATAGTGGGCACAGAGTAGTGGGGCATATTAGAGACAGAGGATGAGAGTCTTAGAACAGGCACAGTTAGCATAAGGGGTTTTCCAGACTGGGAGGAGTCACAGATGGGTGTAAAACAGGACAGTGGGATATAGTGATGGGACTTCCTGGTTAGTGACAAAAGCTAGGGCAGCCATGTCCAGGGCAAGAAGTAGTGATGCAGCAGTGAAAGCAGTCAGATAGCCATGGGGGTGAAGTTGCTGAGGCAAGAAGGGACCCCAGGCTGAGCAGAGTGCAAGTGTTCACCATCTTAAATGGTAACCATTCCAAGGAGGATCTGGAGCCTACGGCTGGGATTAGGTGAAGCTGAGATGGCGAGCCTTTTACCTTTTTGTATTGAAAACGGACAAGGGGAATGAGAGGAAGCTGGTGGACCTAAAGGCATGGACGCCGCAGAAGGGACAGAGATTGTCCAGCGAGGCAGCGATTGCCGGGAAAGACAGAGAATGTCAGAAGGGACAGGGATTGTCCTGCAAGGCAGAGATTTCAGGAAAGAAAGAGAATGTCAGATGGGACAGAGATTGTCCAGCGAGTCAGGGAATGCCAGGACGAGGCAGAGACTGCAGAAAAAAACAGGGAAAGCTCCAGGAAAGTCATTGCATGAGAACTGTGCTGTTTCTGTGTCAAGAAGCCTGTTATTAATTAAAGTTGAACTGTTAAGCTTGGACATAGATTTTGGAGTCATTTGTGAGAACTGGGAATCTGGAGCTGGGATGGCTGAAGCAGAAGGGACCCCATAACCTAAAGTGAGTGTTCTACTTTATGTTTCCTTTATGGGGTGCCAGGGTGTGGGAATGCAACAGCACCTCGACACGACTACCACCCTGGCCTCCTTACACATACACTAAAAAGAAAATGTATCCAAGTGTCAAGGGAGACCGGGTTGGTTATTTCATTCTAAAGATCATTTCTTCATTCCATCTCTTACTGGTAGACCCCAAAAAGTCTAGTATTTTATTTCTTTGCAATAATGTCATACATCTCATGTTACAGCATGCTGTTCTGTAAAAGTATAACAAACTTTTTTTAAAATATATATGTATCATGAGGTCAGCCTTATTGTTCAAAAATGTTTCTCATCATGCACATCATGCATATGTCTTCCTGTTTATTTGCCGCAATCTTATGGATTAATATAACCCGTGGCTTATAAATTAACATATTTTTACTAAAGGAGGAAATGAATTAACACAGAGAGCTTCAGTAAGTTGTTTCTTATTGCTAAATATTTAAAGCAGATTAATAGAAATATTAAATGGATTTTCTGGTTTAGAAAACCCATTTTCCAATGCTACTTTAGGGAATTATGAGACAAGAGAGTATCTCCCCTTCTTAGACAGATCAAAGAGCAGATTGTCTATGTCTATGTTTGTATTGTAATTAACCTGGCAGATTCGTGCTTTAAAGCGGTTGTATGACGAGCGCATTTCACTGTCAATTCTAATAATGTATGTATCATACGGTGGCATAGCACGGAAGAGAAGGCACATGGGTGATGGGCCTAGGCACAAAATTCTTAAAACAAAGGATTAAAGAAGTAGTGGAACTGATAGAGCCAAAGGTCCAGGTAAGTGCACACATCCCAGCTGGGCGCAGCAGATCTCTGAGTGAGTGAGCTGTATGGATGTCTACCATCTATGAGGATACTCAGATCCTTCTCTACAAGTGTCTCTCCTAGTTTTCTTTCCCCAAACCATATGGTGACCGCATATTATTAGTGCCCAGGAGCATAACTTTACATTTCTCTTCCCTCTCCTAGTGTATCCTCACCCATCCCTGTAGATTGTGAGCCCCCGCGGGCAGGGTCCTCTCTCCTTCTGTACTTGTGTGTGCCTTGTATTGCTCATGTTTACTGTACTTGTCTATATTTGCCCCTCTTCACATGTAAAGCGCCATGGAATAAATGGCGCTATAAAAATCTATAATAATAATAATAATAATAATTTCTCCATATTGAACCTCATCTGCCACGTGGATGGTCCAAACAGTCATTTTGTTCAACTCAACATGAGAGTTATGAACATCTTCCATAGACCGCACTATGATACATTAGGCATCTTTGTGGAACAGTATATAATGCCTTTACAAAATCCAAAAACACAATATCCACAACTACCCATTTCTGTACCTCTTCATGAAAGTTGAGGTTAGTTTTACAACTTCTTTACTCAGTAAAACCGAGCTAGCTATCACTTAAAATGTTTCTTTCTACCACATATTCTTATGTATAATCACTTACAAGTCTTTTGAACATGTTTTCTACAATGGATTTTAGCAGTATTGATCTATAATTATTATTATTACGTTACGGGGGTAGGCAATACAGGGGCATTATTATATTGTCAGGGAGGCAGCAATTGAGGGTCATTACTTTTAAAGGGACCACTAATACTTTCTAAACGGGACACTTAAGAGGCATTATTTGTTTTATGGGGACACTCAGTGGGTGCATTGTTATTGGGTTAGGGGGCACTATACACATGGCATTATTGTAAGGGGTGGACTAGACTGTCTTGTTTCTACCTCTGAAGACATCAATCACACCATGTGTATTGTATAATATGAAGTGTCATGCATCTTTTCTACATATTGTGTCATGTGATATGCTTGCCTAAGTAATGTTGGTAATGTTGCTGAGCGGAGATGGAAGAAATCCCGCTCTGTCGAGCACTTAACCGCATACAAGCAGTCCCTCACTAGCTTCAAGTCCACACTCACTGCCGCAAAGCAAACTTACTTCTCATCTCTCATATCCTCCCTGTCTCACAACCCTAAACAGCTCTTCAACACTTTCAATTCTCTTCTCTGTCCCCCAGCACCTCCTCCCTCTCATCTCATTACTGCTGAAGATTTTGCCTCCTTTTTCAAGCAGAAGATTGATACGATCAGGGAAAGCTTTGGCCCACAGCCCCCAATGCCCCTCTTAGCTGCTCAGCCCTGTTCCTCTAAAACCAACTTCTCCACCATGACAGAAGATCAGCTCTCCACCCTCCTTTCAAGATCACACCTCACTACTTGCACACTTGACCCGCTACTGTCCCACCTCATCCCTAACCTTGCCACAGTCTTCATCCCTACTCTAACACACCTCTTCAACCTCTCACTTACAAATGGTGTGTTCCCCTCATCCTTCAAACATGCCTCAATCACACCCATCCTCAAAAAGACCTCCCTTGACCCATCCTCTGCGTCTAGCTATCGCCCGATATCTCTTCTCCCTTATGCCTCAAAACTACTGGAACAGCATTTCCATCTTGAACTGTCCTCCCACGTCTCTTCTTGCTCCCTCTTTGACCGCTTACAATCAGGCTTCCGACTGCATCACTCAACTGAAACTGCCCTAACTAAAGTCACCAACGACCTACTAACCGCCAAGAGCAAGCGACACTACTCTGTCCTCATTCTCCTGGACCTGTCTTCTGCCTTCAACACTGTGTACCACTCCCTCCTGCTCCAGATTCTCTCATCTCTGGGCATCACAGGCTTGGCCCTATCCTGGATCTCATCATATCTAACAGATCGAACATTCAGTGTCTCACTCTCCCACACCACCTCCTCACCTTGCCCCTCTCTGTCGGTGTTCAAGGCTCAGTTCTAGGACCCCTACTCTTCTCCATCTACACCTTCGGCCTGGGACAGCTCATAGAATCCCACGGTTTGCAGTATCATCTCTATGCCAATGACACGCAGATCTACCTATCTGGACCTGACCTCACCTCCTTACTGACAAAAATCCCACACTGTCTGTCCGCTATTTCAGCTTTCTTTTCTGCTTGCTTTCTAAAACTGAACATGGACAAAACAGAATTCATCATCTTCCCCCCCCATCTCACTCTACCCCTCCACCAGACCTATCGCTCAATGTCAACGGCTGCTCACTTTCCCCGGTCCCGCATGCTCGGTACCTCGGGGTGATACTCGACTCTGCCACATATCCAAACCCTAGCCTCCTCCTGCCGTCTCAAACTCAAAAATATTTCCCGGATCCGTGCATTCCCTGACCACGACACCACAAAAACACTAGTGCATGCCCTTATCATCTCCCGCCTCGACTACTGCAACCTCCTACTCTCTGGCCTCCCCTCTAGCACTCTGGTACCACTCCAATCCATCCTACATTCTGCTGCCCGTCTAATCCACCTGTCTCCCAGTTATTCCCCAGCCTCTCCCCTATGCCAAGCCCTTCATTGGCTTCCTATAGTCCAGAGGCACCAGTTCAAAACCCTAACTATGACATACAAAGCCATCCACAACCTGTCTCCTCCATACATCTGTGACATAGTCTCCTTTTACTTACCCTCGCGCAATCTTCGATCCTCTCAAGATCTCCTTCTCTACTCGCCCCTTATCTCTTCTTCCCACAACCGCATACAAGACTTCTCCCGTGCCTCCCCTATACTCTGGAATTCTCTACCCCAACACATCAGACTCTCGCCTACCATGGAAACATTCAAAAAGAACCTGAAGACCTACCTCTTCCGACAAGCCTGCAACCAGCAGTGATCCTCAGTCTACTGAACCGCCGCACGACCAGTTCTACCCTCTCCTAGTGTATCCTCACCCATCCCCTGTAGATTGTGAGCCTTCGCAGGCAGGGTCCTCTCTCCTTCTGTACTTATATATGTCCTGTATTGCTCATATTTATTGTACTTGTCTATATTCGCCCCTCTCACATGTAAAGCGCCATGAAATAAATGGCGCTATAAAAATGAATAATAATAATAATGTATAGTGTAAGACATAGTTTAGGGCTTAGGACATAAGGTAGGTAGCAGAAGATAGTGACTATTTAGATAAGAGACGTTAGTGTAAGATAGTGTTAATGTTTGGGACTAGCCCGTAGTGGGAAGGGCTTAAGGTTAGGGCAAGTGACAGCTTCCTGCATAAAGTGAGATGGGGTTTAGAGAGTGACAAAAGAAGTGTTGTCATTGGGTTGATCCTCAGTCAATAGGATACTCATTAATGGTGATAGCAAGATCCAGAAAGAGAGGTGACTGACTAGTTACAGTGGCCTTCCAGATGAGGCATCCATGGATAGGAAGACGAGTCACAAACCCCCGAGCTTACAATGACGAAGGAAATGGGCCTAAACAGGACTGAGTTTCATGGGACAAGTTGGGGTCCCAAGTGGTAGATTCAGGGTGCTAGTAGTGAAAAAAATAGGAAGCGGAGCCACTGAGCGAGTAGAGAGACTCGCTAATCAGGACTGTGGCATTCAGGCTGGGTTGTGGCATTGAAGGACGAAACAGACAAGCTGAGGAGCCTTGGAGAAGAACTGCAGAGGAAAGATACGACGTGAGGGAAGAAATGCTTTATACTGTAGAGGAAATGTCCTTAAGACTTTGTACCTGCTATCGTATATCGTTTGCCAAGTTATCATTCAGTAAAGACTCTATGTTTGAACAGGAGTCTCCTTTATTGAACTGTGGAACTTATGATCCGGGCCAACCAACACCACCGGCTACAGGCAAACTGCATGGGCAGAAGGCCCTCGCAGCACCAACACCCGGCCAGGACCCACTCTTTCATGCAGCGCGCCGGGGCATAACAGGAAAAGACGAGTGCCTGGCCCGCGGTCACTGGCCCGCACCGCACTACATTATACACTTTAACTGTTCATTCTTCGCTTTTCTCTACTGTCTGGGCATTATCATGTGGGCCGGTAGCAGCACACAAGCACATAACTACTGTGAAAGTTTTTGTGCACGTGCAGTGTATACACCAGGAGAATCACAGCAAGAGGACACAAAAATAAGGATTATGTCTATAAGGGGTACCTTCTACCTTGTACAGTAAATATGTCTTCCTCAGTCGTTCTGTTCAGTTTCCGAAGCTTATAGTGTGGATCAATGCAAGATCCCATAAATTAGGGTACATATACCTTTATAAAGAGTCTACCAGTGTTTCAGATTCACCGCTAGTCTTGATTTCTGGCTTAAGTCCTGAGTATCCTTAGAAAAGTCCTGCAAAACCTTAAATGATCCAAATAAAGCTAGAAGGACTCGGAAGCTGCTGAAGTCAACATCAGCTATATATCTCCGATCTGAGAAAATTATTAATAGTACAACCAGGCGACAGCTATCTTCACAGCTTCCCTACAAGTGACAGCGGCTGTCATTTTATGTGGCTGAATATGGTGGCTGTCACTATGTCGCTGTCATGAGATGGGGTTATGCTTGACACTATCTTTGGGATGTAAGCGTTGAAAGTACACATTGACATAGATGAGGGCAATGTAGTTCAGCATTGGCCTCAAAGAAGGATGCGACGGCAAGCAGTGTCAGACTAAGGTCCAGCGGGTCAGCGCAAGTAGGCGTCCATACAGCTATATGTCATATTACATGTAGCCATTACGCTCCACGTCAACCACACGGCACTGTGCATTTCTGCAACCATATGTTCTGCATATTTGGACTTCATTGCACATCATATCACTAGTTATATTAACTACCGTAATTGCCTGAAATATTGGGACATAATATAACCATACAATATTCATATGGTTCTCGGTGCCAGAATATTAGGGCCATTCATCATCTAAATATTAGCACAACACAATGCCTGAATAATCCTCTCTGGGCCTCTACTAAAAGGGAATCTGTCACCAGATTTTTGCCACCTGATGTGAGAGCTACATGATATAGAGGCAGAGATCCTGATTACAGCGATGTGTCACTTACTGCCATGTAGTACTCCATATTCATGAGTCCTGTATAACCCCGCCCACAGCACCGATTGGCAGATTTCTGCCTATGCACAGTATACATAGAAGGTTTCCAATCAGTGACGTGGGTGGGGTTATACAGAGATCAGTATTTAGAGAACTGCTGGATCTACGACAGATAAAACAGTGATTTTATAAAAACTGACGCAAGCAGAACAGTAATCAGGGTCCCTGCCCCTACATCATGCTGCTTTCAGATGTGGTAGCAAAAACCTTGTTCATTAATTATGTCTTTTTGAAAAGTCGCAAATTAAGATTTAGTCGAAAACCTAAACAACACCCATAATGGCAAATTAAAACAACCTAAAGAGACAAAAACATGAAAAAGTGACTTTAGAAAAGAAAAAGCTATGATGAATTGGACCCCACCTATCATTAGACTAAAGGAGCCACAGCATTGTGCAGTCATTAGGATCAGATGCATTTCCCTTGCACAGCCTGGTGGCCGCAGGGCCAGTCTCCAAGGAAAAAAAAGATTGGACCCCACTGATCATAAAGTAATAGAATATCCCGGTAATATGATCTCACTTTATAAAATGGGAAACCCCTTTAGAATCAGATGAGGTTGATGGTTACATCACTTTTGCTTTAAGGCAGTAAAGGAGTGTATAGAGTACATGACTTTGGTGGTACTTGTTGCTACTAGTGCATTCCAGGGTCATTATGGGGTAAATACAGGCTTGGACTGGCCAACAGGAGAACAGGAAAATCCTCTGGTGGGCCTCTGTGGAAGAGTGGGCCACCACCCCTTCATATGAGCACCATTTACTTATATATAAGTGATACAGTAGTTTTAATGAGGTGCTATGTTGCAGTATTATTTGGACACAGCACAAAGTCATTTTATGCGCGTTGTATTCTATTGGTGAATTATTTACAGTAGTTGTATTATTTCGGCCCCTTATTGCAGCACCAGTAGCGGACACAGAAAATTGCCCCGTGCAAGAACAGTATATGGGCCTGTTGCAGTTCAGTAGTCCTGACTATGAGAGTAGCTGTTTTCTGATTTGAAGGTGATAGTGGGCCAGTTTAGGTAGCGGCTGCACAGGTACGGTATATATCTCAGATATTTGTGCTTTTGAAAATACAACCAATATGAAGAACCATTTATGTAAATTAGTGAAATGCATAATTTTCCCTGTGACCCACTTTCTCTAAAATCCTAATCTCTTCCCCTGAGGGTACAAGAATGATGGAATACACTCAGACTTGGCTGACCTCCAAAATATGAAAGTGGTTGCTTTGTCGCGCTGGAATCCTGGGTTCAAATCCCATCAAGGACAATATCTGCAAGGAGTTTGTATGTTCTCCCCGTGTTTGCGTGGGTTTCCGCCGGGTTCTCTGGTTTCCTCTCACACTCCAAAGACATACTGATAGGGATTCTAGATTGTGAGCCCCAATGGGGACAGTGATGATGATGACTATAAAATGCTGCAGAATATGATAGTAAAACTGCTTTGAGCAGGGGGTTGGACCAGATGGCCCAGGAGGTCCCTTCCAACTCTACCATTCTATGATTCTATGATTCTAAACACAACTTCTTTCTTTATTTTATACAGTTTCCCAACTTATCACATTATTGCAATTTTGCAAAATTGTCTTGACTTACCCTATCCTTAACTTCCATTTATGAAGATTTAAAATTGATCAATAATAAAGCAAAGACTTTAACATCTTTGTATTTAGAGTTTTTTTTGTACAATCGTGTTAGACAAATGATAAAACCCAAGGCATGCAATTACCGAGATTAGAACCCTCATTTTACTTTCCCACATGGACACTTATCTCCTATTTGTCTGTTTACCCCAATTATATATATCACTAATTATAAGCATGAATAAGCAAGTCAGGATCATATTATCAAATGCTATTATGTAAAAGATAATGAGAAAGTCAAAATGTAACTAGCTTTGTTTAGCTTCTAGTCTACAGATGAGGTATAAATGACATCGGAAAAAGAAACACAACATTATTACGTCAAGAAGAGCTGGCCAAAAATGTCTAAAATGTCAAAAACTGGGCAGTTACTCTAGCGTTCATTAATATCTTGAAAGTCATTAAAACTGTATTGTTGGATTGTTAATTGCAGCATGATTCCCCCTCCTCCACTCCAGCGATTTTGGACGCAATGAGGGTTAATTACAAACACTATTCAGACTAAGTATTGGATTCATTGTTTTCAACTCACAGTAGAAAAATTTACATGTGACGGCTGACTAGTTGCTATGGTTTTCAAGTTTTTTTATCCAAAAGATCAGTACACAACACTTGACTCCGATTATCACACAAGAAATGGGTTTCTCCTTCCCATCTTTCAGACATTATCACACAACAAGTCCCGGTAGCATACGTATCATTGTGGCATGTCTCACACCGGCGTATGTCCTGAGTGGCGCTGATGATTCAGTGCCAAACGCTTTCAATTTTCTACTTTTTCTTCTTACTTGTAAAAAAAAAACCAACACATACACTCTAGGCTAATTTTGTTGGCGGCAAAAGAACCCATAAATATTATATAAAAATCTTCCAAGCCCAACTTTCAGTCATCTAATATGTATGGTGGTCTCAGCTATCTCCGACAGATTATGCCAAAGCAGTTCCAATTCTGTTGTTCATGGGAGAAAAGCCACGCCAGTTGGGGTGTGACTATAGTAGGGCTGGGAATATCATTGGTGCAACCAGGGGCCCAAGATATAAGAGGGTTTATTTCAACCCCCAAAACCAGGTGGAATTGAGCATTATGATGATATGGGCCCATATACTGGGTCCCTCTTGTGTCGGTATTCATAGTTGGGCATAAGGGTTGCCTAGGTGAGGCCAAAAGGGTTTTTGGTCCATATGTTACCACCAAGTCCCATGATAGTTGGGTGCCCTGTTGGAAATTTTGCTTCGGGGCGCCCCACTTTCAAATTATCCCACCGTGCGCCGGCGTTGTTTGGCAGCAGCTTGAAACCATTGTGGCCTCATTCATATATACGGGAGAGTAGACAGAAGTAGCTCGTTGTCAAATGAGTGTCCAGTCAACACGTATCTTAGACATATGGGGAAATGCAAACAGCACTGACATCGGAGCCACTGTGCCTCCCTGTTACAAAATGGGTGTAAATTTACCCACAGAATTGGGAGAAACACTTCATCTTAAATTAATTGTTTGCAATTAGATTGTCTTGTCATAAAGAGAACCTGTCAAAGCCAGATAAAGATAACGATCTCTGGATGACACTTTTCAACCCCTCTTGATTGTCTTATTTGTGGTTAATGGGTGTTAATGTACCCTGTAATATAACATAAGGCATCAGACATCATACTAATATCTTTTTTTATTGAGTTGATCGCGCTAACCGATTGTCTTTATAACGTTACTGTTAAACCTATTACAAGTTATGGCTCGGCCGAAACTTCAGTGAGACACTATTGTCTGTGTACGAAATCATCACTATTAATTCCTTTGCCACACCAACAATGGAAAAAAAAAATTAAAAGTGTTGTCCACTTTTATAATTATTATAATTAATGACAAGTTATTATAATTATTGTAATTAATGACAATTTATTTAAAAATGGGTATTAAAGAAGCACTCCTCCTCACATCAAACTTTTTATCATCTTTATATATTGCAATCATCATATTATATCATTTTCTATCCAGTTAATTCTTCTCTTTTCTCTGCTTTGTGTAGAAACAGGAAGTCTCTTTTTCCTTCATGACTCATGAGTCATCCTCCTCGACTCCTGACCCAGCTGCTCCACTCCTACCCCTACCAGAGACTTTTGCAGTGATGACTCATGCTGGTATAAGAGGTGTGGATTGGATGGCCGCATTCCTACCTCTGAAGACATGAATCGCATGATGTGTATTTTAATGTGAATAGTGTCCTGCGTGTTTTGTATATATTGTGTGTTGTGGCCTGAAAATGCATAAGTGTAACATGTGGGTAGTGTGCAGCGTGGGATAGCATAGGGTAAGAAAGTGTTAATGTTCGGGACTAGCCCATAATGGGAGGGGCTTAGTGTTAGGTCAAGTGACTGTTTTCTGGGGAGTTAGGGCTGCATGTTTTGCAGCTGTTAAGATAGCTGCAACACATATGGGGATTGCCTAACAAACAGGCAATCCCTTCACATGTTGTGGCTGTCTAACAGACATGCAGCCGCGGGGACTTGAATATTTTATTCAAGCACGCCGAAGACACTCGGTTAGTACCCGAGCATGCTCAGATAGCACCTTATCCCAGCACGTTCGCTCATCACTAGTGCCAATCTCTCCGCACATATCAATCGGAGATTGATGTACTTTCTTAGTATCTATAATACATAATGTAAATGAAATACAAGAGAGGCCAATGATCAATACTACTGACATCGCACAGATTGCACCCTGGACTCATTCTCCACTAACATACCTCCATTTATTGTATAGTAAGTGCCTTCTCACAACACACTGTACCCGGCGTCACCTCCGCTAATTTATGGACTAATTGCCCACTATAACCTTTACTAGCCTATTAACTTAACCTATATTTAAAGAGCAGATCCATATGAGTGCTTCCCTTAATTATTTCTATACCCTATACGACAATGCCGAGTATAGTAAGAAAACAACGTTAGCCTTTCCTATAGTGTTCAGACCCAACGTCAATTGTTTTCTATTTTTTTTTTAACTATTTCACAGCAAGGAATTTATAATCTGCAACACTATTCTTGCTTTTGAAAATAACCCCACTCCTTGAGAGTATTCCTTTGCCCTGATGCTTCCCGCTGTTATCCAAATGTGTCCATATCCTGTAGTAAGGGATATAAATAATAATAATCTTTATTTTTATATAGCGCTAACATATTCCGCAGCGCTTTACAGTTTGCACACATTATCGTCGCTGTCCCCGATGGGGCTCACAATCTACATTCCCTATCAGTATGTTTTTGGAATGTGGGAGGAAACCGGAGAACCCGGAGGAAACTCACGCAAACACGGGGAGAACAAATTGATTAAGCCCCATATGTTAATTTAATTCCCGTCCCAAACCCAGATAAAAACCTCACAAAATAAGATTCCTAGAATTTTTGCACCCCTTGATGTCAATCATCTCGTATGATGATGGCTAAATACTAAAATTTATTCGAAAACCATATAAAGCTAGTTGGTTATCAATAAATATACTTGGATCATAGAAAGGAAAGCTTTTAAACAGGATTGTATAGTTAGTCACATATATATTTTCTAAGTAAGCGAACCAGCCTCATCAGGTCTAGGAGTCCAATTTTTCCCCTCCCCATCCCATGATGAACCATTTCATTAAAAAGTGTGTGTAAGTGTACGGGGAGGACTCTGGAGCTGATCCCACTGAACATAAGGCAGATACCGGCTGCGCTTCATAGCTGGCATCTGCATTTAAGAGCAGCAATTGGAGCAAGCTCGGATAGCAGCTGTTAACCTGTTAGATGCCACTGTTGATCACTGACAGCGGCATTTTTGAAATGCTTCTTGGGTTTCCATTTCAGGTGGCCAATGCCATCACTCCCCGCAACTCGATGCCAGGGCAGCATGGGCCTACTTCGTAGGGGCGCCATGTTGGTACCCTAATGAAGCCTTTGTCTGGCCTTCGTAGGAAACTATGATTAGGACTATTTACTGAATATTGAAGTAATGTATATAATAGCAATGATCACAGGTTCAAGTCCCTAATGGGAACAAAAAAAATGATTTTAAAAATACATATAAAAAAATGGGAACAAAAAAAGATGATTTTAAAAATACATATAAAAAAATGGGAACAAAAAAAGATGATTTTAAAAATACATATAAAAAAATGGGAACAAAAAAAGATGATTTTAAAAATACATATAAAAAAATAACAAAGATAGTAAAAATAATATATCTATATGTATAATATATATATATATATATATATATACACACACATATATATATACTGTATATATGTATAAATAAATATATATATATATATAATATAACTATATATATGTATATATCGTACAACTGCATATTTGGTATCCATAAAAGTCCAGTGTATCAAAATATAGAATTATTTAACAAGTACAAGAAATTAGAAAAGGAAAAAAAAATTGAAATATCAGAATTGCTGTTTTTCGGTCACGGCACCATACAAATAAAATAAATGCAATAAAAACGCATGAAAAGACTCAAAATGGTCACAATGAAATCTACTACTCAGCACAGAAAAAACAAGGCACCATACAGCTCCACCAACAGAAAAGTAAAATTAAAGTTCTAAGACTTGAAAAATGGCAACACAAATCAAAAAGAATTTTTTACAAAGTTCCCAAAAAATTTTTTTAAGCCATTTAAATAGTAAAACATTATGCATTGTTGTTATCGCCGTAAATGTACTGACATTGAGATTCACACACAATAAATGCCATAAAAATGAAACTCAGTAAGAAATTACAGAATTGTGAGGTTTTTTTTTTTTTTTTTTTTACAAAATTGGAATTTTTTTCCCACTTGTCAGTAAATTATATGTGTAAAATGAATTATATCAATCAAAATTACAATTCTTTCCGCAAAAAAAACCCAAACCCTGATACGGCTGTAGACCGAAAAATAAAAAAAAATTATGGCTCTTTGAAAAAGGAGTAAAGAAAAACAAAAGTGGAAAATAAAAATTGCTTTCTTTAGTGCTTAATAATGTGTGCTCCATATATTGTGAAATTTGATGATCAACCGCCCTTGAAATGATATCTGTCACATACATGTATTTGGAAGGCCGCTGACTCTTTGTATGGCATTTCCATCCTGCCATAGGGCATTTATCGTCTGCCAGTCACTTCCTCTCCTTTACTAAACATTATGTATGGCACCTCCAGCTGGAGCACGCTCATGCATTGACCGTCACCAACTGGATGCTTCACCCAGGCGTACTATTATACCTGTCGACATCAGGAGCATGCTCAGGCAGGGAATAGTCCCAGTTACTGCCATGTTTCAGTTGCTATAGCACTTTTTTGGAGGAAAAAAATGACATTTTTGGGTAATAATGCTAATAATTTTGTTGTTTTTCATTTCGCAATAAGTTGTGTGAAACAAGAGTGACCATTTAATAAATATAGTACGACATCTATGTGCTCTGATTATTTCTATACATATAATTTTAGGCATGCCTATATGGAATTGGTAATGGGCATAACATCTAATACGTATAAATGTAATGTCCAGATGGCAAAATTCAGAGAAATATACTGTACATTGACATCCAATAGGTTATTTCATCTGTACTCTGAATATTAAACTGCAACCTCTTCTCCCCCCAAAAAAAAAAAAAAATGTAAAGAGATGGACATACTGCCCACATTCCTGATTAAAGAAGCAAGTTTAACATTATGTGGGGCAATGTGAACTGTGATGTATAATGTGAATTAGGATATGCGTTAAAAGTGTTAGTAATATTGATAATCTGTGTAGTTTGACATTAGGGATAGTGAGAGTTAAGGTTTTGGACGTAAGAGGACCTAAGATGAAGGGAAAGTGACAGTATTCCTGTCAGGAAGGCAGATAGAGCCTGGAGTCGGTAGAAAGAGGTTTTAAAGTCCAGTGTGTGCAATGCCACATTCTGGGGTGTGCCTGAGGTAAGAGGAGACTGAAGAAAGAGATAGCGAGATCTGGAGCAGAGTGACTAAGAGACAGAGTGATTTACCATAGAAGGGTCCTGGTAGAGTATGCCTAGCAGAAAGATCCAAAATTTATAACTCTTGAAGGTAATAGGCCTAGACAGGACTGAGTATGTTGGCGGGTCAGCATCAGGGGAGATAAGTACCAGCCATACAAGCACCCCAAGGGGAGAGAAGGCATGGAACTGCGGGACGAGTACATGACTCTTTCTAAACAGGGTTGTAGTGTCAAGCTGGTTTGTGGTGAAGTAGTGAGAAACAGTGGAAACAGAGGACAAGTAGAGAGAGTAAAAGGTAAGGTGAAGATAGAGAACAAGTAGTGAGAAACAGTGGAAACAGAGGACAAGTAGAGAGAGTAAAGAGGTAAGGTGACGATAGAGAACAAGTAGTGAGAAACAGTGGAAACAGAGGACAAAGAAGAGAGAGGTAAAGAGGTAAGGGGAAGATAGAGAACAAAGAGAAAAGAAAGAAGGAAACTGTGTGGAAAATGCATTCATTTGTAAAGGAAATGTCCACAAGACTGTGTACCCGCTCTCTCTTGTATATATATTTCCTACCAAGTTACCGTTTAGTAAAGAGTTTATTTTTGACTGGTGGTCTTCCTCATTGAACTGTGAAACATCTGGTCCTGTCAAACAAGCAACACTGGTTATATATGGCCTGCATGGACGTAGCACCCTCACAGAAAAAGTCCACACAAACAGCCTGGACCCCTATCTTCATGTAAAGTGTCGGGGCGCGATAGACAAGTCCCTCACCCACGGCTTCCTCCCATAGCTGCATAGATACATAGCTATCTGCCTTTTCACTGGCCATCAGACAAGTGCTTAGACATTTAGATATATGAATGTTTTAAGGGGGAGAAGGAATGAGCAGTTGGCACAAGTGTGGCAGAACAGTTGCTGTGGCACTGCGTGGCACTGAGTGCCATTTCTTTACGCTTCTTCCCCCCACCCCAAGTTTGCTAACACAATGCCGATTTAATTAGCCCGTTATCTCCCGGTGCCAGCTGCTACCGCTAACATTGTGCATCCACCAGAGAGAAGGCACGAGGTACCCGGCAGTGAGAACGAGGCGCAAAAATAGAGAACGAGTATGGGAAACATAAGGGAAATGATGGAGAAGAAAGGTGGGAGGGGGCGACAAATAGCAGATGAAAGAGGGTCAGAGCTATAAATAAAAAAGGACATGGGAGAGTGACATCTCCAGATTGTCTACGTTGATTCTAAGGAATGTTCTATGGATACAATCATAAAGCCATTTAATCCTATGGAATAGGAATAGAAAAAAAAGTCAAAATCTGTCTGCACGTGTCAAATATGAGACCTTAATGAACCAATGTCCATTCCCCTGTCTATAGCACATTAGCTTATAGGAGAAAACATCTTTTGGAAATAACGTGCGGTGTTATGACTCATATTCCTGGAGGCTCCGAGACTGCTGCCAGTCTACACCTGCAACTGTAATAAATCTCCATAGCAAAACTGGAAAGAAAACTGCTTTACAGAAGAGAAAAAGGGTCAGAATTTATTTATTCACAGTCAGGAACTCCTATTTGTTCCAGTTCTTTATGCATTTCATTTTCTATATGTACTTTATTGTCATTTCCATCATCATCAGTCTCCTTTTTATGTAACTTCACAATGATCTGGATAATTTAGCTCTCAGACACTGAAATATTAAAGATGAATATAGAACAGACCCTCGGGTATTTAGGAAGTCCATACAAATTAGATGAAAGTGCGTCTACTATCTATCTAAGGCCTCATTCACGTGTCCGTGAAAAAAATGGTACTGATATCGTCATCAGTGGTTTGGATCAGTGTGTCATCAGTGTTAACTCTGCGTGTCCGTTATTACCATCCCCGATATGGCTGTCGAAAGAAAAAAAAAGTTATGGCTCTTTGAAAAAGAAACTGGTAACATACATAATATCCTATACATATAAATGTAATGCCCAGATGGCAAAATTCAGGGAAATATACATTGACATCCAATAGACTATTTGGATCAGTGTTTAGTCTGTGTGGCCGTTATTACCATCAGTATTTTGGATCGGTGTATCATCAGCTTTTGATTTGTGTGTCCGTTATTACCATCAGTGTGCCTTCAGTGTTTTCTATCAGTGTTTGGTCTATATGTCCATTATTACCATCAGTGTGCCATCAGTGTTTTGGATCAGTGTTTGCTCTGCATGTCCGTTATTACCATCAGTGTGCCATCAGTGTTTTGGATCAGTGTGTCATCTGTGTTTGGTCCATGTGTCCGTTATTACCATCAGTGTGCCATCAGTGTTTTCTATCAGTGTTTGGTCTGTATGTCCGTTATTACCATCAGTGTGCCATCAGTGTTTACCATCAGTGTTTGGTCTGTATGTCCGTTATTACCATCAGCAGGGCCGGCTCCAGGTTTTTATGGGCCCCGGGCGAAAGAGCCTCAGTGGGCCCCTTTAACACAGACCACGATTCATGATGCACAGATACTGCAGAGAAATATGGGTATAGTACAATGCCAAACACTTCACTTCTTCCATTACATGAGTGATATCTATTGTAAATTGTACAATAGCTCAAAAACCACCAAATCCTCACAGCGCACAGTACAGACTGGACAGTATAGTCCTTCATACAATATTATGGGCACCACATAGTCTCCCCCTCATCACCCATATAATACCCCATGCAGGATGTTACCCCCCATCCCCCATATAATGCTCCATACAGAATACTGGACCCAATATAATGCTCCATACAGGATACTGGTCCCCATATAATGCTCCATACAAAATAAGGAGCTCTCCTCTGCGCTGTGCTGCGTTCTGCACTGTTACGACTCAGGAAAGGGCGCTGTGGAAAGACTCCCCATCATCATCATTGCCTGCCCATCATCATCAATGCCTGCCCATCATCATCATTGCCTGCCCATTATCATCATCATTGCCTCCCCATCATCATCAATGCCTGTCCATCATCATCATTGCCTCCCCATCATCATCAATTCCTCCTCATCATCATCATTGCCTGCCCATCATCATCAATGCCTGCCCATCAACATCATTGCCTCCTCATCATTATCATTGCCTGCCCATCATCATCAATGCCTCCCATCATCATCATTGCCTGCCCATCATCATCAATGCCTGCCCATCATCATCATTGCCTCCCCATCATCATCATTACCTGCCCATCATCATCAATGCCTGCCCATAATCATCATTGCCTCCCCATCATCATCATTACCTGCCCATCATCATCAATGCCTGCCCATAATCATCATTGCCTCCCCATCATCATCAATGCCTGCCCATCATCATCAATCATCACTGCCTCCTGTTGTGAATGTTTTGGAAATGAATTCTGAGCAGAAGCTCCCTCTGGTGGTTACAAACAGTACTGAACCATTCAATGAGGATTGGCAATCAGGAGTCACAGAGTGGCTTGATATAAGGGAGGTTCCCTCCCATCATGGTTGCCGGTGATCAATTGTTCTTGTCTCAACTGTGGTTCCTGGTTCACTTGGAAGCTTGCTGAGTCTTGCCTCTTCTTCTGCTTTCAGATAAGATATTTTCTGTTTTTGTTTTTTGTGCTTACCATTTGCATATTTCTCTGCATTTCTGTGAGGTTAGCCAGGTCCTCCCCCGGGGGACTTGGGCTCCTCTCAGTTCCGCTGGAGCCACTGTTATTTGTTCATTTGCCTTTTCCAGTTTTTTCAGTGGCTGCAGCTTAGTTTTGTTACACCAGAGAACTGATTTAGGTGGTAGAGGTCGTGTGATCTCAGGTGTTTCTGCAATCAGTAGCGTTGGCATTTTTTAGGGTTTTTTTGGATTGCAGTGAGTATCCTTTCTATCCTTTTCTGTCTAGGCAGATTGGGCCCCAGCGTTTGCTTATACTATTTTCTGTCTGTGTCTGTATTTCCTCTTGTCTAACCGCCATTACATGTTTGGGGGCTTCCTATGTTCTTTGGGGATCTGCTCCGGGGCAGATAACTTTCCTCTTTCTATCTTTAGGTGTAGTTAATCTCTCAGGCTGTGACGAGGCGTCTAGGACCAACGTAGGAACGCTCCACGGCTGCCTTTAGTTGTGGTGGTTAGTCAGGGTACTGCAATCCAATAGATTCCAACCTCTCTGGTGTTTTGCCGTTTTTGCCTGCTCTCCTCAGCTACCAAAACATAACAGTATCACCGGTCAAACTGAAAATTGTATGTTACTCACAGAAGGGAAAAATAGTGTGGAATGAAAAAAGTTGTCAGAGTTGTCAGAGATTTTTTTTTTCTGTTTCTTGCATTTTTTCCCTCTTTTTCTCTGGGTGCTGAGGAGGATTTTTTTTTTCTCTCAATGGAGCTTGCACAGCTGTCTGGCCGTGTGGATCAGCTTGCCTCTGAGGTTCGGAGTATTGCTGTCTATCTTGCTGGGTTGCCGGTTGTGGAACCTAGGATTCCCATGCCAGATTTGTTTTTGGGAGATCGGGCCAAATTTCTGAATTTCAAAAATAACTGTAAGTTGTTTTTTGCCTTAAAACCTAAGTCCTCAGGGAACGCAGCACAGCAGGTTCAAATTGTTATCTCTCTCCTGCGCGGCGATCCTCAGGATTGGGCTTTTTCCCTGACACCTGGGGACCCTGTTTTGAGTGATGTTGATGCATTTTTTCTGGCTCTGGGGTTATTGTACGATGAGCCTAATGTCACTGATCAAGCTGAAAGAACCTTGTTGGCATTAAATCAGGGGCTTGAGGACGCTGAGTTATACTGTCAGAAATTCCGAAAATGGGCAGTCCTAACCAAATGGAATGCTGATGCTTTGGCAGCCCTTTTTCGGAAGGGGCTGTCAGAGAATGTAAAAGATGTTATGGTGGGTTTCCCTGCTTCCTCTGGTCTCAATGATTCTATGTCATTAGCGATTCAAATTGACAGATGTTTGCGTGAGCGTAGAGGTATGCGTGGAATAGTGTTGCCTTGTGAGCCAGCTTCTGAAACCATGCAGTGTGATAGAGTGGCTTCTGGCGCACAGCGTCATGAGTTTCGAAAATGCAATGGGTTATGTTTCTATTGTGGTGACGCCTCTCATGCTATTTCTGTCTGCCCTAAGCGGGGAAGACGTTTTGCACGCTCAGTTGTCTTGGGTAGTGTTCAGACTAAATTTCTGTTGACTGTTACCCTGATTTGCTCCCTGTCCACATTTTCTGCTCAGGCTTTTGTTGATTCGGGAGCAGCTATTAACCTGATGGATTTTGATTTTGCCAAACGTTGTGGGTTTCCCTTGATACCCCTACGGAAGTCTATTCTCCTACTGGGGATTGATTCTACCCCTTTGGCTGAGAATAAACCCCAGTTTTCTACTCAGGTGATAATGAGGGTTGAACCTGATCATCAGGAGAGTTGCAAATTTTTGGTACTGTATAATCTGCATGACATTATTGTACTAGGTTTCCCTTGGTTACAGTCTCATAATCCTGTTTTGAATTGGAGATCTGTGTCTGTGACCAGTTGGGGCTGTCAATGTGTTAATGCCAACACTCCTGTTTTTTTCTGCCTCTCCCCAGTCTCAGGAAGTTCCTGACTTTTTGACTGATTTTTCTGATGTGTTTAGCGAAAGTAAATCTGCATCCTTGCTCCCCCATAGGAGCTATGACTGCGCTATTGAATTAGTGCCTGGTAGTAAATTCCCTAAAGGTCGCCTTTTTAACTTGTCTGTACCTGAACATGACGCTATGCGGTCTTATATCAAGGAGTCATTGGAGAAGGGTCATATCAGACCATCCTCTTCACCCTTGGGTGCCGTTTTTTTCTTTGTGGCCAAAAAGGATGGTTCATTAAGGCCGTGTATTGATTATCGTCTCTTGAACAAGATCACTGTGAAATATCAATATCCGCTACCCTTGATTTCTGACCTGTTTTCCAGGGTGAAAAGTGCTACTTGGTTTACCAAGCTTGACCTCAGGGGGCGTATAACCTTATTCGCATTAAGCACGGGGATGAATGGAAGACGGCTTTTAATACCCCAGAGGGGCATTTTGAGTACCTAGTGATGCCCTTTGGGCTCACTAATGCTCCTTCCGTCTTCCAGTCCTTCATGAATGACATTTTCAGGGATTTTGTGGATAAATTTCTGATTGTTTATTTGGATGATATCTTGATTTTTTCCAATGACTGGGACTCTCATGTGAAACATGTTCGGACTGTGTTCCTGTCACGCGGTCTTATGATATGTGTACGATGTCAGTAAACTATTCTTAAAAAACAACACTCTATACAACATATAGATTAGCAACATCAGCATGTAAATATAGAATAGATTTACCTGACACGATATCCGTTGAACTCAGGGTTAATCTTGAGGACTTGATACACTGTCACAGGAAAGAGGAGGACCGGGGGTCTAACCTGACCCTAAACTGGGGTCCTAACTAATCCCTCACCTTGGAGGTACTGATAATGGTTCAGAGGTCCAAGTCTCCAGCCTAACCCTGTCTCCTATCAGTCCCTGAACCCTGTAATCAGTCCTAAGAAGGATACTGATTACCACCAAAGGGATATGGGCTGATCTCTGCTAAATACACAGATTAGACATATAAGACAGACTGGAGAAAACACAGACTTGCATACACACTCAAACACAGAAGGAACATAAATGATCTGGGATATTAAACTCTAAGCAAGGTGAGCTTAAAACAACTAAGGAGCTCTTTAACTTAAGTCTATACAGATACAATCCTATCTGTGGTCTGCATGAAGAATTTCACTGGCAACTCCCAACACAGACAACCAGAGATTTAAA
Organism: Oophaga sylvatica; assembly: GCA_033576555.1. Classification (NCBI taxonomy): domain Eukaryota; kingdom Metazoa; phylum Chordata; class Amphibia; order Anura; family Dendrobatidae; genus Oophaga; species Oophaga sylvatica. The sequence continues at coordinate 23,399,389 of JARQOD010000009.1, read as the reverse complement.
GGAAACCAATCAACAAATAATTAATTGCAGCCGGGAGAAACTGCACCCAGTCCCAGAACTGAGCACAGACAGAATTAACTCCCTAACTGCCAAACACAAAGAAACAGCAACTCAGCTGTGAGAAGTCAGAATGTGCAACCGCGACGATCTTCGTGGCGATGCACACATGACAGTACCCCCCCTTCTACGAGGGGCCTCCGGACCCTCAGGGCCAGGTTTGCCCGGGTGAGTTCTGTGGAAGGTCCGCACCAAACGATCTGCGTTAATGTCAGACGCAGGAACCCACGTCCTCTCCTCTGGACCATACCCCTTCCAATGCACCAAGTACTGAAGGGACCGGCGATTCAGACGTGAGTCAATGATCTTTGACACTTGAAACTCCAAGTTACCATTGACCACCACTGGAGGAGGAGGTAGAGGTGATGGTATGACTGGTGCCACGTACCTCTTAAGTAATGACTTGTGGAACACATTATGAATTTTAAACGTAGGAGGGAGGTCCAGACGAAATGCCACAGGATTAATTATGGAACTGATCCTGTACGGCCCGATGAATCTGGGGCCCAGCTTCCAGGAGGGAACTTTAAGTTTTATATTCCTGGTAGACAACCATACCAGATCGTTCACATTAAGATCTGGACCAGAAACTCTCCTCCTATCAGCCATACGTTTATAACGGTTCCCCATAGCACTCAGATTATTCAATACACCTCTCCACACTGAAGCAAGTGACGACGAGAAACGCTCCTCCTCAGGAACCCCAGAAGGGCCCCCCCCATTGAATGTACAAAACTGGGGGTGAAAACCATATGCCCCAAAAAACGGGGACTTACCAGTGGACTCGCTCCGCCTGTTGTTAAGAGCAAACTCTGCCAGAGGCAAGAAAGAAGACCAGTCCTCCTGGTTCTCTGAGACAAACACCGAAGATAAGTCTCTAGGCTTTGATTCAGACGCTCTGTCTGACCATTGGTCTGCGGATGAAAAGCCGAGGAAAATGACAATTGCATCCCCCGACGTAAACAAAATGCCCTCCAAAACTTGGACACAAACTGAGACCCCTATCTGACACCACATCAGAAGGCAACCCATGAAGTCTCACAATCTCCCCAATGAACACCTGCGCCAGAGTTTTAGCATTAGGGAGGGCAGGAAGAGCAATGAAATGTGCCATCTTACTGAACCTGTCAACAACCACCAGTATGACAGTCTTCCCTGACGACTGAGGAAGGTCCGTGATGAAGTCCATAGACAAATGAGTCCATGGACGCTCCGGAAGTTTCAAGGGTAAGAGGGTCCCAGACGGACGGGTATGAGGGGTCTTAGAGCGAGCACAAACCCCACAGGACGCGACAAAAGTTAAAACATCTTTATTAACGTTAGGCCACCAAAACCGGCGAGAAAGGAGATCTAAAGTAGCCTTACTCCCTGGATGTCCTGCTAAAGCAGAATTATGATGTGCCTCAATAACCTTTTGTCTCAACTGATTTGGGACAAACAGTCTCCCTGGAGGTCCTGCAGGGGCGTCCCCCTGAGCCTCTAACACCTCCTCCTCAAGCTCAGAACATACAGCCGACACTACCACCCCCTCCTGAAGGATAGGAATCGGGTCATCCATTCTCCCGGCCCCTGGGAAACTGCGAGACAAGGCATCCGCCTTAACATTCTTAGATCCAGGGCGATAAGTGACAACAAAATTAAACCTGGTAAAAAACAACGACCATCGAGCTTGTCTGGAATTCAGACGCTTAGCAGATTCCAAATACAGCAGGTTCTTGTGATCAGTAATGACGGTGACCGGGTGGACTGCCCCCTCCAAAAAGTGACGCCATTCTTCAAAAGCCAACTTAATGGCCAAAAGTTCCCTATTGCCGATATCATAATTCCTTTCAGCGGACGACAATTTTTTAGAAAAGAAAGCGCACGGATGCCATTTACCAGGGGACGGACCCTGGGACAATATTGCACCCACCCCTACGTCAGACGCGTCCACCTCCACAACGAACGGCTGTGATGCATCTGGTTGGATGAGAACGGTGCCGAAGCAAAACATTTTTTCAAAGAGGAAAAAGCTTGGCAAGCTTTGTCCGACCATTTAGAAAAATCCGTCCCTTTTCTTGTCATGTCAGTGAGAGGTTTGACAACAGATGAGAAATTACAAATAAATTTCCGGTAGTAGTTAGCAAACCCCAGAAAACGCTGCAGAGCCTTAAGATCCTCTGGCTGATCCCATTCAAGCACTGCTCTCACCTTTTCAGGGTCCATACGGAAACCGGAGGCTGACACCAAGAACCCCAAAAACTGAAGTTCCTGTACGGCGAATACACACTTTTCCAGTTTGGCGTATAGTTTATTGTCTCGCAAGATCTGCAACACCTGTCTCACATGCTCCTGGTGAGACACAAGATCTGGTGAGTAAATTAAAATGTCATCCAAATATACGACCACAAACAGCCCCACCAGATGACGAAAAATGTCATTAACAAAATGTTGGAATACTGCTGGTGCAGTAGTCAGACCAAAAGGCATGACAAGGTTCTCATAATGTCCCTCCGGCGTGTTAAACGCCGTTTTCCACTCATCCCCCTCTTTTATCCTAATCAGATTATACGCCCCCCTGAGATCCAATTTAGAGAACCATTTGGCGCCAACAATTTGATTGAAGAGATCAGGAATCAGAGGGAGTGGATACGGATCTCGAACAGTAATCCGATTAAGTTCGCGGAAATCCAAGCAAGGGCGTAGGCCTCCATCTTTTTTCTTCACAAAGAAGAACCCCGCGGCCACTGGGGAAGATGAAGGTCTAATATGCCCTTTGGCCAGACTTTCCGAAATATAATCTTTCATAGCCTGCCTCTCAGGACCAGAAAGGTTATATAACCTAGCTTTAGGTAACTTAGCATCAGGAAGTAAATTAATAGAGCAGTCATACACGCGATGAGGAGGCAACTCCTGACACCCCTCCTCAGAGAACACATCCCCAAAGTCCTCCAAAAAAGGAGGCAAAGTACTAGGCACGACCGCACTGATGACTGTGTTCATGCAGTTACTTTTGCAAAACTCCCCCCATTGGCTTATATCTCTGGACTGCCAATTAATCACAGGGTTATGTTTAACCAACCAAGGAAGTCCCAACACAATAGGAGTAGGTAGACCCTCCAACACATAACAAGATAATAGTTCCCTATGTATTGCCCCTACCCGAAGGTCAATGTTATGAACCTCATGAACAAAGCTACCTTGGCCGAGAGGCCTGGCGTCAATGGAGAATATAGGGATCGGTTTGACCAATACACTCAGATGCATACCTTGAGCCTGAGCAAACTGAGCGTCAACCAGATTAGCCCCGGACCCACTATCAAGAAGAACAGAAAATCTCTCCACTCTCGTACCAACCACCACCTCCACTGGTACAAGGAACTGAGAAGAACTAGCGGACGAAATACATACTCCCAGGTTGTCGTCCACCACACAACCTGGGATTAACAGTTTTCCGGCGACTTTTTGCTCAACAAGGCACGGGATGGACATCCCCCAACAAAATGTCCCTCTTTCCCGCAGAAGAAACACCTTCTAGTCCTGCGGCGTACCGCCAATCCCCTCCTACGAAATGATGTCCCTCCCAACTGCATAGGCTCCTCCGAACAGACAAGGGGAACCTCAACATAAGGGACTTTAGTAGTAAGTGGAGTAACAACAGGGGGCGGAGTTACCTCGCACCTCTCCCGGAGCCGTCTATCAGTACGGATAGCTAGGGCCATAGCAGCCTCCAGTGATGGAGGAGAATCATACTGAGCCAAAACGTCCTTTAATTTGTCAGAAAGCCCATGACAAAACTGGCTCCTAAGAGCTGGGTCATTCCACTGAGTATCTGTGGCCCATCTACGGAACTCAGAAGCAAATTCCTCCGCCGGACGATCTCCCTGCTGTATCTTACGTAATTTTGTCTCAGCAAGAGAGACCCGATCTGGGTCATCATATACCAAACCCAGGGCAGTAAAAAATCGATCTACTGACTGCAGAGCCGGGGATCCCGGAGGAAGGGAGAAGGCCCAGGATTGAGGGTCCCCTTGTAGGAGCGAGATAACAATTCCCACTCTCTGCTCTTCACTCCCTGATGATCGAGGCCGAAGCCGAAAATACAATTTACATGCTTCCCTGAAGGTAAAAAATTTGTCTCGCCCACCAGTGAACCTGTCCGGGAGAGCTACTTTAGGTTCAAATCTGGTTTGCTCCGAGGGAGACAAAACTTTGGACTTAATGTCCGTCAGCTCCATGGATAATCCCTGCAACTGCAGAGCCAGCTGGGCTACTGGATCCATGGCAACTGGAAATAATTTTATGGGCCAGTGAAAATGTCACGCGGTCTTATGATATGTGTACGATGTCAGTAAACTATTCTTAAAAGAACAACACTCTATACAACATATAGATTAGCAACATCAGCATGTAAATATAGAATAGATTTACCTGACACGATATCCGTTGAACTCAGGGTTAATCTTGAGGACTTGATACACTGTCACAGGAAAGAGGAGGACCGGGGGTCTAACCTGACCCTAAACTGGGGTCCTAACTAATCCCTCACCTTGGAGGTACTGATAATGGTTCAGAGGTCCAAGTCTCCAGCCTAACCCTGTCTCCTATCAGTCCCTGAACCCTGTAATCAGTCCTAAGAAGGATACTGATTACCACCAAAGGGATATGGGCTGATCTCTGCTAAATACACAGATTAGACATATAAGACAGACTGGAGAAAACACAGACTTGCATACACACTCAAACACAGAAGGAACATAAATGATCTGGGATATTAAACTCTAAGCAAGGTGAGCTTAAAACAACTAAGGAGCTCTTTAACTTAAGTCTATACAGATACAATCCTATCTGTGGTCTGCATGAAGAATTTCACTGGCAACTCCCAACACAGACAACCAGAGATTTAAAGGAAACCAATCAACAAATAATTAATTGCAGCCGGGAGAAACTGCACCCAGTCCCAGAACTGAGCACAGACAGAATTAACTCCCTAACTGCCAAACACAAAGAAACAGCAACTCAGCTGTGAGAAGTCAGAATGTGCAACCGCGACGATCTTCGTGGCGATGCACACATGACAGTTCCAGATTTTGAGAGAGAATGCTCTGTATGTGAAGGGATCAAAGTGTCTTTTTGGCGTACAGAGGATCTCATTTCTGGGATTCATTTTGTCTCCATCTGTTATTGAAATGGACCCGGTCAAGGTTCAGGCCATCTGTGATTGGGTCCAACCTACTTCATTAAAGGCTCTTCAAAGATTCTTGGGTTTTGCCAATTTTTATCGTAAATTTATTGGTAATTTCTCTGTTATTATTAAATCATTGACTGATTTGACCAAAAAGGGTTCTGATGTGGTGAATTGGCCTCCTGAGGCAGTCTCTGCGTTTCAGGAACTTAAGCAGAGATTCACTTCTGCTCCTGTTCTACGGCAGCCTGATGTTTCTCTGCCATTTCAGGTGGAGGTTGATGCCTCTGAAATTGGGGCAGGTGCCGTTTTGTCCCAAAGAGATCCAGAGACCTCTAAAAGTAACCCTTGTGCCTTTTTCTCTCTAAAATTTTCTTCAACTGAATGTAATTATGACGTGGGTCATCGGGAGTTATTGGCCATGAAGTGGGCTTTTGAAGAGTGGAGACATTGGCTGGAGGGAGCCAAACATCAGGTGGTGGTCCTCACGGACCATAAGAATCTGGTTTATCTGGAATCAGCCAAGCGACTTAATCCTAGACAGGCCAGGTGGGCCTTGTTTTTCACACGTTTTAATTTTGTGGTTTCCTTTCTTCTTGGCACTAAGAATGTTAAGGCGGATGCCCTCTCGAGGAGTTTCCTTGCGGACTCTCCTGAGTTATCTGATCCTGCTGTTATTTTGAAAGAGGGTGTAGTTCTTTCCGCCATCTCGCCCAATTTGAGACTGGCTCTGGAAGGGTGTCAGGAGGATAAACTCGAGCGCTGCCCTATTGGGAAATTGTTTGTCCCAGACCGGTGGAAAAAGAGTGTGATGTCTGAGATTCATTGTTCCGCGTTGGCCGGTCATCCCGGAATTTTTGGTACCAGAGACTTGGTGAGTTGGTCCTTTTGGTGGCCTACTTTGTCTCGTGACATCAGGGAGTTTGTGCAGTCCTGTGGGACTTGCTCTCGCTCCAAGCCTTGCTCTCGCTCTAGTGGTTTGTTGATGCCATTGCCTGTGGCCAAGAGACCATGGACCCATATCTCTATGGATTTTATTTCCGACGTCCCTGTTTCTCAGAGAATGACCGTTATCTGGGTGATTTGTGATAAGTTTTCCAAGATGATACATCTTGTGCCATTACCTAAGTTGCCTTCCTCCTCCGAATTGGTGCCTTTGTTCCTTCAGCACGTGGTTCGGTTACACGGCATTCCTGAGAACATTGTGTCTGACAGAGGAGTCCAGTTTGTTTCCAGATTTTGGAGGACTTTTTGTTCTAAACTTGGTGTTCAATTGTCTTTCTCCTCTGCTTTTCATCCTCAGACCAATGGACAAACTGAGAGAACAAACCAGACATTGGAGACTTATCTGACATGCTTTGTGTCTGCTGATCAAGATGACTGGGTCTCTTTTTTGCCTTTGGCTGAGTTTGCTCTTAACAATAGGGCTAGCTCTGCCACTTTGATGTCTCCATTTTTCTGCAATTTTGGGTTTCACCCTCGATTTTCTTCGGGACAGACGGAAGCTTCTGTCTGTCCGGGTGTTGACTCTGTTGTGGAGCGTATGCAGCAGATTTGGGACCAGGTAGTGGAGAGGTTGTCCCTCTCTCAGGAGAAGGCCCAGCGGTTTGCCAACCGGCATAGGACTTATGGTTGTCAGTTTAAAGTGGGGGACTTGGTCTGGTTGTCCTCAAGAAATATCCCTATGAGAGTTGCATCTTCTAAGTTTAAGCCTAGGTTCATTGGACCTTATAAGATCATGGAGATTCTTAATCCTGTTTCCTTTCGTTTACTTCTTCCAGGGACATTTAAGCTCCATAACGTGTTCCACAAGTCCTTATTGAAGAGGTTTGTCGAGCCAGTGGTTCCTATGACTGTGCCTCCTGACCCTGTTTTGGTTGAGGGCAATCTGGAGCATGTGGTTGAGAAAATATTGGATTCTCGTTTTTCTAGACGGAAAACTCCAGTATTTGGTTAAGTGGTGAGGTTATGGTCAGGAGGACAATTCTTGGGTGTTTGCTTCGGACATCCATGCTAGGAGACTGATCCGTGCCTATCACCGAGCTCATCCTGACCGACCTGGTTGCACAAATGAGGGTTCGGTGACCCCTCCTCAAGGGGGGGGGGTACTATTGTGAATGTTTTGGAAATGAATTCTGAGCAGAAGCTCCCTCTGGTGGTTACAAACAGTACTGAACCATTCAATGAGGATTGGCAATCAGGAGTCACAGAGTGGCTTGATATAAGGGAGGTTCCCTCCCATCATGGTTGCCGGTGATCAATTGTTCTTGTCTCAACTGTGGTTCCTGGTTCACTTGGAAGCTTGCTGAGTCTTGCCTCTTCTTCTGCTTTCAGATAAGATATTTTCTGTTTTTGTTTTTGTGCTTACCATTTGCATATTTCTCTGCATTTCTGTGAGGTTAGCCAGGTTCCCCCCCGGGGGACTTGGGCTCCTCTCAGTTCCGCTGGAGCCACTGTTATTTGTTCATTCGCCTTTTCCAGTTTTTTCAGTGGCTGTGGCTTAGTTTTTTTACACCAGAGAACTGATTTAGGTGGTAGAGGTCGTGTGATCTCAGGTGTTTTTGCAATCAGTAGCGTTGGCATTTTTTAGGGTTTTTTTTGGATTGCAGTGAGTATCCTTTCTATTCTTTTCTGTCTAGGCAGATTGGGCCCCAGCGTTTGCTCATACTATTTTCTGTCTGTGTCTGTATTTCCTCTTGTCTAACCGCCATTACATGTTTGGGGGCTTCCTATGTTCTTTGGGGATCTGCTCCGGGGCAGATAGTTTTCCTCTTTCTATCTTTAGGTGTAGTTAATCTCTCAGGCTGTGACGAGGCGTCTAGGACCAACGTAGGAACGCTCCACGGCTGCCTTTAGTTGTGGTGGTTAGTCAGGGTACTGCAATCCAATAGATTCCAACCTCTCTGGTGTATTGCCGTTTTTGCCTGCTCTCCTCAGCTACCAAAACATAACAGCCTCCACATCATCATCATCACTGTCCTCCCCCACCTCCATCACACATACAGCACCACACACAGACAGCACCGCAGCACACCAGCACTCTCTCACATACACACACACACAAAGCACCGCACTACATACACACACACTGATACACACATCTCACCTGTCCGGCAGACGCGCGCTCTCTGCCACAGCCGGCCACTGAATGATGACGTCATTCAGCGGCGCTGCTGTGAAAGGAAGCGCCGGCGTCCTGCAGGCGCCCCCTGGAGTCCGGAGCTGCGGTAGCGGAGGCACGGGGAGAGGTGAGTATTGCGCCGGCTGCTGCCATGGCCCTGAGCAAGCGGGGGGGCCCAGTGGCGGCGCTGGCACCGCTCTCATCCGCTAATGGGCGCCGGTGTGCCCGACGGCGAGTGGGCCCCCCCGCCTGCTCAGGGCCCCGGCACTTGCCCGGGTATGCCGGGTGCTGACGCCGGCCCTGACCATCAGTGTGCCTTCAGTGTTTTCTATCAGTGTTTGGTCTGTATGTCCGTTATTACCATCAGTGTTCCATCAGTGTTTTCTATCAATGTTTGGTCTATATGTCCATTATTACCATCAGTGTGCCATCAGTGTTTTCTATCAATGTTTGGGCTATATGTCCATTATTACCATCAGTGTGCCATCAGTGTTTTGGATCAGTATATCATCAGTGTTTGGTCCGTGTGTCCATTTTTACCATTAGTGTCATCAGTGTTTGGTCTGTTTTTACATCAGTGTTTCATCAGTGTTTGTCCGTGTGTCTGTTAAAGCTTTTGAAATCCTTTGCAACGTTAATTACGGACAGCACACGGATGGCAGTTGTAAGATATGCCTACACACGTTCAGTATTTGATCAGTATTCGGTCAGTATTTTACATCAGTGTTTGTAAGCCAAAACCAGGAGTGGGTGATAAATACAGAAGTGGTGACGTGTTTCTATTATACTTTTACTCTCATTGTTCCACTCCCGGTTTTGGCTTCCAAATACTGAGGTAAAAAACTCACCAAATACTGAACATGTGAATGTGGCCTCATTCATTGAGTTGCGCGCCTCTTAGTGAATTAGGCTCATCTTACTCCAGTTAAGACTGGCGTGGGCAACCATGTGTTACCACAGTCTAAAGTAAACAACACATTGATGCTGTGTAATCCTCTAGTGTCAATTGCCGACGTCTCAAATTGGATCTCAATTTTGGGTCATGTTCAAACAAATTATTGGATCTGTTGCAAAAATTGCTAGGACTGTTTCATTTATCTGAATCAGGCTATGTGCACACGACACCTTCTTCAGGTGAAATCCGCCTGAAAAAGCCCTGCAAGAAATGAGCATAAGGCACAGTGATATCAAAACAACACTGCCGTGCACATATTCATCTTTCGTTACATCTTTTAACCACTTCAAGGTTTGGAAATCTCGAGGTTAAAAGAAATGACCTGTTCATTCTTCGGACGGCTTTTTTTGGGTTCGCTCGTGAAGAGAAAACGCTATGGCGTTGCAAAAAAAGATGGCAAAGATGGCCAAGCTGCTTCACGAAAAAGACCAATGGTGTTTTCCTGAAGGAGCTTCACCGAGAAAAACTCTCCGCCTGCGCCGAAGATAAATGGGCGTCATGTACACATAACCTTAAGCTTGAAGAAATCCAGAAACGATCTGAATTCAGAAGTATATAATGGTGGCAGAATTTCAATTTGTATGAGTTTATCCTTACAGGTGCTATAGGCAGATGTTCAGTGGGATGTGCCTTCTTATACCACTGGACTTTGGTCACCAGACCTACGTGATAGCCCTGTCTAGTCCTGTTAGATTAGCCATGACTTGCTATGTTTCTCAGGTTGACAAGTAACATTTAACCTTCTGTCAGGAGGTAGTGCATATTTCACAATGATATAATTAATAAAGCTGAACGCTATGGTACCAATTCTGGCATAAAACACCCTAATAAGTTGCAATATTTTTGTGCGACTTGGATGTCTCGGATAGCTATGCCAATACGGGCATTCCAGTGACGGGACATGGTTGGGATGGGTTGTGTCTACGCCTGGTCATCAAATTCATGAAAAATTATGCCACTTTGTGGGCCTAACTTGACTGGACTACATTTGAGGTGATGTCATACACCAGCTAAAAGATGCACCTAATTCACTAAGCTGTGTACTACTCTTGATGAATGAGGTGCATCGTACTCCTGCTAGCCCCTTTTTTAATACTGGTGTCCACAACGGCAATCTTAATGACTTGACACCAATGTCCATCAAAGAAATGCAGAATGATTTTACATTGAAAAGAAATATACACACCAATAGGTCTCAAAGAGGTTGTCCACTACCTTTACATTACAGTCTCACTGTGTTTTTGCCCTGATGAAGAGGTTTGTAAACCTTAAAACGCGTTGGCGTAAAAAACCCGCAATCATACCACATCTCGGTCAATGACCGTATTTTGGACACTTGACCAGATTCCTCGTCCTATTGCTTCAAACCTCACTGGTGATCCTGCAGGAGCCTTCTAATGCTTTTTACAGGAGTTATGACTCTCACAACTCCATGAGATGAGCGGACTTCTTAACTTCCGACACCTTCTTACCAACAGATAAGACCCTATTTTTTGCTCCTTGCCTCTCCATTTTCTCCACTTTTACTTATACTAGAGGATAGAGGACTGCTCGGCAGAGGAGGAGGAGTTGGGAGAGATAGCTGCAGGCCCAATCATGGTTTGACCTACAGCAATTCAAAGTGTATGAGGCCCCCTACACAGGAAATGAGATTTGTTTGTATGTACAAGATCAATATAAAGGACTTGTGGATGGTTTTTATAAGGTATTACATAGAAGACCCAATACATTTACACAGACGAGAGCCTAAGGTTCTGCCCATACTTGCGTTAGTTCTTTTCCGACAAATTCACATTGCTCATTTTGATTCCACACTTAGTATTATTTCATTTAGTTTTTTTTTTACATGGCTCTGCAGATTTCTATGGCATTTTTTTGAACCAAAGGAAGAAATGTATTCAGCTGGATAAACTTTTGACTTTGTCACAAAAACTGCATCAAAAAAAATTTTGCAACCCAAATCATTTGAAAAACCAGAATGGAATATATTACCATAATATTCTTCGCAGCAAAAACAAGCAATAAAAAAAAACCAGAAAAATCTGTCTTATCCATTTAGTCAGAACTGGAATTGTCATATACGGTATGTCTAAGGGTCTGCAGATATATTATAAATGGAAGATCTAGACCCTAGACCCTTATAAATGTTTGGCCGTCATGGTATGCTTTCCTCTTGCTAGATAAAACAAGGTGGGTGAAACTGACCACAAATTTGATCCCAGGCTTTCACATTTACAACCTGGTCTGAATTTTTCATGGATAATCTACAGAGCGTTGCCCCACAGTGAAAGACTCAGCAAGTAAAATATTGGTTGAAACATAGACCAAAGCTAGCAAAGGGCTGTGGGCAAAAATATGTCGTGAAAACGTCTACGGATTCTCTAGCGATGTAAAATATACATACACATAGTCTTTTTGTGTTACATGTATTTTTTTTTAAATGTTGGCAAAAGTTCCCTTTTTCATATTAACATCTTTATTTAAAAAAAAGAGTAATCTTGCAATTTTCACACTGGCCACTGGGGCATTTGTAGACTTATACTATTTTTCAGCAGGATTCTTATCATCAGAGGCAGGATTACACAGACAGGAAACATCTCTATACACAGAGGATAACACAGGATCCAACAACCACAATAGACAATGTCACAACTTACCCTGCTCCCCCTCCCTATATTACATACTTTGATACAAAAGATAGGGTTGGGTGATTTTGTCTTTGTACATGTGTTGTTTCCTGAATCAATAGTAAGTTTGAGTGTAAAAAACCCCAGGGGGCCGGTGTGAAAATTGCAAGATTTCTATTTTTTATTTGTAATTTAGATTGTGATAAGTATATAAAAAACATTGCCAGATTTAAAAATAATGCATGTAACATGAAAACCTTTTAAAAAGGCATTACTCCTTGCTTATTCCCATAATCCTAAGTAACATAGGCAAAATACACTTCAAAATTCAATTATAAACATCATCTATGGTGGTGGGTGCCCCATAGAGGAAGTGATACAAGAAAGCGTGGTGGTTTAAAATAAATATTTTTATTTAACTTGTTAAAACCAACAATAGTGAACAGATTAAAAGGAATTTTCAAAAAATAAATAACCAGAGACCCAGTGACTGCGATACATTAATATGAACTTGTGGATACAGCTCTATCCTAGTTAAATTAATAGATAGCCTAATGATATACTTTGCCCTTTAAAGGAGGAGCATTCTCTAACTCCTTCATATAAAGTGCAATAATGTGCAAAAATATGCAAAGAAATAACCATATAATAAGCAACAATGTGCAAACAAAAGGCTATTTAATACACCCGCTACTGCAGTGTGAAGAGGATGCATGAGAACAGGTATCAATCACAAGCTGGTAGTGCAGCACCTGACAGATCGTGCACGGGGTTCACATGTAATCAGAATAAAGTGAAATCACCAATCTATACGGGGAATCATAAATATTATGTAATCCCACTTACATATAAACGTAGCACAATACTAGGCAGGATAAAGGAATCGCAGAAAGAGGTCTCTGAACGCCCAACGGGCACCGTTTCACCAAGTGGCTTCTTCCAGGGCAGGAGTGTGGGGTAGGTGTGAGAGGAGAAAGTATGAATAGCAGGCACTGCTCGGGGATAGGACGGAAGAGGTCCGGTGACTCGGTGTTAGCGCGCGCAGAAGGTAACACGTCCCCTGTCAAAACGGACTTCCGAGGTAGCGCTCCTGTGAAACCAAGTGGAACGCACCTGGATCACATGGTTAGAGCGCCCCCGAAGTCAGAGGGGCCGACGTACCCTGCGCGTGCGCATGAGTCTCAGAGGAGGCGTGTCCTAATGATGTAATGGATGATGCCTTGAAATAGGAGCGGCGATACAGCGCCGATGCAAAAAAGTAAGTGAGATGGATATCTCACCATGATGCACTAGACGTAAGGAGGCTTTAAATAAAAACAGCGACACAGCGCTCTTAAATATCTTAGTGACAATATCTCTAATAATAGTAAGTGCAGAAAAACATGAGGACATAATAAACGTAAATATATAACGATAAATATGTAACAGTTAATAAAGGGTTAATTACATAAAATACAAAGGGCAATGAAATAATATTAGTGACCATAAGTGAATATAAAAATAATGATAGATAGAATAAAATGCAATAGAATACAATAAGGTGCTAAGTGCATGGTGGGAAAAATGCAGATGAATCATAATGTGGACTATGAAGTGTCAATACTATATAAATATTTATAATATTTGTGTATACAGATATAGCACATCTGAAGGATTTTCCCATCATGGGGTGCTGAACAATCTAAACGGAAAAAATTGCACTGTATCAGCAATTAGGATACCTAAAGTGCTAAAGTGCAAACAGGGAGTGAGGAATAATAAATAATAATGAATAAGCACAGAATTCAATAAAATACGTGAATAAATTGTTAGCAGTTGTATCTCCAATTCTTCATATTATGAGCCTCCATCATTATCTAATAAGGAATTGTCATCAAAAAAATTACGGCCATCACCGGAATCCTCATCCAAACAGAGGACCGCCCTGTCAACAGGACCATCATCCAAGGGATCGATCCTCTCCACGGGAAGAGCAAGGAAGGACTCTTCACCAAAGCCATCATCAGAAAAAGGATGATAACACAGGATCCAACAATCACAATAGACAATGTCACAACTTACCCTGCTCCCCCTCCCTATATTAGATACTTTGATACAAAAGATAGGGTTGGGTGATTTTGTCTTTGTACATGTGTTGTTTCCTGAATCAATAGTAAGTTAGAGTGTAAAAAACTCCAGGGGCCGGTGTGAAAATTGCAAGATTTCTATTTTTTATTTGTAATTTAGATTGTGATAAGTATATAAAAAACATTGCCAGATTTAAAAATAATGCATGTAACACAAAAACCTTTTAAAAAGGCATTACTCCTTGCTTGTAGCTAGCATCTCTGCAGCTTCTAATCCAAGTACTACTGGAGGAGCAATCTCATCGTCATCTACCAATAATCCGAATTGAGGAAGAGAGAGACCGGTAGTGGGAGGATAATGAATGCTACTAAAGATGAGCGAGTATGCTCGCTCAGGTTTTCCCGAGCATGCTTGGGTGGTCTCCGAGTATTTGAAAGTGCTCGGAGATTTAGGTTCTGTTGCCGTAGCTGCATGATTTGCGGCTATTTGACAGCCGGAATACATGTGGGGGTTCCCTAACAAACAGGCATTCCTCACATGTATTCAGGCTGTCTAGTAGCCACAAATCATGCAGCTATGGCAACAAAAACTAAGTCTCCGAGCACTTCCAAATACTCGGAGACCACCCGAGCGTGCTTGGGAAAACCTGAGCGAGCATACTCGCTCATCACTAAATGCTACCCAATAACAGTTTATTAGAATACATACCATGCTTTTTGGGATACTGCAGCTGTAATGCCTTGCTCAGGTACATTGTTTTTCTGCATTTACATCGATCATATTATACTCTCTGGATTGTTGGTGGTCGCGAAGTGGCTAAAGATAGCTAAAACCCTGCATACAAGTAGGTTTTGTATACTCCTATTGCATGGGTGGCGTTCTGTCATGGGGTCTTTTGCACTTTTAAATCCTTAGATGGACTAAAGTAGATCCCATCCTGCCCAAGGCCCAATCAATAGGATCAATTACTGACTTACTGAGAAGCAAAAATAACTTCAGAAGCATCTGCGTGCAGACAAATTGCTGTTTTTCCTCCACAATAAAGGAGGTATTGCTCATGTTGGTGGTCCCTTGGATTTTGTTGGCCCTTAAAAATACTGGGATGCTCACATATGAAGCACAATCAGATGGCCATATCAATGGGACTGTGATCGAATTGCAATGCATGGACTGGCCAGTGTTTCTCCCGACCCGAACGTGACAACTTCGTATATTCCTATACAGCTATCACACTTGGGTCAGGAGACCTGCCGGCCAGTCTGTCTCAGTAAGGAGACCCGTTGGCCATTCCGTATCATCAAGGAGACCCGTTGGCCATTCCGTCTCAGTAAGGAGACCTGTCAGCCATTCCGTCTCAGTAAAGAGACCCGTCGGCCATTCCGTCTCAGCAAGGAGACCCGTTGGCCATTCCGTCTCAGCAAGGAGACACGTTGGCCATTCCGTCTCAGCAAGGAGACACGTTGGCCATTCCGTCTCAGTAAGGAGACCCGTCGGCCAGTGCATTGAGTTCCGATCTCAGTCTGATTTATACATCCGTCTGACTGCACCCACAGAGTGCACATGGTGACTCCAGCTCCAATATAATTTCTTAGTTTCATATGTCAGACATATGAATTTCATTTCTATTAGATATAAACCTTATTTCTGTTGCACATTTTCCAAGTCTCTAAGTGCCGCCGGCAATTCTGAACATCTGCACCACCCGCGCAGCAGGCAAAATGAAAAAGTGGAGGAAACTTTCCAACTACTGTAATTGTGTTCTTTTTAATGATCTTTTGCAATAAAAGAAAAAATCTTTATGGTTAATAACTTTATAAAATATCATGATTTTCATGTGCATATTGCTACATTCACAGCAGAATATAAGGGAGATTCACCGACATGTCAACATCTCCCCGTCTTTGCACAGTCTTCCTCCGGGTTCTCCGGTATCCTCCCACACTCCGGAGACATACTGATAGGAAATCTAGATTGTGAGACCCGATGGGGACAGTGGTGATGTCTGTAAGGCGCTGTGGAATATGATGGCGCTATATAAATAAGCATAATAAATAAAAATATATACAAATACATGATCCTGACTGTAGCCAGGGCAACCAGAATGAAGTCATGCACAATAGAAATAAACTTTATATCCAGTTACTTCTTGTTTATTTTATGACTAAACAGCTTTATATCTAAAAATATAAGATGAGCTCATCCTAAAAAAAAAAAAATCCCTTTTCACCAAAATGCAAATCAAGGATTTGCTGTGAAAGTTGAACCCAACTGATGAATAATAAGACAAGATAAGGCACAAAAATGCGACTTTTGGTGTTTTCACGCCATTCACACCCACTTTGTCAGAGCTGGGGTGGGACGGGGACATGATGGGGCATGGCAACAACCACACCGTCAAATTGTACTCTGGCAGAGGATTGATTAATTTGTTTTTTTGGGGAGTTTCTGGAGCAGAAATTGAGCGTAAACTCTCCGAATCCTCCTCAAAAAGTCAAAAACTTGGGAGTTTCCACTCACTTCAGCCCAAAAGCTGAGCAAAAAGAAAAGCTCTTACTTGTCTGCATGATAAAGCCTTCAAATACGCTTCAAATGTGGTTGGTAACCTCTTCCTGTTGGCTATGTGCACACAGATTTTTAAGGAGTTTTTGGAGCGGAAACCGAGCAGAAAGTCTACATATTCTGCTCCAAATCTCAAAATGTCTGCTCAATTTCTGCTCCAAAAACTCAGCAAAAAGACTTCAAATTCATGTATAAAAAAATCATTTTTGCAGTTGGGTTTCATTAGAAATGTTGCACCGTTTGACTTTTACAGGCTCTTTGATTCCATTGCACGTTCAACTTTTATGGGTCTGTGGTCATAAATCAACTAAGAGGAGCTCAGAAAAAGACAGATAAGAGTTACAAGCTATTGTTAAACTGTCAGAACGGGCTCACTAACAGATTCTCAGTTTACTCATTCTGCAGCCAGCCAATAGACCGTGAAACACAGAGGGTACAGAAGACAATGGTGCACAATTTTTAATGAAACCCAAATACAAAAATCGATCTTTAACCCCAAACAAGTGAATTTAAGTAAGAAAAGAAAATGGTTCATAAAGGTAACCTTCCAAACACCAAAGATAACTGTCAGTCAAAGGTTCTTTCTCCCATTCCCCTAAACACATGCATGCTCAAAGCAGCCGATTCTGCATGTGTTCTCAACAAAGACATCAGAGCATCTAGCAGTGACATCTCACAGGAGAATGAAAGGATCAGATATTGAAAATCCTCATACTCCATCCTTTTCTATTGTGACATCATAAACTCATAAAATGTTAGAGTTAGAAGGGACCTCCAGGGTCATCGTGTCTAACCCCCTGCTCAATGCAGGACTCACTAAACCATCTCAGACAGATGTCTGTCCAGCCTCTGTTTGAAGACTTCCATTGAAGGAGAACTCACCACCTCTTGTGGCAGCCTGTTTCACTCATTGATCACCCTCACTGTCAAAAAGTGTTTTTTTTAATATCTAATCTGTTTCTTCTCCCTTTCATTCCATTGCTTCTCATGGTTCCATGTATACATGAGAATAGTGATGATCTCTCTACACTGTGACATCCTTTCAGATATTTGTAGACAGCTATTAAGTCTCCTCTTAGCTTTCTTTTTTGCAAGCTAAACATTATCAGATCCTTTAACCGATCCTCGTAGGACATACTTTGCAGTCCGCTCACCATCCTGGTTGCTCTTCTCTGAACTTGCTTAAGTTTTTTAATGTCTTTTTTAAAAAGTGGTGCCCAGAACTGGACACAGTATTACAGATGAGGTCTGACCAAGGAGGAGTAGAGGGGGATAATGACTTCATGTGATCTAAACTCTATTACTGGTTGAAGGAGAGTTACGGGGTCCCAAAGTCCCCCCATTAGGTGATTGCCCAATCCCACTGAAAGCTGCAGGTTCAGCTGAGTCTTCTGTAATTTGTACCAAGGGATTCATTGTAATATTGTAATACAATATGTGATATGTAACTTTCTGCAGCACCAAGGTTAGAATTACCTCTAGAAAAAATACAACCTGTATGAAAAAGGGAATCTGCGAGAGTGAAAATTACAAATGAAAACAAATCTAACAACTCTGTATTCATATACGTAATTTGCACTAACGTGGGAATGAGGAAAGGCCAGAAGGAAGGAATTAGGATAGAAGGAAGGAATTAGAAGGTCAGAAGGAAGGAATTAGGACAGAAGGAAGGAATTAGAAGGTCAGAAGGAAGGAATTAGGACAGAAGGAAGGAATTAGAAGGTCAGAAGGAAGGAATTACAAGGACAGAAGGAAGGAATTAGGACAGAAGGAAGGAATTAGGACAGAAGGAAGGAATTAGAAGGTCAGAAGGAAGGAATTAGAAGGACAGAAGGAAGGAATTAGGACAGAAGGAAGGAATTACAAGGACAGAGGGAAGGAATTAGAAGGAAAGAAGGAAGGAATTAGAAGGACAGAAGGAAGGAATTGGAAGGAAAGAAGGAAGGAATTAGGACAGAATGAAGGAATTAGGACAGAAGGAAGGAATTAGAAGGTCAGAAGGAAGGAATTAGAAGGACAGAAGGAAGGAATTAGGACAGAAGGAATGCATTAGAAGGTCAGAGGAAAGGAATTAGGACAGAAGGAAGGAATTAGAAGGACAGAAGGAAGGAATTAGGACAGAAGGAAGGCATTGGAAGGACAGAAGGAAGAAATTAGAAGGACAAAAGGAAGGACTTAGGACAGAAGGAAGGAATTAGAAGGACAAAAGGAAGGACTTAGGACAGAAGGAAGGAATTAGAAGGTCAGAAGGAAGGAATTAGAAGGACAGAAGGAAGGAATTAGGACAGAAGGAAGGAATTAGAAGGTCAGAAGGAAGGAATTACAAGGACAGAAGGAAGGAATTAGAAGGAAAAAGGAAGGAATTAGAAGGACATGAAGGAAGGAATTAGGACAGAAGGAAGGAGTTAGGACAGAAGGAAGGAATTAGAAGGTCAGAAGGAAGGAATTACAAGGACAGAAGGAAGGAATTAGAAGGAAAAGGAAGGAATTAGAAGGACATAGGAAGGAATTAGGACAGAAGGAAGGATTAGAAGGACAGAAGGAAGGAATTAGAAGGCAGAAGGAAGGAATTAGAAGGACAGAAGGAAGGAATTAGGACAGAAGGAAGAATTAGAAGGTCAGAAGGAAGGAATTAAAGGACAGAAGGAAGGAATTAGAAGGAAAGAAGGAAGGAATTAGAAGGACAGAAGGAAGGAATTGAAGGAAAGAAGGAAGGAATTAGAAGGACAGCATGGAAGGAATTAGGACAGAAGGAAGGAATTAGAAGGTGAGAAGGAAGGAATTAGAAGGACAGAAGGAAGGAATTAGGACAGAAGGAAGACATTAGAAGGTCAGAGGAAGGAATTAGGACAGAAGGAAGGAATTAGAAGGTCAGAAGGAAGGAATTAGGACAGAAGGAAGGAATTAGAAGGTCAGAAGGAAGGAATTAGAAGGACAGAAGGAAGGAATTGGAAGGAAAGAAGGAAGGAATTAGAAGGACAGAATGAAGGAATTAGGACAGAAGGAAGGAATTAGAAGGTCAGAAGGAAGGAATTAGAAGGACAGAAGGAAGGTATTAGGGACAGAAGGAAGGCATTAGAAGGTCAGAGGAAAGGAATTAGGACAGAAGGAAGGAATTAGAAGGACAGAAGGAAGGAATTAGACAGAAGGAAGGAATTAGAAGGTCAGAAGGAAGGAATTACAAGGACAGAAGGAAGGAATTAGAAGAGAAAGGAAGGAATTAGAAGGACAGAAGGAAGGAATTAGGACAGAAGGAAGGAGTTAGAAGGACAGAAGGAAGGAATTAGAAGGTCAGAAGGAAGGAATTAGAAGGACAGAAGGAAGGAATTAGGACAGAAGGAAGGAATTAGGAAGGTAAGAAGGAAGGAATTACAAGGACAGAAGGAAGGAATTGAAGGAAGAAGGAAGGAATTAGAAGGACAGAAGGAAGGAATTGGAAGGAAAGAAGGAAGGAATTAGAAGGACAGAATGAAGGAATTAGGAAGAAGGAAGGAATTAGAAGGTCAGAAGGAAGGAATTAGAAGGACAGAAGGAAGGAATTAGGACAGAAGGAAGGAATTAGAAGGTCAGAAGGAAGGAATTAGAAGGACAGAAGGAAGGAATTGGAAGGAAAGAATGAAGGAATTAGAAGGACAGAATGAAGGAATTAGGACAGAAGGAAGGAATTAGAAGGTCAGAAGGAAGGAATTAGAAGGACAGAAGGAAGGAATTAGGACAGAAGGAAGGCATTAGAAGGTCAGAGGAAAGGAATTAGGACAGAAGGAAGGAATTAGAAGGACAGAAGGAAGGAATTAGGACAGAAGGAAGGCATTGGAAGGACAGAAGGAAGAAATTAGAAGGACAAAAGGAAGGACTTAGGACAGAAGGAAGGAATTAGAAGGACAAAAGGAAGGACTTAGGACAGAAGGAAGGCTTCAGAAGTCACTGGATGGTATTGCCCTTATAATGCCAAGAGAAGTGCACAATGGGGTCAATTCTAAATAGACTTTATATGAGGTTCAGCGATGGAGAAAAAATATTAAAATAAGAACAGAACCGCAATTGGGGACAGAAATAAGAGAACTGCTTATCAAAAGTTTTCCTGCCGGAATGCAACACATGAGTTCAAGTGAGAGATGACCTTTTGACACTTTATCATTTTCAGGTTCAAAATTCTGCACTGATTTTAATATATTTTTACATTGGTAGCTGTTCTGTTTCAGAGCTCCAATATCGCTTCAGTGGTAAATGTCGCTCTGCATTCAATGATTGACTGGCACATTGTCAGTCCGATTCTACTGAACTGGAGATTTTTTTTTCTCTATATTCTTTTTTTATCTACATAAAATAAAATTGAAAACAAAAGAATATTGATCTTTTATTGCTGTATGTCAGGAAAATGTATGCCATGGAAATTGCAATATATATATATTTATGCATACAGTATATACATACTGTATATATATATGTATATATAATCAAATATGAGATATTACATCTTACAATATATGTATTTGAAAAGATAACATTTTTATGTTGACATTTAAACATCAAGCATATTTTTTAATGAGGGGGTTAGAGGTGATATTCCCTAATTTAGTGGGTCCAGAGAGGTATAAGAAATAAAAATAAGCTATGCTCACCTACCTGACCAGTGTCACTCCTGTGCCCTCTGTCCTGTGTCCCCCACTGGAATCCTGCTCTGAGTGTGTCAAAGGTCGTCATAAGATTGCACTCCCAAATTATTCTGTCTCTCTGAGATTTGAAGTTACCTTTTAAGACAAGGGACCTCGAATCTCAAACAGACAGAAACATTTGAGAGTGCAATCTTATGACGACCTTTGACACACCAGAGCAGGAATGAATGTGTCGCATGGATTTATGTCTCTCTACATCAACTAACAAATGTGCTCCTCAGACCTTCTGGGGGCATCATAACCATGGAGCAGACCTCAATCACAAGACAATAAAACTCTCGCACTCTTTATCTATGAATTGTTCCAATATTTATGGCCACAGCACTTTTCTCCGTGTCCATACTGATAATTCTGCTTCACGTCACTTGTCTCATCAAATACATTATTCCTGTGCCCTGTTGTGTATAAATATGTGATTATTCAGATTTTGTATTAGTCTTTGCCTGATGAAGAGACCTGTGTAGTCTCGAAAAACTAGCAATTTGTTATCATCTTTTCATTTAGTCATTAAAAGGTATCAACCACTGAGGACTCTCAAATTTTAATATTTTTCTATCTACTGGCTAACACGGTACAAAGATATATATTTTTCCTACATCCTAAGCTACACACTTTTTCGTTAGCACTTGCCCCATTTTGAGTACAGATCAAAAAGTATCTAGAACACTTAATAAAAGTAGCACATGCCAGAATTCTGGCTCATTTTGAATAGTTAATCTATATTTTTATTCTATGTTATATCTATCTAACATGGTTGGAGCTGCGTACCAGGAAAACATAGTTCTGATATCATGTTTTAAGAAATGAATCAATATGACATTAAATGGTGACTGTCATTTTAGCAAACTTTGCATAAAACAATAGTACAAGCGAATAAATTAAACCTTGCAATACACCTTATCAGAGAGATGTAAAACTACTGAAATATGAATATAAAATAATAAAATATATATTTTATTACTTCAGCTAAAATATGATACAAAAAAAGAATGATAATAAGGGGAAAGACAAAAAATCAAAAAGTGGAAAGATACAATGCGAGAGATGTGCACCTTTCTCCCTTATGAGACACTTTTCCTTCTCACCATAACTCCTGAACTCACCATTTACTCAGAAAAATCATCTCAAATCCATTGGTCAAACCAAGACACATTGCCAGCTCATTAAAGTATCAGTTTATACCTTGTATATATCTCTTTGGAGAGGGGAGAGACTCAGCACAAAGTGAGACCAGACAGACACAGACAGACCCTGCTGCAGCTTTCAGCAATTATATTTCACTTTAGAGCTGGATGCTCAGCCACACAGCTCAGTATTATATTAGTGTGTAACAATCTTTCATGTTTCTGCCCTGAATGTGTGCTACACAAAAAGAACAGAAAGAATAACTCATGCCTGTGTATAAAGGGCATCATAGCAGACATCTACACTGATTACGTCAGAGACAATAGTACCAAAAAATGCAGTTATAAGTCCCAGTATATTTTATTATCATCCACACAATGATAAAGTGCTTATGTGCAATAAATAGGATAAATAATAACAACAGCAAGGACATAGGCATGAATGGTGCATACAAGCAATGAAAATCAATAAGGTGCAAGTGCCAACATTAAGACTTACATGTGGGAGAAAGTCCTGACCTCAGCCTGCCGCCCCAACGCACGTTTTGCCGTTCTTCGTCAGGAGGCGTGTGCACATAAGCACTTTATCATTGTATGGACGATAATAAAATATACTGGGACTTATAACTGCATTTTTTGGTACTATATGCACTTGAGCACTTTTATATATATGTATATTCTTGTGATTAATTATATGGGTTTTCCATTTTGTGACTTTACATTTGCACATTAATCTGCAGTTTTTGTATGGTGCACATTTTCTGCATAGTGGGTGAAAAATTGTCCTTTTTCTCTTGACCTGCTTGGTTTGTGATACTCTGTCATATATTTTTTGTATTTTGTGTTTATTTATTAAAATTTAGAATTTAAAAAAAACCTCTGGACCCCTGCCTTATATGTGGGGTTTATTTGGTGATATGTAATTATAGAGTTCTTCCCATTAGATTGTTATTCCAGATTGGGATTTTCTGTGGTCTAGGTGTTAAGTGTAGGTTGCGGAAACCAAGTGAGAAGTACAAAGACAAGAGTGTCTTGCCTACAGTCAAGCATGGTGGTGGGAGTGACATGGTTTGGGGCTGCATGAGTGCTAACAGCTTTGGGAGCAACAGTTCATTGACGGATCCATGAATGCCAACATGTAGTTTGATCTACTGAATCAGAGCATGATCCCTTTCCTTTGGATACTCAGCTGCAGAGCAATATTCCAACATGATAACTACC
This sequence comes from Oophaga sylvatica, assembly GCA_033576555.1. Lineage (NCBI taxonomy): Eukaryota > Metazoa > Chordata > Amphibia > Anura > Dendrobatidae > Oophaga > Oophaga sylvatica. The sequence goes on along the minus strand of JARQOD010000009.1, from coordinate 23,375,818 downwards.
CAAATACACCTTCAAGACGACCACTCCTTGCTAAAGAAACTGAGGGTAAAGGTGCTGGACTGGCCAAGCATGTCTCCATACATAAATCCTATTGAGCATCTGTGGAGCATCCTCAAAAGGAAGGTGGAGGAGCGCAAGGTCTCTGACGTCCACCAGCTCCGTGATGTAGTCATGGAGAAGTGGAAGAGGATTCCAGTGGCACCCTGTGAAGCTCTAGTGACCTCCATGCCCAGGAGAGTTAAGGCAGTACTTGAAAATAATGGTGGCTACACAAAATATTGACACTTTGGTCATTTTCACTTAGGGGTATAAAATGAGTTATTTAGAGGGCACACCAAATTTACACTGTTATACAAGCTGTACACTGACTACTTTACATTGTGTCAAAGGGTCAGATCTTCAGTACTGTCCCATGAAAATACATAACAAAATATTTACAAAAATGTGAGGGGCGTACTCACTTTTGTGATATACTGTATACATTCATATCACAGTGCACCCTCTGGACAGACAGGCAGCATTTGACTTGAGGAGGGTCAGTTTTGGTGTGTATTATTTTCTGCGTGGGCAAATAAAAATCCTAAACAACCTGTTTAAAGGATTATCCCAAGTTTGGAATTGTCCTCTACCTTTGGGATATGGGATAACGTTCTGATCGCTGGGGCTCTGACAGCTGGGATCCTGTCATGTGTGCATCGCCACGAAGATCGTCGCGGTTGCACATTCTGACTTCTCACAGCTGAGTTGCTGTTTCTTTGTGTTTGGCAGTTAGGGAGTTAATTCTGTCTGTGCTCAGTTCTGGGACTGGGTGCAGTTTCTCCCGGCTGCAATTAATTATTTGTTGATTGGTTTCCTTTAAATCTCTGGTTGTCTGTGTTGGGAGTTGCCAGTGAAATTCTTCATGCAGACCACAGATAGGATTGTATCTGTATAGACTTAAGTTAAAGAGCTCCTTAGTTGTTTTAAGCTCACCTTGCTTAGAGTTTAATATCCCAGATCATTTATGTTCCTTCTGTGTTTGAGTGTGTATGCAAGTCTGTGTTTTCTCCAGTCTGTCTTATATGTCTTATCTGTGTATTTAGCAGAGATCAGCCCATATCCCTTTGGTGGTAATCAGAATCCTTCTTAGGACTGATTACAGGGTTCGGGGACTGATAGGAGACAGGGTTAGGCTGGAGACTTGGACCTCTGAACCATTGTCGGTACCTCCAAGGTGAGGGATTAGTTAGGACCCCAGTTTAGGGTCAGGTTAGACCCCCGGTCCTCCTCTTTCCTGTGACAGTGTATCAAGTCCTCAAGATTAACCCTGAGTTCAACGGATATCGTGTCAGGTAAATCTATTCTATATTTACATGCTGATGTTGCTAATCTATATGTTGTATAGAGTGTTGTTCTTTTAAGAATAGTTTACTGACATCGTACACATATCATAAGACCGCGTGACATTTTCACTGGCCCATAAAATTATTCCCAGTTGCCATGGATCCAGTAGCCCAGCTGGCTCTGCAGTTGCAGGGATTATCCATGGAGCTGACGGACATTAAGTCCAAAGTTTTGTCTCCCTCGGAGCAAACCAGATTTGAACCTAAAGTAGCTCTCCTGGACAGGTTCACTGGTGGGCGAGACAAATTTTTTACCTTCAGGGAAGCATGTAAATTGTATTTTCGGCTTCGGCCTCGATCATCAGGGAGTGAAGAGCAGAGAGTGGGAATTGTTATCTCGCTCCTACAAGGGGACCCTCAATCCTGGGCCTTCTCCCTTCCTCCGGGATCCCGGCTCTACAGTCAGTAGATCGATTTTTTACTGCCTGGGTTTGGTATATGATGACCCAGATCGGGTCTCTCTTGCTGAGACAAAATTACGTAAGATACAGCAGGGAGATCGTCCGGCGGAGGAATTTGCTTCTGAGTTCCGTAGATGGGCCACAGATACTCAGTGGAATGACCCAGCTCTTAGGAGCCAGTTTTGTCATGGGCTTTCTGACAAATTAAAGGACGTTTTGGCTCAGTATGATTCTCCTCCATCACTGGAGGCTGCTATGGCCCTAGCTATCCGTACTGATAGACGGCTCCGGGAGAGGTGCGAGGTAACTCCGCCCCTGTTGTTACTCCACCTACTACTAAAGTCCCTTATGTTGAGGTTCCCCTTGTCTGTTCGGAGGAGCCTATGCAGTTGGGAGGGACATCATTTCGTAGGAGGGGATTGGCGGTACGCCGCAGGACTAGAAGGTGTTTCTTCTGCGGAGAAGAGGGACATTTTGTTGGGGGATGTCCATCCCGTGCCTTGTTGAGCAAAAAGTCGCCGGAAAACTGTTAATCCCAGGTTGTGTGGTGGACGACAACCTGGGAGTATGTATTTCGTCCGCTAGTTCTTCTCAGTTCCTTGTACCAGTGGAGGTGGTGGTTGGTACGAGAGTGGAGAGATTTTCTGTTTCTTCTTGATAGTGGGTCCGGGGCTAATCTGGTTGACGCTCAGTTTGCTCAGGCTCAAGGTATGCATCTGAGTGTATTGGTCAAACCGATCCCTATATTCTCCATTGACGCCAGGCCTCTCGGCCAAGGTAGCTTTGTTCATGAGGTTCATAACATTGACCTTCGGGTAGGGGCAATACATAGGGAACTATTATCTTGTTATGTGTTGGAGGGTCTACCTACTCCTATTGTGTTGGGACTTCCTTGGTTGGTTAAACATAACCCTGTGATTAATTGGCAGTCCAGAGATATAAGCCAATGGGGGGAGTTTTGCAAAAGTAACTGCATGAACACAGTCATCAGTGCGGTCGTGCCTAGTACTTTGCCTCCTTTTTTGGAGGACTTTGGGGATGTGTTCTCTGAGGAGGGGTGTCAGGAGTTGCCTCCTCATCGCGTGTATGACTGCTCTATTAATTTACTTCCTAATGCTAAGTTACCTAAAGCTAGGTTATATAACCTTTCTGGTCCTGAGAGGCAGGCTATGAAAGATTATATTTCGGAAAGTCTGGCCAAAGGGCATATTAGACCTTCATCTTCCCCAGTGGCCGCGGGGTTCTTCTTTGTGAAGAAAAAAGATGGAGGCCTACGCCCTTGCTTGGATTTCCGCGAACTTAATCGGATTACTGTTCGAGATCCGTATCCACTCCCTCTGATTCCTGATCTCTTCAATCAAATTGTTGGCGCCAAATGGTTCTCTAAATTGGATCTCAGGGGGGCGTATAATCTGATTAGGATAAAAGAGGGGGATGAGTGGAAAACGGCGTTTAACACGCCGGAGGGACATTATGAGAACCTTGTCATGCCTTTTGGTCTGACTACTGCACCAGCAGTATTCCAACATTTTGTTAATGACATTTTTCGTCATCTGGTGGGGCTGTTTGTGGTCGTATATTTGGATGACATTTTAATTTACTCACCAGATCTTGTGTCTCACCAGGAGCATGTGAGACAGGTGTTGCAGATCTTGCGAGACAATAAACTATACGCCAAACTGGAAAAGTGTGTATTCGCCGTACAGGAACTTCAGTTTTTGGGTTTCTTGGTGTCAGCCTCCGGTTTCCGTATGGACCCTGAAAAGGTGAGAGCAGTGCTTGAATGGGATCAGCCAGAGGATCTTAAGGCTCTGCAGCGTTTTCTGGGGTTTGCTAACTACTACCGGAAATTTATTTGTAATTTCTCATCTGTTGTCAAACCTCTCACTGACATGACAAGAAAAGGGACGGATTTTTCTAAATGGTCGGACAAAGCTTGCCAAGCTTTTTCCTCTTTGAAAAAATGTTTTGCTTCGGCACCCGTTCTCATCCAACCAGATGCATCACAGCCGTTCGTTGTGGAGGTGGACGCGTCTGACGTAGGGGTGGGTGCAATATTGTCCCAGGGTCCGTCCCCTGGTAAATGGCATCCGTGCGCTTTCTTTTCTAAAAAATTGTCGTCCGCCGAAAGGAATTATGATATCGGCAATAGGGAACTTTTGGCCATTAAGTTGGCTTTTGAAGAATGGCGTCACTTTTTGGAGGGGGCAGTCCACCCGGTCACCGTCATTACTGATCACAAGAACCTGCTGTATTTGGAATCTGCTAAGCGTCTGAATTCCAGACAAGCTCGATGGTCGTTGTTTTTTACCAGGTTTAATTTTGTTGTCACTTATCGCCTGGATCTAAGAATGTTAAGGCGGATGCCTTGTCTCGCAGTTTCCCAGGGGCCGGGAAAATGGATGACCCGATTCCTATCCTTCAGGAGGGGGTGGTAGTGTCGGCTGTATGTTCTGAGCTTGAGGAGGAGGTGTTAGAGGCTCAGGGGGACGCCCCTGCAGGACCTCCAGGGAGACTGTTTGTCCCAAATCAGTTGAGACAAAAGGTTATTGAGGCACATCATAATTCTGCTTTAGCAGGACATCCAGGGAGTAAGGCTACTTTAGATCTCCTTTCTCGCCGGTTTTGGTGGCCTAACGTTAATAAAGATGTTTTAACTTTTGTCGCGTCCTGTGGGGTTTGTGCTCGCTCTAAGACCCCTCATACCCGTCCGTCTGGGACCCTCTTACCCTTGAAACTTCCGGAGCGTCCATGGACTCATTTGTCTATGGACTTCATCACGGACCTTCCTCAGTCGTCAGGGAAGACTGTCATACTGGTGGTTGTTGACAGGTTCAGTAAGATGGCACATTTCATTGCTCTTCCTGCCCTCCCTAATGCTAAAACTCTGGCGCAGGTGTTCATTGGGGAGATTGTGAGACTTCATGGGTTGCCTTCTGATGTGGTGTCAGATAGGGGGTCTCAGTTTGTGTCCAAGTTTTGGAGGGCATTTTGTTTACGTCGGGGGATGCAATTGTCATTTTCCTCGGCTTTTCATCCGCAGACCAATGGTCAGACAGAGCGTCTGAATCAAAGCCTAGAGACTTATCTTCGGTGTTTTGTCTCAGAGAACCAGGAGGACTGGTCTTCTTTCTTGCCTCTGGCAGAGTTCGCTCTTAACAACAGGCGGAGCGAGTCCACTGGTAAGTCCCCGTTTTTTGGGGCATATGGTTTTCATCCCCAGTTTTGTACATTCAATGGGGGGGGCCCTTCTGGGGTTCCTGAGGAGGAGCGTTTCTCGTCGTCACTTGCTTCAGTGTGGAGAGGTGTATTGAATAATCTGAGTGCTATGGGGAACCGTTATAAACGTATGGCTGATAGGAGGAGAGTTTCTGGTCCAGATCTTAATGTGAACGATCTGGTATGGTTGTCTACCAGGAATATAAAACTTAAAGTTCCCTCCTGGAAGCTGGGCCCCAGATTCATCGGGCCGTACAGGATCAGTTCCATAATTAATCCTGTGGCATTTCGTCTGGACCTCCCTCCTACGTTTAAAATCCACAATGTGTTCCACAAGTCATTACTTAAGAGGTACGTGGCACCAGTCATACCATCACCTCTACCTCCTCCTCCAGTGGTGGTCAATGGTAACTTGGAGTTTCAAGTGTCAAAGATCATTGACTCACGTCTGAATCGCCGGTCCCTTCAGTACTTGGTGCATTGGAAGGGGTATGGTCCAGAGGAGAGGACGTGGGTTCCTGCGTCTGACATTAACGCAGATCGTTTGGTGCGGACCTTCCACAGAACTCACCGGGCAAACCTGGCCCTGAGGGTCCGGAGGCCCCTCGTAGAAGGGGGGGTACTGTCATGTGTGCATCGCCACGAAGATCGTCGCGGTTGCACATTCTGACTTCTCACAGCTGAGTTGCTGTTTCTTTGTGTTTGGCAGTTAGGGAGTTAATTCTGTCTGTGCTCAGTTCTGGGACTGGGTGCAGTTTCTCCCGGCTGCAATTAATTATTTGTTGATTGGTTTCCTTTAAATCTCTGGTTGTCTGTGTTGGGAGTTGCCAGTGAAATTCTTCATGCAGACCACAGATAGGATTGTATCTGTATAGACTTAAGTTAAAGAGCTCCTTAGTTGTTTTAAGCTCACCTTGCTTAGAGTTTAATATCCCAGATCATTTATGTTCCTTCTGTGTTTGAGTGTGTATGCGGGTCTGTGTTTTCTCCAGTCTGTCTTATATGTCTAGTCTGTGTATTTAGCAGAGATCAGCCCATATCCCTTTGGTGGTAATCAGAATCCTTCTTAGGACTGATTACAGGGTTCGGGGACTGATAGGAGACAGGGTTAGGCTGGAGACTTGGACCTCTGAACCATTGTCGGTACCTCCAAGGTGAGGGATTAGTTAGGACCCCAGTTTAGGGTCAGGTTAGACCCCCGGTCCTCTTCTTTCCTGTGACAGTGTATCAAGTCCTCAAGATTAACCCTGAGTTCAACGGATATCGTGTCAGGTAAATCTATTCTATATTTACATGCTGATGTTGCTAATCTATATGTTGTATAGAGTGTTGTTCTTTTAAGAATAGTTTACTGACATCGTACACATATCATAAGACCGCGTGACAGATCCCTCTGATCCAGAGAACTGGGTCTCTAAAGTCCCCCATGTGAATTAAGCAATGGTCGATCAAGTGCACTGCAGCTCCATTCACACACAGCTCCTCAAAAAACCCTTGAAGGGAGTGGTAAGTGGCATCACCACGTAGAGCAAAATTTGCTGAACCTTGCATTGCGCCTTGATGGGGGATAGGTTATTATAGTATGTTAGCTGGTGGGGTTTCTGTGCCAGGGATGCTTTTTCATACCAGTTAGCCCTGGTCATCAATATCATATCTTTAGAGGTTGACATCCTTCACGCCGGCCGACCAACGTTTCCCAATGCCAGCCTATGAGCCCAGTTGTATAGCAGAACTACACCTCCCCGTAAACTTTATAGTGGACACAGCAGGGTGCTGCAGATTCACGCCAGCGCCAGGACTGGTGGAGGTCCAAGGTGTCATATCCCATCGATCTGATATTGATGACCTATCCTAAGGATAGGCCATCAATATAAAGAA
>JARQOD010000009.1:23304262-23368838 GCA_033576555.1 Oophaga sylvatica | reverse complement strand
GGGGAGGTACAGACTGAGGAAGATTCAGGAGGTAGGCAGGTACATGGCCCGGCATCTTCACCTTCAGAAATAACCCAGGGAACAGGATGACCTAACGCACCCCCTAGTTTTAGGGACAGGGAACGAGCCCCTGGTCACAGGACACCTGATAACAGAGTTGTGACAGATTTTCTGTTTTAGTTTTTTATGCCTGAAGGATTTACGGAAAAAGTGAGTTAATCAGTTCTACTTCTCCAATACTACTCTGGTCTTTAATTACAGACTGCAGTGGGGAAGTGAAAGCTAGAGTGCACATGATCACTTCACACAATCACTGAGCTCAGTCATGCCAAGGTAGATGGCACAAGCTGCGGAGCCTAGTGATTGGTTGCAGCTGTCCTATGTGCTCTAGTTTTGATGTCACTACCTGCGACGTGTGTAAACAAAGACTAGTACAGTAGCAGAAAGACATCACTGGACCCAGTGTGGAGAAGGATATCTGGTTTTCTAAATATTTTTGCTATCGCAAGCCTATAAATCTGACATATAAACCATGCGTGTGCTACTTTGTGTCTCTGTTGTGCCTTAGTCATAAAAGTCCCACTGAAAATTAGCTACTACCAATCAGAGTAATAAGCCCTTGGGGTAAGGGATGGGGCCCCCTGACGCAGTATCTATTTCAGGAAAATGTGCCTCCAAGGATGGACATTCAGCTGAAATACATTCCGGGGCAAATATATGATGTCGTCCAATCAGAGGCCGACAGCTGAAATTGGCATGCAAGTCACAAGCTGCACATAGCCAGAAGAGAAAATGATGCGGTGTTGGAGAGGCGGTAAGGTTAGTAGAATCTTATTTTTTGTGTTTTATAGAAAAGTGGAAGAATGGGAACTTATATATACAGTATATCAGGATAAGGGTAATGTATACCAGGATGTGAGACATATGTACCAGGAGGAGATCATATATACCAGGATGGGGAACATAAGTGGGGAAAATAAGTATTTGATATAAGGACGATTTGCAAGTTTTCCCACCTACAAAGAATGGAGAGGTCTGTAATTTTTATTGTAGGTACAGTTCAACTGTAAGAGACAGAATCTAAAAATAAAAACCAGAAAAATCACATTGCATGATTTTAGATAATTAGGGCAAGGTTCACATTTGCGTATATGTGCGCAGCGTATCATCTGCATATGCAAACGCATGCAAAAACGCATGCAAACGCAGTGGTTTTAAATCTGCATCAGCTTACACATGACGCCAAAAAACGCTGAGTGTGCATGCGCTTTTTGCATGCGTTTGCGTTGTTTTTGTGCATGCGTTCGATATGACAGACACCAAAAGGCGGTTTTCATGAAGAACGCATGTGTATCGAATGCATCCGTACGCATGTCCTTGCGTACCAATGCGTTCCCATAGACAATAATGCGTTTTTTTTGACACATTCATCTGCATGCGCATGACTGCGCATATTTGACGGATTTTTGACGCTTCAAAAAAATGCAACATTTTGCGTTCGCTAGACACCGTACAAACACATGTCTCTGCGTACACCATGTTAAAGATATGTAAGCATGATGCATGCGGATCTATTCGGATGAAACACTGCGCACACAGACGCAAATGTGAAACCAGCCTAATTTGCATTTTATTGCATGAAGTATTTGATCACCTACCAACCAGTAAGTATTCTGGCTCTCACAGACCTGTTTGTTTTACTTTGAGAAGCCTCCTACTCTGCACTCATTACCTGCATTAATTGCACCTGCTTGAACTCGTTACCTGTATAAAAGACACCTGTCCACACAATCATACTCCAAACTCTCCACCATGGCCAAAACCAAAGCTATCTAAGGACACAAGGGACAAAAATGTAGACCTGCACAAGGCTGGGATAGGCTACAGGACAATAGGCAAGCAGCTTGGTGAGAAGTCAACAACTCTTGGCACAATTAATAGAAAATGGAAGAAACACAAGATGAGTGTCAATGTTCTTCTGTCTGGGCTCCATGCAAGATCTTGCCTCGTGGGGTAAGGATGATTCTGAGAAAGGTCAGGGGAATCAGCCCAGAACTACACGGGAGGACCTGGTCAATGACCTGAAGAGAGTTGTCTCAAACATTACTGTTAGGCTGGTGTCACACTTGCAACTGCAATGCAAGGAACTCACGTGAGTCTCTTGCCTCAATATTGTAGAGTGTAGAGTGTGCGGCTGCATGTATTTCTATGCATCTGCGCGCTCCGGTCCGAGTGCCGGTGGCAGTGCCAGGTATTGAGGCAAGAGACTCGCACGAGTTTCTCACATTGCAGTTGCAAGTGTGATACTGGCCTTAGTAACACACGACGCCGTCATGGATTAAAATCCTGCAGAGCATGCAAGGTCCCCCTGCTCACACATTTCCAGGCCTGTTTGAAGTTTGCTAATGATTATCTGGATGATCCAGAGAAGGCATGGGAGAAGTTCATGTGGTCAGATGAAATCAAAATGGAACTTTTAGGTATCAACTCCACTCGTCATGTTTGGAGGAAGAAGGAGGATGAGTAGAACCCCAAGAACACCGTCTCAATTGTGAAGCATGGTAGGGGAAACATCATTTTTTGGGGGTGCTTGAAGGGAGGATGGATGGGGTCATGTATCTAGAGATTTTGGACAACAACCTCCTTCCCTCAGTAAGAGCACTGAAGATAGATCATGGCAGAGTCTTCCAGCATGACAATGACCCAAAACACAAATCCAGGGCAACTAAGGAGTGGCTCCATAAGAAGCATTTCAAGGTACTGGAGTGGCCTAGCCAGTTTCCAGACCTGAACCTAATAGAAAATCTTTGGAGGGAGTTGAAACTCAATGTTGCCAGTGACAGCCCCAAAACCTGTAAGATCTGGAGAAGATCTGTATGGAGGAGTGGTCCAAAATTCCTACTGCAGTGTGTGCAAACTTGGTCAATAACTACAGGAAATGTCTGACCTCTGTAAGTGCAAACAAAGGTTCCAGTACCAAATATTGAGTTCTATTTTTCTATTGCTTCAAATATGTATTTCATGCGATAAAATGCAGATTATCTAAAAATCATACAATGTGATCTTCTGGTTTTTATTTTTAGATTCTGTCTTTCACAGTTGAAGTGTACCTACGATAAAAATTACAGACTTCTCCATTCTTTGTTGGTGGGAAAAGTTGCAAAATCGACAGCGTATCAAATACTTATTTCCCCCACTGTACCAGGATGGGGGACATGTCTACTAGAATGGACCCTAGACTGGAGAAATATATAACAGGATGGGCCCAGGAGGGGAGACATATATACCAGGATGGGGGACATATATTCCAAGATGGGTTCAGCATGGATGATCAATATACCACCATGGGCCCAGGATGCGGAACATATATATCAGGAAGGGTCCCAGGATGGGGGGCATATATACCAGGATGGGGAACATATGTACCAGGATGGGGACATGTATACCAGGATGAGGGGCTTGTATACCAGGATGGGGGACATAATACCAGGAAGGGCCGAGGATTTGGGACATGTATACCAGGATGGGGACATATATACCAGGAAGGGGCCCAGGATGGGGGACATGTATACCAGGATGGGGACATGTATACCAGAATGGAGGACATGTATAAAAGGAAGGGGCCCAGGATAGGGGACATATATGCAAGGAAAGGACCCAGGATGTGGGAGATATAAACCAGGATAGGGAACTTATATACCAGAATGGGCCCAGGATGGGGAATATTGTTACATAATAGGGGAGGAGGCAACAAGTGTGTCCTTATAGGATTTAGAAAGTTACAACGGCCCATACATTTGACCAACATGTGGGGAAGGGAGGGGGGTGAGCTCTTGTCCAATTTTTGCAACGGGACCCATCAGACTCCAGTTACACAAGTGGTAAAAAGACAATCATGAAATATGAGCTATGGAATAGTACTGCATATAGAAAAATAAATTAAAACGCACAATATAAAAGTTAAAATTATGAAAACAGGAATGGGGTAAGAAAGCACAGGATGGATTTAGAAAAGGTACCAACACACTTTAATTTGCTCCAGTAGCTCATCTTTGGTTGGGGATGTGATCTTTGCCTCCTTTGTTTGAACCATTGTATTTCCTTTTGAAAGAAATAAAAAATTCATTTATAAATATTTATATTTTCTACAGGAAGACATACAATTATTTGTACAATTTCCAAATATCTGCAGAAATTAGCTAACAATCAGCAAACCTTCTAATATGAAACTGAGTAAAATATAAATCCCTTCATTCCTTCTGTGTTAAAAATCAGTTCTGTTATCTGGTAAAAAAAAAAAAAAAAAAAATCAGAATTTTGAATTTGTGATTTTGGTGATTTCTTTTTGTTTCTTATTCATGTAGTACTGATACATTTCCTTTCCAATGTGTCCAAACTGCTGTAAGTTATCAGATGCACTGATCCACTATGGTCAACTCATGGCGGTTCATTAAAGGGTCTCCGCACAAAAAAAACCTAATGATTTCTCTCTTAAAGGGGCTGTTGTGGGTTCAGAAGCTGCAGTAATCACATATATTTGTCTCAGGAAGCACCACAAGAGTTAATGTATCGTTTGGATAATAAGGTATACGGCGGACTTATGCTTGTGTGAGCCATTGGTTATTATTGAGCGATCCTTACCGTACAACCTTTTTACCAGTAACTGACACTTGCTCTGTACCTTCATGTATACATAGCAACATAATATTCATGCAAATAAATTCAGCAGTACACTATGGGCGCCAAGATATATGCAAATATTGGATTTGTGAATTGTGCTATATCAGTCTATTTAGAAGCAATAAAGTTCAAAATGTATGTATTCAGCATTGGTATATACCTTGGCGCACAGTGTGTTGCTGCATTTTTTCTTACAAAAAATGCAGCAACACACTGTGCACCAAGATATATGCAAACGCTGAATTGTAGCCACTGTAGTTTATTTTGCTCACTTAAATAGCGCCTTCATATTCTGCAGTGTTTTATAGTTAATGTCATTGCTGTCCCCAATGGGGCTCACAATCTAGATTCCCTATCAGTATGTCTTTGGAGTGTGGGAGGAAACCGGAGAACATACATGAAACCCACACAAACACGGGGAGAAAATATAAATCCTTTCAGATGTTGTCCTTGGTGGCTTTTGAATCCAGGACCCCAGCACGACAAAACCACTGTGCTAACCACTGGCCAGGATCACCCTCAGTCTATCCTCATTCATATATGTATTTAAAATAAAAGTTAAATTACTACAAGGAGATAGAAAAATATTTAGACTTGAGAGTCCTCAGTGGTTGATACCTTTTAATGGCTAACTGAAAAGATGGTAACAAATTGCAAGCTTTCGAGACTACTTAGGTCTCTTCATCAGGCGAAGAATTGCAATTTGTTCTTCGCCTGATGAAGAGACCTAAGTAGTCTCGAAAGCTTGCAATTTGTTACCATCTTTTCAGTTAGCCATTAAAAGGTATCTGTGTAGACCAGCTGCGCTGGTGCCACATGTTACTCTGGAGGATGCATGAAAGGTAATTCACAATCACCCGATATTCATTCACACTCCACATTTTCCTGGTACCACCAGAGGGAGCCCTTTAGATTACGCAGGTATATAAGGGTGTGGAGAGACGCAGCAGTAGTCATTCTAGACATTCTAGCTCAGAGCTCAGATTACACTAGTCTGTGTCAGAGCGTGTTGGAGAGAAGACGAGCTAGTTACCTCAGACATTCGGAGAGGGAACTCTAGCCAGAAAGAAAGACTTAACTGAAAGCCTGAGGACTTCAGCAAACACTCAGCTTATATCGTGGAGTCCAGTGTAGTGGGAAGGATTGCCACTTGGTCTTGTCAAGGTTGAGTCCACTGAGATTCCAACAGTGAGCGTTTCAGAAGTTAAGCGTGCCGACGCTTGGAGAGCGGTGAAGGGAAGGAAGCTGACATCTACTGCTGTTGTGCTTATGTTAAAGGTGTGAGTAGGATGACAGGCAAGTGGAAAAAGGGAAAGAGAGTGACTGAGGAGAAATAGCAACGATAGCTTACCTCCACTCTGCACTACCGGACACCGGGTCCGAGCTTGCTAGTACCTTCACGGCTAGTGGGAAAAACCGGAGACCCTGCTGGACTACAGGTCTCAGAGGGGCCCAACAGTGCTGATACGTAACCGGGGTCAGGAAGAACAGGAGTCTAGCAGGATGCTGCAGATAGAGACTTAGTTCTGTCCAAAAGAAGGCTCCACCACAATGTCAGCCGGGCGTAGCTGTTTCACACGGAGTTAGGCTTTGTTTCATGCAAGTCAGAAACTCACACATATGAAGACGTAAGGAGGCCCTACACCTACTCAGTGATTACTGGACGTGCATCCTCCACCCTGAGCAGCTTCCCGGACGTGCCTGAATCTACCACCAGTAAAGGTACAGAAAGAGACTCTTTGTGTGTGTCTGCCTTATTGCCCTGCACCCCTACACCGCCATATACTCCGAGGGATCAGTCTCGCCTGTGGGAGACTTAACACCTTGCTGCCCTATACCCTCAGAGGATCTACACTGCAGCGCTGGTCACCCTGATCAGGAACCACAGGTGGCGTCACGAACATTCTATCATCCCCTGTAAATATCCCCCTTTAGTGAGCGCCCAGGGCAACGGACCGAGCCGTGCTACCCGTGACATCCCCCAGTGAAGTGAACGGGCTCGGTGCCGAGTACCCAAAGCCTGGTACGTGAGACTCATATCAACCACTGAGGACTCTCAAGTCTAAATATTTTTCTATCTACTGGCTAACACGGTACGAAGATACATATCTTTCCTATACAAGGAGATAGGAAGTGACCTGTTAAATTCCAGATTTGCTGAAGCTGTGAACTCCATCCTTTTGCACTCACAGTCTCACTGAGTAACTGAGTATCATGTTCAGAATATTGTGTTCCCCTACCCTGCACTTTTTTTTGTGCCTAACCATGATAACAGCAAGAAGGACTAAACAGTGCCTATGGCAGGAATCAATATAAGTATTTGGGCACAAATGAGCTGTAAAGTGTGTCTGGAGAGGAGTCTAACTTCCGTGGTATGACAGCGAGCATTGCAGCTATCTAAAGCCTGCATTGCGCAACAAAAAGCCTACAGCCCCAGCAGTGTGCAATTATGGAACAACAGCCCCAGTAGTGTGCAATTATGGAACAACAGCCCCAGCAGTGTGCAATTATGGAACAACAACCCCAGCAGTGTGCAATTATGGAACAACAGCCCCAGCAGTGTGCAATTATGGAACAACAGCCCCAGTAGTGTGCTATTATGGAACAACAGCCCCAGCAGTGTGCAATTATTGAGCAACAACCCCAGTAGTGTGCAATTATGGAACAACAGCCCCAGCAGTGTGCAATTATGGAACAACAGCCCCAGCAGTGTGCAATTATGGAACAACAGCCCCAGCAGTGTGCAATTATGGAACAACAGCCCCAGTAGTGTGCAATTATGGAACAACAGCCCCAGTAGTGTGCAATTATGGAAAACAACCCCAGTAGTGTGCAATTATGGAAAACAGCCCAGTAGTGTGCAATTATTGAGCAACAACCCCAGTAGTGTGCAATTATAAAACTACAGCCCCAACAGGGAGCAAAAAATGGAGCCACAGTCCCAACATGTGCAACAATGGAGCTAAAGATCCAGCAGTGTGTAACCAGGGAAATTCAGCCCCAGCAGAGCAGTGGGCAACCAGGGAGATACAGCCCCAACAGGGAGCGACCATGAAGCTATAGCCCCAGTAGTGTGTAATCAGGAAGATTCAGTCTCAACAGGGAGCGAACATGGAGCTACATAGTCCCATCAGAGTGCAACAATGGAGCTACAGTTACAGCATTGTGAAACCAGGGAGAATCAATCCCAGCAATTCGCAACCAGGGAGTTGAAGCTTGGCCAGTGTTCAGCCTGAGAGCTACAACCCTGGCAGTGTGCAACCAATAAGCTAAAGCCCCATCAGTGTGTAACCAGAGAACAACAGCCGGTCAATGTGCAATTAGAAAGCTATAGACCTGGAGGTATGCAATAACTTCAGGGAGCTATAATCCAGAATTGTGCAACCAGGGGTGCACAGCCTCAACAGGGAGCATCCAGGGAGCTGCAGCCCAGCAGTGTGTAAAAAGGGAGTTATAAGTATTGGTTTCTTGACCCATAAAACCTATATATGCCACCAGCGTATCAGAGGCTAGCACTAGTAGGTGAAGTAAGGCATCAAACTTGAAATGTTAAACAACCAGCGATTGGCAACATGTTTTCTGATCGGCAGTCATTTAATAGGCTGTTTAGACAGACCAATCACATCTGATAAGTGCCCCAAGTTGTTTCTCAGCAGCACATGCTTTGTTTCGAATTCTTTAGTATAATTGAGTAGTAGGTTCTTCCTAAAAGTATCAACTACAGCCTGGCAGTGTGCAACCAGGGAGCTACTATCCTTGCAGTGTGTAACCAGGGAGCTACAGTCCTGGCACTGTGGAACAAGGGATTTACAGTCCTTGAAGTGTGCAACCAGAGAGCTACAGTACTGGTAGTGAGAAACCAGGGATCTACGATCCCAGCATTGTGCAACCAGGGATCTACAGTCCTCAGTGTGCAACCAAGGAGCTCCAGTCCTGGCAGTGTGCAATCAGGGATCTCCAGTCCTTGAAGTGTGCAATCAGGATCTCCAGTCCTTGAAGTGTGCAACCAGGGATCTACAGCTTTGAAGTGTGCAACAAAGGAGCTACAGTCCTGGCAGTGTGAAACCAGGGAGCTACAGTCCTGGCAGTGTGAAACCAGGGAGCTACAGTCCTGGCACTGTGCAACCAGGGATTTACAGTCCTGGAAGTGTGCAACCAGAGAGCTACAGTACTGGTAGTGTGAAACCAGCGATCTACGATCCCAGCACTGTGCAACCCGGGAGCTACAGTCCTGGCAGTGTGCAACCAAAGATCTACAGTCCTGGCAGTGTGCAACCAGGAGCTACAGTCCTGGCAGTGTGCAACCAGGGATCTCCAGTGCTGGCAGTGTGCAACAAGGGATCCCCAGTCCTGGCAGTGTGCAACTAGGGATCTACAGTCCTTGAAGTGTGCAACCAAGGAGCTACAGTCCTGGCAGTGTGAAACCAGGGAGTTACAGTCCTGGCAGTGTGCAACCAGGAGCTACAGTCTTGGCAGTGTGCAACCTGAGAGCTACAGTCTTGGCAGTGTCCAACCAGGGATCTACAGTCTTGGCAGTGTGCAACCAGGGAGTTGCAGCCCCGGTAGTGTACAACCAGAGAGCTAAAGCTTGATCTTAAAAGAGTTGTCTATATAGTTGACTATATATACAGTATATGTGTGTATATATATATATATATATATATATATATATATAGTGAATAAATTTATTGTGTCACATATCAACATTTTCTGGCAGTAGCAAAAAATGAAAACCTTTGACATTTCAGCTGCCATGACATCTATGGACATAGCTGTTGGTTTATCATGAGTATTGTTTCTTTATGTTAGGGTGAGTAAGGCTCCAACTAAAGTACATCATTCCCCATTACTGTTCTTCTTAAGGACACAATCAGACGGCTGTATAAATCGGACAGAGAAAGTTTGGGGTTTGTACCATACTTCTATTGTCTCATACCGGACCTAGAAAACGGACTCTGGTTTCCTATTTGGGTACAGAAATCTAACAAAGCTTGTTGAAAGGCTGTAGCACAGCCAATCAACAAGCTTTAAGGCTGTGGCACTTCCGGCTCCATCACAGCCATGTCAAATAAACAACATGTGGTCCCATGACTTTCCTTTCCCATTCCAGCCGAGGGAAAACAGACAGCTGTGAGCTGGTATTTTTAGACTGTGAAAAGTGCAATATCCATGGAGCTGCCCAGCCTATTGATATCAGCACGCAGCTATCGGATTTGCCTTAGCTGGTTATTAAAAATAAGAGTTATCCTAAAAAATGATGATGGGGTCCACCTTATTTTTAATAACAGCTAAGACAAATCAGACACCTGCAGGCTGGTATTAATAGGCTGATTATGGCCCATGAAAATTGCCCCCCTCCCAGTCTAATAACACCAGCCCCAAGACATCCAGAAATGGCACATTCATTTGATGTTCTAATTCTGGTGCTTTGCCTTGGTGTATTGGTGTGTATTGTCAAGCAGAATAATAGTTTATGGGGTTGATGTTAGCTGTGTAATGTTCGCTTCCATGAATCCCAGAAGTTAGAAATGGAGATGCTTCTATCAGACACCCCCATTACTAACCCTGTAGTCAAAAGTAGTAAAAGACACACTGAGAAAAGTCCTTTAATTGTACAAATCACTCCGCAACAAATACTGGCTTTTACCCATTTCTTAACATAAAAATAATAAATCTAAGTAATCCTATTCCTAAACTCTCCACTGTTAATCCATACTGATGAGATCTCATGATGATTCTCGACTCTGCCACATCCAGATAGAGTGCTGAGTGGTGAAATGAGTAATTTGACCACTCAGCAAGACAACCTGAACACACTGAGAGTATTGTGAGAACCCGGCAGGCTACAGTGATGAGCAGTGACATAATTAAGGTTATTGCAGATCACAGGCAGCAGAGCTCACGATAAGCTCTGTGTGAGCCGACCTGTGAACCATGGTAACCTTATGATAATGTCACCTGAGTTCATAGTGGCTGGTTATCATGCTGCGCAGCACCAGTGCCGGACTGATGAACGACCGTGAATCCGACACTGGGCACTCTGGCACTCAACAGCCCGGTACTCAAGCTACCGTGAGACCCGTTGGCTGTGAACTCAGGTAACGTTAAAGGTTACCAGTCTCAGAGTCAGTGGGTCTTCCAGCAGCTGAGAGGTCTGGAATCCTCTTGGGAACCTTTGAGGAATACTTTAAGGGTACTGGAGTTTCCAGCTGCTGGAACACCTGGAGATTGTGAACTAAGGGTACCTTGGGTGTATATTCTACTGTACTTGTTAGTAAATAAATAAATGAAAAAAACAATGTCAGGTCACCCTTATTTTTAGTAATCCGCTAAGGGAAAGTAAGAGGACCCCCACCCAAAAAACTGATATGGAGTCCCCCCTATTTTTAATAACCAGCGCAGGCTAAACAGACAGCTGTCAGTTGATCTTAATAGGATGGGAATGGGCCATGCATATTTGCCCCCTCCTAGACTAATAACACCAGCCCTCAGCAGCCCCAGAAATTCTGCATTTGTTTCATTTTGGTTTGGGCCCCCCTTTTTAATAACCATTAAACACTAAACAGACAGCTTTGAGCTGATACTAATAAGCTGGCAACTTTTATGAATATAGCCCCCTTCTCAGAATAATAACACCAGCCCCAGGGCATCTGCTTTCCCTCAGCTGTTTATTAAAACCAGGGGGGACACCATGCAAATTTTTTGTGTCCCCCCTTTTTAATAAACAGTAAAGGCTCACCTTCCCATTATAATAACACTAGCTCACAGCTGTCTGTTTTTCTTACTAATATGATTTAACTCTGGGTGGGTTTCAATGAATGGATGGATGGATGGATGATATTCATATATGACATTGATAAGAATAGTCTACATTGACTTACATTGTTTTTGGACTGTGTGTTGTCTGTGTTGCCTGTTGGGTAAGCTAAATAACTCAATTGTTACTAATTTTAGGGATTTAAGTCATTTTTCTATCTACATTTGTTTGCTGGGTAATTGTCCAGCTCTTACCCTTGTTTTGCATTCTTTTACTGCCCCCTAGCCCTTACTACAACCATTTTACAACCATTTTACAGCAACAAATGTCCCCATTGACTTCTATTGGGTTTGGGGTCAAGTTTGGACCCAAACCGAACTTTTAACTGTAGCGTCATTGAACCCGCTGAATCTGATCATCCACTGGTCTGCTCATCCATACTCCTGATTTGAGCACGACAGCTGCATAAAAATACATGAAGCTGTCATGCTCGGGTTGGGGGTGCTGTAAGGCTACTTTCACACTTGCTTTTTTTTGCGCAGCGCATCGTGCGCACATGAAACGCATTAAAAAAACGCATGCAAACGCTTATATAAACGCTGCGATGTTTAGTCGCATCAGCGTGCGCATTATGACCAAAAAACACAGCGTTTGTATGCGATTTCAAGCGTTTTTGCATGCGTTTGGTTTTTTCGGCGCATGGGTTGTCTAGGTTTCACATTTCTATCAACTCTGTCTCTATCATCTCTGTCTATCATCTCTGTCTCTGTCATCTCTGTCTCTGTCATCTCTGTCTCTATCATCTGTCTCTATCATCTCTGTCTCTATCATCTCTGTCTCTATCAACTTTTTATCTACACTCCCCACAATGTATCTTGTGTAGGGGGTGGTTTAAACAAGTGTTTAGACATTATTTAATCCAAAACGCGTGTGCGCAAAAGCGCTGACGAGCGCAAAGCCATGCGCACGCCAGCGCACCCAAAGACTGCAATGTTATTTTTTGCGCATAGCATGCGCACATGTGCGCACGCGTTTTTTTAAAGCGGTTGGGCGGAAAAAAAAATGCAACATGTAGCGTCTAGCGCGTATGGACGCACATCTGGAAAATGCGCAGCGCACGCCAAACGCTGATGAACACGTGCAAGCGCTAGACCCTGCGCCCGCCATGTTAAAGATAGGGGAACATTGCGCATGCGACCGATAGCGCACGATGCGCTGCGCGATAAAACACAATCGTGAAAGTAGCCAAAGACAGTTCGTGCACTGCGTTTCGATGTCCATCCAATTTATATGTCCGTCTGACTGCGCCCTGCCATAACACATCTCTATCTGTAAGAAGCAGTTCGTCTCTCCATCGACAAGATCTAGACTTGGCCTAAAGTTCCCTATGAGCAAAAAAATCGGAACACACAATAGCTTCAATTTCATTTACACTATCCCAAAACTGCACACTTCCCCGCAAGAGGATATTTTCACTTCCGCATATTACTGCTGTTGACAGCAGATTTCAGAACCTTGATTAGTTCCAACAGATGCTATTACAAAAGGTATCTAAAGGAAAAATTGACTTGCCTGCGTGATGCACTGACATGTTCATTGTAAAAGGAGGACGCGTTTTGTCCTTTTTGCTATAAAAAGAATTCAACAATTTTTTATGTGTCCCAAGTGACTTTGAACTATTCAGAGCACAAAGCCGAGGACAATACTGATCAACAGTGAGCAACAATTCTACCATATGTCGCAGTTACTTCTACTACCGTGCAAGGAAACAAATCGTGAATCCGGCCAAAAATACCAAACAAGTGTGAGACAGTGAGTGAATATGTGATGAATGGGGTGTACATTCACCTAGGTATAAGGGAAATGTGTGGCTTTGTAAACCTAGTGGTAGAGAAAGGTCACTACACCTCACATTCAGCACACACTTGCAGCACAAGCCTGGAACTACTCAGGTCTTAATTAGGAGACCAGAAGTAGGTGTCTGCAAACACAATCTGAGAGCTAGTTTAGCCTGGACACAGGAAGGTGTCTCGGCACAAGAAACAGTCTCCAAGAGTGTTAGAGCTGTCTTTAGCCTGGACACAGAGAGGTGTCCTGGCACAAGGAAGCAGTCTCCAAGAGTGTTAGAGCTGTCTTTAGCCTGGACACAGAGAGGTGTCCTGGCACAAGGAAGCAGTCTCCAAGAGTGTTTGAGCTATCTCAGTCTGGGTGCAGGAAGGACCCCGGACATAGGAGTAGTCTCAGTGCGAATCCGTGTGAAGAGCGGCTGAATAGGAGTGGATCTCTCTCAAGTCTGGACATGAAAGTGCCTTCAGACACAAGGAGGAGTATCTGTGAAGCTCCATACTGGTAACATATGTGATATGTGTTGTTTTGGGCACAGACTGGTAGAGTCTGGGTCCCGGATAGAGAGGGCCATCTATCTAAGTGTAATTAGAGGCTAGACAAGCCCAGGTTTTCTGTTTATGCTTTGTTTTAATCTGTTTGCTGTGGACTTTAATAAAGCTGGTTGCGGCCAGTTTTGCACCAGAACTGCTGTCTGAATGAACTGTTTTCATGCCATTCTGTCTACCCAGACAGCGATCCTAGAGCTAAACCCCTGGAATGCTACAATTGGCGGAGAATGCTGGGGCAGCGCAGTGGCTGATACAGTTAGTGCTGGAGTGTTCATGCAGCACAGAGGCTTAGAGACAGCATTAAAGGTGAAGTCTATTGAAATAGCAGCAGAAAAAAAAAAAGTGTGTCAGCAGAAACGTCTGTTTGGAGCAGTCTTGGAAAGACAGTGGCCCTGATAGGGTCTGCAGAGAGAAAATGTATGCACAGCAAAGCTGAACTTATTGTGAAAATGACTGTGGAATGTGCAGCAGCAAAAGAAAAGTCTGTGGAGCAGTCTTAAAGAGACAGGAGCCCTAATAGACTTTGCAAAAGAAAAAAAAAAAAAGTGTCTGCACAGCAGAGCTGAATTTTTCTATGGAAAAGACTGTAGAGTGTGTATGTCTTGAGTGAAGACTGCCGTTGTTAAGACAGAGAAGTCTGACAGCATGGATGACAGCATGGAGGCGCTGTTTGAACAAATGGCACAAGTTAATGTGCAACATAAGACTGCTGTGATTGAGACAGATGAGTCCGGCTCCGCAGTATGGAGGAGCTCATTGAGTACCTGGTCCAGGCCCAGCGGAGCTTGCAGCAGAGCATGGAGCAGCAGCGCCTGCAGCACCAGCAGCGCATGCAGCAGGCCCAGCAGCAATTCCTGCAGCAGCAGCAGGAGAATGACCGGTTGTTTTTTGAGCAGATTGCAGCTCTCAACACCTCGTCCCAGAGTAATGTTGTGAAGGTACCTGCGTTGTCCGCTGTAAAGAAGGCGGTAAGACGGTCCCTGAAAAAGATGACACCTCGTGATGATGTGGAGGTATATCTCACTAGGTTTGAGAGATTGGAAGAGAAGGAGAATCTGCCCCTATCTGAATGGGCCATGATGGTCGCACCCTATCTGATTGGAGAGCCCCAAAGGGCATATGCTGACCTGAGCGAGCAGGACAGCCAAGACTATGGCAAGTTGAAAGCGGAGATTCTTACCCGGCTGGGTGTTACGGTGACAGCCCGTGCCAGGGGAGTACATGACTGGAGATACAGTTGGAAGTCTGCAGTCAGCAGGCTTGATTATGGAGTTGAAAAGGTGATAGTGGACCGCTACACCCAAGCACGTCCTCCTGAGGTACAGCCGTCTGAGAGGTTGTCACTTCGGAGTTCCCGGACGCTGAACTCTCGCGGTAAGAGCGTTCCAGCTGTTGGGGACATGGGGTATGCTGATAAGCGGGTTCAGGCCCGAGGGGACATGTGGGTGGGAGAGTGTGATGGACAGTGTTGGAGCTGGCGTGAAATTGCAGCCGACTGTCCAATAGAGGGGGAGCCTATGTGTTGTGATGTTGGCAGATCCCTCTCTCCCTGCGCAGAGCCTGTGTGTGTGTCCACCTCAGCCGAAGAGACTGGACCACAGGGTCCCCGGTGGTTGTAAGTGACTGCCCAGCACAGGCCCTCTTGGACTCAGAGAGTCCAGTGACTTCCGTATGTGACAGCCTGATTGATAGGGACTTTATCCCTGATAAGCGCCTGAGTATGGTGTGCATCCGTGGAGACACCAAAGTCTACCCAGAGACTGCCGTGGACTTGGTCCCCAAACTCGGGGAGGTTTCATATGAAGTGGGGTAGTGAAGAACCTGGTGCAAACCCGTCATATTGGGTAATGACTTTCCCGGTCTAAGGATCTCTGGGGGAAGGGTGATTTTGATGAACAGTGTGATGAAGCTCCTATTGAGGGTGCGCAGTCCCGAGGGGCGGAACACAATGCTAGTGGGCCATTAAAATTATGTGATAATGATGATGACCATGATAATGATGATGATCATGTATAATGACCATGATAATGATGCTGATTTTGATAATGATAATGATGATCATGATAATGATGATGACCATGATGATGATGCTGATATTGATAATGATGATGATGCTAATCATAATAGTGATGATACTGATGATGATCATGATAAAGATGAAATTCCTTTGCAGGTGATGTTGGGAGACGAGGATGATGGTTCTCGGGAACCGAGTGTCCCTTACTTACCTGTGTCCTGTGACAATTTTGAGAGTGAGCAGTGGCGAGACCCCTCTCTTAGGACGGCACAGGAAAATATGAGTGTTCTAAATGAGGTTTCCCAGGAGCCTGGCTCTGAGGAGAGGTTTCCTCATGCTGCCATGGACAATAGCCTATTGTATAGGGACACTGAAGTCCAGGGAGAGGTCGTGAGTCAGCTCCTAGTTCCTGAGCTATATAGAAGTATAGTGCTGGGGTTGTCACATAGTCACATACTTGAGGGACCAGATGGTGAAGTTAATGTTGTGGATGACATGTTAACTAAGGTTCCAGATCAAGATGTGAATGAAAATGAATTGTATAACCCTGACAGTGAGCAGGATATGAATGAAAATGAATTGTATAACCCTGACAGTGAGCAGGATGTGAATGAAAATGAAGTGTATAGCCCTGACAGTGAGCCAGATGTGGCTGAGAAAAAGGGATCAGATAGTGATAGTGAATTATCTGATGACCATAAAGCAACCAGTGCAAATGAGGAAGGCATGGTAGCAGAGGAGGTTGAGAGTCCTGAGAAGAAAGCTGATGCTGACCTTACAGCCAGACAGAAGATGGCATCTGAAGATGTTTTACAGTTGGCCGGTTCCCTGGCGAAGACTAAGGTGAAAGGAGGAGAGCTGAGCTTTAAAGGCAGGACTCTGAAACTGAACACAGCACAAGTGGATGCTGTTGAAGATGAGAAGTTGTCAGTGTGTGGTGTGGATCTGCATCATGCCAAGGACTCTGAAGGTGATGCTGCAGAGGTGGAAAAAGCCATGGAAGTGGTGGTCACCAAGTCAGATGCCTCATCAGAAGCTGAGGTTTCAAGTGAAGCTGTGAGGAACAAGACTGAAGATATGGGGACTGACTCTGTCCAGGAATCTGTTTCTGCCGAAGACAGCGGCGTGGACGGGTTACGGTCCGGATCAGTAGCTGGCATTGGTGAGCTCAAGCGCACTTTCAGGGAGGCTACATCAGAGCCACGTCCCAACAAATGGGAAAAGCGATGTGTCACTCCGTTGCCGCTGCAGACACACGGGAGCCCAGATGGGATGCAGAACGTGGTGGAAGAGAAGAATCCGGCGGGTTCTGAGTATACAGATGCCGCTATCAAGGAGAACTTGAGGGCTGGAATAAATGGAGATATTGGAGACCAAAGTGATGTGGCTGAAGAGGTAGAGTCTAGGACTGACGGTGGGGCTTCTGGGCATGTCCTGCCAGAAGAGGCTGAAAGTGGGGAACTGGAGAAAAGTGAAAAACCCCCTATACCTTCTGTGATAGTTGGTGACACATGGTCAGTGCACCAGGGACAGGAGGTACGTGAGTTTCTGAGGAAGAGTCAGCAGAAGTGTTCTGATGTGTCGGGTCGTACTTCTCTGGCCAGGCACTATATCGAAAATTAGCCCGGCCCTAAGGTCAAGATGAAACCGTGCAGGATACCCGAGGCCCGCAGAGAGTATAGGCCTGGGAGGGTACAGGGTAGTGCGGATGCTTCAGATGAAGAGAAAACTGATGTTGGCTATGACAGTGGTGAGGATGAAGCTGATGAGGGTCATGACTGGTCCAGAGTTCACTGTCTCTGTTGGATTGTTGACCAGCCCTCCGGTCTGGATGACCAGCCCTCCGGTCTGGAGAAGAGGGAGGGGATATGTGAGACAGTGAGTGAATATGTGATGAATGGGGTGTACATTTCACCTAGGTATAAGGGAAATGTGTGGCTTTGTAAACCTAGTGGTAGAGAAAGGTCACTACACCTCACATTCAGCACACACTTGCAGCACAAGCCTGAAACTACTCAGGTCTTAATTAGGAGACCAGAAGTAGGTGTCTGCAAACACAATCTGAGAGCTAGTTTAGCCTGGACACAGGAAGGTGTCTCGGCACAAGAAACAGTCTCCAAGAGTGTTAGAGCTGTCTTTAGCCTGGACACAGAGAGGTGTCCTGGCACAAGGAAGCAGTCTCCAAGAGTGTTAGAGCTGTCTTTAGCCTGGACACAGAGAGGTGTCCTGGCACAAGGAAGCAGTCTCCAAGAGTGTTTGAGCTATCTCAGTCTGGGTGCAGGAAGGACCCCGGACATAGGAGTAGTCTCAGTGCGAATCCGTGTGAAGAGCGGCTGAATAGGAGTGGATCTCTCTCAAGTCTGGACATGGAAGGTGCCTTCAGACACAAGGAGGAGTATCTGTGAAGCTCCATACTGGTAACATATGTGATATGTGTTGTTTTGGGCACAGACTGGTAGAGTCTGGGTCCCGGATAGAGAGGGCCATCTATCTAAGTGTAATTAGAGGCTAGACAAGCCCAGGTTTTCTGTTTATGCTTTGTTTTAATCTGTTTGCTGTGGACTTTAATAAAGCTGGTTGCGGCCAGTTTTGCACCAGAACTGCTGTCTGAATGAACTGTTTTCATGCCATTCTGTCTACCCAGACAGCGATCCTAGAGCTAAACCCCCTGGAATGCTACACAAGATTGCACCAACATTTATTTGGACCCCTAAAATGTTGGAAACTAAAGATAAAACCTGATCACAGTTATTGAGAGTCCACTGAGCTCCACTAGTGTTCATCATACATATTAACTGGCATTAATTAGCAAACACAGATGCGAACGAAGCTTTAGAAAAGTTTATGGAAGCCAGTTTTTTTTCTTATGAATAGATATGAATGAATTTCTCCATATTTGTTTTGGGCAGTTTCACTTGAATTTTCTTGTTGATTCATAGTTACATAGTTTTAAACGTTAAAGGTAGACCTAAGGCCATCGCGTTCAACATATGGCTAACATTGATCCAGAGGAAAAATTCCTTCCCAATTCCAGATTCGGTAATCAGATTAGCTCCCTGAATCAACGCCCCACTGGCTTGCTAAACATTTTTATCTTCCTTACTCTGCTTCTTACTTACTATACACAAATATTTTGTATCTAAATTAAACCACACGGCAAAAATAGTGGACTGCAATCCTTATAGGGAAGCGGTCCTGGACTGGTGAAATAGGCTGGTCCTTTTCCCGATTTGGGTTCTTTCCTGCCCCTTCTTTTCTTTACTATTTGCCCGTTGGTCATGTTTGGCACATTCCATGTTTATCTCGGCCGTACCTTTTAGGTGATCTATAGGGTTTTTTTGTGGCCGGTGCTGTATTAATTTGTAGCTTACTGCCTCTTCTCTTATTGCACCATTCTTCTCCACCAATTGTTTCTGTTGTAAATGTGCTCTGCAGCAATAAACCTCCTTTCCCGGACTTTTCTCCCCTTTCTCCGGTACCCACTGTAAAGGAGCGTCCCTCCTTTTACCTCCTTTTAGTTGATATATATATATATATATATATATATATATATATATATATATATATAATATATTATATATCACAATGTGTTTTTATGAGATTTAAAACTGTTTCTATTGTTTAATATCAAGTCACAGCTGATGATGAAATTATATGTTTTTGACTTTTTGAGCTTTAAAAGAACTGAAGTCGGACTGGCCCACCGGGAGTCCGCTAGTGCAAACCGTTTTGACTCTATGATGGTTAAAATTTTTTTAAAAAAATACAGTGTGGATAAATAGATCTTAATAAAGCTGTGGCCGACTCCATCCATAAAGAAGTTATTTATGTGTCAGTGTATTTTTCTACATTGGGGACTTAAGTTTATGGGGCACATGCTTTTCATATCAACAGTCTAAAATTGGTGCAAAAAATCTCTAAACTTCATAAATCTAGCACAAGGCACGAACTCTACACCAGTTCTTTGAGACTTAATTTTGGCACATTTTGCTTTGTTAGTTTCTATCACCGCATCTGTTAAAAAAGATCAGGGAATGGGGTCCTTTCCCGGCATTGATGCTAATAAAGGAAACAGTTCCGACAACACAAGTATGTGAAAGAAATGGAAGTGAAGATACCGGAATCTCTATTGGGACGACTTAAAAAATCTAGAAACAATTTTGAAAAATGCAAAACTACAAAGCAAAGACAGAGGAAACAATGGAAATCACACAGGAGGGAGCCATTGGGCTCACAATGGGCAAAGAAACATTAGTATAGAAACTTGAGTAACTTGATAACCTTAGGGATCGATTAATTATACAGTAATTATATAAGCATCAAGTCCTATTAAAAGGGATGTCTAGAGTAGGTGATACCTTTAAGGATACTGTGAGGGACTCAGCCGGCCGCAACACGGTAGCCCGGGTATCACAGCTTCTGATACCACCGCCGCTACCAAATGTGACGGACGATCCCTTTCCTCCCACGTCACCAATGGGACGTAACTCCACAGGTACAGCTTTCCGGCGCCCCCCTTTGTCTCTCAGGTCAGTAAGAGAACTGCACCTAGAGCAAATGGCCGCCGGGGAAGGTGTCCTGCTACCCACTGGGTATTCTAAGATTCGTGATCAGAGTAAAAGCATCAGCCCAAGATTAATTTTATGGTTTAATTTGCCTTAAGGGCGCACTAGATAATTACAGAAATATACAGTAAAGCTATACAACGTAACTACAATGGAATGGCAGTCAGAGTAAAAAAATACAACAATAATGTACAAGGCTAAAAGGTATAAGCTATGGATCAATATTACCGGGTATTATGGTCATGGGAAGGCCTTGGCTCTGCCATTCCCAGGTACAGTCTTCAGTTCCTGAATAGTCCCTTGGTCTTTCCTAGACCATCTTGTTGGCTTCTGTGTGTGAAATGGAATGAAACCAACAGCCTGGTCATGGCTAGTCCTTAGACCTGCTAGGCCCATCCCCATTGCTTTGAAGCACGCATATTAATTGGCCTGCAATTCATATGGAGCAGGAAACAATGCCTGAGCTTGGGCTATTTACCATACGACGGACCATCTCATTCAGTCACTGGCCTAGACTAATTAGCATGTAAAGGCCTATTGATTCCTAGTGGACATCAAAACCTGTCGTACTGGATATGCTAATAGGCAATGTGTAGCTAAAAGTCTGTGGCTGTGTGAACTGACAAAATGGAGGCTGGTACAGGCCCTATACAAAATGGCGACAACCTTTTCCTTACACCTCCCTGCTTTTGAGGGCGCTAGGGGGTATCACATTCCTGTGTTCCCCCGTGCGCCCTACCGCACCTTCTCTTTGGCTAGGGTGGCAGATCCATGAGGATTTCTGACTCTCTGTCCTCTCCTTCCTCTGGAAGGTTGCACACTGGGTGAGCATAAGCCTCCCGCTCATGGTGGGCCTTCATCATGTTCACATGGAAGGCCTTCCTCCTTCCACGGGCGTGGTCCAGGGTGACCAGGTAGGTGACGGCGTTGAGCTGCTCGTGCACGAGGTATGGACCCTCCCAGGCCGCCTGAAGCTTGTCTTGTGGTACGGGGACCAGTACCCACACCTTTTGACCCACCTGGTAGGTCCGCTCACAAGCATTCTGGTCGTACCATCGCTTCTGGTCAGCCTGAGCTTGGGCCATATTGTCATGCACCAGCCGTGTCAAGGCCATCATTCGGTCCCGGAAGCGCACGACATACTCAATGACCGACACTCCAGGGGTGGCTAAATCCCCTTCCCATGCTTCCTTCACCAGAGCAAGGGGCCCCCGTACACGTCGCCTGTACAGGAGCTCAAAGGGGGAGAACCCCGTTGAGGCCTGTGGAACCTCCCGGTAGGCAAACAGCAGGTGTGGGAGATACCGCTCCCAGTCTCTCCCGTGGGAGTCGACCAACATCCTCAGCATCTGCTTTAAGGTGCCATTGAACCGCTCACACAAGCCATTGGTCTGTGGGTGATACGGGCTGGCCACCAGATGTTGCACCTGTACCTGCTTACAGAGAGACTCCATCAGCTGCGACACGAACTGGGTCCCTCGGTCGGTGAGCATTTCCTTGGGAAACCCCACTCTGGAGAAAATCTCCAGTAAGGCAGTGGCCACTTTGTCGGCCCGAATGGACGACAAAGCTACCGCCTCCGGGTACCGGGTGGCATAGTCCACTACCGTTAGTATGAAGCATTTCCCGGAGCGGCTGGGAGTGGACAGAGGTCCAATGAGATCCACAGCCACCCTCGAGAAAGGCTCTTCGATGATGGGCAGAGTTACCAGTGGGGCTTTGGGGCGCGGCCCCGCCTTCCCCACCCTCTGACAGGTGTCACATGAACGGCAGTAGGCTATCACCTCGGTCCTCATTCCAGGCCAGTAGAAATGCTGAGCTAGCCTGGCCCTGGTTTTAGTGATCCCTAAGTGTCCGGCCATTGGAATCTCGTGTGCGATCCGCAACAATTCCGCCCTGAACGGATGGGGCACCACTAACTGTCGGTCCCTGGGCCACGCCTCCGGTGAACCCTGCTGGACCGTTACCCGGTACAGCCGTCCCTGGTCCCAGACCACTCGCTCGCGGTCGGACTCCAGGGGAGGCTGTGCCGCCTGTTCCTTGAGAGTCTTCAGGCTAGGGTCAGCTTCCAACGCTGCCTGAAATCCCTGACTAGATATGGCAAGAATTGACGAAACTGCCCTGTCCTCTGTCAGTTCCCCGGGATCTGTCTCCTGGCTACTGTCTGACTCGGCAGCCACTTGGTCAGAGAGGGGGAAACCGTCGGACCTCCGCGAGGCTCCTTGGGCTTCAGCGCTCCCACTCCTGGTAACAGCGGCCACGACCGCTGAGACCACGGGTAGCGCCTGCTTTCCCTCCTCCTCTGACCAAGTCGCCGGGTCAGGCAGACTTCCCTGACTTCCTGACATCCCGGATGTGGGGAACTCCTGACCTGGGGTCCTACCTGGTGGCTCCTCTCCCAAGACACCCCTCCCCCCATGGCCTGTTCCTCTTCCTGCAGGGGCCCTAGACTCAGCAGGCTGGATTCACTTAGGGGCCCTACACTGCCCATAGCAGCCCCTCCCTCCACCTCTGAGCTCTCCCCTACAGCCTCCTCACCTGTCCTCACTGTGAGCCCTGTGTGTGTAGTGTCAGTGCATGGCTTACCATCAGGTTTCACTCCCTCCTCCACTGTTGGAGGCACATTCAATACATTAACATTAGCTTTCACAGTAGAGTCATGACATTCTTGGGGAGCCGGACTTGGGGGTTCAGCGGCCACATACTGGGACACTAGCCGCCCCAAATCGGTCCCAAGCAACACATTTGCAGGAATATTCGGCGTTACTCCCACCTCCCGCATCCCCCTCCCGGCACCCCAATCCAAATACACCTTGGCAACGGGCAGCGCCGGTTCAACGCCTCCAATTCCGGAGACGGAAAGGGTTTTCCCAGGTACCAAGTCTTGAGGGGACACCACCTCAGGGCGTACCAGGGTTCGTTCAGCGCCTGTGTCCCGCAGTCCCATGACCGCTGAGCGGCCGATGGTGACGGGTTGGTAATTGTCTAGGGACCTCCACCACCCCCTCCCACACACAAAACAGTGGACGGTTTCTGGGACAGGGGTGGGGCCTTCTGGCGCTGGGGACATGCAGCCTTAAAGTGTCCTGGCTGATTGCAATTATGGCAACGTCTGGGTTCTGTTCCTGGCCTGGAGAGGGCAGCAGGGGGGTACACCCCTTGCACTCTGGGGGCTGGATATGGGGCTGGGGCAGGATTGGGCTTACCCCCTCTCCAGGTGCTGCTGGCAGGCTTCTTTGGCTCCGGCGCCCTGTTGTTGGCATACTCGTCTGCCAGGGCGGCTGTAGCAGAAGCCCCCTTTGGTTTCCGGTCACGGAGGAACTGCTGGAGGTCCTCTGGGCAGTTCCACAAAAATTGCTCCACGACAAACAGTTCCTGGACCTCCTGGCGGGTAGTGAGCTCTAGACCCGAGGTCCAGTGCTCCGCAGCTCT
This sequence comes from Oophaga sylvatica, assembly GCA_033576555.1. Lineage (NCBI taxonomy): Eukaryota > Metazoa > Chordata > Amphibia > Anura > Dendrobatidae > Oophaga > Oophaga sylvatica. The sequence continues at coordinate 23,344,991 of JARQOD010000009.1, read as the reverse complement.
CAGCAGGGCCCGCATGTGGTCGGTCCAGGTGTCCTTTGAACCCCGCTGCAGGCTCCTGAACTTCCTACGGTACGACTCCGGGGTGAGGTTGTAGTGCTGGATCAGGGCCCGCTTGATGCTGTTGTAGTCCTGCTCCTCCCCGGCAGGTAAGTCCCCCAAAACTTCCAGGGACTTACCCCTCAAACGGGGGGTCAGGTACCTTGCCCACTGATCCGGGGCCAGATGATGTTGGAGGCATGTCCTCTCAAAAGCCAGCAAAAAGGAATCCAGGTCTCCATCCTTTTCAAGCAAGGGAAAGTCCTCCCCCCGGACCTTGGAAGCCCTTGTCTCCGGTGGGCCTGGTGCGTCCAGTGGGGGCCCGTGCTGAGCCATCTCCAGTCGGTGCCGGCGCTCCGCTGCTCTCTCTGCCGCTGCATGCTCCCGCTCCGCTGCTCTCTCTGCCGCTGCTTGCTCACGCTCCGCAGCTTCACGGCGTTCTGCTCTCTCTGCCGCTGCTTGCTCACGCTCTGCTGCTTTCTCTGCCGCCACCAGGAGTCTGTCATAGGCGGCGTCATTACCAGCCTCGAGCTGTGCCATAGCCGCTTGGAAAATGGCCTCCGATCTGGACAGGCTGGGACGGGCAGGGGGTGGACAGTCCACTGTGAGACTGAGCACGGGGGTCGGGCTCCTTGGGGAGCCCTGGCTGAGCTCCCCCTCATCGGTATCTAACCCCTCATAGGCCACAGCATTGGCCTCCCCCTTTGCCCTACTCTTGGTGCCTTCCGCCATCTTGGGAACCTTTGGTTACTGAAACACAGCTGCAACCCTGACCTTGCACACAACTTGTTATATTTACACTCTGACCGTCTAGTGCTGGGCTGACCTTAAGACCTTAGCAGTGAAAGTACTGCTGGTAGTCTCTAGTGTCTGGGAGTAGGGGTCCCACGCACACTATTACTCTGATCCCACTGCTGCCACCAATTTGTGAGGGACTCAGCCGGCCGCCACACGGTAGCCCGGGTATCACAGCTTCTGATACCACCGCCGCTACCAAATGTGACGGACGATCCCTTTCCTCCCACGTCACCAATGGGACGTAACTCCACAGGTACAGCTTTCCGGCGCCCCCTTTGTCTCTCAGGTCAGTAAGAGAACTGCACCTAGAGCAAATGGCCGCCGGGGAAGGTGTCCTGCTACCCACTGGGTATTCTAAGATTCGTGATCAGAGTAAAAGCATCAGCCCAAGATTAATTTTATGGTTTAATTTGCCTTAAGGGCGCACTAGATAATTACAGAAATATACAGTAAAGCTATACAACGTAACTACAATGGAATGGCAGTCAGAGTAAAAAAATACAACAATAATGTACAAGGCTAAAAGGTATAAGCTATGGATCAATATTACCGGGTATTATGGTCATGGGAAGGCCTTGGCTCTGCCATTCCCAGGTACAGTCTTCAGTTCCTGAATAGTCCCTTGGTCTTTCCTAGACCATCTTGTTGGCTTCTGTGTGTGAAATGGAATGAAACCAACAGCCTGGTCATGGCTAGTCCTTAGACCTGCTAGGCCCATCCCCATTGCTTTGAAGCACGCATATTAATTGGCCTGCAATTCATATGGAGCAGGAAACAATGCCTGAGCTTGGGCTATTTACCATACGACGGACCATCTCATTCAGTCACTGGCCTAGACTAATTAGCATGTAAAGGCCTATTGATTCCTAGTGGACATCAAAACCTGTCGTACTGGATATGCTAATAGGCAATGTGTAGCTAAAAGTCTGTGGCTGTGTGAACTGACAAAATGGAGGCTGGTACAGGCCCTATACAAAATGGCGACAACCTTTTCCTTACAGATACTCTCTCACTTTGGGTAAAAACAGCTGATTTTATGTCTGGAAAGTAAGTGATGTGTGTGAGATTTTACAACATTTCATGTATATGCTGTTGAGCATAAATTGATCGGCATTGTGAATTTAAAGTCCACAGATTATCAATTTACTGTATAGTGAAAATGGTGATGTGTGAAGCTTAACCACATTATTTTTTGCAACAATATCCACAATGGTATTTACTGCTGTAGATTTTTCTACCTCATTTTAGATGCAGGAGGTCAGATATGGAAATGTTCCTTGGGTTTGTGCCCTTATCGCCCATTTTTGGAACATCTATGAAACAACCTCTACTATTTACTACGGCACATTTGAACAAGCAGACTAGAAAGACACATAGGTCTCCATAGGATTTGCATCAGCAAAATTATAGGACATTTTTTAAACAAACTGGTTATAAAATATATCCAATGTTTTTTTTTAGATGCATTGACACAATTAAAAGAATGTAAAGGTCTGCATACTGTTTAAAGAGTTTTTACACTACTCACTATATACCCCTTAATAAAATAAAAACAACTTATACTCACCTCCAGTGCCAGTGCCGTTCCAATGATGCTCTCCCAGGGCTTGCGTGACATAGTTATGTCAAGCAAGTCCTGCAGCCAATCAGTGGGTCCTTTACTCTACCCTCCTTCAGACAAAATATTGCATGTAATTTGCTCTTTGAGGGACACGCGATATTGCAAATGCTGATACTTGATCTTTTTTTTTTTTTTTGCAATGAGTAGACATTAAATTTGGATTTAATATTATGCAAACATCATATGCAATTTTAAACTAGGATATTATGTGAGAATCGCTGTGGAGCCGTATCCTAACTAATGGTCAATGCATCTGTCAACCCTGTGTCCAAGGAACTTCTAATATTACCTGTTTTCATGACCTGGGTAAGGGATCACGTAAAATAAAAATCAGGGAATATTGTGTAAAGTGCAAATAACCACAAAGCAGAAAACATAATAAATCTCAAAGCAAGGAACTTGCAACATTTTATGGTTGGCGGTGTGGGCAAGAACTTAAAAAAGAATCCACACTGGAGCCACTATTCAGTATATATGAAAATTGCTTAAAAAAACAATCCCTTATAGGATTCTAGTCAACCAAAATGGACATGTGTGTGACCAAACACAATGCCTCAGTCCTTCTCAGCTTCCTGCGGGCCCTGGACAGAGCATAGATGATTGGTAGCCTAAAGTTTGCATCCTGTTCTCATATATGTTCCCATCTGTAGTTGCTCATAAGGAATTATGCAGTTTTAAGATACACAATATGGACAAAAGTACCAGGACAAATGTCTTAACCGAATTAGGGTCTGTGCACACGTTGCGGATTCCTAGCGTTTTTGCCGCGAAACCACGGCAAAACCGCTTACACAACACAACTCATTATGGCCTATGGGATTCCGCAACGCTGTGCACATGCTGCAGGTTTTTCCGTGGCAGACTCGCATCGTAGAAAAAATACGCAGCATGCTTATTCTTTTTTGCAAAATCGCGGCGATTCCACCGCCATAGGAATGCATTGAACCACTTACTTTCTGCATGTGGCTGTGCCCATCATGCGCAATGTAAGCAGTTCATGTGCGGATGGTACCCAGGGTCTGGAGGAGAGGAGACTCTGCCCTGTGTACCATATCCCTGTGAAAACAATAATTAAAATAAAAAATAGTGATATTCCCACCTTCCGGCGGCCCCCGCAACTTTCCCGCCTCTCAGCGACGCTCCCGGCCAATTCCGTTCCCAGTAATGTACTGCGAGAATCACCCCAGATGACGTAGCGGTCTCGCGTGATGCTACGTCATCGGGGTCATTGTCGCAAAGGACGCCTGGGAACGGGATTGGCCGGGAGCGTCGCTGAGAGGCGGGAAAGCTGCGGGGGCCGCCGGAAGGTGGGAATATCATTATTTATTATTTTTTTTATTATTTTTACATTAGATCTTTTTACTATTGATGCGACATAGGCGGCATCAATAGTAAAAAGTTAGTCACACGAGTCAAACACTTGTTTCACTCGTGTGACCAACCTGTCAGATCGCTTGAAAAACGCTAGCATTCTGCAAGCTAATTCCGCTTGCAAAACGCTAGTTTTTAGCGGGAATACGCATACCTATAATATGCGGATTTCCCGCGGCAGGGAGGTGCGGAATTGCCGCGGAAATTTCCATGGCAATTCTGCAACGTGTGCACATAGCCTTATAGTTTTTCATCCAGTTTGATTGCCACAGGAGTATAATATCTGGCCCATCGCCATGCAGTCTGCCTTTAGTCCTGTTATAGAATGCCACAATTGTAACAAGTCAGTTTGTTAAATGTATTACTGCCTATGTATTCTACCATCACCTGTGATGGTACTGAAAAGTAGAAGGAACCCCAGCAAGTCATCCACAGTCAGACCGTGTAAGTTACATGGCAGGGACATTGATTGCTGGGAAGCAGAAAACGTAAAAGTCACCAATGCTCTACTGACCCCATAGCTGCAGAGTCCAAACCTCCTCTGGTCTTAACATTATCACAAAAAAACTGTGCACCAAGAGCTTTATGGCATGTACCGTGGGTTCGGAAAGGCCTACAAACCTTACATCACCAAGCACTATACCAAGTGTCTGATGGAGTGGTATAAAGCAGTTGCTACTGGAATTTGGAGAGGCAAAAATAGTATTCTGTGGAGTAATGGCTCACACTTCTTGATCTGGCATCTGATGGATGACTCTGTGTTTGGCGAATGCCAGGGGAGCGTTACCTGCCTTACTGCATTGTGCCCAGTGTAAAGTTTTGGTAGAGGAGGGATCGTTTGTCATGGTTTTGTCTATGTCACATAGTTTTAGTGAAGGGAAATCGTCATGCATCAGCAAACAAGACATTTTGGACAATTGTAACTTCCAATTTTGTTGGAACAGTTTGGGGTAGGCCCAATTCTGATCCCCATGATGGTGCACAGTGCACAAAGTAGGGGTCGTAAAGGCATGGTTGGGGGAGATGATGTGGAAGAAGATGACCGGCTGCACAGATCCCTCACCTCAACCCCATCCTACACCTTTGAAATGAACTAGAACAGAGATTGCAAACCAGACCCAACATAGTCCGTCATAAACTCTTCTGGATTAATGGTCAAAAATTCCCACAGACACCTCCAAAATCTTGTAGAACGTTTTCCAAGAACAGTGGGAGCTGTTATAGCTGCAGAGGGGGAACCACTCTATATTAATGTCTTTTGATTTTAGGATTATGTATAAAAATGAAGCGTGTGCACTGCAGTATAAAGAGGTGCCTGAGTAGGTTCCCAATCCAAATAGTATATAGTAAAACTCGGCACTCAACTTTGAGAAAACGTGGTAGTATTTATTGTAGTCAGTGATGTCAAACGTTTCGGTCCCAAGGGACCTTCAACAGTGACTATACAAAAAATAATATAATATAATATTATTTTTTGTATAGTCACTGTTGAAGGTCCCTTGGGACCGAAACGTTTGACATCACTGACTACAATAAATACTACCACGTTTTCTCAAAGTTGAGTGCCGAGTTTTACTATATACTATTTTGATTTTAGGATGGGACGTGATTACAGCTCCTGTAGGTGTAATGTGTAAATGTCCCAAATCTTCTGTCCATATAGTATATACGGTGTCTCCAGTGATCTTAGTAATTCACATTAGTCATCAAATGATAATGTAGACACAGAGAAACCAAAGCATATCAAACAGAACAATGACAACAACAAGTCCTTTCCTGTAGTAGTAAAAGAAAAGGGTACTCACCATTTTCATGGTCTTCCATTAAAAGCTGGACCCCTCTTTCATTTGTAGGTAACCCTGATGATGGCATTAGGTATCTTGCTGTGTCTCTGCTCCCCATTTAATATACTTTTTTTTAGCCTTTTTTTACTCTTTGCCCCAAGACTCCTAGTTACTACTATCTGGTTATTACTAATTCTCCATCCAGTCTTGCCTCAATTCCAGTTCTATCGCTTTCGATCTTTTGATCTGTTATGTCTGTGTCTTTGCTTTTCATTATTAAATATCTTCTCTAATTCTTCACATCATAACGACCGATCCATCAAATGGTTTAAGATTGCTTCTTACTTTATTCTTCTTCTGCAATCTGCTTGCACAATATAAAACCAAGCCACCCAATGTCCTACGTCCTCCACCAAAACATAGTGCAGTGACTTTCAGGCTGGTCCCGTCACAGTGTCAGTGCACACACGAGCTAGTGACAGAATAGGATCCTACTAACAGGAAGAGGACAGGCAGATTGTGGTTAACGCTCGGCTTGTTGAAGTCACACTTCCTAACTCAGCCTCGCCATCACCTAAGCTATACACAAGTCACTCAGTGATGATCCAGGAAAGTAGCTCAAGGTCCGGTTGCTACTTCCTGTTTATTCCTTTTTTGAAGTTCTGTAAAGGTTTTTTTAATACCCAAATCTGTCTACTGTTCCTTTAAACCCTCTCATCTCTAAATATCTGTTTCAACCCCACCCCACTCTACAAGTTCCTTTTTTACTGCAAACCACAAGTTCTCTAAAAGCAGATGTTCTTCTGTTCACACTATGTTTCAAGCAGGATCTTTTCTTATGTTACTCATTTTTTTGACTTGATAAGACGGTAGAAGACAAGAAAGATGTCAACCCTTACTATTCGTATGAAGAAACAAATTATTTTTAAGGAAACAATGAGACAGATTTATGCTATTTAATTTGGGGTTGTTAAATAAAAAAGCAATAAACATTTTCTTATCTCTAAGAGTCTGTATGAGGCATATTCTGTAACTATTAAAAAATAAAACAAAAATTAAATACAATTTATCATTTTACTTATCCGTCACAAAATATTTATCTTCTTCACAAAAATATAGTCTGTCCAAAAATTATGTCGCAGCAAAAATGTCCCAAGTATAGCAGGCACGTCAACAAAATTCAACAACAGAAAATTCCCATATGTATAATACCCATGGAAATATGAAGAGATCCAATACAAATATATTAATATATATATATATATATATATATATATATAATGCTTTATTAAAAATCCATTAAAATACCATATAACAAGCAAAAATACCATCAAGGGACACCAAAGGGGGATATTACATCATGATAAGGTATATCCAAAAGACCAATCTATGCAACAAAGTGTTCTAGTAATAAGGACCACATTAAGATGCTATCTCTATGTGGTTAGCGCTTATAAATCCAGAAAATCAAATATAAAGATGTACAGTACAGACCAAAAGTTTGGACACACCTCATTTAAAGATTTTTCTGTATTTTCATGACTATGAAAATTGTACATTCACACTGAAGGCATCAAAACTATGAAGTAACACATGTGGAATTATAAACTTAACAAAAAAGTGTGAAACAACTGAAAATATGTCTTATATTCTAGGTTCTTCAAAGTAGCCACCTTTTGCTTTGATTACTGCTTTGCACACTCTTGGCATTCTCTTGATGAGCTTCAAGAGGTAGTCACCAGAAATGGTCTTCCAACAATCTTGAAGGAGTTCCCAGAGATGCTTAGCACTTGTTGGCCCTTTTGCCTTCACTCTGCGGTCCAGCTCACCCCAAACCATCTCGATTGGGTTCAGGTCTGGTGACTGTGGAGGCCAGGTCATCTGGTGTAGCACCCCATCACTCTGCTTCTTGGTCAAATAGCCCTTACACAGCCTGGAGGTGTGTTTGGGGTCATTGTCCTGTTAAAAATAAATGATGGTCCAACTAAACGCAAACCAGAAGGAATAGCATGCCGCTGCAAGATGCTGTGGTAGCCATGCTGGTTCAGTATGCCTTCAATTTTGAATAAATCCCCAACAGTGTCATCAGGAAAGCACCCCCACACCTTCACACCTCCTCCTCCATGCTTCACGGTGGGAACCAGGCATGTAGAGTCCATCCGTTCACGTTTTCTGCGTCGCACAAAGACACAGTGGTTGGAACCAAAGATCTCAAATTTGGACTCATCAGACCAAAGCACAGATTTCCACTGGTCTAATATCCATTCCTTGTGTTCTTTAGCCCAATCAAGTCTCTTCTGCTTGTTGCCTGTCCTTAGCAGTGGTTTCCTAGCAGCTATTATACCATGAAGGCCTGCTGCACAAAGTCTCCTCTTAACAGTTGTAGAGATGTGTCTGCTGCTAGAACTCTGTGTGGCATTGACCTGGTCTCTAATCTGAGCTGCTGTAAACCTGCGATTTCTGAGGCTGGTGACTCGGATAAACTTATCCTCAGAAGCAGCGGTGACTCTTGGTCTTACTTTACTTCACTTTCAAAGTTTTCCCAATTTTTCAGATTGACTGACCTTCGTTTTTTAAAGTAATGATGGCCACTCGTTTTTCTTTACTTAGCTGCTTTTTTCTTGCCATAATACAAATTCTAACAGTCTATTCAGTATGACTATCAGCTGTGTATCCACCAGACTTCTGCACAACACAACTGACGGTCCCAACCCCATTTATAAGGCCAGAAATCCCACTGATTAAACCTGACAGGGCACACCTGTGAAGTGAAAACCATTTCCGGTGACTACCTCTTGAAGCTCATCAAGAGAATGCCAAGAGTGTGCAAAGCAGTCATCAAAGCAAAAGGTGGCTACTTTGAAGAACCTAGAATATAAGACATATTTTCAGTTGTTTCACACTTTTTTGTTAAGTGTAATGTATAATTCCACATGTGTTAATTCATGGTTTTGATGCCTTCAGTGTGAATGTACAATTTTCATAGTCATGAAAATACAGAAAAATCTTTAAATGAGAAGATGTGTCCAAACTTTTGGTCTGTACTGTATATCGTGTAATGTATGGTATACAGTTCATATAGCGTCTTGTGCTTGGGTGCGAGGAAAACACATGAGACACAGGTTTGATATGGAAGGACTTGTATTACTTCATACAAGTAGGCAAAAGGGTCACACAGTTTGCAGGTACAGAGGCAGGAGACACAGCAGGCCAGAGTAACTTCAAGCTCAGCAACAACTCTCCACAACAGGTTCAGGATCTCTTCTCTGTTACCGCAATTCCCTTGCAAACGTGGATTTACCAAACAGCAGGTTTCCAGAGTCCACAAGTGTTCCAAAGTTCCTCAGTAGGAAATGGCTGGAGTACAAGTCCAAGGTTTCCAGGAGTCAGGTCACAGGCTGACTGCAGGCTTGATTCTGAAGCACTGATTGCTCAGCTGAGGCTGCTTAAGAGGCAAGAGGGAGAGAATCAGGGCGGGAACATGAAAGCTGGAAACTCCATATTGACTGAGGGCAGGATAGCTGCAGCAAGACAGAAAGCAAAATGGCCGAGGGGAAAAACTGAGTTTCAAGAAACATGTCAAAAGAAACAAAGAACCTTACATTACTCCCCCCTTAGGGACAACCTCCGGATGACCTCAGACCAGGCTTGTCTGGGTACCTCTGATGAAACTGGCGGAGCAAGCGAGGAGCATTAATGTTATTGGCTGGTTCCCATGAGTTGTCCTCCACTGGGTAGCCCTGCCATTTAATCAAATATTGTAACTGATTTCTGTACAACCTGGAATCTAGAATCCTTTCCACCACAAATTCTTCCTGACCATCGACCAGCACTGGGTCAGGGCAAGGAGAAGAACGTCCAGGTAACGTATTGGGTGTTGCAGCCTTTAGTAGAGATACATGAAAGACAGGGTGGATTCTCATAGTTCTGGGCAGTTGAAGACGACAAGCAACGGCACTTATAATTTTACTGATTTTATAGGGTCCAATGTACTTATGTCCCAATTTAGACGATGGAATCTTTAACTTAAGATTTCTGGTTGACAGCCAGACCAAGTCTCCTACCTTGAAAGCTGGTGCAGGTTTACGAAATTTATCTGCTGCTTTCTTGTACCTTTCCTGAGCCAATTCCAGATTTTCCTTTAGAAGATCCATATTCTTTTGTAAAGACGTGATTCTTTCAGCCACTGCCGGCAAGGGCGTTTCTATGGAAATCGAGGAAGAATGTTAGGATGATAACCTAAATTGGAGTAAAAAGGAGACTGCTTAGTGGAGGCGCTCTGAGAGTTGTTATAAGAGAACTCAGCCAGTGGGAGTAGATCCACCCAATCATCCTGTAGGTGGCAGATAAAGCAGCGGAGATACTGCTCCAGGGTTTGATTGGTTCGTTCTGTCTGTCCATTAGTCTGGGGATGAAAAGCAGAAGAAAGGTTTACTTTAATGTCCAATGCGGCACAGAAATTTTGCCAAAACCTTGAAGTGAATTGCACCCCTCGATCCGAAATGACCTCATCCGGTACTCCATGCAAGCGAAACACATTCTTAATCATCAAATCTGATGTCTGTTTTGCAGTGGGTAAGCCGACACAGGGGATAAAATGAGCTGCCTTTGTTAAACGATCGACCACCACTAGAATGGTGTTCTTCCCTTGAGAGGTTGGTAACTCCACAATGAAGTCCATAGAAATGGATCCCCACGGGCGGGACGGGGTGGGAAGGGGTTGCAACAGACCAGTTGGTGAGGAGCGAGGTGTTTTGCATCTTGCACTAGACTTCACATGAAGTGACATAGTTTAAAACGTCTTTCCTGTAAGTGGGCCACCAAAAGAAACGAGAAAGAAATTCTTGTGTCTTTAGAATTCCTCTATGCCCAGCTATCTTGGAATCATGGATGAGTTGCAATACTCTCAATCTGACTGTTTCAGGTATATACAGACGTTGTCCCTGAATCCACACACCATTCTTAAAGACTAGACTTACGTCCCTTGGGGGTTGTGCCAACAAAGAATCCGCATGGTATGCTTCCTTGATGTCCTTAAGTAGGTCTTGATTATGAATCACTCCCAGGAATCTAGAGTCAGGAAGAATAGTCTTAGGAGAAGTAAGTGGACGGGTCTCTGTTGAATGAATCCTAGAGAGTGCATCAGCCTTACCATTGAGCGATCCTGGCCTATAAGAAATTACAAAATTAAATTGGTTTAGGAAAAGATTCCAGCGAGCCTGGCGAGGAGTCAGGCACTTAGCCGACCTGATAAATTCAAGGTTACGATGGTCTGTCAGGACGACTATTTGCTGTGCAGCTCCCTGAAGAAGGTGTCTCCATTCCTTGAAGGCGGCAATAAAGGCCAACAATTCTCTATTGCCCACATCGTAGTTCCTCTCAGCCGAAGACAACCGCTGGGAAAAGAAAGCACAGGGATGCAAGACATTCTTCTCACCTGTTCTCTGAGAGAGTATAGCTCCAACGGCACAGTCTGAAGCATCCACCTCTATTATGAAGGCAAGTTCGGGGTTGGGATGTACTAAGATAGGTGCGGTGGTAAATTTATCCTTTAGACGGGAAAATGCTTCCTGGGCTTGCGGGGTCCAGGAGAACCTAGACTCTTTCCGGGTAAGTTGGGTGATAGGTGACACTACCTCAGAGAAATTCCTAATAAAACGTCTATAGAAGTTGGCAAACCGATAAAGCGCTGCACCTCCTTCACATTCCTAGGAATTGGCCAATCCTTGATGGCTTGGGTCTTGCTTCCATCCATACTAATCCCTTGCGTAGACAGTACATACCCCAGAAATTGAATCTCGGTCCTATGGAATTCACACTTTTCAAGTTTGATGTAAAGATGGTTCTGTCTTAGGCATTCTAAGACCGTTCTCACATGTCCATGATGTTCCTCTGTGGAGTTAGAAAAAATTAAAATATCATCCAGATAAATCACCACAAATGTATCTAGGAGATCTGTTGTGAGTGGGCTTGGGATGAGTTCTGAGCAGAGGCTCCCTCTGGTGGTTACAAGCGGTGCTGGTCTGTCCAGTGAAGATTGTGAAGATTGTGAGGATTGGGAATCAGGTGTTACTGACTGGTCTTATATAAGGGAGTCACCTTCCCATCAGGGTTGCCGGTGATCAATTGTTCTGGTCTCTATCCTTGATTCCTGTTTCCCTTGTAGCCTGCTGTGTCGTGTCTTCATCTCCTGCTAACAGATAAGACATTTTCTTCTTTTTGTTTTTGTGCTTTATTTTTGCATTTTGTCCTGCACTTCTGTGGGGGCCTTCAGGGTCCCCTCTGGGGGCTTTTGCCCTCTCAGTTTAGTTCAGCCACTGATGTTTGTACTTTTGCTTTTTCCAGTTTTTTCAGTGGCTGCTGTTTTGATTTTGTTACACCAGAGAACTAATTTAGGTGGTAGAGGTCGTGTGATCTCAGGTGTTTTTGAAATTAGTAGAGTTGGTGCTTTTCAGGGTTTTCTGGGATTGCAGTAAGTACCCTTCCTATCCTTTTCTATTTAGTTAGTTTGGGCCCCAACGTTTGCTCATACTATTTTCTGTCTGTGTCAGTATTTCTTCTTGTCTAACCGCCATTACATGTTTGGGGGCTTTCTATTATCTTTGGGGTTCTGCTCCGGGGCAGATAGCTTTCCTATATCTATCTTTAGGTGTAGTTAGTTTCTCAGGCTGTGACGAGGCGTCTAGGACCAACGTAGGAACGCTCCACGGCTGCCTCTAGTTGTTGTGGTTAGTCAGGGTACTGCAATCTCATAGATTCCAACTGCTCTGGTGTATTGCCTTTTTTGCCTGCACTCCTCAGCTACCGAAACATAACAGTATCACCGGCCTAAAATTTAAAATTGTATGGTACTCACAGAAGGGAAAAAACTTGTGAAAGAAAAAACGGTTGTCAGAGTTGTCAGAGATATTTTTCTGTTTGTTGCATTTTTTTTTTTTTCCCTCTGTATCTCTGGGTGCTGGGGAGGATTTTTTCTCTCAATGGAGTTTGCACAGTTGTCTGGCCGTGTGGATCAGCTTGCCACTGAGGTTCGGAGTATTGCTGCATATCTTGCTAGGTTGCCTGTTGTGGAACCTAGGATTCCCATGCCAGATTTGTTTTTAGGGGATCGAGCTAAGTTTCAGAATTTCAAAAATAATTGTAAATTGTTTTTTGCCTTAAAATCTAAGTCCTCAGGGAACGCAGCGCAGCAGGTTCAAATTGTCATCTCTCTCCTGCGCGGCGATCCTCAGGATTGGGCTTTTTCCCTGACACCTGGGGATCCTGTTTTGAGTGATGTTGATGCATTTTTTCAGGCTTTGGGGTTATTGTACGATGAGCCTAATGTCACTGATCAAGCTGAAAAAGCCTTGTTGGCATTAAATCAGGGGCTTGATGACGCTGAGTTATACTGTCAGAGATTCGTAGGTGGGCAGTCCTGACCAAGTGGAATGACGACGCTTTGGCGGCCCTTTTTCGGAAGGGTCTGTCAGATAATGTAAAGGATGTTATGGTGGGATTCCCTGTCCCCTCTGGTCTCAATGATTCTATGTCATTAGCGATTCAAATTGACAGACGTTTGCGTGAGCGGAGAAGTATGCGTGGAATAGTGTTGCCTTGTGAACCTGCTTCTGAATCCATGCAGTGTGATAGAGTGGTGTCTGGGGCACAGCGTCATGAGTTTCGAAAGCGCAATGGGTTATGTTTCTACTGTGGTGATGCCTCTCATGCTATTTCAGTCTGCCCTAAGCGGGGAAGACGTTTTGCACGCTCAGTTGTCTTGGGTAGTGTTCAGACTAAGTTTTTATTAACTGTCACTCTGATATGCTCTCTGTCCTCATTTTCTGCTCAGGCTTTCGTTGATTCTGGAGCAGCTATTAACTTGATGGATTATGATTTTGCTAAACGTTGTGGGTTTCCCTTGATACCCCTACAGAAGTCTATTCCCCTACTGGGGATCGATTCTACCCCTTTGGCTGAGAATAAACCTCAGTTCTCTACTCAGGTGATAATGAGGGTTGAACCTGATCATCAAGAGTGCTGCAAATTTTTGGTTCTGTATAATCTGCATGATATTATCGTACTGGGTTTCCCTTGGTTACAGTCTCATAATCCTGTTTTGGATTGGAAATCTGTGTCTGTAACCAGTTGGGGCTGCCAATGTGTTAATACCAACACTCCTGTTTTTTCTGCCTCCCCCCAGGCTCAGGATGTTCCTGACTTTTTGATTGATTTTTCTGATGTATTTAGCGAAAGTAAATCTGCATCCTTGCCTCCCCATAGGAGCTATGACTGCGCTATTGAATTAGTGCCTGGTAGTAAATTCCCTAAAGGTCGCCTTTTTAACTTGTCTGTACCTGAACATGACGCTATGCGGTCTTATATCAAGGAGTCATTGGAGAAGGGTCATATCAGACCATCCTCTTCACCCTTAGGTGCCGGTTTTTTCTTTGTGGCCAAAAAGGATGGTTCATTAAGGCCGTGTATTGATTATCGTCTTTTGAACAATATTACTGTGAAATATCAATACCCGTTACCCTTGATTTCTGACCTGTTTTCCAGGGTGAAAAACGCTACTTGGTTTACCAAGCTTGACCTCAGGGGGGCATATAACCTTATTCGCATTAAGCACGGGGATGAATGGAAGACGGCATTCAATACCCGGAGGGGCATTTTGAGTACCTTGTGATGCCCTTTGGGCTCACTAATGCTCCTTCTGTCTTCCAGTCCTTCATGAATGACATTTTCAGGGATTTTGTGGATAAATTTCTGATTGTTTATTTGGATGATATCTTGATTTTTTCTAATGACTGGGACTCTCATGTGAAACATGTTCGAACTGTATTCCAGATTTTGAGAGAGAATGCTCTGTATGTGAAGGGATCAAAGTGTCTTTTTGGCGTACAGAGGATCTCATTTCTGGGATTCATTTTGTCCCCATCTGTTATTGAAATGGACCCGGTCAAGGTTCAGGCTATCTGTGATTGGGTCCAACCTACTTCATTAAAGGCTCTTCAAAGATTTTTGGGTTTTGCCAATTTTTATCGTAAATTTATTGGTAATTTCTCGGTTATTGTTAAACCATTGACTGATTTGACCAAAAAGGGTTCTGATGTGGTGAATTGGCCTCCTGAGGCAGTCTCTGCATTTCAGGAACTTAAGCAGAGATTCACTTCTGCTCCTGTTCTACGGCAGCCTGATGTTTCTCTGCCATTTCAGGTGGAGGTTGATGCCTCTGAAATTGGGGCAGGTGCCGTTTTGTCCCAAAAAGATCCAGAGACCTCTAAAAGTAACCCTTGTGCCTTTTTCTCTTGAAAATTTTCTCCTACTGAACGTAATTATGACGTGGGTAATCGGGAGTTATTGGCCATGAAGTAGGCATTTGAAGAGTGGAGACATTGGCTGGAGGGAGCCAAACATCAGGTGGTGGTCCTTACTGACCATAAGAATCTGGTTTATCTGGAATCTGCCAAGCGACTCAATCCTAGACAGGCCAGGTGGGCCTTGTTTTTCACACGTTTTAATTTTGTGGTTTCCTTTCTTCCTGGCACTAAGAATGTTAAGGCGGATGCCCTCTCGAGGAGCTTCCTTGCGGACTCTCCTGAGTTATCTGATCCTGCTGTTATTTTGAAAGAGGGTGTAGTTCTTTCCGCCATCTCACCTAATTTGAGACTTGCTCTGGAGGGGTGTCAGGAGGATAGGCCCGAGCACTGCCCTGTTGGAAAATTGTTTGTCCCGGACCAGTGGAAAAAGAGTGTGATGTCTGGGATTCATTGTTCCGCGTTGGCTGAGCATCCCGGAATTTTTGGTACCAGAGACTTGGTTAGTCGGTCCTTTTGGTGGCCTACCTTGTCTCGTGATGTCAGGGAATTTGTGCAGTCCTGCGGGACTTGCTCTCGCTCCAAGCCTTGCTCTGCTCTAGTGGTTTGTTGATGCCATTGCCTGTGCCCAAGAGACCATGGACCCATATCTCTATGGATTTCATTTCCGACCTTCCTGTTTCTCAGAGAATGACCGCCATCTGGGTGATTTGTGATAGGTTTTCCAAGATGATACATCTTGTGCCATTACCTAAGTTGCCTTCCTCCTCTGAATTGGTGCCGTTGTTCCTTCAGCACGTGGTTCGTTTACACGGCATTCCTGAGAACATAGTGTCTGACAGAGGAGTCCAGTTTGTTTCCAGATTTTGGAGGACTTTTTGTTCTAAACTGGGTGTTCAATTGTCTTTCTCCTCGGCATTTCATCCTCAGACCAATGGTCAAACTGAGAGAACAAACCAGACATTGGAGACTTATCTAAGATGCTTTGTGTCTGCTGATCAGGATGACTGGGTCTCTTTTTTGCCTTTGGCTGAGTTTGCTCTTAATAATAGGGCTAGCTCTGCCACTTTGATGTCTCCGTTTTTCTGTAATTCTGGGTTTCACCCTCGATTTTCTTCAGGACAGACGGAGGCTTCTGTCTGTCCAGGTGTTGACTCTGTTGTGGAGCGTATGCAACAGATTTGGGGTCCAGGTAGTGGAGAGGTTGTCCCTCTCTCAGGAGAGGGCCCAGCGGTTTGCTAACCGGCATAGGACTGATGGTCCTCGGTTTAAAGTAGGGGACTTGGTCTGGTTGTCCTCAAAAAATATTCCTATGAGAGTAGCATCTCCTAAATTTAAGCCTAGGTTCATTGGACCTTATAAGATCATGGAGATTCTTAATCCTGTTTCTTTTCGTTTGCTTCTTCCAGGGACATTTAAGATCCATAACGTGTTCCACAAGTCCTTGTTGAAGAGGTTTGTTGAGCCAGTGGTTCCTGCTGCTGTGCCTCCTGACCCTGTTTTGGTTGAGGGCAATCTGGAGTATGTGGTTGAGAAAATATTAGATTCTCGTTTTTTCTAGACGGAAACTCCAGTATTTGGTTAAGTGGAGAGGTTATGGTCAGGAGGACAATTCTTGGGTGTTTGCTTCGGACATCCATGCTGGGAGACTCATCCGTGCCTACCATAGAGCTCATCCTGACCGACCTGGTTGCTCAAGTGAGGGTTTGGTGACCCCTCCTCAAGGGGGGGGTACTGTTGTGAGTGGGCTTGGGATGAGTTCTGAGCAGAGGCTCCCTCTGGTGGTTACAAGCGGTGCTGGTCTATCCAGTGAAGATTGTGAAGATTGTGAGGATTGGGAATCAGGTGTTACTGACTGGTCTTATATAAGGGAGTCACCTTCCCATCAGGGTTGCCGGTGATCAATTGTTCTGGTCTCTATCCTTGATTCCTGTTTTCCTTGTAGCCTGCTGTGTCGTGTCTTCATCTCCTGCTAACAGATAAGACATTTTCTTCTTTTTGTTTTTGTGCTTTATTTTTGCATTTTGTCCTGCACTTCTGTGGGGGCCTTCAGGGTCCCTCCGGGGGCTTTTGCACTCTCAGTTTAGTTCAGCCACTGATGTTTGTACTTTTGCTTTTTCCAGTTTTTTCAGTGGCTGCTGTTTTGATTTTGTTACACCAGAGAACTAATTTAGGTGGTAGAGGTCGTGTGATCTCAGGTGTTTTTGAAATTGGTAGAGTTGGTGCTTTTCAGGGTTTTCTGGGATTGCAGTAAGTACCCTTCCTATCTATTTTCTATTTAGTTAGTTTGGGCCCCAACGTTTGCTCATACTATTTTCTGTCTGTGTCAGTATTTCTTCTTGTCTAACCGCCATTACATGTTTGGGGGCTTTCTATTATCTTTGGGGTTCTGCTCCGGGGCAGATAGCTTTCCTATATCTATCTTTAGGTGTAGTTAGTTTCTCAGGCTGTGACGAGGCGTCTAGGACCAACGTAGGAACGCTCCACGGCTGCCTCTAGTTGTTGTGGTTAGTCAGGGTACTGCAATCTCATAGATTCCAACTGCTCTGGTGTATTGCCTTTTTTGCCTGCACTCCTCAGCTACCGAAACATAACAGAGATCCCTGAAGATGTCATTCACCAAGTGTTGGAAAGTGGCTGGGCGGTACTCAGACCAAAAGGCATGACTAGATATTCAAAGTGTCCATAGCGTGACCTGAATGCAGTCTTCCATTCATCCCCAGGTCTAATACGGACCAAGTTATAGGCCCCACGGAGATCCAGTTTAGAGAAAATTTTGGCATGCCGCACTCTCTCCAATAACTCAGGGATTAAAGGCAATGGATAACGGTTTCTAATAGTAACCTTATTGAGTTCCCTATAGTCTATGCAGGGTCTCAGAGATCCATCTTTCTTCTTCACAAAGAAGATGGGTGCACCTGCAGGAGATGAAGAGGGGCGTATGAAGCCCTTGGCTAGATTTTCATCTATGTAGTCCTTCAAAGCCTTTAGCTCAGGCCCCGCCAGGGGTAGATCTTACCAAAAGGTATCTCTGCTCCAGGCAACAATTCAATTGGACAATCATATGGACGGTGAGGGGGAAGCTGGTCAGCATTCTTCTTGTCACCTAAATCCACATAGTCCTGGTATACAGCTGGTAGTTCAGGGGCTGACATGGTTCCTTTAGGAACAGAGCAAGCTGAAACTTCTGGACTCATCTGTTTCTCCGGAAAGTGTAATTCCTTGGTCTCCCAGTTAATGGTAGGGTTCTGAGCCTGCAGCCATGGTAGCCCTAGAATAATGGGAAAGTGGGGAGAAGAGATAAGCATAAAGGACAGTTTCTCTTGATGATCTTTACCCATAAGGACCCTCAAAGGCTCCGTTTCCTGATCCACTGGTCCAGAGGTCAGCAGGGAGCCATCCACAGTCTCCATCTGTACTGGAGTAGCCTTCTTCACTGAACGTATCCCCGTTTCAGAGCAAAGGAGATATCCATAAAATTTCCACTTGCCCCTGAGTCGATCATAGCAGAGCTAGACACCCAGACTGAGTCAACCCAGAGTTTGATGGAAAGGAAGCAATGAGAATTGTTTTTCTTACAACTCAGCTGGGACACCGCTGAGGAAACTTGAAAAATTGCAGCGTTTACACAGTCATCGTCCTCAGAAGTAACGGAGTTTAAGTCCGAGAAATCAATATCTGTTGCTGCAGATCTCTCTGGAGCCTGAGGCTCGGACCTGACAGATCTCCTCTCGCAACACTCACAGTGAATGACTGCTGCAGTAGTCTTACGAGAACGGCTGGGGCAGTTTATAATGAAGTGCCCTGACTTACCACAGTAGAAACATAGATTTTCCTTTAAACGATGTTCTTTGTGTGCATCACTAACCCGTCTTTGTAAAGAGTCCACCTGCATGGGTTCAGGTTCTGGTTCCCTTGTGATCCTACTCAAAGGTTCCTTAGCTGGGGAGGAAGGTAGGAAAAGGTTAGTGCGATTACTTTCGAACCATCTCTCTTGCCTGCGTTCAGTCAGACGAGCATCAATACGGATGCAGTAGTTAATAAAGTCACCTAACGCAGTGGGAGGGTCGGCACGAGCAAGTTCATCCTTAATCAGTGGAGACAACCCTTTCCGAAAAATAGATTTTTTGGCGGAACTGTCCCAAGTGGTATCGAGGGCCCATCTCCTGAAATCCAAGGCATATTCGGCTACTGAGCGCTTACCTTGGCACAAAATTAACATGGCTGCTTCAGCTGTTGCACCTCGATTGGGGTCATCAAACACCTGCCCCATGGCTGAAATGAAAGCATCAAGATGATTCAAACATTCATCCCCAGTCTCAATCAGAGGGTTTGCCCACATCAAAGCCTTGTTGGTAAGCAACATGATTATAGTAAGCAGTTTAGATCGTTCAGTGGGAAATTGTGAAGCATGTGCAGAAAAAAAAAGATTGCATTGGTTAATAAATCCCCTGAATTTCTCACGTTCACCGCCAAAATGAAAAGGGGGTAACTTGGAGATCCCAGAACTCGGGGTTATGGCAGGAGCCTGGACTCGTTCCTCTAGAGCCTCAATCCTGGCTCGTAAATCCTGGGTAGTTTGTCCAAACACTTGCAAATTGTGATTAGTGAGGTCCTGTAGGCTTGCAAAACGGGTCTTTAAAGTCTGTATATCTGCAAGGATTTTATCAGTCACTCCGCAAAGCTCCTTTATGCGAGCCTCCATCTTCCAGATCTTTTAAGACAGGAGTACTGGAAGGAGAAGAGGAAAGGAGAAAAAAAAAAAAAAAAACACAATAGTGTTTACCTGTGGTAACACTGCAGAGTAAAATTAAGGGAATGCGCTCACCTGGAATGGTGTGAGAAGTCACAACCACTGTCATCACAGAAGGTATAAACGGACATCTGATATCCACAGTCACAGCAGACACAGCCTTCCCAGACCCAGCAGACACTAATGTTGGCTTCAGAATCTTGTAATGTATGGTATACAGTTCATATAGCGTCTTGTGCTTGGGTGCGAGGAAAACACATGAGACACAGGTTTGATATGGAAGGACTTGTATTACTTCATACAAGTAGGCAAAAGGGTCACACAGTTTGCAGGTACAGAGGCAGGAGACACAGCAGGCCAGAGTAACTTCAAGCTCAGCAACAACTCTCCACAACAGGTTCAGGATCTCTTCTCTGTTACCGCAATTCCCTTGCAAACGTGGATTTACCAAACAGCAGGTTTCCAGAGTCCACAAGTGTTCCAAAGTTCCTCAGTAGGAAATGGCTGGAGTACAAGTCCAAGGTTTCCAGGAGTCAGGTCACAGGCTGACTGCAGGCTTGATTCTGAAGCACTGATTGCTCAGCTGAGGCTGCTTAACCCCTCTCTGACATTAGACGTACTATCCCGTCCATAAAACCCGTGCCATTCTGCCCATGGACGGGATAGTACGTCATAGGCGATCAGCTGCGCTCCGGAGGCGCTAATCGCCGCCGGGTGTCAGCTGATTATCACAGCTGACACCCGTACTGTGTGTCAGGAGCGGTCACGGACCGCTCCCGGCACATTAACCCCTAGCACACCGCGATCAAACATGATCGCGGTGTACTGGGGGCACAGGGGAGGATCGCGCAGGGTGGGGGCTCCCTGCGCGCCCCCCTGAGACCCTCAGACCAGCGCTATGTGATCGCGCTGTTCTGAGGGCTTCCTCCCTCCCAGGACCCGGATCCAAGATGGCGCCGGGGTCCTGGAGGGAGGCGGCTTCCTCAGTGCCTGCTGAGAGCAGGCACTGAGAAGCCTGCAGCTATGCCTGAGCGATCGCTGGTGTGACAGAGTGCTGTGCACACTGTCACACCAGCGATTTGATAAAATACAGTGATGTCCCACCCTGGGACAAAGTAAAAAAGTTAAAAAAATAAAAATAAACATGTTATAAAAAAAAATCCAAAATAAAAAAAAAAAGAAAATATTCCCCAATAAATTCATTTCTTCCTGTAAATAAAAAAAATAAAACAATAAAAGTACACATATTTGGTATCGCCGCGTCCGTAACGACCCCCCCCTATAAAACTGTCCCACTAGTTAACCCCTTTAGTGAACCCCTTAAAAAAAAAAAAAAAAAAACGAAGCAAAAAAATCAATGCTTTATCATTATACCGCCGAACAAAAAGTGGAATAACGCGCGATCAAAAAGACCGATATAAATAAACATGGTACTGCTGAAAACGTCATCTTTTTCCGCAAAAAAACGAGCCGCCATACAGCATCATCAGCGAAAAAATAAAAAAGTTATAGCTCGCAGAATAAAGCGATGCAAAAATAATTATTTTTTATATAAAATTGTTTTTATTCTATAAAAGCGCCAAAACATAAAAAAATGATATAAATGAGGTATCGCCATAATCGTACTGACCCGAAGAATAAAACTGCTTTATCAATTTTACCACACGCGGAACAATAAAAACGCCTCCCCCAAAAGAAATTCATGAATTGCTGATTTTTGTTCATTCTAACCTCCCAAAAATCGAAATAAAAAGCGATCAAAAAATGTCACCTGCTAAAAAATGGTACAAATAAAAACGTCAACTCGTACCGCAAAAATAAGACCTCACATGACTCTGTGGGCCAAAATATGCAAAAATTATAGCTCTCAAAATGTGGCGATGCAAAAAACTATTTTTGCAATAAAAAGCGTCTTTTAGCGTGACAGCTGCCAATCATAAAAAACCCGCTATAAATAATAAATCAAACCCCCCTTTATCACCCCCTTAGTTAGGGAAAAATAATAAAATTAAAAAAATGTATTTATTTCCATTTTCCCATTAGGGTTAGGGTTAGGGTTGCGGCTAAAGTTAGGGTTAGGGTTGGCGCTAAAGTTAGGATTAGGGTTAGGGTTGGGATTAGGGGTGTGTTAGGGTTAGGTTTGTGGTTAGGGTTGGGACTAGGGTTAGGGGTGTGTTGGGGTTAGGGTTGGAGTTAGAATTGGGGGGTTTCCGCTGTTTAGGCACATCAGGGGCTCTCCAAATGTGACATGGCGTCTGATCTCAATTCCAGCCAATTCTGCGTTGAAAAAGTCAAACGGTGCTCCTTCACTTCTGAGCTCTGCCATGCGTCCAAACAGTAGTTTATCCCCACATATGGGGTATCAGCGTACTCTGGACCCCAAGAGTTATTGTGCAATTTGTCCTATTTCTTCTGTTACCCTTGGGAAAATAAAAAACTGGGGGCGAAAATATCATTTTTGCACAAAAAAAAATATTTTTTTGTTTTTACGGCTGTACGTTATAAACTTCTGTGAAGCACTTCGGGGTTCAAAGTGCTCACCACACATCTAGATAAGTTCCTTGTGGGGTCTATTTTCCAAAATGGGGTCACTTGTGGGGGCTTTCCACTGTTTAGGCGCATCAGGGCCTCTCCAAATGCGACATGACACACCCAGACCATTCCATCAAAGTCTGCAATCCAAAACGTCACTACTTCCCTTCCGAGCCCTGACGTGCGCCCATACAGTAGTTTTCTCCCACATATTGGGTATCAGCGTACTCAGGACAAATTGGACAACAACTTTTGGGGTCCAATTTCTCCTGTTACCCTTGTGAAAATAAAATATTGGGGGCGAAAAAATCATTTTTGTAAAAAAAAAGGATTTTTTATTTTTACGGCTGTGCGTTATAAACTTCTGTGAAGCACTTCGGGGTTCAAAGTGCTCACCACACATCTAGATAAGTTCCTTGTGGGGTCTATTTGCCAAAATGGGGTCACTTGTGGGGGGTTTCCACTGTTTAGGTGCATCAGGGGCTCTCCAAATGTGACATGACGCCCCCAGACCATTCCATCAAAGTCTGCAATCTAAAACGTCACTACTTCCCTTCCGAGCCCCGACGTGTGCCCATACAGTAGTTTTCGCCCACATATTGGGTATCAGTGTACTCAGGACAAATTGGACAACAAATTTTGGGTTCCAATTTCTTCTGTTACCCTTGTGAAAATAAAATATTGGGGGCGAAAAAATCATTTTTGTAAAAAAAAAAAAAAAGATTTTTTATTTTACGGCTGTACGTTATAAACTTTAGTGAAACACATGGGGGTTCAAAGTTCTCACCACACATCTAGATAAGTTCCTTGAGGGGTCTAGTTTCCAAAATGGTGTCATTTATGGGGGTTTCCACTGTTTAGGCAGATCAGGAGCTCTCCAAACACGACATGGCGTCCAGCCAATTCTGCGTTGAAAAAGTCAGACGGCGCTCCTTCCCTTCCAAACTCTGCCATGCACCCAAACAGTGGTTTACCCCCACATATGGAGTATCAGCGCACTCAGGACAAATTGCACAATAACTTTTGGAGTCTTGTTACCTTGGAAAAATAAAAATTGGGGTGAAAAGATCATTTTTGTGGAAAAAATATGATTTTTAAATTTTACGGCTCTACGTTATAAACTTGTGTGAAGCACTTGGGGGTTCAAATTGCTCATCAAAAATCTAGATAAGTTCCTTAGGGGGTCTAGTTTCCCAAATGGGGTTATTTGTGGGGGGTTTCCACTGTTTAGGCACATCAGGGGCTCTCCAAATGCAACATGGCATCCAAACTCAATTCCAGCCAATTTTGGTTGGAAAAAGTCAAATGGTGCTCCTTCGATTCCGAGCTCTGCCGTGCGCCAAAACAGTGGTTCCCCCCACATATGGGGTATCAGCGTACTCAGGACAAATTGTACAACAACTTATGTGGTCCAATTTCTCCTGTTACCCTTGGGAAAATAAAAAAATAGTGACTAAAAGATAATTTTTGTGGGAAAAAAATAGGATTTTTTATTTTCATGCCCGGGCATTATAAACTTGTGTGAAGCACTTGGGGGTTCAAAGTGCTCACCAAAGATCTAGATAAGTTCCTTAGGGGTCTAGTTTCCAAAATGGGGTCACTTGTGGGGGGTTTCCACTGTTTAGGCTCATCTGGGGCACTGCAAACGGAACATGACCCCATTAACGTCTGCATTCCAAAACGTTACTACTTCCTTTCCAAGCCCTGCCGTGCGCCCAAACAGTTTCCCCCCCCACATATGGGGTATCAGCGTACTCAGGACAAATTGGACAACAACTGTTGGGGTCCAATTTCCTTGGGAAAATTCAAAAATTTGGGACTAAAAAATCATTTTTGTGGAAAATTGATTTTTTTTTTTTTTTCACACCCAGGCTTTATAAACTTTTGTGAAACACTTGAGGGTTCAAAGTGCTCACAACAGATCTAGATAAGTACCTTAGGGGGTCTAGTTTCCAAAATGGTGTCACTTGTGGGGGGTTTCCACTGTTTAGGCGCATCAGGGGCTCTCCAAACGCGACATGGCATCCAATCTAAATTCCAGCCAATTTTAGTTTGAAAAAGTCAAACGTCGCTCCTTCCCTTACGAGCTCTGCCGTGTGCCCAAACAGTGGTTTTCCCCCACATATGGGGTATTGGCGTACTCAGGAGAAATTGCATAACAACCTTATCTGTCCATTTTCTCCTTTTACCCTTGTGAAAATAAAAAAAAGTTTGTAAAAGATCATTTTTGTGGCTAAAAAGTAAAATATTAATTTTTTCCTTCCACGTTGCTTTAGTTACTGTGAAGCACCTTAAGGGTTAATAAACTTCTTGAATGTGGTTTTGAGTACCTTGAGGGGTGCAGTTTTTAGAATGGTGTCACTTTTGGGTATTTTCTGCCATATAGACCCCTCAAAGTGACTTCAAATGTGAGGTGGTCCCTAAAAAAAATGGCTTTGTAAATTTTGTTGTAAAAATGAGAAATCGCTGGTCAACTTTTAACCCTTATAACTTCCTAACAAAAAAAAATTTTGGTTCCAAAATTGTGCTGATGTAAAGTAGACATGTGGGAAATGTTATTTCTTAACTATTTTGTGTGATATATTTCTCTGTTTTAAGGGAATAAAAATTCAAAATTTGAAAATTGCAAAATTTTAAAAATTTTCGCCATATTTGCGTTTTTTTCAAAAATAAACGCAAGTTATATCGAAGAAATTTTACCACTAACATGAAGTACAATATTTCACGAGAAAACAATCTCAGAATCGCGAAGATCCGTTGAAGCGTTCCAGAGTTATAACCTCATAAAGAGACAGTGGTCAGAATTGTAAAAATTGGCCCGGTCATTAACGTGCAAACCACCCTTGGGGGTGAAGGGGTTAAGAGGCAAGAGGGAGAGAATGAGGGCGGGAACATGAAAGCTGGAAACTCCATATTGACTGAGGGCAGGATAGCTGCAGCAAGACAGAAAGCAAAATGGCCGAGGGAAAAAACTGAGTTTCAAGAAACATGTCAAAAGAAACAAAGAACCTTACATATCGACTATATCCCCATGAAGTAACCCCTTCATATGTATACCGGTAAATAGAACAAACATAAGGCAATACCGATTACAACAGTCATATCATCCAAAACCGGATGTATTGGTTATACAATATAAGGTAAGTTATGCCCATAACACTAATCTACTTGTTAGTAAAGGTAACATTACCAGTGACAGGAGATTGCATGTGTCCGCTCGGCGTCCCCTCACCCCGACGCGCGTTTTGCTGTCCAAAAATTGTATTCTGGGTCACAAAATGTCATTTTGCATGGGCACAGCGACAAGAGACTGATACTTTTTTGGATTTTCTGATAAATCCACAGGGGTAAATTCCAAACCAAATCAGTACTTTTGCCTATTTCATTGGGCAATGATGATGCAAATTGGCCACAGATTTCACCTTTTGTAATAGAAACTGCAGTAAAAAATTGAAAGAAATTTGCATAAATTGATATGATGTGGAGTCAAAATTGGCACTGCACGTTAATTTATCCTGCAACCATTTTTTTTTTTTGCAGCTTGTGGAAAGGATTTTATAACATCTCAAACACTTTGCTGCTGCAAATTTTCTGCTTGCAAATACAGATGGAAAATCTGCAAGTGTGACGATACCCTCTAACTATTTTTTGGTTGACTGCACAACTTTTTTGGAGATGATAAAAACATTGAGGTATTTCAGAGAAAATGTACTTTAACCCCTTAATGACCAGAGGTATTTTTGATTTTGCATTTTCGTTTTTCGCTCCCCTTCTTCCCAGAGCCATAACTTTTTTACTTTTCAGTCAATATGGCCATGTCAGGGCTTGTTTTTTGTGGGACGAGTTGTACTTTTGAACAACACCATTGTTTTTAACATATATTGTACTGGAAGACGGGAAAAAATAATTCCAAGTGCGGTGAAATTGCAAAAAAAAAGTGCAATCCCACAGTTTTTTTTTTTTTTACCTTGTTCACTGAATGCTAAAACTGACCTGCTGTTACCATTCTCCAGGACATTATGCGTTCATAGACACCAAATATGTATGGGTAAAAAAAAATTCCAAAGTTTGTTAAAAAAATTTTTTTTGCGCCATATTCCAATACCCGTAGCGTGTCCATTTTTCGTGATCTCGGGTTGGGTGAGGGCTTATTTTTTGCGTGCTGAACTGATGGTTTTAATGACATGATTTTGGTCTGAGAGAGGATTCATATGTTCCATGCAGACAGACTTTCTAAGCGAGGATAGGCATTAGTTAGGACCTGATATACGAGAAGAGCCTTGACGTGGCTATCAGGCTCACATAATTTGGCCATCTTATGCGCTAAGACTTCTCAATTTTTCATATTTCTAAGGTAATGATGCAATTCATTTTTCATATTTTTCATATTTCGTGTTTGCAAGCTATAGCGCTACAGTGTGCTACCTTTTTTCTTGTATGATTTTGTGTAGACACGATCTTTTATGCGACCAAAAATACGTAATTCTGGCGTTTTGACTTTTTTACTCATTGAGCTGTTTAACAATCAGGTTCATTCTTTCTTTTGTATTGATAGATTGGGTGATTCTGAACAGGGCGATGCCAAATATGTGTACATTTGATTTTTTTATTGTTTTATTTTGAATGGGGCGAAAATGGGGGTGATTTCAACTTTTATATTTTTTTATTTTTTTAATATTTGTAAAAACTTTTTTTTTACTTTTTGCATGCTTTAATAGTCTCCATGGGAGACTAGAAGCTGCAGTTGTCTGATTAGCTCTGCTACATACAGGTGATGATCAGATCACCTGTATGTAGCAGAAATGCTTACTTGCTATGACCACCGGGCGGTGCTCTTAGCAATCTGGCAATGACAACCATAGAGGTCTGCTGGAGACCTCTGGTTGTCACGCCAACCCATCGGTGACCCGCGATCACGTGACAGGGTCGCTGATGGGCGGGATTTCCGGCACGCTTGCTGGAAGCGCGAGTTAAATGCCGCTGACAGAGATTGACAGCGGCATTTAACTAGTTAACAGCCATGTATGGATCGCGATTCCACCCGTGGCTGTTAGCTATATATATCAGCTGTCATGTGCCCTGAAAGGTTTGGGCTCAGCGCCGGAGCTCGCACCAAAAAGGGGAGTGTGACAATGGCGTACTATTATGCCCGATGTCGGAAAGGGGTTAAGGATCAAGCCAAATCTGACACTGATGCATAGCAGGTCCAGCTGTCAGTTAGTGGCATGCTTTTATGACTGAAAGCCGGTGGCTCCCTGAAGGAATAAAGGTTATTTTCTCCCAGGTGCCGCACTGTCACTACACCAGCCAAGCACCTTTCTAACTAATAACAAGCAGATTAACCCTATATTGCCAGGTTAATAGTGATCTCTGATGTGACAAGAGGTTCCCTTTAAAACATTAAACCTTTATAACAGTGTAAATCTATAAACTCCTTACCATTTAGGAAATCTTTGGATTATTATAGAATTTCTGTAATATAACCTAATAAATAGGAACAAGACCCTCCGTTCTCACTTCTGTATGTTACAGATCTTCAGCCCAAAGATACCTGCTTTATTTCCAGGTCAATATCATGTCTATAGATCCATTACGGCAGAAGTTTTTCTCTGATCACCTTCTTATAGAGAACCTACAGTTCACACAGGATTTTATTACTATTCCAGACATGTAGCTTAGATACAGGTGATTTTCAATAAAACCTTCAGTCAACTGGTTTCTTTTAAGGTTCCTTGAACATGATGCATTTGGATATTCATTAATATTTTGTTTTAGGCTCAACTGGTGAGATGGATTCTCTAAGGTGTAGGTCCGTGTGAGCATCCCAGACCGGATGTGATGACACAGCAGGGCAGTAGTTGTCAAACAGAATGTGGAACGGCGTGAACCAATACAGCTGGAAAAGCAGGATGACAGGTGGAAAAATAAAGGCAGGAAGCACTAGATGTGGCAAAGCCATATGTGCGCACTGCTTAAGAATAACAGTCTATCTCCTAAAAATGTATGTACATTGGTGCGAAAAATACAAAACAATTCAAGGTTCTTGTGAAGAGGCAAACAGGTACAAAATAATCAATATTAACACCTGACCTGAAAATATAATGAGCACAGAAAAAGCCACTGCTCCAAAATGATCAGAAAAATGGCAAGTTACTTCAACATAGCCACCATGATTTATGGAGGAAGCAAGGGAAGGCTTGCAAGCCAAAGTACATAATCCCGAGCATGAAGCATCGGGGTGGCTCTGTTAGGTGTGCTTTGCTACCAGAGGAACTGGTGCACATCACAACAGGTCTCGGCAAATGACGACACAATAAAACTTTTTTAAATGAATTTCAGATTTTTTGTTTGCGCCACTTTAACAACAAAAAACTAAGCATGATTGGTATAAATGTCATCAGAATGACCATGAAACCATATTGCCAGGTTATTTGTATTGCATAATGAATACTGTAAAAGCAAAACCCAAAAAACAATTGGGAAATTTCATTTTTTTCCACAATTTGCAGCACTTGGAATTTTTATTCCACTTTTCCAGTGCATCACATGAGAACATGAACAGTGTCATTCAAAGGCACAACTATTCCCACAAAATAGCAAGCCCTCATACAGCTATGTCAATAGAAAAATAAAAGTTATGCTTCTAGGAAGAAAGAGAGGAAGAAACAAAATTTTCAGAGTAAGCTGTCCAGTATGTGTATATAAGGATTAATGCTATTTCTGGATATTAGATTACATGCACTCAGCACTTTCACCAGTTTTCCTCTCAGCAGCCTCAATCTCAGCCTCCAGTTTGCAATTCACTGTGAGCTAGTGGGAGGGGACTAGTGTTATGATAATGTAACAACTCAGTTGTGAAAATAGGTAACACACTAAAAAAACTGCAACTGTCCTTCGTCGGTTAGTGTACAGTCTAGAGGTCCTGACTCTGCAGTCTCTAGTGGTTCCTGCTTTAGCTGAGATAGCTCTAACCACAAACTAGACAATTGCAACTCAGATTTTTGCTGCCTGAAATGGCGTTGAGCACTTCACGCTCCTCCTAAAGAACTGGAGGGCAGAGCAGAGTATACATTACCTACAGAATGGAAAGTGGATATAGAAAGAGATCCCAGAGTGAGTAAAACAAATCACAAACTACAAAATAAGCGATTAAGTACGTAATGTTAGAAAATATGTCTCCTACTTATGAAAAAGAAACAGAAGATAGGTGCACGGTAAAGAACATAAACAGCAGACAGATAAACCCTGCTGGTCTTTCACTGACTGGCTTAAACTACAGCAGTATAGCTGGACCTCCAATTATGACTATTACCAGCAGAGGGAAATAGCAGCAGGGGGAAAATATACAAAGCTGCACTCGAAAGGTGATAGGGCAGAGAAATTAGTAAATAAAACACCTATTACCCTAAAAAGACAGAAGCAAGGATAACAGAAACTAAGCACCAGGAAAAAAGGTGCATCATCTGTGGCTTGGTGGACAGAGAAGCCAACTACAAAGCACTGGGTCAAGGGATCAAACCCAGACACATGACACCTAGATGCTGTGACATCTTCATACACAATAAAGCACACAGAGAGAGATATCTGGTCTTTTTCTTTTTTAGGACAAATAGAAAAGCAGCAGCAGCATTAAGGAAATGATACAGCAATAATGATCATAATAGATGTGAATCCTGTACTGGAATGCGGTAAAAGACTTGACAGAAAGGTCAGCACCATCTACTGTATCTGCATCTCCCTCTGCTTTGCAATTCACTGTAAGCTAGTTGTAGGAGACTAGATGCCATGACATCTCCCATACACAACACAGCATACAGAGATGGGTTTCTGCTCCTTTCCACACATAAGGACGCAGCAGCAGCATGGATGACATTATTGAGCAATAATGATCAGTGTAGCTGTAAATCCTGCAGTGGAGTGAGGTAAAAGACTTGTTGGAAATCTCAGCACCATCTATCTGCATCACCCTTTACCTGTTTCTTCCTCTTCCACTTCCTCCTCTCTGCAAAGAGTATAATATAATCATATGGCACTACAGAATCGCAGCCTGTCTTGTCTTAGCACGATGGATTTTTGTTGTTTTTGCAGAGTGGATGACAAGTTCAGGAGTCAGGGGTGCGGGTGTGGAGTGTGAGAGTGGAGGGGAAGAAGTGTCTGATAAGTGGGGAAGGAAGCAGATTGCTCTGATAAGGTATATTAAAAAGTTTCTTAGATTCGCCAGCACTATTCTTATATGAAACGTTTGTTGAAAGTAGTTCCTATTTAAGCCTGAGTTATGCTCCGACAGGCTGTGCTCTCAGGAGATAGACTGAGATCTGGTGATCACGTGCTTGCTGCACCACAGATTATATTTATGCTGGTGACTCATTATGTAGTAGCTAAACACACATTTTCTAATTACATCCACAAAGCCTGCCTTCTCTGCCTGTCTACCTAGTGAGCTCCTTCCTTCTCTTACTTCTCATGCAATGAGTAACAACATATCCTAATGAATTCTCAGCTTACATTACACATACTGTGCATTATATTTGATCTAATTTGTATGGATGAGCAAACCCAAACAGGTTTTTTACTATATATCCGATTTCCTGTTCATGTTTGCCAGTCTAATAAAGCTTGTTGAAAGGCTGGAGCGCAACCAATCAACAAGGTTTTAGACTGAGGACACTTCTGGAACTATCACAGCTATGACAAGTATTGGCATGGCTGTGATTGGCCGGCGTAGCACGTGACCCGACCTATATATGCTATCATTAGTGCAAGGATACGATGCCACTGGGAGACAGTGAGAGACAGACAGTGACTGCGCACTCTGCAAAAAAATGCTGTTTGTACTCTGCAACCCATATTTGTGGGAGTACTGTGCTGTTAGTTTGTTAAAAGCCGCTGTGTGTACTCTGCACCCCCACCTAAGGGAGTACTGTTATTTAAGCCATTGTGTGTACTCTGCACCCCCGTCTATGGGAGTACTGTCTTTTAGGCTGCTGTGTGTACTCTGCACCCCTCCGGCTGTTGGAGTACTGTATTTTAAGCCACAGTGGGTAATCTGCACCCCCACCTGTGGGAGTACTGTCCTTTAAGTCGCTGTGTGTACTCTGCACCCCTGCCTGTGGGAGTACTGTCCTTTAAGCCACAGTGTGTCATCTGCACCCCCTGCCTGTGGGAGTAAAGTTCTTTAAGCTGCTGTGTTTTCTAGTACTCTGAGAAATAAATATTTGACATCAACTGTCTCATTGCCATTTCTAGGTCCCAAAAATAATTTTTCTGGACTAGTGTGTGTTTTTAGTATTCTGGGAAATAAATAATTGGCATTAGCTGTCTAGTTGCCATGTCTACTCTCAAAAAATAACTTTTCAGGACTAGTGTGTGCTTTGTAGTATTCTGGGAAATAAATAATTGTTATCATTCTTCTCGTTGCCATTTCTAGGCATTCTTTTTTCAGGAGCGCTGTGTATATTCTAGTACTGTTTCAAATAAATAAATTTACTCTTCCGCCATCTCTTTGCAAGTAGTGTTTGGAAAAAACACTTCCAAAAATGAGGAGCACATCCAATAGGAGACGTGGCTATGGTAGTGTTGATGTAACTGCTGATGGTGGTGGTGGTATAGCTGATGCAGGGAGAGGACATGGTCGTTCTGCACCTGCTACATGCCCAACTACAACACCTTCTTCTGGTGCATGCAGGCGACAGGACATTATGTGTCCTTTCGTAGGCCTGAATACTGCTACATGAATGGTGAGGTCTCAAGATGTTGAAAAGATGTTAGATTGGATGGCTGAGAGTGGGTCCAGTTCCTTCTCATTATCTTCCACCTGGTCCACTGCAGAAAGTGCACAGTTGGTACTTGAGGACCATGCTCATCCAGCTTCCACCTCACCCCCTTGCAAATTAGCCAAGCAGTCTGAGCCCCAAGTCATAAAGCAGTCCCTTCTGCTTTTTAGTGACTCCGCTGGCTGTAGTTGCATGGCCCATCTACCTAACTCTGCTCCAGAAGTTGAAGAGACTGAGTGTACTAATGCCAAACCACTTTTTATGCTGGAGGATGAATACGTGGGACGGCTTGCGCACATGGTTAGTGTACTATCGCAGGACATTTCAGATGATGAAACTCAGTGGCCAACTGTAGCACCTTTCTGCAGTGTGTAGACTTGCTGCATGGTTGAGGAGTTGGTGGAATATTGCACAGTGGGCGGCCCATAGCCAGTACGTCAGCTGCTAGTGTTCATAGCACTGCTGAAATCAGCACACCAAAGAAATCTCAAAAGAGCTCTCTGGTGGTTCATTTTTTCAAGCAATGTGCTGCTGACAAGCGATGGATGGTTTGCACTCTGTGCCATCAGACCCTGAAGAGAGGCATAAATGTTCTGAACCTGAGCACCACCTGTATGACGAGACATCTGAATTCCAAGCACGAGTTGCAGTAGAGTACACACCTTAAAAAGCATTCAATGACCAGAAAAAAGAACTGCTTAAACAATAAAACTTTGAAAGCAGAAAACTAGCACAATTTTGTAGAAATTAAATAATTAATTTTATTATATCAAAATTCACCCAGTATATAAATAATGTAAAAAGTCTGGTTTACAAAACAGTTGTGGGACATAATAAAGGCTACAAGCTCCCATACAATACATACAAGGGGTGCAATTGAAAGATGTGTAACACAGCAGTAAATAATCACTACCTGAGGGCTGAGAGAGGTAAAACTAAGTAATTTACCAAACCATGATTAAGCAGGCTCACCGCAATTATATTTGTACCCGCTTGATACTAATCATAGCAGCTTAATTAGCGGTGCCAAGCTCAAATGGATATATAAAATTCAAACCTTCAAACTGCCCATAATAAGCACTCACTTGTCAGGAGACTTGTGCCGAGTCCCTCACCCCGACGCGCGTTTCATCCTCTTCTTCAGGGGGCGTGTCGGGGAAGAGGGAGATCGGGTTTTTAAATCATGCTCCAGCCAATCATAATATTAATCACTAATGAAAAAATAGGTTTCCCAGCTGCTAATCCACTTGGTAGCGCGCCGCTTGCCTTCACCGCCGCCTCATCAGAGACGCGTCATCTCCGGCCTGCGAGACGCCGATGCTCTGGTTACCATGACTATAGTCACGTGAGCATCAGCTGACCCACTATGTCCGGAGTTTCTAGTGATATTGAGAAATTGGCTTTGAATAAAAATAAAAAACATAATCTTACTCTTGCACAACGTAAATCTATAGAGGAAATGCAAAGTTGGACGGATGTGGTCTTCAAAGCCGCAGATAAAGGTGGTAATCTGGTGATTTGGCCTAATGAGCTTTATGAAAATCAGGCTCATAAATTGTTGAATGATATAAATTGCTATCGCAGATTGCCATCTAATCCTTTACCGGGTTTTCAGGAGGAATTAGTTTCCATTTTGGAAGAAGCAGTAAGTACTGGTATTATACCTAAACAAATTTTGGAGACCATACAGAAATTAAATCCTAAATTACCCACTTTTTATTTGATTCCCAAAATTCATAAGGATCCCTTTGATCCACCTGGAAGGCCTATTGTAGCAGGTAATGAGGGTCTATGTGAGGTGATTTGTGACGTGTTAGATCATTATTTGAGACCGTTTGTTGTGAGTTTGCCTTCGTATATACAGGACACCACGACCGCATTACAAAGACTAGACGGGATGTATTTATCTGACAATATGATAATGGTGACAGCGGACGTGGAGTCCTTGTATACTTCGATAAAACACAAGGATGGTCTGGCCTCTGCCTCATGGTATCTTAAAACGAGCAATCTTGATTCACATCTTGTTGATCTTCTCTTGGTTTTGCTAGAATTCATACTAACCCATAATTGTTTTATTTTCAATAAAAAAATTATGTCCCACAACTGTTTTGTAAACCAGACTTTTTACATTATTTATATACTGGGTGAATTTTGATATAATAAAATTAATTATTTAATTTCTACAAAATTGTGCTAGTTTTCTGCTTTCAAAGTTTTATTGTTTAAGCAGTTCTTTTTTCTGGTCATTGAGTGTTGTTTATGCACAATAATATTTCTTTGGATCATTTTTTGATTATATACCTTAAAAAGCATGACAGATCTGAGCCTCCTCCTGCTCCCTCTTCTTCTTCTGGCTCGATCTCTTCCTCAAGCTCATGATCAACATGGCCACCTGCCACTCCGCAAAGAGAGGATGTGACAGCATCACCCCCACCAGTGTCACTGAGCATTTCCACACCATCCAATGGAAGTATTCAGCTTTCCATCCCACAAATCCTCTATAGAAAGAGGAGATACCCCCTTTGCCAACCACGAGCAATGGCCCAGAATGACAGCATTTCCAAATTGCTGACATTATAAATGCTGTCATTCCCGCTGATGGAGATCAACAGTTTTAAAAAACTGATGGCGGTGGTTGTCCCTTAGTAAGTTGTTCCCAGACGCCACTACTTTTCCAGGTGGGCCATCTCTGCTCTGCACAAACATGTTGCAGACCAAATCAGGTGTGGACTGTGCAAAGTCTTCAGTGGCAAGATCCACATAACCACAGATATGTGGACCAATCACAGCCAGGGACGTAACATCTCCTTAACTTCCCACTGGGTAAAAGTACTGGTGGCTGAGGCTGAGGCAGGAGGCGGTCTACCACCACCTAGGATTGCCGGAAGTTTCTCTATCCAGGTTTCCTCCTACTACTCCTCCTCCGTATCCTCATTCAGTCACAGGAAGACCTGCACCAAGAAGTTGAGCACAGTCAGGGGGAAACAATTGCAGGCTGGTCTTAAACCCCTCTGTTTTGGGGACAATTCTCACTATGTGTAGGAGGCGTGGACTGGGATCAAACAGCAGACAGATCAGTTGTTGGTGCCGGTGAACCTCAAGCCCGGCATGGTGATGTGTGATAACGGGCAAAATCTCGTAGCAGCTCTGGGCCTAAGCAGGTTTACACACATCCTTTGCCTGGTGCATGAGCTGAACTTGGTGGTGCAGAGCTTTCTGAAAAACTACCAACAAATGTCGGAGCTGCTGCTGAATGTGCTTGTACTCTGTGTGCACTTTCGGCATTCTCACCCTGCTGTTAGCCTGTCTGCACTGCAGCGTCACTTCTGCCTTCCCACTCACCAGCTGATATGCGACATACCAATGAGGTGGAACTCCACCTTGCATATCCTGGAGAGACTGTGAGAGCAACAACAGGCAATAGCGGCGTTTCAGCTGCTGCACGCAGAACAGCATCACTTTACCACCAATGAGTGGACCTCTATGCGGTACGTGTGTGCCGTGTTGTCATCAGCGTTATTATACCGCTTATATGCCTGCTGAAAAAAACAATTCAAGCTAAGATGAATGAGGTGGTGGCACAGGAGGAAGAGGAGCAGTAGTAGGAGCATCCCCAATTCATACTGTTATTAAGCCTATTGTCCACACATGAGCAATATAACGTGGCACTACTGTAGAAGGTGCACAAGTAGGAACCCAACCAAGTAGAGATATATAGAAATGACTTGGCACTTTGAGTGCCAAGTCATTTCTATATATTGTCCACACATAGCTCAGAGTGTGCATTACTGTCCCAACATCGACCAAGTACACAACTGTACAGACACATCAGTGTGGCTCTCAGATCAGCTCACGGGCATCACTGGAGCAAGGCTATGGGGATACAAAGTATCCAGACCATATACCTCCCACTGAAGACAGCTTGTTGTTGCTTCTGTGCAGCATGGCACATATGAGCCAATACATGCTGCAGTTCATGCGGGATGACCGCCGAGTTGCCCGTATTGTTACTAGTGCAGATTACTGGGCGGCCACCTTGTTGGATTCCCGCTACAAGGCCAATGTACCATTCTTACTTCCATTACTGGAAAGGGATCACAAAATGCGTGAATACACACGCTGGAAGAAAAACTACTAACGGCTTTCCCACCTGACAACGGGGGCTCGGTGAAACAACTAGGCAGAGGAGGGAAGTAGCCAAATCAGCTGGGGCACCAACAGCACCTCAGAAGGCAGGGGTAGTGTGGAGCCCAGCTTCGCTCAGTTCCACAAATCCAGAAGGGTGCATGAAGGATTGTACCACTAGAGGTCTCACCATGCATACACACACCTTCACCCGTCCCCTAAGACCACCAGAGGGAGCCCTAATAGGAATGTAAAAGGAGGGTGAAGGTAGGAAGTTCAGTCAGACTTGAGAGACTTGAGAGAAGTGCAGCTCAGCAGAGTTGAGCAAAAGGCAGAGCAGAGTTGAGCCTGCAGAGCAGAGTGGAGTTTGCAGTGGGAGACTCAATAGCTCAAGTTAAAGAGCTAGGAGCGTGCCGATGATCTGAGAGTGGCAGAAGAGGCAGCCCACCAACTGCCAGTGTGTATAATCGTGTGTGGACCCAAGTAGGAAGAAGGCAAGAGGGAAGTAGCAAAGGGGCAGAGGAGCCCAACCAGCTCACCCCAGCAAGTATAAACCAGACGCCGGGTCCAAACCTACAGGGATCTCCACAACCCAGTAGGAGAGCACCGGAATTCCTGGAGGACTACAAGTCCCAGGAGCACCACAGAGCTGATACGTAACAGGGCCAGGAGGATGGAGTTCAGGCAAGCAGGGCCCTGCAAGCAGGGACTGTGTACTTCAAGTGGGGGTCCAACCACAAGGTCAGCCAGGTGCAGGACAGAGATTAAGTTAGGCCGAGCTATATGCCAGAAAGCCATTACGGAAAGGCAAGGAACAGGAGGCCATATACCTACTCAGTGGGAGAATCTGGATGTGCACCCTTCACCCTACAGTGCTCCGGGATGTGCCTGCAACATCTTCAGTAAAGGTACCAAAGTGACTTGTATGTGTGTCCACCTTCTTGTCCCTACCCTGTCAGGTTCCCTTCGTCCTGCATCCCTACACATCTACCTGCCCTGGAAGGACACAGCCTCACCTGTAGGAGGCCTAACATCTAGCTGCGCAACCCCATCCCTTCCAGTGGATCTGCACAGCAGCGCTGGTCCCCCTGACCTGGTACTACAGGTGGCGTCACGAATCATCATACAAACATTTATTCCCCTGTAAATATCCCCCATTTATGGTGAGTGCCCAGGGCCATGGACCGAGCTGTGTTACCGTGACATCCCCCACAGGAGTTAATAGGCTCTGATCTGAGTACCCCCCACTGCCCTGGGAGGGCGGCTCAGTAGCATGGCCAAAATGTGGCAAAACTTTATGAGCATGCCACGGCATACAGCACCACCATGTCATAGGGACCATATTAAAAGGAGCTAACGTTACAAAAACATGGTGAAAGAGTACATGTCTACACGTCTCCACGTACTAACAGATGGGTCTGCCCCGTTTAACTTCTGGGTCTCCAAATTGGATACATGGCCTGAGTTTGCCCTTTATGCCTTGGAGGTGCTGGCCTGCAATGCAGCAAGTGTCATGTCAGAACGTGTGTTTAGTACAACAGTGGGTGTGATCACAGACAGGCGCATCCACCTGCCCACATCCAGCATGGGGAACCTAACATTCCTTAAAAAAAAACAGGTGTGGATCCCATAGGACTTGGCCCATGCCTTCGGATGACAAGGCAACTATAACAGCCGCACCCAGCCAGTGTTCAACTCTTTTTGGTTTCATTTGGGTGCCTCCACCCTAAATCAAAAACCCAAAAAACTGTGTTGCTATCTCCTCCTCCGCCTCTTCCACCTACACCGCCACGTCCACCTCCTCCACCTCCTCCTCCAGTTGGACTTCCGCCCCTGATTGTAGCTTGTTAGTTTATTATGGGTTAATACTATGTTCTTTGAAGTAAGTTCCCTAAATAAAGAAAAATAAGAAACTATGCTGGATTACTCCTCCTTTGCCTCTTCCACCTTTACCGCCACATCCACGTCTCCTTCCACTTGGACTTGCTCCTCATGTTCTAGATAGCTAGTTTTAGTTTGGTACATTCTAGGTTGTTTTAAGGGAGTTACATAAAAAAAACATGAAAAGGGAAGATAAAATACAAAAATTACCAAATATTTAAAAAAATATAAAATAATTAAAAACAAACTGTTCAATTACTCCTCCCCTGCTTCTTTCACCCTTACGAACATCCACCTCATCCTCCACTTGGACCTATGCATCGTGGTTCTTGATAGCTAGTTATGTTTTGTAAATTGTAGGTTGTTTTAAGTCCGTTCCATAACAAAAATATAAAATAAAAAATGACTGGAAAAAATACAAAAAAAGCCAAAAAACAATGTAGGTTGCCTCTCTGGAATAGAACTGTGATTCTCCTTTACTTATGTGTACTCTGCAACCCCATCTGTAGGTGACTTGAGATTGGATCGCTGAGAGTGCCTCCAGGTACTTCACTTTGTGTTCCACAGGGTCTCCTCCTAATCATTCGTTCGAGCAAACATCGAAATAGAAACAGTAAAATTCCATTATCCCTTGCTGAAGTATTCAGGCGTGGTTGCCTGCTTTGAACAGTAATTTTTTCAAGGTAAACTCTTTGAGATTCCGGACCTACTATGTGTTCCTCAGATGCATTTGAAGTACACACAATACTGTAGCATACATTTCTGAATGTCTGGGGTATCATGCATTTGTCACTTACTGGGCTGTTTTCTGCAGTCTTCAAAATATTACTGCATTATCAGAAGGAGACTATCAGAGGACTAGTAAACCTGCTGTTATGCAGCCCATCCACACTCCCAACACTGATTGGCAGCTTTTTGCCTATGCACAGTGTACACAAAAAGCAGAAAACTGGTAGATCTGCAGCAGAGAAAACTGTCAAAATTTCAACAAGCAGACCAGTACATGATACATTGGTGGAATCAGGGTCATAGCAAAAACCTAATGACTGATTACCTTTAAGAATCCCGCAGATGGGGGTCTTGAAACCTCAACTGATTGCTCAAATGACTGTTTAGAAGTGATATAGGAAAGATGTGTATCTTCGTACCGTGTTAGCCAGTAGATAGAAAAATATTTAGACTTGAGAGTCCTCAGTGGTTGATACCTTTTAATGGCTAAGGCCGGCGTCACACTGGCGACAGAATCGGACGACTGCAATACGATGAAATATCGCATTGCAGTCTGCCGTATGTTAATCTATGGAGAAGCTCCCAGTATCCGCTTTTTTGTGGTCCGTTTTAATCGTCCGAGTGCAATCGCAGCATGCTGCGATTGTCACCGATTGTGGGTCGACTATCGCCAATGCAAGTCTATGGGAGCGATGAAAAATCGGATTACAAATGGACCGCACGTGTGACTTGCGATGAAATCGCACCACTATCCCAGGTGCCAGGAAATTGCATCAGGAAAATTGCCAGGAAGGACTGACATGCTAATTAGGCTACGAAAATTCAAACCCAAACAGGAAACCGCCTCCACGGAGTCCAGAACCATGGCCAGTCACATCAATGTTGAGATGTTGATCGTTCTGGTCCAGGAGAGACCAGAACTTTGGGACCAGCGGGATCCAAATTATTCAAACCGCTCACGGAAGGACGCGGCTTGGCGGAGAATATGTGGACAGATGTTTCCAGATTTTGGCGACAGGTCTATGGAGGACCAAGAACGCATTAGTAAGTAACGTCTTGAAAATGCTTAAAATACTGTATTACTACTCAGTATGTACCAACAACAATGTGTTATAATGTCCCTGTACCCTTATATGTGAAACATAAATGTGGCCAAAAAAACACTTATGCCTGTTGAACCCCCAGTGCTATGTGAGTACTCCAAGCACATCTAATATTTAGCTCCTGTAATTTGAAAAACAGCCGCACTCCAACAATCTTTAAATGCAAGTGCAAAAAGTTTAAATTGAAAACAGCACAGCATCAACAAGGTGTAGAGGTAACGTTTCGACCCTGCAATGGGTCTTTCTCAAACCTTAAGGAAGATACCACAAAAGGAACAGAGGAGGCCACTGTGGGATATGAGAACTTTAAAAGGCTCCAGCCCATATATACGGGAATCCCACAGGGCAGGGACGAACTGAAGGTCCTGGTAGGATGAAGGTTCAGGTGCCGTCAGTGGTGGTGTGATATTTAGCTCCAACTGCAATGGTCGCCAAGTTTCAATTTAAAAATGTGTGCCTACGCAATAAATGCCTAGGTGAAGTACTTAATATGTGTCCCTTTTGTTAATCCCATCGCTGTGTCACAAATAAATGCTCATTATTGTGACACATATGTCATAGAGCTTTGTATGTATGACCCCTTGTAATATTAAGTTGTTATTTTATCTACATACAATATGTTGTGGTGTTCTGTACCCCTAACACGCCAAAAAAATATAATATTGCAGTTGTACGGTATTTATTTGTAAAATACATAACAAGGGCAGATAAGTATAATTTCTTATTTTATCCGTTACTTTTTCAGTCTCAGATGTTACAAGGCGTTGGCGCAGCTGTAGAGACTGCTACAGGCGAGAGAGACAGCTGAGTGGGGCGCAGTGGGGCAGCAGCAACCAGTAAACGCAAATATGTCTATTATGATAGACTGAATTTTCTGGCTCCAGCTATGGATTTGCGACCGTAAGTTAATGTCTGTACAAA
>JARQOD010000009.1:23282644-23304162 GCA_033576555.1 Oophaga sylvatica | reverse complement strand
TCAAGCAATGTATCAAAGGTAGCTATGCTCATTCGACAATATTGGAAAAACTTATCTCCATGCCTAGCAGTGACAAATATAGACGGTGAAAATGGCCTTTAGTTATCCTTCTTGTCAAAAGTGGATGTACCCACATTCTTCTGCGCCTTCTGGGATCTGCTATTACAGGCTATGGCTCCCCAAAACGTCTGGATATAACCCAATGGAACAGCACACGCTCAGTGGGAGTAAATCTGAGTGTGTTGCTCATGTTTGGATAAAGCAGCTAGCAAGCACTAAGCACAAGGAACAAAATGCCACCAGTGCAAAGGTGGGAGGGTCACAGCTGTAGCACAGCACTTAAATATAGCTTTGCCTGATGATTTAAATGAGTATCAGGCCTCAAAACCGTTATTGGTCCTTTTTGGTAAGCTGCGACAAAAAAACGGTGGTCGGATGAAAATCGGATGTTACAAGGTACACACACATGCGACTAAATCGCATCTTTGAAGGAAAATCGGATGCCAGGCGGATGTGTGATGTTTTCATTTTGTTCCGATAATCGACCGACTAAAACGGTCCGATTTTTTGTAGTTGTGTCTGACCCCGGCCTAACTGAAAAGATGGTAACAAATTGCTTCACGTCATTTGTCTTACCTATTGCATTATTCCTGTATCCTGTTGTGTATAAATATGTGATTCTTCAGATTTTGTATTAGTCTTCGCCTGATGAAGAGACCTGAGTAGTCTCGAAAGCTTGTAATTTGTTACCATCTTTTCAGTTAGCCATTAAAAGGAATCAACCACTGAGGACTCTCAAGTCTAAATGTTTAGAAGTGTTCACCTCAACAAGAAAAGTTGCAAAACTCAAAGGCGGAGGAGCCGTGCTCCGGAATGAGTGATCGCACAAAGTTGTTTAAGGGCTTAATAGAACATCTATGGGTGTGAACTCAGCACATGCGCGTCCTGAACTTAGTGCTTCTGCTTGGTGAAGTGAACGAGTCCGAACAGTTGCATGAACAATCAATCGAGGTCCTTGGACCATTCTGCTGTATGTTTAAGTCCGTACAGCTTATAAAAACTTGTAAAGTATAGGTAAACTTTATTTATAGACTAGAGATTTACTATTTTTATAAAGTCAAATGGCAATTGTGTCATAAAGATTAGGCAGAGTGGGGGCATTGCTTGGCTAGCGAGGTGAAGGGACGCACTCTCAGAGTTTCCCACTCAAATCTGACTTATTATTTTGTCCTTACGAAATTTTTTAACTAGGTAAAATTATTTCTTTGTTTTGTAGTGACACAGAAATAGGGACAAAACTGAGAAAGACCTCCAAGATGGCGCCAGAACCTCTGCAGCGGTCAGCGAAGCAAGGAACTCTACAGACCAAGCTACTGATAACCAGAATGAGGTGGACTGGCTACCAAATTTGTTGGCTTTCCCAATTCTATGCCTTCTCCAACTATACAAAAGTCCATAAAATATGCACGGGTCTCTAAGCAGGATATTGAAGTGTCATCAGCACATGTATATTTTCAAGAGCCTGAAGTTGAAGGTGGATGGGAAGAAGAGCATGTCAACCTGCAACCATGTTAACAAGAACATCTGAAGGAACTAGTGCTCCACCTGAGCATACTATTATGGACGTGTTTCCCGCAAACACTACATGCAATACCACTTCGATCTGCTTACTTTTGCAACTTAGATAGTGTATATAGAAGAAGATGGCGCCAATGCAAAAAGATGTCCGTAAACATGATCAGCTAATCAGAAACCTGTAATCAAATGCAGATGACCTCAGAAATAGATTACACAGGAAAAATGTTTGCCTTGTGAGGGTTCTTCAGAGAACTGAAGACACAACTCCTGCCGAAATTTTCAGGGACTGTCTGCAAACTATGTATGAGA
The DNA here is from genome assembly GCA_033576555.1 of Oophaga sylvatica. Taxonomy (NCBI): domain Eukaryota; kingdom Metazoa; phylum Chordata; class Amphibia; order Anura; family Dendrobatidae; genus Oophaga; species Oophaga sylvatica. The sequence goes on along the minus strand of JARQOD010000009.1, from coordinate 23,302,275 downwards.
AAGATGTCCTCTACTATAAACAGTATACAAAGTGCCCACCAGACCTTGCTCCTCAAGGTCTCTCTTTATCAGATTAGTTTGACTGGCTGGATCCCTCTGAATTCATGGTGATGCTCCGTCATAACATTAATTTCAATGAGACACTCCTGAACAGCATCTTAGAAAAACCTTCAAATATTTGGCCCTCAAAGGAAGACTACAACAGTAGGAGATTTGTGTAATTACTTGCACTATTTGTTAGTCTATTTCACAAATCTAAGCTATGACCTTGAGTCATTAAAGAGTTTACACTTAGAAATTTAGGACTTTTAGCGCTTGCACACCAGTTTCAGGCAGTGCTGCAAAAATGGGCGGAGCTGCAGAGCAGCTGGGGTGGGCTGGAGCGTGACTATGCCCATTGATCAAATTCATCAATAGAAGCCGCATTTCTTAATGTTACTTCAGTCCCTAGCTAAGCGTATGGAGGTGCATGCTATGGATAAGATGCGACAAATTCATTACATAAAATTTTCCTTTCTTAAATATTCTTAAGGCTAAGTTCACACTGGGCATTTTTTCAGTACCAGTAAAGTCTATGAGGTTTCAGAAATCTCTTGCACACACCTTGGGTTTTTTTTGTCACTTCTTTCATGTTTTTTTTCAGCATTTTTCACCCACTGATATGAATGGGTGCTGAAAAATCACTGAAAATCCACAGCAAAAACGCAGGTATCAGGTGTTCCTGCGTTTTTTTTTGTGCCAAAACCTGATTCTGTAGAATAGGACTTTTTTTTGCACTAATCTTTATCAGCATGCGCGAGAAATAAATCTAGCATGCCAAAAACACAGCAAAAAACGCAAGAAAAAAACAAGCAAAACCTGCTTTTTTTGCAGCTTCTTTCTTGCCAAGAGATCAGGTTTTGCTGCAGAAAAAAAATGCTGAGCCTAGTGTGAACTCACCCTAAAGTTGCTTTCCAGGCTTTTAATATTGATGGTTCCTTGGACACCTGGCTCTCCTACTGCAACTGTTTTCAGCCAGATGTAATCTATGCCATAATGTGTAATTTTCACAGGTTGCAATCAGGAAAATCAATTTAGCCCACCATAAAAAATATTCGGCTTTTGCCATACCACTATCCACCCAAGAACATTCCCCTCCACACTAAATTTTTCTCGCCGAATATGCGATTGGCTATCAGGGCACAGGAAACTTTCTGGAAAAAGGAATTGCAGATTTCTTGTCGTGTTCCATCCTTAGGAATGCAATGCACAAAATCTCCAGGGATGCAGCAGTAAGGAAGGATACATGATATGAAATTCCTTTCATGCAAATTACATCAGTTAATTCCTGCACACATACACGTCTGCTGGGTGTCATTTGCAGCTGGCAGACAGATATTCCCTAGCAAGCCCTATATTTGAGAGCGTTAAATGCAAAACTGCATCTGATGCTCAGGCAAACAAAAAACACAATATTTGCTTGTCTCGTAGGACCCCTGGTGATCGTTAGAGGCATTGCATGAAAAAATACAGCGACTGTCACATTATATTTATACTATAGAGTGACATAAACAAGGAAAGAGTTAATGTGGAAGTCACGTAGCTGCATTATGCAATGCGACACAATTTCGGTTTATTTGCAGTAAAGCTGCAGTCATGAGTCTTTTTTTTTTAATTATTTAGATTAAATTTTAATGAAGACCGTCCCAGCTCCAGATACAATTTAGAAAAGCATGAATCTCAACTAAGAGGCCCTGTTTTATGTGGATAAAACTCATGGCTACAACATGAATGATAAGTTAAGGAATTGCAAACCATATAGGGGAATTGATAATACCGTAGTTGTTTTTATTTTTTTCATTTTTCTTGCACTATAGCACTTTTTATTAGGCCGGGATCACACATGCGAGTAAATCGTCCAACACTCACATGTTAAATCCCAGCTCTGGCGCCGGCACTCAGGAGTGGAGCGAGCGGCTGCATAGAACTACATGGAGCCGCTCGCTCCACTCCCGAATGCCGGCGCCAGAGCTGGGATTTAACATGTGAGTGTTGGACGATTTACTCGCATGTGTGATCCCGGCCTTAGGCTCCGTTTCGTTGGAACCTTTTTATTGCTTCAATTAGAATAAAAGTTATATTTTACCTGATATTGATTATTTATCCCTTTGAATTCTTTGGTAATATTCCTAGCTAATTACTACTTTGAAAAAGGTATGGCCGGTTTCCTGTCAACGTGTATAGATACAAATCAGTGGATCGAGGCTAGAGAGGTATTTTCGGACAGAACGTTTACACAGAAGAGGTACATTCCATCATTTAACGTGGCCTTCAAAAAGCTTACAAAAACATACAGTACAGACCAAAAGTTTGGACACACCTTCTCATTTAAAGATTTTTCTGTATTTTCATGACTATGAAAATTGTACATTCACACTGAAGGCATCAAAACTATGAATTAACACATGTGGAATTATACATTACACTTTACAAAAAAGTGTGAAACAACTGAAAATATGTCTTATATTCTAGGTTCTTCAAAGTAGCCACCTTTTGCTTTGATTACTGCTTTGCACACTCTTGGCATTCTCTTGATGAGCTTCAAGAGGTAGTCACCAGAAATGGTCTTCCAGCAATCTTGAAGAAGTTCCCAGAGATGCTTAGCACTTGTTGGCCCTTTTGCCTTCACTCTGCGGTCCAGCTCATCCCAAACCATCTCGATTGGGTTCAGGTCTGGTGACTGTGGAGGCCAGATCATCTGGCGTAGCACCCCATCACTCTCCTTCTTGGTCAAATAGCCCTTACACAGCCTGGAGATGTGCTTGGGGTCATTGTCCTGTTGAAAAATAAATGATGGTCCAACTAAACGCAAACCAGATGGAATAGCATTCCGCTGCAAGATGCTGTGGTAGCCATGCTGGTTCAGTATGCCTTCAATTTTGAATAAATCCCCAACAGTGTCAACAGCAAAGCACCCCCACATCATCACACCACCTCCTTCATGCTTCACGGTGGGAACCAGGCATGTAGAGTCCATCCGTTCACCTTTTCTGCGTCGCACAGAGACACGGTGGTTGGAATCAAAGATCTCAAATTTGGACTCATCAGACCAAAGCACAGATTTCCACTGGTCTAATGTCCATTCCTTGTGTTCTTTAGCCCAAACAAGTCTCTTCTGCTTGTTGCCTGTCCTTAGCAGTGGTTTCCTAGCAGCTATTTTACCATGAAGGCCTGCTGCACAAAGTCTCCTCTTAACAGTTGTTTTAGAGATGTGTCTGCTGCTAGAACGCTGTGTGGCATTGACCTGGTCTCTAATCTGAGCTGCTGTAAACCTGCGATTTCTGAGGCTGGTGGCTCGGATAAACTTATCGTCAGAAGCAGAGGTGACTCTTGGTCTCCCTTTCCTGGGGCGGTCCTCATGTGAGCCAGTTTCTTTGTAGCGTTTGATGGTTTTTGCAACTGCACTTGGGGACACTTTCCAAGTTTTCCCAATTTTTCGGACTGACTGACCTTCATTTCTTAAAGTAATGGCCACTCGTTTTTCTTTACTTAGCTGCTTTTTTCTTGCCATAATACAAATTCTAACAGTCTATTCAGTAGGACTATCAGCTGTGTACCCACCAGATTTTCTGCACAACACAACTGATGGTCCCAACCCCATTTATAAGGCCAGAAATCCCACTTATTAAAAACCTGACAGGGCACACCTGTGAAGTGAAAACCATTTCCGGTGTCTACCTCTTGAAGCTCATCAAGAGAATGCCAAGAGTGTGCAAAGCAGTCATCAAAGCAAAAAGGTGGCTACTTTGAAGAACCTAGAATATAAGACATAATTTCAGTTGTTACACACTTTTTTGTTAAATATATAATTCCACATGTGTTAATTCATAGTTTTGATGCCTTCAGTGTGAATTTACGATTTTCATAGTCATGAAAATACAGAAAAATCTTTAAATGAGAAGCTGTGTATAAACTTTTGGTCTGTACTGTATAAAGACCAAATTACATTGTGATGGGAGGTGCAGAGTCTGGACAACTACATTAGGTCTGGTATTGTCCCAAGGCATCTTAGGAACTCCTTTGCACCAGGTTATCGTTACAAGAACCCTGCCTTATTGGCGAAATGGGTAAAAGAAGTGACAGAAAGTTCCCTTAGACTCATGAGACTCTTGTTGGAAGAAGAAAGACTGAGGTTGAATAGTTTAATGAGTCTTTAAAGGAACAGATTGAGGTGACAAAAATTTTTTAATCTGAACCTGAGTTTAGTCAGAAGGAAATTAGCTTACAAAAATCAATTGAGAGGTTTCACATAACCACTCTATAAAGAGAGGAAACAAATTTTTTGTAAGGGACCTTCAAGAATTTAAGGGAGGGAATAAGGCTATAATTCTATTTGCAGCACTATAAACCCAATAGAAACCAGGATACGGACATTTCCTTATCAGAAGCAGATTTTTCAGATTCAGAAGTGAGAACAAATAACAGGAGAGGTAAAACAAATGGTAGAGGCGGGCATAGGGGTGGTAGAGGAGGAGTTAGGAGATCACCACAACGTGAGAATTTTTTAGATCTAAATTATCCCTAATGGAAACGTGTAAACCCAAGGAACCCGCAATAAAATCTCAGATTATCAACCTCTCATCTATAACCCTTACTGGTGAGGAAAAGTGTGTACTCAGCAAGGGACTAAATTTTGTACCTACAACCGATTTGACAGTTTTGAAGCAGTCAAGGACCTCCACCTTTTTGGTAGGAGGCTAAAATGGAAGAAACATTTTATGAGGGAGGATAAAAAAAGTTGCACGGAATTGGGCATTGATGAGGATCTTTGAGGATCTATTACAGGATGTAAGATTGCTCTTTCATCTCGGGATCCTGACCCAGTTCTTAGAGGAGAGGGCCCTTTCACAAACTTAAAAAATAGGAGTGTCAGGATGCCACCGGCAATGGGAGACCACTGCTCTATAGATGTATTTCTAAATTTGGTCACAAGGGATCTCATGAGTCTATCGGAACAGAAATCATTTGGTCATCATAACCTATCAAAAAGAGAAATGGATTGTCTTTGTAAGTTGAACAAAATAAAAGTGTCATAATAAAAGTGACTGATAAGGGGGTAATCTGGTGGTAAATGACAAAGAACAATACCTGAATCTTTGCCAATCGCTATTACAAAGTGATATGGGATGCAGAAAATTGAAACACAACCCCCAACACAATTTCATGAGGAACTAAAAATTATTGTAAATCAAGGCTTCGAACGAAGGCTAATTGATTAGAATGAAAGGGGCTTTTTAATTCCACAACATCCAGTTCTAGCCTCCTTTTACTGTCTGTCAAAAGTGCATAAAGGGCTAGATCCTCTAAAAGGCAGACCTATTATATCTGGGGTAAATATTCTTACTTAGAATATAGGTATGTATGTGGATAGAATTTTGAGACCATTTGTTGCGTCCCTTAATTCATATGTGCGAGACACAACAGATCTCCTGGGCAAATTGTACTGTATAACTCTAGAGCCAGACATGTTTCTGTGTTCTATTGATATGGAAGCCCTTTACTCTTCTATACCCCATGACAAAGAGCTACAAGCAGTGGATTATTACCTAAAAACAAGGGGTTGTGAGTTTGCTGCACACAATGAGTTTACGATGAAACTACTTGAATTTTGTTTTTGGAGATTCACCATTGGCATGTAGCGAAAATGTGATTTTATGGCTGCGCTATATTGATGATGTTTTTGTGATATGGAAGGGCAGTGAAAATGAATTTGCAGAATTTGTGGGAAGTCTCAACGTTAACAATCTGGGACTCCACTTTACATTTGAAACCAGTGGGTCCAATTTAGCATTTTTGGATATTAGAATTTAAAAAATGGAAATGGTGAAATATCCAAAAGTACATACAGAAAACCAACAGCTACGAATTATCTCCTGAGATGAGAATCTAACCACGCTGCCCCTCTCAGGAGAGGGATTCCAAAGGGTCAATAAATGTGAATACGCAGAAATTGTTCTGACCCAATTGTGTTCAAACAGCAGGCTGAGGACCTCATGAGAAGATTTCTGGAAAAAGATATCTAGATAGGGTCCTTAGAGAGGCGTATAGGAGCTCTTTAAAGAGAGATTATAAAGAGTTACTTAATCCCACACAGAGGAGAGATGAGCAAGATAATATGAGTTTCATAACAAGATAGTGCAGTAAGTCTAAAGAAGAAAGGGACATTCTCCAGAAACATTGGTCGATCCTCCTAATGGACAAGGACATTAAGTACAGTATCCCTGAAGAACCTCTAATTACCTACAGAAGAGGGAGGTCATTGAAGCATAAGCTGGTTCACAGCTTTTACCAGCCAATAACTCATGAATCTTGGTTAAACAATCCTCCAAAAGGCTGTTTCAGAAGTGGTGGTTGCAAATTTTGTGCTGCCATCACACCTGGGAAGGAATTTTACAGCAACACAACAATGAAAACCTATCCAATTCGTAGTTTAATTAACTGTCGATCAAAGGGGATCATCTACAACGGCACATGCAAATGCGATCTTGAATACCTGGGCAAGACAAAGAGTGAACTGAGGAGATGGGTGGGTGAGCATCTAGGTGATACATTAAACAATAGAGATACACCAATAGCAAATCACCTTAATCTTATACTTGGAGGAAATACAAATAAAATATAATTCATGGGGATAGACAAAATCCCACAACACCCTAGAGGTGGTGATTGGGATAAAATCTTATTGAAAAAAAAAACGCAATTGACATTTTGGCTCCAAACTACACATCCCACGGGGCTTAATGAACAGTTGTCTTTCTCTGCTTTTCTGAATAGCTATATGCTCATTTTGTAGGTGTGGACTTAGGGGTTGTTGTGCCTCATGACAGCATTTTTATGGTTGTAAATACTTTAACACGTGTGTCAATTGTAGTTCATTATGTAATTAATAAAGATTTCAGTGATTTTGAAAATATGGACTAGTACATTCTTTTTCCCTTTGGGAATTGTTGTTTATGTTCTGTTGATGTGTCCTTGTTGAACAAGTCACCACAAGGGTGTAATCCTGGGAAGGTTGCTATAATATTCCCTAATATGTGGTTTTATTGTGTTGTTAGCAATACTTTTTCTGTGATAGGGAATACTAGGGATTCCATTAAGGGACAGCCGCCGGTGAGTGGGGGCACCAAGGCGCAGGTTTTTTAGGGTGCCAACCTCCGTGCTAGGAAGGCATGAAGATAGAGGGTAACATTGGGGATTTTTTGTCTTACTTCCACATACAAAAAAAAACATTCTTCCCCCTCCCTCCTGTCCTTGGTGTCTTGCACCATAACATAATAAAATAATATATTTTTCAGGAATCAATACAATGTTCTTTTCTCTGTGTAAATATGTCTGGTCTGAGCCTCGCCTAAAAGTGTCCACTTAAATGATATCACTGTTTTCAGGATGGCACAAAACCTTATAGGAAAAGGAACAGCGTATATATGCATTTTCAAGTCTGTTCAAATATTTGCCCCTTTTCGGTGGCTCACCTAAGGGGCAAATCTCCTTTTTGTGTACCGTGATGATCGGTGCTGTGTAGCGTCCGATCATCACCTGGGTAACCACCGGGAGAGAAGCGATCCTCGCAGCTATGGGCACATACACCAGAAATGACTTGTGTGTGTCACAGCGGTGGATATGTGTTCCAGCAAACCAGAAGGAAGAGCTTAGTCCCTCATATGCGTTCCACTCACCAGAAGTGAGCGCGCATTTAAAGTGGTGACAGCAGCACGCAGCACCTATAGCAGCTCTGCACACAGATGCCTTATGAGCAGCTCCCCTGATGAGTCCAAGGAGACTAAACTTGTCGGGAGGTCGGCAGTAATTTCAACCATATGCAGAATAGGGAATAATGTGGTGACGAGATTACCCGATCATACGCGGTGAGAATGATCCATTTTATTACATCTTTGACTACAAAGTATGAGTCATTTATGGTATAATACATGCCCATTTATTGTTGGCAGGAACTCCTATTGGCTATTTAAAGGCAAATAATTAGATAGCTTTGAGCCTACCAAAAAATTAATGTGTGTTCCTTTGCCTGACACATTTTTATGACTACAAAGTACCTAAGTCATTCATGTATTTCTTGGGCTTTATTATTTGCTGCGTCTAATAAGGGGATACCAGCTTGAAGAATGTTCAGGATGTGTCACGACGTATAACAGATATATTCTATGATAGCAACCTATATCTAATGTGACAACATTCTATATTACATATAATAGAAAATATCAACATATTGTAGCCTTTCCGGGGGTTTTAGCGCTGAGATCGCTGTCTGGGTAGACAGAATGGCATGGAAACAGTTCATTCAGACAGCAATTATGGTAAAAACTGGCCGCAACCAGTTTTATTAAAGTCCACAGCACACAGATAAAACAAAGCATAAACAAAAGACCTAGGCTTGTCTAGCCACTAATTACACTTATATAATGTCCCTTTCTATCAGGAACCCAGACTCTATCAGTCTGTGCCCAAAACAACACATATGATATATGTTACCAGTATGGAGTCTCCCAGATACTCCTCCTTATGTCTGAAGGTCCACCCGACTTCCAGACTTGAGAAAGATCCACTCCTATTCAGTAGTCGTTATGCTGGAGGTTCACAGAGACACTCCTGTGTCTGGGGTCCTTCCTCTAACCCAGACTGAGACGGCTCCCCTCCTCTTCAGTAGCTTATCCGCATGTATTCTCACAGAGACTGCTTCCTTGTGCCAGGACACCTCTCTGTGTCCAGGCTGAAGACAGCTCTAACACTCTTGGCTTATCCGCATGGATTCTCACAGAGACTGCTTCCTTGTGCCAGAACACCTCTCTGTGTCCAGGCTGAAGACAGCTCTAACACTCTTGTAGACTGTTTCTTGTGCCAGGACACCTCCCTGTGTCCAGGCTAAACTAGCTCCCACACTCTTGGAGACACCTTCTGTGCCTGGACCCCTTGTCCAGACTGAATGAGCTCTCAGATTGTGTTTGCAGACACCTACTTCTGGTCTCCTAATCAAGACCTGAGTAGTTTCAGGCCTGTGCTGCAAGTGTGTGCTGAATGTGAGGTGTAGTGACCTTTCTCTACCACTAGGTTTACAAAGCCACACATTTCCCTTATACCTAGGCGAAATGCACACCCCATTCAACACACATTCCTTCACTGTCTCACATATCCCCTCCCTCTTCTCCAGACCGGAGGGCTGGTCATCCAGACCGGAGGGCTGGTCAACAATCCAACAGAGACAGTGACCTCTGGACCAGTCATGGCCCTCATCAACTTCATCCTCACCACTGTCATAGCCAACATCAGCTTTCTCTTCATCTGAAGCATCCGCACTACCCTGTACCCTCCCAGGCCTATGCTCTCTGCGGGCCTCGGGTATCCTGCACGGTTTCATCTTGACCTTAGGGCCGGGCTCATTTTCGATATAGTGCCTGGCCAGAGAAGTACGACCCGACACATCAGAACACTTCTGCTGACTCTTCCTCAGAAACTCACGTACCTCCTGTCCCTGGTGCACTGACCCTGTGTCACCAACTATCACAGAATGTATAGGGGGTTTTTCACTTTTCTCCAGTTCCCCACTTTCAGGCTCTTCTGGCAAGACATGCCCAGAAGCCCCACCGTCCGTCCCACACTCTACTTCCTCAGTCACATCTGGCTCACTGTCAGGGCTATACCCTTCATTTTCATTCATATCCTGCTCACTTTCAGGAGTATAGAATTCATTCTCATTCATATCCTGCTCACTTTCAGGAGTATAGAATTCATTCTCATTCACATCCTGATCTGGAACCTTAGTTAACATGTCATCCACAACATTAACTTCATCATCTGGTCCCTCAAGTATGTGACTATGTGACAACCCCAGCACTACACTTCTATATAGTTCAGGCACTAGGAGCTGACTCACAACCTCTCCCTGGACTTCAGTGTTTATGGCAACATGAGAGAACCTCTCCTCAGAGTCAGGCTCCTGGGAAACCTCATTTAGGACAATCATATTTTCCTGTGCTGTTTTAAAGAAGAGTTCTCGCCACTGCTCACTCTCAAAACCGTCACAGGACACAGGCAAGTCAGGGACACTCGGTTCCCGAGAACCACCATCCTCGTCTCCAACATCACCTGCAAAGGAATTTCATCACTATCACAGTCATCATTATTATCAACATCATTATCATGACTATGATCAGTATTATCATCACTATCATTATCAGCATCAGCACCATTTTCATGGTCATCATCATTATCAGGATCATCATCATCATTAGCATTATCATCATCATTATCACATAATTTTAACATCCCACTAGCATCGTGTTCCGCCCCTCGGGACTGCGTACCCTCAGTAGGGGCTTCATCACACTGTCCATCAGAATCACCCTTCCCCCCGAGATCCTTAGACCGGGAAAGTCATTACCCAATATAACGGGTTGCACCAGGGTCTTCACTACCCCCACTTCACATGAAATCTCCCCGAGTTTGGGGACCAAGTCCACGGCAGTCTCTGGGTAGACTTTGGTGTCTCCATGGATGCACACCATACTCAAGTGCTTATCAGGGATGAAGTTCCTATCAATCAGGCTGTCACATACGGAAGTCACTGGACTCTCTGAGTCCAAGAGGGCCTGCGCTGAGCAACCATTTGTAACCACCGGGGACACCTGTGGTCCAGTCTCTTCGGTTGCGGTGGTCACACACACAGGTTCTGCGCAGAGAGAGAGGGATCTGCCAACATCACGGCACATAGGCTCCCCCTCTAGTGGACAGTTGGCTGCAATTTCACGACATCTCCAACACTGTCCATCACACTCTTCCACCCACATGTCCCCTCGGGCCTGAACCCGCTTATCAGCATACCCCATGTCCCCAACAGCTGGAACGCTCTTACCGGGAGAGTTCGACGTCCGGGAACTCTGAAGTGACGTCCTCTCAGACGGCTGTACCTCAGGAGAACATGCTCGGGTGTAGCGGTTCACTGTAGGACATGCTCGGGTGTAGCGGTTCACTACCACCTTTTCAACTCCATGATCAGGCCTGCTGACTGCAGACTCCCAACTGTATCTCCAGTCATGAACTCCTCTGGCATGGGCTGTCACCGTAACACCCAGCCGGGTAAGAATCTCCACTTTCATCTTAGCATAGTCTTGGCTGTCCTGCTCGCTCAGGTCAGCATATGCCCTTTGGGGCTCTCCAATCAGATATGGTGCGACCATCATGGCCCATTCAGATAGGGGCAGATTCTCCTTCTCTGCCAGTCTCTCAAACCTAGTGAGATATACCTCCACATCATCACGAGGTGTCATCTTTTTCAAGGACCGTCTTACCGCCCTCTTCACAGCGGACAAGTCAGGTGACTTTGCAACATTACTTTGGGACGATGCACCACAAGTCCCCTGCAGTGCTGCAACCTGCTCAAAAAACAACCGGTTATTCTCCTGCTGCTGCTGCAGGATTTGCTGCTGGTACTGCTGCATTTGCCGCTGGTACTGCAGGCGCTGCTGCTCCATGCTCTGCTGCATGCTTCGCTGGGCCTGTACCAGGTACTCAATGAGCTCCTTCACACGGCCGGACTTATCTGTCTCAACCACGGCAGATTTATGTTGCACATTAACTTGTGCCATTTGTTCAAACAGCGCCTCCATGCTGTCATCCATGCTGTCAGACTTCTCTGTCTTAACAACGGCAGTCTTCACTCAAGACATACACACTACACAGCTTTTTTCCACAGAAAATTCAGCCTCGCTGTGCAACCACTTTTTTTTTTTTTTTCCTTTGCAAAGTCTATTAGGGCTACTGTCTCTTTAAGACTGCTCCACAAACTTTTCTTTTGCTGCTGCACATTCCACAGTCATTTTCACAACAAGTTCAGCTTTGCTGTGCATACATTTTCTCTCTGCAGACCCTATCAGGGCCACTGTCTCTCCAAGACTGCTCCAAACAGACGTTTCTGCTGACACACACTTTTTTTTTTTTTTTTTCTCTGCTGCTATTTCAATAGACTTCACCTTTAATGCTGTCTCTTGCCACTGTGCTGCATGCACACTCCAGCACTAACTGTACCAGGTCCTGCGCTGCCCCAGCATTCTCCACCAATTGTAGCCTTTCCGGGGGTTTTAGCTCTGAGATCGCTGTCTGGGTAGACAGAATGGCATGGAAACAGTTCATTCAGACAGCAATTATGGTAAAAACTGGCCGCAACCAGTTTTATTAAAGTCCACAGCACACAGATAAAACAAAGCATAAACAAAAGACCTAGGCTTGTCTAGCCACTAATTACACTTATATAATGTCCCTTTCTATCAGGAACCCAGACTCTATCAGTCTGTGCCCAAAACAACACATATGATATATGTTACCAGTATGGAGTCTCCCAGATACTCCTCCTTATGTCTGAAGGTCCACCCGACTTCCAGACTTGAGAAAGATCCACTCCTATTCAGTAGTCGTTATGCTGGAGGTTCACAGAGACACTCCTGTGTCCGGGGTCCTTCCTCTAACCCAGACTGAGACGGCTCCCCTCCTCTTCAGTAGCTTATCCGCATGTATTCTCACAGAGACTGCTTCCTTGTGCCAGGACACCTCTCTGTGTCCAGGCTGAAGACAGCTCTAACACTCTTGGCTTATCCGCATGGATTCTCACAGAGACTGCTTCCTTGTGCCAGAACACCTCTCTGTGTCCAGGCTGAAGACAGCTCTAACACTCTTGGAAACTGTTTCTTGTGCCAGGACACCTCCCTGTGTCCAGGCTAAACTAGCTCCCACACTCTTGGAGACACCTTCTGTGCCTGGACCCCTTGTCCAGACTGAATGAGCTCTCAGATTGTGTTTGCAGACACCTACTTCTGGTCTCCTAATCAAGACCTGAGTAGTTTCAGGCCTGTGCTGCAAGTGTGTGCTGAATGTGAGGTGTAGTGACCTTTCTCTACCACTAGGTTTACAAAGCCACACATTTCCCTTATACCTAGGCGAAATGCACACCCCATTCAACACACATTCCTTCACTGTCTCACAATGTATACAAAGTATCTGCCAGCAATGTCTTACCTGACATAATATCCTATGAATTGTGGGTCTATACTGTGTACGTGTCACGCTGTCTCAAGATAGAGGTGGACCGGGGTCTATGCTGACCCTGAACTGGGGTCCTGACTAGTCCCTCTACCTGGAGGTACTGTTAATGGTACAGAGGTCCAGGCCGCCAGCGTAACCCTGTCTCCTGTAGATCCCTGACCACTGTAATCTAGTCCTGAGAAGGACCCTGATTACCACCACAGGGAATGGGCAGGTCTCAGCTTACACACAGTCTAAGAAACACGAAACAGACAAGGGGTAAAGAAAATACTGTCTTGCATACAAAACTTCCACTACAGAGGAACACAAAAGGTAAAGGAGATAAACAATAAGCGAGGAGAGGAAAAACCACAACAGGCACTCTTAGCTTAAGTCTTCTCAGAAACGATCCGCTCTGCTGGTCTGAATGAATGCTTTCACCGGCAACCTCCCCAGCAGACCAGCAGGTATATGAAGGAAGCTAATTAACCAAACATCAATCGCAGCTGGGCGAGGCTGGTCAGTCCAGCACCGAGAGAGAAAGAATTAACTCCCTCAGTGCCGAAAAAACACCCAGCACCAGAAACTCAGCTGTGCGAAGTCAGGGTGTGCAATCGCGACGATCTCCGCCGCGACACACCCGTGACAGTAACCCCCCTTCTACGAGGGGCCTCTGGACCCTCAGGGCCTGGTCTATCTGGGTGAGTAGTGTGGAAGGCCCGAACCAATCGGTCTGCGTTAATATCCGACGCAGAAACCCACATCCTCTCCTCAGGACCATACCCCCTCCAATGAACAAGGTACTGAAGGGACCGGCGATTCCGACGTGAGTCAATGATCTTCGATACCTGAAACTCCAAATTACCATTGACCACCACTGGAGGAGGAGGTAGAGGTGACGGTATAACTGGTGCCACATACCTCTTAAGCAACGATTTGTGGAACACATTGTGGATTTTAAACGTAGGAGGGAGGTCAAGACGGAAAGCCACCGGATTAATTATTGAACTGATCCTGTATGGCCCGATGAATCTGGGACCGAGTTTCCAGGAGGGAACCTTAAGTTTTATATTCTTGGTAGACAACCATACCAGATCGTTCACACTTAGGTCCGGACCAGACACTCTCCTCCTATCAGCCATACGTTTGTATCGGTTCCCCATAGTGCTCAGATTATTAAGCACTCCTCTCCACACTGAAGCAAGTGACGACGAAAATCGTTCCTCCTCAGGAACCCCAGAAGAGCCCCCCCCCATTGAAAGTACAAAACTGGGGGTGAAAACCATATGCCCCAAAAAACGGGGACTTACCAGTGGACTCGCTCCGCCTATTGTTAAGAGCGAACTCTGCCAGAGGCAAGAAAGAAGACCAGTCCTCTTGGTTCTCTGAGACAAAACACCGGAGATATGTCTCTAAGCTCTGATTCAGACGCTCTGTCTGACCATTGGTCTGCGGATGAAAAGCCGAAGAAAATGACAACTGCATCCCCCGACGAGAACAAAATGCCTTCCAGAATTTGGACACAAACTGAGAACCCCGATCCGACACCACATCGGAAGGCAACCCGTGAAGTCTCACAATCTCCCCAATGAACACCTGCGCCAGAGTTTTAGCATTAGGAAGAGCAGGAAGAGCAATAAAATGTGCCATTTTGCTGAACCTGTCAACTACAACTAGTATGACAGTTTTACCAGAAGACGGAGGGAGGTCCGTAATGAAGTCCATAGACAGATGAGTCCATGGACGCTCCGGGATTTTCAAAGGTAAGAGGGCCCCAGATGGACGGGTATGTGGGGTCTTAGAGCGCGCACATACCCCACAGGACGCGACAAAAGTTACCACCTCTTTATTTAAGTTAGGCCACCAAAACCGGCGAGAAACGAGATCTACAGTTGCTTTACTCCCTGGGTGGATAACCTTTTGTCTTAATTGATCTGGAACAAACAGTCTCCCTGGAGGTCCTACAGGGGCGTCCCCCTGAGCCTCCAATACCTCCTCCTCAAGCTCAGAGCAAACCGCCGACACCACAACTCCCTCCTGAAGAATAGGAACCGGGTCATCCGTCTTCCCGGTCCCCGGGAAACTACGAGGTAAGGCAACAGCCTTTACATTTTTTGACCCAGGACGATATGTGACGACAAAATTAAACCTGGTAAAAAACAACGACCATCTAGCTTGTCTGGAATTCAGACGTTTTGCAGACTCTAAATACAGCAAGTTCTTGTGATCAGTAATGACGGTGACGGGTGGACTGCCCCCTCCAAAAAGTGACGCCACTCTTCAAAAGCCAACTTAATGGCCAAGAGTTCCCTATTGCCGACATCATAATTCCTCTCGGCGGACGACAATTTTTTAGAGAAGAAAGCGCACGGATGCCATTTACCAGGGGACGGACCTTGAGATAATACCGCACCCACTCCTACGTCAGATGCGTCTACCTCCACAATAAACGGTTGTGATGCATCAGGTTGGATGAGTATGGGTGCTGAAGCAAAACATTTTTTCAAGGAGGAAAATGCTTGACAAGCTTTGTCAGACCACCTAGAAAAATCTGTCACTTTTTTTGTCATGTCAGTGAGAGGTTTGACAACGGATGAGAAATTACGAATAAATTTCCGGTAGTAGTTAGCAAACCACAGGAAACGCTGCAGTGCTTTAAGATCCTCTGGCCGATCCCATTCAAGCACAGCCTTCACTTTCCCAGGGTCCATACGGAAACCGGAAGCTGACACCAGGAATCCCAAAAACTGAAGTTCTTGTACGGCGAATACACACTTCTCCCATTTGGCGTACAGTTTATTGTCTCGCAAGATCTGCAACACTTGTCTCACATGCTCCTGATGAGACACAAGATCCGGCGAGTAAATTAAGATGTCATCTAGATAAATGACAACAAACTGTCCCACTACGTGGCGAAAGATGTCATTAACAAAATGTTGAAACACCGCCGGGGCAGTAGTCAGACCGAAAGGCATGACAAGGTTCTCATAATGTCCCTCCGGAGTGTTAAACGCCGTCTTCCACTCATCCCCCTCCTCTATCCTAATCAGATTATACGCCCCCCTGAGATCCAACTTAGAGAACCATTTGGCGCCTACAATCTGATTGAAGAGATCAGGAATAAGTGGGAGCGGATACGGATCTCGGACCGTAATCCGATTAAGCTAACGGAAATCCAGGCAAGGGCGTAGGCCTCCATCTTTTTTCTTCACAAAGAAGAACCCCGCGGCCACTGGAGAAGATGAAGGTATAATATGCCCCTTGGCCAGAGTTTCCGAAATATAATCCTTCATAGCTTGCCTCTCAGGACCAGAAAGGTTATATAACCTAGATTTTGGTAACTTAGCATCAGGAAGCAATTTTATAGCACAGTCATATGCGCGATGAGGAGGTAATTCTTGACACCCTTCCTCTGAAAACACATCCTCAAAGTCCTCCAGAAAAGGAGGTAAGGTTCTAGGCACGACCGCACCGATGACCGTGTTCATGCAGTTACTATTGCAAAATTCACCCCACTGGCTTATCTCTCTGGATTGCCAATTAATAACTGGGTTATGTTTAGTTAACCAAGGAAGTCCCAACACAATAGGAGTGGGAAGGCCCTCCAACACATAACAAGACAATAGTTCTTTATGTATTGCCCCCACTCGAAGGTCTATGTTATGCACGGCTTGAACAAAGCTACCTTGACCGAGAGGCCTGGCGTCAATAGAGAATATAGGGATAGGTTTGGCCAATACACTCAGTTGCATACCTTGCACCTGGGCAAACCGAGCGTCCACCAGATTAGCCGCGGCCCCACTATCCAGAAGAACAGAAATCCTCTCAGTTCTCGTACCTACCACCACCTCCGCTGGTACGAGAAACTGAGACGGACTTGGGGACGAAATACATACTCCCAGATTGTCGTCCACCACACAACCTGGGATCAACAGTTTTCCGGCGACTCCTTGCTCAACAAAGTACGGGATGGACACCCCCAAACAAAATGTCCCTTTCTCCCGCAGAAGTAACACTTTCCTGTCTTGCGGCGCACCGCCGATCCCCTCCCTCGAAACGATGTCCCTCCTAACTGCATAGGCTCCTCAGAACAAACCACGGGAACCTCAATATTAGGGACTTTAGAAGGAGGTGGAGTCATCACAGGGGGCGGAGTTACCTCGCACCTCTCCCGAAGCCGTCTATCAATGCGAATAGCAAGGGCCATAGCGGCCTCCAGTGACGGGGGAGAATCATACTGAGCCAACACATCTTTTAATTTGTCAGATAATCCTTGACAAAACTGGCTCCTAAGAGCTGGGTCATTCCACTGAGTATCTGTGGCCCATCTACGGAACTCAGAAGAAAATTCCTCTGCCGGACGATCTCCCTGCTGTATCTTACGTAACTTCATTTCAGCAAGGGAGACCCGATCCGGATCATCATATACCAGACCCAGGGCTGTAAAAAATCGATCTACTGACTGGAGAGCCGGGGAGTCCGGAGGAAGAGAGAATGCCCAGGATTGAGGGTCCCCTTGTAAGAGCGAGATGACAATTCCCACCCTCTGATCTTCACTCCCCGAAGACCGAGGCCGTAGCCGAAAATATAATTTACATGCCTCCCGGAAGGTAAAAAATTTGTCCCGCCCACCAGTGAACCTGTCCGGGAGAGCTACTTTAGGTTCAGAACTGGTTTGCTCCCGGGGGTACAAAACCTTGGACTTAACGTCCGTCAGCTCCATGGACAAACTCTGTAACTGCTGAGCTAACTGGGCTACTGGATCCATGGTAGCTGGGGAGAATCTTTTAGAGTGGCCGGTGAAAATGTCACGACGTATAACAGATATATTCTATGATAGTAACCTATATCTAATGTGACAACATTCTATATTACATATAATAGAAAATATCAACATGTATACAAAGTATCTGCCAGCAATGTCTTACCTGACATAATATCCTATGAATTGTGGGTCTATACTGTGTACGTGTCACGCTGTCTCAAGATAGAGGTGGACCGGGGTCTATGCTGACCCTGAACTGGGGTCCTGACTAGTCCCTCTACCTGGAGGTACTGTTAATGGTACAGAGGTCCAGGCCGCCAGCGTAACCCTGTCTCCTGTAGATCCCTGACCACTGTAATCTAGTCCTGAGAAGGACCCTGATTACCACCACAGGGAATGGGCAGGTCTCAGCTTTTACACAGTCTAAGACACACGAAACAGACAAGGGGTAAAGAAAACACTGTCTTGCATACAAAACTTCCACTACAGAGGAACACAAAAGGTAAAGGAGATAAACAATAAGCGAGGAGAGGAAAAACCACAACAGGAACTCTTAGCTTAAGTCTTCTCAGAAACGATCCGCTCTGCTGGTCTGAATGAATGCTTTCACCGGCAACCTCCCCAGCAGACCAGCAGGTATATGAAGGAAGCTAATTAACCAAACATCAATCGCAGCTGGGCGAGGCTGGTCAGTCCAGCACCGAGAGAGAAAGAATTAACTCCCTCAGTGCCGAAAAACACCCAGCACCAGAAACTCAGCTGTGTGAAGTCAGGGTGTGCAATCGCGACGATCTCCGCCGCGACACACCCGTGACAGTATGCCCTTCTATTTGGTGGTTATGATTGGCAATGATATGATCAATATTGCTTTGCATTGTATTCTCAGGCTGTAAGCTACATGTTTACTGATCCCATGTGCATTTACTAAGGCCTGAATACAAGAATAAGGGATTACTGCAAAACACCACAATCCCTATGTATGGGAATAGAATCATACAATGTTAGAGTTGGAAGGGACCTCCTGTGTCATCTGGTCCAACCCTGTGATCAAAGCAGGATTCACTAAATCATCCCAGACAGATGTCTGTCCAGCCTCTGTTTGAAGACTTCCATTGAAGGAGAACTCACCACCTCTCTGTTCCACTCACTGATCACCCCAACTGTCAAAAAGTTTTTTCTAATATCTAATCTGTGTCTCCTCCCATTCAGTTTCATCCCATTGCTTCTAGTCTTTCCTTGTGCAAATGAGAATAAAGATGATCCTTCTACAAGTGGCCCTGTTATATGTAGATAAAACTCATGGCTACAACATGAATGAAAAGTTGAGGAATTGTAAACCATAAAGGGGAATTGACAAAAGTTCTTTTCATTTTTTTCAAGTTTTTTTGCACTATAGCACTTTTTATTAGGCTCCTTTTTGTTGGAATCTTTTTATTGCTTCAATTAGAATAAAAGTTATATTTTACCTGACACTGGCTATTTATCCCTTTGAATTATTTGGTAATATTCCTAGCTAATTACTACTATTGACACAATCTTACCAGTTTCCGCCATCATCTTCACAAGGTCTTTTGCTTTTTTCCTTGGGTTCATATACACATGTCGGACCAAAGCACGCTCATCTCTGGGACACAGAACCCATCTCCTTCCAGAGAGGTATGATGGATGGACATTCCCATCTTGTTTGTACTTGCGTTTAATTATTTGTACAGATGAATGAGGCACCTTCAGGTATTTTGAAATTGTACCCATGGATGAGGCAGACTTGTGCAAGTCCACAATTCTCTTCCTGATATCT
>JARQOD010000009.1:23240791-23282544 GCA_033576555.1 Oophaga sylvatica | reverse complement strand
TTTTCTCTTGAAACCTCAAACTCAAGGAAGACTACATGGAAGGTGACAATCCAGCATGGCTCTCTGGTCTCCGGAATCCCTTACGGCTTCCATAAACTCTGCTGTATCTTGTCAAGTTCACTCACAAGTCTATATTTAAGCCGTTATTAACATTGTCAAAGTGACATGAACTGAAACAAGAGAACAGAGGCATTAACAAAGCTGGACCATTAGTGGTGCAGGCAAGAGATGAGCGAAATGTAATTGAAATTGACTTCACTAAGAATTTCTCAACATTTTGATTCTCCTGAAAACAGAAATAATTGGGATATGATTCATTGGGATCCAGTCTCCATTTTTTAGGATTCCTGTGGGCTAAGAGTTAAAATAAAAAATAACTTTAGATTCACTTTTCCTTAGCTGTTCAACCTTCATGGCCGCACCTCTGTCCACTTCTGTGGTCCTTCACGCGGTCCTCTCATTTTCTGACCTTCTGTTCTTCTTTCATTCCTTTGCGTGATGCCCAATGGAGGCTTGTGCTTGATCTCAATTTGGTCATGTGGGCCAGCGAAGTACATCATGACTTGTGTTACCCGTTTACGTGACGAAATGAGGACAGTCTGATGCTTGTGATTAACCTTTTGTGGGAGGTGACACATATCATATTGTGCATCACCCATTCAAGCAACCAAGTCAGGTTGGTCTGATGCCTGCGCCTGACCTTTTGTGGTCACTTGGGGAGGTGACGCATACCATCAATAGAGTTGAGCGAATTGTTCAAAATTCTGTTCCGATTACGATCGGCGGCAAATATTGTTTTTGCAATATTTGACGAACACAGCCGAACGTCATTGGAGTCAATGGGAGTAGAAATGAATGAATATGTTCGGAACTGATCATCAAACATAACTTCGGCACGAATAGGGTAGCAATATGGCACAAATAGGGCAAATTCATATTCGGCAACCCAACATATTCGCTCAACTCTAATCATGACGTGCATCACCCATCCAAGTGACTAAGTCAGGACAATTTGATGCCTGTGATTGACCTTTTGTCGTCACTTGGGTTATATGTTAACCCTCCATGTGACTGCTTGAGGCTAATCACAGGCCTGAAATTGACCTCACGCACTAGAATGGAAGAAGAACAGAAGACCTGGTGACAAAGGCAAGGTAAAAATAGGTAAGGAAAAGTGTGCTTAATTTTTTTAAGCTCCTTTCTGATGGCAATTGGGAAAGTTTTGTCTCGGACTAAATTTATTCAGGCTGAGTCTACGGGCCAAATTCAAGCAAACCTTCCAAAGTTGAATTTTGGAACATTCATTCTTTTCTAGTAAAGGTCCCTGGGAGGGGTTCCAATATCCTTTTACACCTTGTTCCAGTTCTTTGGAAAATGTATAAATGTGTAATAAATTACAATAGAGTTCTTTGCCCTATCCTTTAAAAGGGGGATAGGGAAGCAGCTTATAAAGGGGTCATGCTTGAAATGTTCAGACGAGTAAAAACAGATTGCACTTGTCTGAGGACACAGGAAATGATGCTCACATACAGGAAATGTATGAAGGAACTTGCTCTACCTGTCCAGTGTTTAATACTTGACTGTACATGTACTACTAACAGAATAAATCACCCTGGGGATTGTATTTGTAATTATGACTGTTTTCTTGTCATTTTGATCTAATATGTTAAATATTTGATGGCACTGAATGGGTAAAACATAAATATAAAAAAATTTTTTTTTTTTAAATTCCTCGATCATCTATACCCCATGTGACCAGAAGAGGTCGTCCAACACCATGATACTAAGCGGAAACATAATTACCGTGACTATCCTGCTCTGCAATTATATCGGCATTGCTCACAAAATCTCCTGGCATATTTCACAGCTTAAAAAAAATAAATAAAGACAATTTAGCGGGATTACATGTCGGTGTCACTTCGATTTGCAAGGAACTAGAAACATTAGATTGTTGATGATATATAGGTTACCCATTAAAACGTGAAAATTACACTTTCATCATATTCTCAGGGTGAAAACTGATAGACCACCCCGAGAGCTGATGCACAGTTGCATGTGCTCCTCTCCGAGTATTGCAGCTGGAGATGAGTGTTGTCCCCTCCGGCAATGATCCACTTTGAAAATATGATACATGTCTCTAACACGGAGTGTGCATACGTTCAATACCGGCTACAGATCTGTCCTCATTAAAACTGATGTATGCAAATGAAGCACCAAATATTTCTTCTTTGAAGTCCCCGCTAACAAGCAAGATAAAAGGGATGCAGTTTAACCCTTTCCCTACGAGGAGCTATTACTCTTATATGATTCCTGACGGCTGCATTTCCATCCCAGAAGCCCCGAGCTCCCATACAGAATCTGGGAAAAGGTGGGGGGGGGATAGTGAAGGACCTTTCATCTAAATCCCTGATCGCTCCCTGTCTCGTCAGTTTTTACCTCCAGAGGAACATTACTGTCAGAAGATAATTTGCAGAGGGGGATCTTTAAATATGGCTGCCCGCTGGGAATTTTCAAAGCAAATGCCTTATAATTAAGTCTAGGCTATTGGTTGGTATATTTAACCCACTTCTGCCAGAGTTGAGTGCAATGGAGTGGGGGGGGTGGGCATTTAACATTGGTAAGTGCAAGTGTGGGTGCACATATTGTGTCTTTATGTAAATGCATTTTCTTATAAAAGTATTTAATGGATGTCGGTGAGATGACGGAGCTGCGGTGCACGGTGTGATGTGTGTGGTCTATGGATCACTGGACTTGCAGCATCGAAGCATCAGGTTTAATTGGTGCCAAGGAGAGGAGGTTTCCATGGTAACAACACATCCCATCTCTGCAGTGCGCTACTATGGGGTAGGACACACCCCGGAGAGAGGGATGGGGAGAAGGAGAGAGAGAGGAGAAAAAGAGGGGAACATTGGAGGAGTGGTGGAGATCTCGAAAGTCCAAGACTGGCTGAAGGAAGGAAATGACTTAGATGGGCAATGCATTTCATAGATGTCGAAATGAGCAAAGTGGTGGCCGAGGTGGGGGGATGATGAAGAGAAATGTTTAATATGTGATAGAGAAACAAACAGCGGAGGAGAAAAAAAAGGGAGGGATATCAAGAAAGATTGATGGAGTGAAGGAGAACTTTACTCCCCCTGCCAGAGCTTATTGGCTATGAAGGAGATACCATAGTCCAGGTTGTCTAAGAGGAGCTCCCAGGTTGGCTGCTCGGATGACTCATTTCAATAGTTGCTTTCTCTTGTGAATCTCTTATAAAAGACGAATATGTAGAAGAAGAGTTCTAGAACACATATTACACCACCGTTGATCTCTTTCGAGTGTATCATTAACTCCTTTCCCTCCACATACGCAAATGGTTGTGCATGTGCAGGTGACAAAGACCGTGCAGATAAATCTATCAATGGAGGCTGTAAGTGTTGCCGTCTGTCACTGATCTGGATACATGAAGATGGATTCAGCCACTCTGTCTGTAAGAGTGGGGACGGGGGAAACCTGCCACCATGATAGATAAGGGGGAGGTAAGAGGTGAGAAGGAGATTGTAAATCACATGCTGAATAAGCCGGTTCCTGCTGTCTCTCTTCACTGACCATGTCTGGAGAAAAGTCCAAGGAGAACGAAGAGTAGATCCACGAAAATTAGAAACAACATCCGGAAGTACATATTAATACGGAACTTGAAAGTAGAGCATCCGCTTTGAAACCTATGTAAGGAATATGTCAGAGAAATGTTTTTGAGCTGTTTTATGCCATATATAATAAACTCAACTCCAAGAGAGGTCCACGTGTTTATGACTCGCACCACATTGGTGGTACCAAGGCTATGGGGTACTCGGAACCGAGCCCATGGAAGTCTATGGGGAATGTCACTGGCAGCAGAGCTCGGTCCGTGGCCCTGGCGGTCATGCAATGGGGGAATATTTACAGGGGATTGTAGTTATAGTAGTTCGTGACGCCACCTGTGGTTTCTGATCTGATTGACCAGCGCTGCAGGGTAGATCTCTGAGGGGATGTTATGGCAGCTAGGTGTTAAGTCCCCCACAGGTGGGACTGGTCCCTCAAAGTCTATGGTGGTGATGCAGGGTGCAGATAAGAATTCAGTCACACACAATGCAGTCTCTTTCCATACCTTTACTTGTAGATGTTGCAGGTATGTCCCGGGAAGCTGGTCAGGTTGGAGAATGCACATTCAGGGAATTGTTGAGCAAGTTAGAGGCCTCCTTTCTCCTTAAAGTGTATGTGAGTACAAACTTGCATAAAGTCAAGTGCAACTCTTTCAATAGCAATAACTGCGCCCGGCCAACATTGTGGTGGAGTCTTCTATGTCTCTGATTATCAGATGTTGAGAGAACTAAGTCCTTGCTTTTGTCGTGCACTGACTCAAAGTCCCCGTTCTCCCTGACTCTGGTTACGTATCAGCGCTTAGGGCTACCTCCTGCGACTTGAAGTCCAGAAAGGCCTCCGGTTTTCTTATTACTAGACGTGAAGTACTAGCAATGCTTCGGACCCCGGTGTCCGGTTTAATTGAGTGAGGGTGATTTGTCCCTTTGTCACTCTTACTTCTCCACTCGCCCTTCGCCCTGCTCTCGCCCTTAACATAAGCACGTGTAGCAATGGTATAAAGGTCAACTTTCCTTCAGTGCTCACTGACCTGTTCTCAGTTGACTCGATGCTATAACTGCTGTGATTCCTTTCCTTCTTTCCTTCTTAGATCCCACTTCGAGTGGCTATCAGGAACTTCTGTCAACTGATTTCAATGCACGCTCTGAGAGTCACTTTCCACTTTCTTAGGAACACAGGCAGCTTGTTCTGAGTAGCAGGTTAAGGTGTAGCTCTGACTAGGCTAGGATGATTCACTTCACCCGTACTAGCCTCCACTTTAAACATGAACTACACAAGCTCTGTCAGGATTCAGTCTTCTCTCCTCTCCCTCCGTCTGTCTCTGACTGAAACAGAAACTAAACTGAACTTCTCCGTCCAAAGACAGGAACTTGAATGACTCACTATTGCTACGTCACACTACTAAATAGTCTGATATGCCTCTAGTGGCAATGCTGAGAAGTGTGCGTGAATGAATATCAAGCTTTACAGTTACCTTCCTGTGCATTTTCCAGGAGACATGTGTGCCTTGCGAAGCTGGGCCACACATTTATATGATGAGCTTTTTAAAATCCTCTGGCCACTTTTACCACTTTTAGAGATGCCACAAAACTTCTGCCTTGGGTCAGTTTTGACACTCAGTTCTGCAGCACCCTATCTATACTGTACAGTCATGGACAAAAGTTTTGAGAATGACACAAATATTAATTTTCACAAAGTCTACTGCTTCACTTTTTCTAATGGCAATTTGCATATACTCCAGAATGTTATAAAGAGTGATCATCAGCTTAACAGCAATTACTTGCAAAGTCAATATTTGGCTAGAAAATGAACTTTATCCCCCAAAACACATTTCAACATCATTGCAGCCCTGCCTTAAAAGGACCAGCTAACCTCTTTTCAGTGATTGCTCCATTAACACAGGTGTGGGTGTTGATGAGGACATGGCTGGAGATCAATCTGTCATGATTAAGTAAGAATGACACCACTGGACACTTTAAAAGGAGGCTGGTGCTTGGCATCATTGTTTCTCTTCTGTTAACCATGGTTATCTCTAAAGAAACACGTGCAGTCATCATTGCAATGCACAAAAATGGCCTAACAGGGAAGAGTATCGCAGCTAGAAAGATTGCACCTCAGTCAACAATCTATCGCATCATCAAGAACTTCAAGGAGAGAGGTTCCATTGTTGCCAAAAAGGCTCCAGGGCGCCCAAGAAAGACCAGCAAGCGCCAGGACGTCTCTTAAAAGTGTTTCAGCTGCGGGATCGGGCTACCAGCAGTGCAGAGCTTGCTCAGGAATGGCAGCAGGCAGGTGTGAGTGCATCTGCACGCACTGTGAGGCGGAGACTCTTGGAGCAAGGCCTGGTCTCAAGGAGGGCAGCAAAGAAGCCACTTCTCTCCAGAAAAAACATCATGGACAGACTGATATTCTGCAAAAGGTACAGGCAGTGGACTGCTGAGGACTGGGGTAAAGTTATTTTCTCTGATGAATCCCCTTTTCGATTGTTTGGGACATCAGAAAAATGCCTCATTCGGAGAAGACAAGGTGAGCGCTACCACCAGTCTTGTCTCATGCCAACTGTTAAGCATCCTGAAACCATTCATGTGTGGGGTTGCTTCTCAGCCAAGGGAATCGGCTCTCTCACAGTCTTGCCTAAAAACACAGCCATAAATAAAGAATGGTACCAGAATGTCCTCCAAGAGCAACTTCTCCCAACCCTCCAAGAGCAGTTTGGCGATCAACAATGCCTTTTCCAGCATGATGGAGCACCTTGCCATAAAGCAAAGGTGATAACTAAATGGCTCAGGGAACAAAACATAGAGATTTTGGGTCCATGGCCTGGAAACTCCCCAGATCTTAGTCCCATTGAGAACTTGTGGTCAATCATCAAGAGACGGGAGGACAAACAAAAACCTAAAAATTCTGACAAAATGAAAGCATTGATTGTGCAAGAATGGACTGCTATCAGTCAGGATTTGGTCCAGAAGTTGATTGAGAGCATGCCAGGGAGAATTGCAGAGGTCCTGAAGAAGAAGGGTCAACACTGCAAATATTGACTTGCTGCATTAACTCATTCTGTCAATATAAGCTTTTGTTACTCATATGTTTGCAATTATATTTCTGTCAGTGATAAAAACATCTGTCAAACACACATAAAAACCAGAGGGCAGCAGATCATGTGAAAATATAATATTTGTGTCATTCTCAAAACTTTTGGCTATGACTGTACTTACAATTGCTCATTTTCCCTTTCTACCCAGATAATTCTTCTCTTTTCCATTAGGTCTATTACATAATGTGATTAAAAACTGACTAGCTGAATCCTTCTATGCTCTATGTAGAAACAGGAAGTCTCTTTACCATGCATAAGTCATCACTGCAAAGTCCCTGGCAGGGGGAGGAGGAAGCAGCTGGGTCAGGAGTTGAAGAGGAGGATGACTCATGCAGGGAAAAGAGACTTCTTGTTTCTATGTAGAGCAAAGAAAATAGAAGAATTAACTGAGTAGAAAGGCAAAATGTGCAATTGCAAGTACACAGTGCTATATAATATGATGATTGCAATATATTTAGAGGATAACAATTTTGATGTGAGAGATTGTTTAAATTACAAATTCATAAACTTTCTCTCCACTCACCTCCATTAGAAACGTTCACTCTTTCCATTGTAAATTGTGGAACTATAGCTGGCCAGACCAATAGGAAATTAAGAAATAAAGTCCATCTTGTAAGCAGCAACATCTCAACACGGGCTTCCCCTCCTCAACTTGAAATAATAACCTTGTCGTCAGGTTGCAAGCATAAAGCTCTAAAGCTGCTCATAGGCTTACAATAGACATCAGCCAAACACTTGTGTGATCAACTGTTCCTCTCAACTTTCCCATACACATGCATGCTTTGCTTGACCGAGCATGCATGTGCTTTCAAAGTGGAGGGGAATATAGTACGCCGCTTCACTTCAGGACAAATAACTGTACACAAGTATATTATAGCCACAGCGATCATTAATAAAACCAAATTACTGCATCAAAATGGGCATTCAAAATAAATCCGAATTAGTAATCACTAGCCCCAGTGGTCAATAAATCATTATTCAGATATGGTTACCAACAAGCATACAGCAATACGTTAAATACAGGGGTAGTGAGGAATTAGTCCAGCAATTTCGCTGGTACCTGTTATGATTTGGTAGCTGAGGAGAGCAGGCAAAAAAGGCAATACACCAGAGAGGTTGGAATCCACTGGATTGCAGTACCCTGACTAACCACCACAACTAAAGGCAGCCGTGGAGCGTACCTACGTTGGTCCTAGACGCCTCGTCACAGCCTGAGAAGCTAACTACACCTAAAGATAGAAAGAGGAAAACTATCTGCCCCGGAGCAGATCCCCAAAGAACATAGGAAGCCCCCAAACATGTAATGGCGGCTAGACAAGAGGAAATACAGACACAGACAGAAAATAGCATGAGCAAACGTTGGGGCCCAATCTTCCTAGAAAGAAAAGGATAGGAAGGACACTTACTGCAATCCAAAAAAACCCCGAAAAAATACCAACTCACTAATTGCAAAAACACCTGAGATCACACGACCTCTACCACCCAAATTAGTTCTCTGGTGTAACAAAACCAAGCAGCAGCCACTGAAAAAACTGGAAAAGGCAAATGAACAAACAACAGTGGCTCAGATAAACTGAGAGGAGCACAAGCCCCCGGAGGGGACCCGGCGGACCTCCACAGAAGTGCAGGACAAAATGCAAAAAGCAAGCACAAAAACAAAAGCAGAAAATATCTTATCTGTTAGCAGAAGATGCAGGCAAGACACAGCAAGCTTCCAAGTGAACCAGGAACCAAAGTTGAGACAAGAACAATTGATCACCGGCAACCCTGATGGGAGGGAACCTCCCTTATATAAGACCAGTCTGTAACACCTGATTTCCAATTTTCACAATCTTCGTTGAATAGTTCAGTACTGTTTGTAACCACCAGAGGGAGCTTCTGCTCAGAATTCATTTCTAACACATTCACAACAGTACCCCCCCTTGAGGAGGGGTCACCGAACCCTCATTTGGGCAACCAGGTCGGTCAGGATGAGCTCTGTGATACGCACGGATCAGTCTCCTAGCATGGATGTCCGAAGCAAACACCCAAGAATTGTCCTCCTGACCATAACCTCTCCACTTCACCAAATACTGGAGTTTCCGTCTAGAAAAAACGAGAATCCAATATTTTCTCAACCACATACTCCAGATTGCCCTCAACCAAAACAGGGTCAGGAGGCGCAGCCATAGGAACCACTGGCTCGACAAACCTCTTCAATAAGGACTTGTGGAACACGTTATGGATCTTAAATGTCCCTGGAAGAAGTAAACGAAAGGAAACAGGATTAAGAATCTCCATGATCTTATAAGGTCCAATGAACCTAGGCTTAAACTTAGGAGATGCAACTCTCATAGGGATATTTCTTGAGGACAACCAGACCAAGTCCCCCACTTTAAACCGAGGACCATCAGTCCTATGCCGGTTGGCAAACCGCTGGGCCCTCTCCTGGAAGAGGGACAACCTCTCCACTACCTGGTCCCAAATCTGCTGCATACGCTCCACAACAGAGTCAACACCTGGACAGACAGAAGCCTCCGTCTGTCCCGAAGAAAATCGAGGGTGAAACCCAAAATTGCAAAAAAAAATGGAGACATCAAAGTGGCAGAGCTAGCCCTATTATTAAGAGCAAACTCAGCCAAAGGCAAAAAAGAGACCCAGTCATCCTGATCAGCAGACACAAAGCATCTCAGATAAGTCTCCAATGTCTGGTTTGTTCTCTCAGTTTGTCCATTGGTCTGAGGATGAAAAGCCGAGGAGAAAGACAATTGAACACCAAGTTTAGAACAAAAATTCCTCCAAAATCTGGAAACAAACTGGACTCTTCTGTCAGACACAATGTTCTCAGGAATGCCGTGTAACCGAACCACGTGCTGAAGGAACAAAGGCACCAATTCGGAGGAGGAAGGCAACTTAGGTAACGGCACAAGATGTATCATTTTGGAAAACCTATCACAAATCACCCAGATAATGGTCATTTTCTGAGAAACAGGGAGGTCGGAAATGAAATCCATAGAGATATGGGTCCATGGTCTCTTGGGCACAGGCAATGGCATCAACAAACCACTAGAGCGAGAGCAAGGCTTGGAGCGAGAGCAAGTCCTGCAGGACTGCACAAATTCCCTGACGTCACGAGACAAAGTAGGCCACCAAAAGAACCGACTAACCAAGTCTCTGGTACCAAAAATTCCGGGATGACCGGCCAACGCGGAACAATGAATCTCAGACATCACACTCTTTTTCCACCGGTCTGGGACAAACAATTTCCCAATAGGGCAGTGCTCGGGTTTATCCTCCTGACACCCTTCCAGAGCCAGTCTCAAATTGGGCGAGATGGCGGAAAGAACTACACCCTCTTTCAAAATAACAGCAGGATCAGATAACTCAGGAGAATCCGCAAGGAAACTCCTCGAGAGGGCATCCGCTTTAACATTCTTAGTGCCAGGAAGAAAGGAAACCACAAAATTAAAACGTGTGAAAAACAAGGCTCACCTGGCCTGTCTAGGATTAAGTTGCTTGGCTGATTCCAGATAAACCAGATTCTTATGGTCCGTGAGGACCACCACCTGATGTTTGGCTTCCTCCAGCCAATGTCTCCACTCTTCAAAAGCCCACTTCATGGCCAATAACTCCCGATTACCCACATCATAATTACGTTCAGTTGGAGAAAATTTTCGAGAGAAAAAGGCACAAGGGTTACTTTTAGAGGTCTCTGGATCTCTTTGGGACAAAACGGCACCTGCCCCAATTTCAGAGGCATCAACCTCCACCTGAAATGGCAGAGAAACATCAGGCTGCCATAGAACAGGAGCAGAAGTGAATCTCTGCTTAAGTTCCTGAAACGCAGAGACTGTCTCAGGAGGCCAATTCACCACATCAGAACCCTTCTTGGTCAAATCAGTCAATGGTTTAACAATAACAGAGAAATTACCAATAAATTTACGATAAAAATTGGCAAAACCCAAGAATCTCTGAAGAGCCTTTAATGAAGTAGGTTGGACCCAATCACAGATGGCCTGAACCTTGACTGGGTCCATTTCAATAACAGATGGGGACAAAATGAATCCCAGAAATGAGATCCTCTGTACGCCAAAAAGACACTTTGATCCCTTCACATACAGAGCATTCTCTCTCAAAATCTGGAACACAGTCCGAACATGTTTCACATGAGAGTCCCAGTCATTGGAAAAAATCAAGATATCATCCAAATAAACAATCAGAAATTTATCCACAAAATCCCTGAAAATGTCATTCATGAAGGACTGGAAGACGGAAGGAGCATTAGTGAGCCCAAAGGGCATCACTAGGTACTCAAAATGCCCCTCTGGGGTATTAAATGCCATCTTCCATTCATCCCCCTGCTTAATGCGAATAAGGTTATACGCCCCCCTGAGGTCAAGCTTGGTAAACCAAGTAGCACTTTTCACCCTGGAAAACAGGTCAGAAATCAAGGGTAACGGATATTGATATTTCACAGTGATATTGTTCAAGAGACGATAATCAATACACGGTCTTAATGAACCATCCTTTTTGGCCACAAAGAAAAAACCGGCACCCAAGGGTGAAGAGGATGGTCTGATATGACCCTTCTCCAATGACTCCTTGATATAAGACCGCATAGCGTCATGTTCAGGTACAGACAAGTTAAAAAGGCGACCTTTAGGGAATTTACTACCAGGCACTAATTCAATAGCGCAGTCATAGCTCCTATGGGGGGGCAAGGATGCAGATTTACTTTCGCTAAACACATCAGAAAAATCAGTCAAAAAGTCAGGAACATCCTGAGCCTGGGGAGAGGCAGAAAAAACAGGAGTGTTGGCATTAACACATTGGCAGCCCCAACTGGTTACAGACACAGATTTCCAATCCAAAACAGGATTATGAGACTGTAACCAAGGGAAACCTAGTACAATAATGTCATGCAGATTATACAGCACCAAAAATTTGCAACTCTCCTGATGATCAGGTTCAACCCTCATTATCAACTGAGTAGAGAACTGGGGTTTATTCTCAGCCAAAGGGGTAGAATCAATCCCCAGTAGGGAAATAGACTTCCGTAGGGGTATCAAGGGAAACCCACAACGTTTAGCAAAATCAAAATCCATCAGGTTAATAGCTGCTCCCGAATCCACAAAAGCCTGAGCAGAAAATGTGGACAGGAGCAAATCAGGGTAACAGTCAACAGAAATTTAGTCTGAACACTGCCCAAGACAACTGAGCGTGCAAAACGTCTTCCCCGCTTAGGGCAGACTGAAATAGCATGAGAAGCGTCACCACAGTAGAAACATAACCCATTGCGTTTTCGAAACTCATGACGCTGTGCCCAGAAGCCACTCTATCACACTGCATGGGTTCAGAAGCTGGTTCACAAGGCAACACTATTCCACGCATACCTCTACGCTCACGCAAACGTCTGTCAATTTGAATCGCCAATGACATAGAATCATTGAGACCAGAGGGAGCAGGGAAACCCACCATAACATCTTTTACATTCTCTGACAGACCCTTCCGAAAAAGGGCTGCCAAAGCATCATCATTCCATTTGGTCAGGACTGCCCACCTTCGGAATCTCTGACAGTACAACTCAGCGTCCTCAAGCCCCTGATTTAATGCCAACAAGGCTTTTTCAGCTTGATCAGTGACATTAGGTTCATCGTACAATAACCCAGAGCCAGAAAAAATGCATCAACATTACTCAAAACAGGATCCCCAGGTGTCAGGGAAAAAGCCCAATCCTGAGGATCGCCGCGCAGAGAGAGATGACAATTTGAACCTGCTGTGCTGCGTTCCCTGAGGACTTAGGTTTTAAGGCAAAAAACAACTTACAGTTATTTTTGAAATTCAGAAATTTAGCTCGATCCCCTAAAAACAAATCTGGCATGGGGATCCTAGGTTCCACAACTGGTAACCCTGCAAGATAGGTAGTAATACTCCGAACTTCAGTGGCAAGCTGATCCACACGGCCAGACAACTGTGCAAACTCCATTGAGAGAGAAAAACAAAAAAAAATCTTCAGCACCCAGAGAAAAAGAGGGAAAGAAAAAAAAAATATCTCTGACAACTCTGACAACTTTTTTTTTCCCTTCTGTGAGTACCATATAATTTTCAGTTTGGCCGGTGATACTGTTATGATTTGGTAGCTGAGGAGAGTAGGCAAAAAAGGCAATACACCAGAGAGGTTGGAATCCACTGGATTGCAGTACCCTGACTAACCACCACAACTAAAGGCAGCCGTGGAGCGTACCTACGTTGGTCCTAGACGCCTCGTCACAGCCTGAGAAGCTAACTACACCTAAAGATAGAAAGAGGAAAACTATCTGCCCCGGAGCAGATCCCCAAAGAACATAGGAAGCCCCCAAACATGTAATGGCGGCTAGACAAGAGGAAATACAGACACAGACAGAAAATAGCATGAGCAAACGTTGGGGCCCAATCTTCCTAGAAAGAAAAGGATAGGAAGGACACTTACTGCAATCCAAAAAAAACCCAAAAAAAATACCAACTCACTAATTGCAAAAACACCTGAGATCACACGACCTCTACCACCCAAATTAGTTCTCTGGTGTAACAGAACCAAGCAGCAGCCACTGAAAAAACTGGAAAAGGCAAATGAACAAACAACAGCTGCTCAGATAAACTGAGAGGAGCACAAGCCCCGGAGGGGACCCGGCCGACCTCCACAGAAGTGCAGGACAAAATGCAAAAAGCAAGCACAAAAACAAAAGCAGAAAATATCTTATCTGTTAGCAGAAGATGCAGGCAAGACACAGCAAGCTTCCAAGTGAACCAGGAACCAAAGTTGAGACAAGAACAATTGATCACCGGCAACCCTGATGGGAGGGAACCTCCCTTATATAAGACCAGTCTATAACACCTGATTGCCAATCTTCACAATCTTCATTGAATAGTTCAGTACTGTTTGTAACCACCAGAGGGAGCTTCTGCTCAGAATTCATTTCTAACACATTCACAACAGGTACCATTAATGCAAAATGGGCAGATGATTCACTTAAACAGATGTGGCACTTCCACAAACATTTTATTGTGCTAAATATTTGAGATATTCTCAAGAAGAGATGCTTCAGTAGCGAAAATACTGTTGCAGATTTTAGCTTTCAGCAGTATCATCAACACTCAGACATAGAGGGAGAATGAGATGTTTTCCTTGGGACATACATCAACCATCATTATTTGCATCATCGACGACATGGAAAACACAGGAAAGAAGTGACACAAACCACAAGACACACCAAGGAGATCATACAGTACAGTATTAACAAACTCTAACAATTACCCCAGTGCCATCTGCTGTCTTCTCAATAACGACCTCCCCAGGCATTAGTCTGGAATTGTTGGATACTGCAATAAATAACATCTCTGTTTAGCTCTCTTTGGGGCATGGCACACCTTATTTTCGGCTTGGAATCTTGCAGAGAATAACCGTCTGATGTATTTTAAATATGGCAAGCGGTTACCAGTCAGAATGTATTGCCATTTTCAGCCAAGAGACACCATTTAATAAAATTCAGAACAACTCGATTGCCATTCTTCTTCAGCACTGTGCTTCTCCCCTTGGCTGACATTACCATATTTCTACCGCAGGGATGCACATCCGATAGCCTTGGGCTACATGCAGTCAGTGACGCTATTCTTTGTGGCTTCCAACCATCTGCTCACAGAGATATATGTTCATGATAGTTGAAGATGAGAAGCACTAGAGCAGAGACGGGTAAGAACTAATGATGGACTGTGTGACCAATACTAGCATCTCCACATATAATAGGTATTGTGGTCTCCTGACCCCTGTGAAGAACATCTGCATGAGTTCAGTTACTGCCATTGTACTAAGTGGGACTAGTGAAACACTCAGCCACTGAAACAAGTCACAAATACCTGTCATGGGTGTGTCAGAGGCTGCAGACAGTCACACTGCATCTGGTTGCAGAAGGTCACAGCGGTTGGCCATGCAGACTGGTGGCCATCTCCCCCGGCCTTAATGGTGTCACCTGGATCTGGGTGTTTTTATCTCCAAACTTCCTGTCGGGAGTTGTGGGTGTTATTTCCTATTTGCATTGCTCTGTGGAAGCTTGGAGCTGTAGCAGTTGGAGTTTGGAGGGAGTCTGCGTCTCTCTCTGAGTCTGCTCAAGCTAAATGTTCCCCTGGTTTCCTTTATCCTTACTGTCTTTAGTGTTAGTGGGATTGACAAGAGTTCATCCTGTCCCTCCCGTTGCAGGGCTTAGCGCTAGGGTCATACAGGGACTAGGTATCCTGCCCGGCGATAGGTGCAGAACTTATATAGGGACGGTAGGACAGACTAGATGACATTAGATCAGTCTAGGGGTCTCTGCTTACCCCTTCCTTAGTGTTTGGTTCCCTTTCCTTAATCCCTTTGTGTTGCACTTAGTCTGTCCTACACTGTCCATGACAATACCACAATATGCCTCCATGATTTCCTTCCTTCTGAAGTGTGAAATGTGGGGAGAAATGATCCTCTGTTTTCCCCTAAGTCCTAGAACTGTAACCAGAACCTATCATACTTTTAAGGTTTATACTTTCATTATGCCATACATTTGCCATGAGATTGCTTCAATTTAATAATGTGGCCCTCAGATCGGACACAGTTTTGACCCCCTACACGCTCTACAAAATTTCAACAATGAAATTTGCAGCAGCAAAAAAACAGTCTTCAACAGATCATTCAGCTATGGATGTATCGTTAACAAAAGACCAACCAGAAAATAGATATAGAATTACTAACTATTAAACCACCTAAAGGTGTCTACATGTTGTGTCCATTGGCTGAACCTTATGATTTTAGCAAAACGAGAAGACCATCTTTCGTTTTGTGATCTTATATGTTTGAAAAAAGGATCCGGAAGGTTGGATTTAAATATTCACTTTTCATATTTACCGCAAGCACTGATCAATGAGAAACATATCAAGATATGGACATTTTCACATCTGAGGCTTTGACAAAGGGTTACAATCTTCTTTGACTTGAATGACATTCACTTTAGGTCATAAAGAAATAAAATCCATTTATCTTATACCATCAACACAAGAAGGTTGAATGAAATGTTCTGAAGGGCTATAAGCAGTGATTATTGTGCTCAAAATCAGTCCCCGATTTAAAGAATTGATTATCTGTGAACTAGCTTTTCCCCCTTCTTTATGCCTTTCGGATGTAACTAAGACTGAGGTTATTTTGAACTCATTTAATGCTGCTGGCTGCATCTTCAGTACATAAATCTTAGTATTGAAGATCATACAGATTCCAGGACATCCAACAGATATAACAGGTTGAAAAAGTTTTGTTGAAATAATATAAGGAATAAGGATGAAGAAATTACTTTTTTTCAGAGAGGCCACTTATGGAGGATCGAATCAATAAGTTGAAATTAATTCTGCTCAATATCAATATTAGCTTATTATTAGTTTTATTATCAATTTTACTGCTTAATGCTAAGCATAAGTAAGTATGTTGACTTGCTGCTACTGTAAGCAGGTCAACTATAAGCAACAGCGAAGACACAGGCCGAACAAAAATTTTTACTTGCTTAACAGAAATATATGAATAGGGGATTGTTATTAGAGGCAGATTATACAGACATAGTATTCACAGAATCAATGGCAAAACAATTATATAAACAGGAATCTATTGATTAATGCACAATGGAGAATATCAGGATAAACTCAGGGTCTACAGTCCAACCTAATCCCAGTTTGGAGGGTGGCAAACACTGTACCAGGCGGGAACAGTCTCTAAGAAATTTTGCAGCTTTCTGGACCCTGGCAAGGGCCGCTGCTCCATCTCACTAGCCACACGTTTTCCTGACAAAGTCTATCAGCTCTATCTGAGCTGCTCTAGCATCAGCTGGACTCTGTCTGGCTTGCAGGCCTCCCTCTGTCCTGTATTGTAAGTCTCTGTTGAAAGTGACGGCCTGTCTCACATGTCTGATCTGATCAGCAGCTCAGGCTGGGTCTCTGGTCAGATATCCTCAGGGCTTCTTCGGTACTTGACTGCCGACGAGTGTCTCCTTGGTCCGTATCGATGGGGTCTGGTCCTTGGCTGTTGACCAGCATCGTCTGGGTCGGGAACCTTGACTGGCGTCGCTCGGGTCTTCGGTGCTTGACCATCGAAGGGAGTGAAGTCTGAATCTTGACCGTCATATCTTTGGTCTTTGTTTCTTGACAGTCATCGTCTGAGTCTGAGCCTTGCTGGTACACATGGCTGCAGCCGACTGTCTTGGCTGCTGGAGCTGCAGCAGGAACAACTGTCACTTCTCTTCTTTTGGCGCATTGACCTTTTGTATCCAAGGCCGGCTTTGTTGCCGTCACCTGACTCTGAGCACTGGCTAATTCCGTCTCTCCTGCAACTTCTCTCCTTTGGCTCAGTTCTGCAGGGTTTTGTTCAGGCCTGGAAGCCGCATTACATTGCAGTGTTTAATCCCCTGTGCTCAGTTCTCCTACACTACTGCTAACAAGATATGTTAGAGCTTATTGGAAAAAATTTTCCTATCTGTAGCAGCTAATCAACACCATATAATTTACAGCTTGTTATAAAGCTTACAAATCATACTGTTCCTGTCATTCAGCCCTTGTACCTTGATCATTAGCATCCCCCACATAGTATAATCCCCCACAACTCCCCCCACAGTATGATGTCCCCATAGTCCATAAAACAGTGTGATGGTTAATCACAGCCCGTGACACACTTTATGAGCCCCATACGCACAATATGATGTTCCTTCAGTCCCACAACCGGTTTGATGGCCCCCACAGCCTAACACAGTGTAATTCCCCGCAGTTCCTAACACAGAAGGTTGTCCCTCACACAGTATGATTCCCCACAGCCTCCAACCCGGTATGATGCCCCCAAACAGCATTATGTCATTACAACTCACCCAAACACAGAGCATCATGCCTCCACATTCCCCCACACAGTATGATCCCCAGCAACCTCAAACACAATATGATGTCCCTACAACCCTACAACACACAGTATGATCTTCTCACTACCCTCTCACATATATGCAGCGTCGGACTGGAACACCTTGGGCCCACCAGAGAAAATCATTCTTGGGGCCCACTATGTAGCTACATAGAAATAAATACAAGACCACCAATTGTGCAGTAAAACACACTAATATCAGGGTATAATATAAGGTAGTACATGTCTTAATTATGTAGCAGGAATTGGGGTAGCCTCCCTCATAGATTACAAAGCAGCCCCCTCATAGGGGATAATGCTGCCCCCCTCATGGAGGATAATGCTGCCCCCCCTCATAGGGTATAATGCTATATATATATATATAGATAGATAGATAATAGATAGATACCATATATACTCGAGTATAAGCCGACCCCCCTAATTTTGCCACAAAAAAATGGGAAAACTTGAGTATAAGCCCAGGGTGGAAAATTAGATTATGCCCCATATGCTGCCCCATGTATTATGCCCCACAAGATGCTCCATAGATTGTGCCCCATATGCTGCCCATGTATTATGCCCCCATAGATTCTCCATAGATTGTGCCCCCATAGATGCTCCATAGATTATGCCCCCATAGATGCTCCATAGATTATGCCCCCATAGATGCTCCATAGATTATGCCCCCATAGATGCTCCTTAGATTATGCCTCCATAGAAGCTCCATAGATTGTGCCCCCATAGATGCTCCATAGATTATGCCCCCATAGATGCTCCATAGATTATGCCCCCATAGATTATGCCCCCATAGATTATGCCCCCATAG
The DNA here is from genome assembly GCA_033576555.1 of Oophaga sylvatica. NCBI lineage: Eukaryota > Metazoa > Chordata > Amphibia > Anura > Dendrobatidae > Oophaga > Oophaga sylvatica. The sequence continues at coordinate 23,264,097 of JARQOD010000009.1, read as the reverse complement.
ATGCTCCTTAGATTATGCCTCCATAGAAGCTCCATAGATTGTGCCCCCATAGATGCTCCTTAGATTATGCCCCCATAGAAGCTACATAGATTGTGCCCCATAAATGCTCCTTAGATTATGCCCCCATAGATGCTCCTTAGATTATGCCCCCATAGAAGCTCCATAGATTGTGCCCCCATAAATGCTCCTTAGATTATGCCCCCATAAGTGCTCCTTAGATTATGCCTCCATAGAAGCTACATAGATTGTGCCCCCATAAATGCTCCTTAGATTATTCCCCCATAGATGCTCCATAGATTATGCCCCATAAATGCTCCACAGATTATGCCCCCATAGATTATGCCCCCATAAATGCTCCACAGATTATGCCCCCATAGATTATGCCCCCATAAATGCTCCACAGATTTTGCCCATAGCATGCCCCCATAAATGCTCACAGATATGCCCATAGATTATGCCCCCATAAATGCTCCACAGATTATGTCCCCATAGATATGCCCCATAAATGCTCCCAGATTATGCCCCCATAAATGCTCCAAGATTATGCCCCCAAATCTCACAGATTATGCCCATAAATGCCCCCAGATTATGCCCCCATAAATTCCCCAGATTTGCCCCCATAAATTCCCACAGATTATGCCCCCATAGATTATGCCCCACAGATTATGCCCCCATAGATTATGCCCCCATAAATTCTCCACAGATTATGCCCCCATAGATTATGCCCCATAAATGCTCCACAGATTATGCCCCCCATAGATTATGCCCCCATAAATTCTCCACAGATTATCCCATAGATTATCCCCCATAAATGCTCCACAGATTATGCCCCATAGATTATGCCCCATAAATGCTCCACAGATTATGCCCCCATAGATGCTGCAAAAAAAAAAAAAAGACATACTCACCTCTCGTCGCTGGGGCCAGGTGCTGGTGTCCTGAGCAGGCGGGGACACCGGCGCGCTATGGGGACAGGTGCCGGTGTCACCGTTGGCTCAGGGCCCCGGCACCTGCGATATTTACCTGTCACCGGGTCCACTGCTGAGCGCTGCTGTCTTCGGTCCTCCGGCAGTGAATGCTCAGGCAGGGGCGTGGCGCTCACTAATGACGTCATCGCGCCCTCTGCCTGAACATCACAGCAAGAGAGGACGCAATGACACAGCGGCTCTCAGCGGTTGGAGCGGGTGACAGGTAAGTAATGATATTCACTGCTTCCCACGCCCATGTGGGCTGGGAAGCAGTGAATATTCATTTCTCTTTAGCAGCGGGGACAGGGGCTCCTGCCTCCTGTCACCCGCTGCTGCTCCGCTGGCATGGGGCCCCCATGGCAGCTGCGTGGTGTGCCGCTATTAGCGACACGCCACCGGCTGGGGGCCCCTGGAGCAGCGGAGGCCCTAGGCAACTGGCCCCTGTATGCCAGCAGGTGCCAGGGCCCCCCAGATGCCAGGGCCCACCGGAGAATCCTCCGGTTCTCCGGTGGGCCAGTCCCAGAAGACTGGAGAAGAGCAAATGTTGTTCCTATCTTCAAAAAGGGAAGAAGGTGGACCCAGGGAACTACAGGCCGGTGAGTCTGACTTCTATACCAGGAAAGATCTTTGAACAAATTATTAAAGAACATGTATGCAAGTACCTGGATAAGAATGAAGTGATTAAACAGAGTCAGCATGGGTTTGTAACTAATAAGTCATGTCAGACTAACTTAATTTCCTTCTATGACAGAATCACTGACTGGGTGGATCAGGGAAATGCTGTAGATATAGTATATCTTGACTTCAGCAAAGCATTTGACAAAGTATCTCACACAATCCTTATTGAAAAAATGACTAAGTATGGAATGGACAAGGCAACTGTTAGGTGGATTCATAACTGGCTTAGTGATCGGACCCAAAGAGTGGTTGTAAATGGCTGCACATCCAGTTGGAAGAATGTCTCAAGTGGGGTACCACAAGGCTCTGTTTTGGGCCCTGTATTGTTCAACATCTTTATCAATGATTTAGATGAAGGAATTGAGGGTAAACTGATCAAATTTGCTGATGACACAAAGCTAGGAGGGGTAGCTAATACTAGAGAAGAGAGAGAGAGGATTCAAAAAGATATACATAAACTGGAGCAGTGGGCAGCAACTAACAGAATGGATTTTAACAGGGAAAAATGCAAAGTACTACATCTGGGCAATAAAAATGAAAAAAGCATATACAAAATGGGAGGAATAGGGCTAAGTAACAGCACATGTGAAAAAGACTTGGGTATACTAATTGATCACAGACTTAACATGAGTCAACAGTGTGATGCAGCAGCAAAAAAGGCAAATGCAATTCTAGGATGTATCAACAGAAGCATACAGTCTAGATCACGTGAGGTCATTATTGCCCTCTACTCCTCTTTGGTCAGACCTCATCTGGAATACTGTGTCCAGTTTTGGGCACCACATTTTAAAAAAGACATCAACAAACTGGAGCAAGTTCAGAGAAGAGCCACCAGAATGGTGACCGGTCTGCAAACCATGTCCTATGAGGAACGGTTGCAGGATTTGGGAATGTTTAGCTTGCAAAAAAGAAGACTGAGAGGAGACTTAATAGCTGTCTACAAATATCTCAAGGGCTGTCACATTGTAGAAGGATCATCTTTATTCTCATTTGCACAAGGAAAGACTAGAAGCAATGGGGTGAAACTGAATGGGAGGAGACACAGATTAGATATTAGAAAAAACTTTTTGACAGTTAGGGTGATCAATGAGTGGAACAGGCTGCCACAAGAGGTGGTGAGTTCTCCTTCAATGGAAGTCTTCAAACAGAGGCTGGATAGACACCTGTCTGGGATGATTTAGAGAATCCTGCTTTGAGCAGGGGGTTGGACCAGAAGGCCCAGGAGGTCCCTTCCAACTCTACCATTCTATGATTCTATGACCCTGCATATATGGTATGATGGGTACTACAAAGTATGATCTTCCATAGCTTCCCAACACAGTATGATGCCCCCCATAGCCCACCAAACAATATAATGTCTGCACAACCCTCTGACATACACAGTATGATGCCCCTACAGTCCCCCACACAGCCCACACAGAATGATGCCCCTCACCTCAACCCCACAGATAGTATGATCTCTCACAGCCCCACAACACATTATGATGGCTCCAACAGTCTCCCACATACAGTTTGATAGCCTCCATAGCCTCCAACAAGGATGTAATGGCTTCAACTGTCCCTAGACACAGTATGGCCACGATTATACCATATAATGGGCCCCACACAATATTAATCCCCAAAGCCCTCCTAACAGTATGATAGCCCCACAGTCCATCACACAGTATGATGCCCTTTCAACTCCAACTCCATATCGCTCCACACAATTTCATGGCACCAGAGTCACCAAACAGTATGATGCCCCCACATATTATGATGTCCCCACATATTTTGAAATTTACAAAAATGCACCTAATTCTCCTTTACATGGGGAACATAGGGGTATTCTGTATGAAAATAAACATGTTGGTTGCATGTGCTTATTACTAAGCAACACAAATCTGCAAACTCATTTTTGCAAGGATTACTTCTATTGAAAACATATGTTCAAGGGCTAAATATGAGTGGTTGCCATCCTTTGCTTCAGACCACAGAACATTTTCAGCGCGCTCATTTTTATTCATGGTCTCACTGATTTTTTTTTTCAAAATGTATGCTCGTGTTCAAAAGAGTCTTTTGGCACATTGTTATGGATAGCGGAGAGCAACATAAAAAAAGGTTTGAAATTGAGAAACATGAAACATTTAAAAGGAAAATTTCTTGCTTGGGTTGTTTAATAATAGGATGAATATTGAACACATATTAAAAGATACATCCTTAGGTACCAGAATGGGCTTTTTTATGATAGCTCCATGGTAAGGCTTATAGATGGCTCGTATAAAGAGTACCGTTTTAGATAATAATAATAATAATATAATAATAATAATAAAACAATACTAGTAATAATACTTGTTATTATTTATGTTGTTATATTATATTATATATATTATATTTATATTATTATTATTATTATGTTTGTACATTTTAGATAATAATAATGATAATAATAATAACAATAAAGCAATAGTAGTAATAATACTTAATATTATTTTTTATGATTGTTATTATTGTAAGTATTACATTGAACTCTCTCAGATATTGTGCGACACATGTGTGAAAGCAGCCTTTATTCCAGTGGGTTCCATACCTCGCTCCCCTAATTCCACTACTGGCTCATATCCTCCATCCTCATTTTGCGATCTCACCGGTATACTTGTTTATGCTTACTATTTCTTGTGTGTCATCTATTATGGGATATTTATGGTGTGCATGTGTTTTTCTACTACCTGCGGCAGGATGGACTCCTCTTCATTATCGTCTCTATTCGGCGTTACCATATGTACTTAGAACCCTGTCGCTAATAACTGCATATTCATACTTTTTGAATTCTAGAGCCCTTTTTGGTTTATGCATGGAATCATATGAACGATATTATTTATTGTGTAGCTGGCACCTGCTTGGGTAAAGTTCCTCTGTTGCACAATGCCAGTTTTATCTCTTTTTGCTTAATTATGTCAGATTTGTATCAGTAGAGACTTCAACCTCTCACTTACAAATGGTGTCTTCCCCTCATCCTTCAAACATGCCTCAATCACACCCATTCTCAAAAAGACCTCCCTTGACCCATCCTCTGTGTCTAGCTATCACCCGTTATCGCTTCTGTCTTATACCTCAAAACTACTGGAACAGCATGTCCATCTTGAACTGTCCTCTCACCTCTCCTCCTGCTCCCTCTTTGACCACTTACAATCAGGCTTCCGACTGCATCACTCAACTGAAACTGCCCTAACTAAAGTCACCAACGACCTGGACCTGTCTTCTGTCTTCGACACTGTGGACCATTCCCTCCTGCTACAGATTCTCTCATCTCTTGGCATCACATGCTCGGCCCTATCCTATCCTATCCTATCTCATATCTAACAAACCGAACATTCAGAGTCTCCCTCTCCCACAGTACCTCCTCACCTCGCCCCCTCTCTGTCGGTGTTCCTCAAGGCTCAGTTCTAGGACCCCTACTCTTCTCCATCTACACCCTCGGCCTGGGACAGCTCATAGAATCCCATGGTTTGCAGTATCATCTCTATGCCGATGACACGCAGATCTACCTATCTGGACTGACCTCACTTCCTTACTGACCAAAATCCCACAATGTCTGTCTGCTATTTCTGCTTTTTTCTCTGCTCACTTTCTAAAACTGAACATGGACAAAACAGAATTCATCATCTTTTCCCATCTCACTCTACCCCCCACCAGACCTATCCATCAACGTCAATGGCTGCTCACTTTCCCCAGTCCCGCATGCTCGGTGCCTCGGGGTGATCCTTGACTCTGCCCTCTCTTTCAAGCCACATGTCCAAACCCTTGCCTCCTCCTGCCGTCTCAAACTAAACAATATTTCCCGGATCCGTGCATTCCTTGACCATGAAACTACAAAAACACTAGTGCATGCCCTCATCATCTCCCTCCTTGACTACTGCAACCTCCTACTCTCTGGCCTCCCCTCTAGCACTCTGGCACCACTCCAATCCATCCTGCACTCTGCTGCCCGACTAATACACCTGTCTCCCCGTTATTCCCCAGCCTTTCCTCTCTGCCAAGCCCTTCATTGGCTTCCTATCGTCCAGAGGCTCCAGTTCAAAACCCTAACTATGACATACAAAGCCATCCACAACCTATCTCCTCCATACATCTTTGACATGGTCTCCCGGTACATACCCACACGCAACCTTCGATCCTCTCAAGATCTCCTCCTCTACTGCCCTCTTATCTCTTCTTCCCACAACCGCATACAAAGCTTCTCCCGTGCCTCTCCCATACTCTGGAACGCTCTACCCCAAGACATCAGACTTGCGCCTACCATGGAAACCTTCAAAAAGAACCTGAAGACCCACCTCTTCCGACAAGCCTACAACCTGCAGTGATCCTTAGTCTACTGAACCACCGCACGACCAGCTCTACCCTCTCCTAGTGTATCCTCACCCATCTCTGTAGACTCTGAGCCCTTGCGGGCAGGGTCCTCTCTGCTTCTGTACTTGTGTGTGCCTTGTATTGATCACATTTATTTTACTTGTCTATATTTGCCCCTTTTCACATGTAAAGCGCCATGGAATAAATGGCACTATAAAAATGTATAATAATAATAATCATCAATAGATTATGAAACTAAGTTTCCATAGATGGAAGGTTTATGACTGTTACTGAAAAGAAGGTGGCTATATTGGTCACTGATATTTTTTCAAGTGTCTGAAATGTATTTTAATACACTTTGAGTTGTTTGGTTATTATTCTCATTTTAACAGACGGCAATAAACAATTGCGATTGGAAAATTTACTTTTTTCATAAAGTTGGATAATAAATCTGCACACATAGATATTCTCCTAAGAAAGATTAAACCTCATTGTTACTTTCTTAAATATTCATGTTTCAGGTTTATTAACCTTTTGGATTGACCACCAGTGCTGTAGTTGTTCAGTAATAAAAGTATTCATCAATAATACAAAGTGCTTCTTAATTGTACATACAGTGTAGAAAATTAGGAGGACACTGTGGTCTGCCTAACAAACAACTTTAAATTAAAGGCTGGCGAAAACTACTAGACATCCGGAGTTATAAAAAACAGAGGAGAAAAATAAAGTTATATTAACCCCCTAATGATCGAGTCAATTTTGACCTTAATGACCAGGCCAAATTTTACAATTCTGACCACTGTCACTTTATGAGGTTACAACTCTGGAACGCTTCAACATATCCCACTGATTCTGAGAATGTTTTTTCATGACATATTGCACTTCATGATAGTTGTAAAATTTCTTGCATTTATTTGTGAAAAAAATGGAAATTTGGAGACAATTTCACAATTTTCAAAATTTTAATTCTTATGCCTCAAAATCAGAGAGTGATCTCACACAAAATAGTTAATAAATAACATTTCCCACATGTCTACTTTACATCAGCACAATTTTGAAAACATAATTTTTGTTTGTTAGGACGTTATAAGGGTTAAAAGTTGACCAGCGATTTCTCATTTTTCCAACAAAATTTACAAAACCATTTTTTTCGGGACCACATCACACTAGAAGTGATTTTCAGGGGCTTGTATGACAAAAAATACCCAAAGTGACACCATTCTAAAAACTTCACCCTCAAGGTGCTCAAAACTACATTCAAGAAGTTAATTAACCCTTCGGATGCTTCACAGGAACTGAAGCAACTTGGAAGGAAAAAAATGAACATTTTATTTTTTTTCACAAAAATTTACTTTAGACCTAAACTTTTTTATTTTCACAAGGGTAACAGGAGAAAATGGACCCCAAAATTTGTTGTGCAATTTCTTCTGAATATGCCGATACCTTATTTGTGGGCAAAATCTACTGTTTGGGAGCACGGCAGGGCTCGGAAAGGGATGGAACTCCATTTGACTTTTTGAATGTAAAATTTGCTGAAATGATTAGCGGATGCCATGTCGCTTTTAGAGAGCACTTGATGTGCCTAAACCGAGGAAACGCCCCACAATTGACCCCATTTTGGAAACCACACCTCTCAAGGATTTTATTCAGGGGTATTGTGAGCATTTGCATTTAATCCCAGAGATACAACATAGAATTTGATAACATTAGGTTGTCATATTGAATATGTCGCAATTAGTCTTGAGCGCAAGTGCTCGCTACTCCAGTTTGCATCGAGTGCTCGAGTATGCACCAAATATCGCGGGTGCTCGAGTGACATGCTGGAGTCCCTGCCCCGTTTCGTGGTTTTTAGGTACCAAAAAAAAAACCTGCGAGCATCTGCGATTCTCTGTGCATACCCGAGCACCCGATGCAAACTTGAGTAGCGAGCACTTACGCTCATAACTAGTTGTCATATCATGATTTTTTAGTTTTGAAAAAAAAAACTATTCTAACCCCAACCCACCCCTTACTCCAACTCTAACCTTAACCCACCCCTAACCCCAACACTAACCCTAACACCAACCCTAACACACCCTTAACCCCAACCCTAATCCTAACACAGCTCTAATCCCAACCCTATCCCTAACCGTAACCCTAAGCCAAACTGCAAAGAATGGAAAAAGATATATATATATTTATCATTTTTATGTATCTGAGGGGGTGGCAAAGGAGGACTTGATTTACTATTTTTGTATTTTGATCACTGTGATAGGGTCTATCACAGTGATCAAAAGGAACTAATAGGAAGCATTTTCTATTGTTACCAGGTACTGGCTGGCAGATCTCGGTGGGGGGGGGCGCACTGCGCATGCGCCCGCCATTTTCTTTTCCAGGAAGATGACACCGCACCAGGGGACTGATCATGAGGAATCGGGGGGCATCATACAGTGTGAGGTCTGTGGAGTCATCATATTGTTCATGGGATGTGAGAGCATCATACTGTATGGAAGGCTGTGGGGTTTATCATACTGTGGGGGAGCTGTGGAAGCTTCATACTGTGTAAGAGTATTGTGAAGGCATCATACTGTGTGGGCAGAGGGCCTAAAGATTAGCATAATATGTGGGGGGCTCTGAGGGCCACTGTACTGTAAAGTGGAGGATTGTAAAGGGTATCTGTGTGTGTGAAGCCTGTGGTCGAATCATACTTTGTGGGGGCATCATACTGCATGAGGGGCTGTTGGGGCATCATGCTGTGAGGCAGCACACTGTGTGAGGGGCTTTAGGGGTATTATACTGTAGGAAAAGTCACTGTTGGGGCATCATAATGTGGGGAAAGTCACTCTGATGCCTAAATATGTGTGTGAGGGTACTTCGATGACATTATATTCTGTAAGGGCACTGTGGGGACATCATACTGTCGTGGGGGCTGCGGGGTCATCATATAGTCTTGCGGGCCCTTAGGGAAATTATACTTTGTTGAAAACACGGTGGGGAAAAATTGTTTGGGTGAATTCAGTCTAGGAGTATCATAATGTTTGTGGGACACATTTTGGGGGCTATTCGAACCAAGAAAGGAGTATCATAGATGCTGGGAACAATTAAGAGCTTCAGTAGGAAGCAATTATGTTGTAAGTGCCTCGAAATATGCCTCCCATTCTATGTTGGGAGCAGGTGCGGACATATTGCCATTACCTCCTATTCAGCTGCACAGGGGCCCAGAAATGGAGGAAGGCCCATGCCCACTGTGCAGGGTTGGATTATGATGAGAGCAATCTGGTATACCACTTGGAACCCATGGATCTGAGGGGGCCATGGTCAGATTGACCTCATTGTACTCTTTTTAACCTCATCACTGGGCAGAGAGTGTTCCTGTAGGGACACTGCCAGCAATAAGGTAACAGCAGGAAGTCTCTGAGCTTCTTTCTGTATGACTCAGCAGGTGCGATGATATTATCACAACACCTGCGTCATCTAACAGGGGCCTGGACAGAAAAGGACAGAACTGGCCCTGTGGAGAATTATTTAGATAGGTAAGTGAATCTTTTTTTTTAAATAGGGGGGGAGACTACAATGGTGGAGAGGAAACATTACAGGGGATTTAAATAAATTGGAGGCGGGGAGGACACATTGCATGGACTTATAATAAATTGAGTGTTGGGAGAGGATGCAATACAGGGACTTATAATGAATTGAAGAGATGGACTCTATTCATGGACTTATAGTGAATTGGGGAGGGAGAGAGAGGACCCAGAACAGGAACAGATAATGATTTGGGGGGTAGGTGAGAGGACACAGTACAGAGAATTATAATGAATTGGAGAGGTGAGGAGACAGGTGTCGAACCCAGTACCTCTTGTCCACTGGCCAGCAGCTCTACCATCTGAGCTATTCTGCTGGCTGCAAACTTCCTTGCTGAACCCAGATACCATTGACTGTTCTTCCTGATTGGCTACACCTAGTGCTCTCTTGATTGGGCCTCTGATTGCCAATTACACACCCTATATAAACCTGGCCCTGTGGGTGTGTCATTGCGAGATTATTGAGCTCCAAGCCTTTAGTCAAGCGTTTCCTGCTGATCCATTGCTACAAACACTGCTCTCCTGTGAACTGACCTCGGCCTGCCTTCTGACTACGCTCTCCGCCTGATCCATTGCTACAAACACTGCTCTCCTGTGTACCGACCTCCGGCTGCCACCTGACTACGTTATCTGCCTGCTCCTCTGTTACCGAACTGCCTTTCCTGTGTACCGACCTCCGGCTGCCACCTGACTACGTTATCTGCCTGCTCCTCTGTTACCGAACTGCCTTTCCTGTGTACCGACCTCCGGCTGCGCCTGATACGCTACTGCCTCTGCTTCCCCTAGTGTTTGCAGTAACATCGGCTCCAAGCCAGACAGGATCTTGACAGAATAATCTCGCGCCAAAATGGAGTCCGCTGTGAACACCCTGAGGCGGCAAGTTACGGAGCTTCAAAGTTTTTGTACTGACTCTCAAGGAAAATATGCCAAGTTACAAACTGATTTCACGGCGATACAACAGGAAGTAATTGAGCTACAAAAACAACTTCTGGACGTGCGCAATTCAGGGTCCGAATCAAACGCGCGGCTGCCGCTGCCTGCAAAGTTCAGTGGGGATCGCAAGCAGTACCGAGGATTCCTCAATCAATGCCGCATATACTTCCAGATGCAACCTGCTCCCTTTACCAGTGAGAGGAAGAAAGTTTTTTTCATGATAAATCTCCTGACGGATGAAGCTCTTGCTTGGGCTTCACCTTATGTAGAAAAGGACTATGCCCTCCTTAATGACCTGGAAGCTTTCATCGCAGCTATGAATCAAGTTTTTGATGACCCAAACCGCTGTGCCACAGCAGAAACCAAATTACATAATTTGCGCCAAGGACGTCGCTCTGTTGTGGAATATACATCGGAGTTCCGTCGCTGGGTGGCCGACACCACCTGGAATCTAGCGGCCCAGAGAAGTCAATTTCGACGAGGGTTATCAGAACCAGTGAAAGACGAGCTTGCCAGGGTTGAGACCCCTGACCAGTTGGAGGACTTTATTCAACTATGTATCCGGATTGACCAGAGACTTACTGAAAGGAGAAAGGAGAGACTGCGAGCACTTGGGAATAGCCCTGGCTTCTCATTTTCAGCATCGGACCACCAAGAAAAGACGCAAGGCGTGTCTGAACCGATGCAGATCGACGTCATCCGAAGACCACTCTCTGCACAGGAGAAGGAGAGGCGACGTGCAGAACATCTCTGCCTCTATTGTGGGGACCCTGGACACTATGCCATCAACTGTCCTAACAAAAGGACTATAGCCTTTACCAACAACAGGTCTGCCAGCAATATGGACCTTTCTCAGCAGTCGGATTCCATCTTGCAGACTATCTCATCAGTAACGCCAGAAATAGACAAAATACATACTACATCATCTCATTTTGTAATCCCCATTCAGGTTGTAATGGGCACCCAAAAAATACAATGCTCTGCCCTGTTGGATTCGGGAGCAGGAGGAAATTTTATGGATATTTCCAGTAGGACCAAATCCACACCAATTGAAATGGAAACTGTGGATGGATCACCCTTGTCTTCTGGACCTGTCACGCATGAGACAATCGAACTGGAGATTTGTATCGAACCGGATCATCATGAAGCTGTCAGTTTCCACCTTATTTCCCTGGTTTTCAGTCCATAACCCTTCTATCAACTGGGCATCAAGGACCATCACCTTTCCATCTGACTACTGTAAGAATAATTGTCATAAGGAACCCCCTGTTCTCCAACAAGTCCAAATCTCTGAGATTTCGCATGAGAAGGAAGAGAAACTACCACCTCAATATCAGCAGTTCTCTGATGTCTGCAGTAAGAAGAAAGCAGATCAATTACCTCCTCACCGTCCTTACGACTGTCCCATTGAATTGCTGCCAGGAGCAACCATTCCATTTGGACGGATTTACAATCTTTCCGAACCTGAATTGAAGGTATTAAGAAAGTTCCTGGATGAAAATTTAGAGAAAGGCTTTATTCGACCTTCCACATCTCCAGCTGGGGCACCCCTGTTCTTTGTTGAAAAGAAAGACTCCACTCTGCGGCCATGTATTGACTACAGAGAGATGAATAATATCACTGTCAAGAATCGCTACCCGCTACCCTTGATTCCTGAACTATTTGAGAGACTTCGTTCTGCGAAAATCTTTACGAAGCTGGATCTTAGGGGGCTTACAACCTCATACGGATTCGCCCAGGAGATGAGTGGAAGACCGCCTTCAGAACGAGATATGGACATTTTGAATCTCTGGTTATGACCTTTGGTCTTAGCAATGCCCCAGCCACCTTTCAACATTTTATTAATGATGTATTTCGAGATTTCTTGGACCAATTCGTTGTGGCTTATCTCGATGACATTCTTATATTTTCAGACACCTTGGAAGAGCATCGCAGGCACATCCAGTTAGTCTTGGAACGACTACAGGAGAACCATCTTTACATTAAACTTGAAAAATGTGAGTTTGAACAAACCAGTATCCAATTTCTGGGATATATCATCTCCCCAGAAGGTCTGAGCATGGATCCCGGCAAAATCAATGCTGTAGTGGACTGGCCTGTTCCAAGAAATTTAAAAGACGTCCAGCGTTTCATAGGATTTGCAAATTTTTACCGGAAATTTATAAGGAACTTTTCACGGATCATACTACCAATTACTACACTAACAAAAAAGACCAAAGCATTTTTCTGGTCTCCGGAGGCACAGGAGGCTTTTGACAAATTGAAAACTCTTTTTACGTCTGCTCCATTGTTAGTACACCCAAATCCTGAATTGCCATTTACTGTCGAAGTGGACGCCTCAGACTCTGCAGTGGGAGCCATTCTGTCTCAGCGAGTTGGGACAAAATGCAACTTCACCCATGTGCGTTTCTTTCCCACACCATGTCATCTGCAGAAAACAACTACGACATCGGTAATAAAGAACTGTTAGCCATTAAAGTTGCCTTCTCCGAATGGAGACATCTTTTGGAAGGTGCCAATCACCCTGTGACTGTCCTCACGGACCACAAGAATCTTGAATTCCTCCGTACAGCAAAAAGATTGTCTGCAAGACAAGCACGATGGGCCTTATTTTTCTCAAGATTCAATTTTATAATTTCTTACCGGCCTGGTTCAAGAAATGGCAAGGCTGATGACCTGTCCAGGATGTGTTCGGAACCTCAGGAAAGGTCTAGTAATGACGATACAATTCTAGGCCCTAAAAATTTTTTGGGAATATTGCACTCTAGAGGACTATGTAATAGAATTAAAGATGGATATCAAGAGGACTCTTTCCTTAACCATCCTTCGGAAGACGTCGATCTTTCATTCAAATAGGGGTTTTGGATGCAGAAACACAAAATATATGTACCTGAATATTCTCGCCTTGAAGTCCTCAAAAGTGTCCATGATTCTAAACTGGCAGGACATCCTGGAGTTGCAAAAACACAAGACTTACTACTTCGTTTCTTTTGGTGGCCTAATTGTAGGAGGGCGTGAGGAAATATGTTTCAACCTGTTTAACATGCGCACGAAACAAGACCCCACGATCGTCTCCTCTAGGACTCTTGCAACCACTTCCAGTTCCATCCAGGCCTTGGGGATCTATTTCCATGGATTTTATTGTGGAACTACCCCCTTCCAAACAGATGACCGTCATCCTTGTCATAGTGGACCGACTCACAAAAATGGCCCACTTTATTCCAACTGAAGGAATTCCTACTGCTGAAAAAACTGCAGAACTGATAATCAAAGAGGTATTCAGGTTACATGGAATTCCTGACAGCGTGGTGTCTGACAGAGGCGTTCAGTTTACGTCAAAATTTTGGAAGAGTTTCTGTACAGCCTTGGGAGTCACGGTGAATCTTTCTACCGCTTTCCATCCTCAGTCCAATGGCCAGACGGAGAGAACAAACCAGACTTTGGAGCAATACCTCCATTGCTTCATTTCCTATCTTCAGGATGACTGGGTGGACTATTTACCAACAGCAGAGTTTGCCTACAACAACTCCATACATAGCGCTACATCTCAAACCCCATTTTTTGCTAATTATGGAGTACATCCAGTATTTATCCCTAATCTGCCAGTGAACACTCCCATTCCTGCTGTAAATGACAGGCTTGCAAAATTACAGGAATCCCAGAAGGAATTATCAGAGATATTACTCAAGACCCAGGAAGTATATAAGGAAGCAGCAGATAAACATCGGAGAGTGCCCCCTGCTCTTCAGGTTGGAGACAAAGTTTGGCTGTCCACTAAAAACCTTAAAACACATGTGCCATCCTCCAAATTGGGTCAGAAATTCATTGGACCTTTTCAAATTTCTGCAAAAAATAACCAGGTTGCTTTTCGTTTAAAACTTCCCAACAATCTAAAGATTCATCCAGTGTTTCACATATCCTTGCTCAAACCCTTCTGTGAAAACCCGTTTCCAGGAAGAATTCAGCCACCTCCTCCACCAGAAAGGATCCGTGGTGAAGAAGAATACATTGTGGATAAGATTCTGGACTCCCGAAAATTCAGAGGTAAACTGCAGTATCTGGTGCAGTGGAAGGGTTACGGACCAGAGGAAAATTCATGGGAACCAAGGGACAACGTCCATGCTCCTAGACTAACAAGAGCCTTTCATCAGAGGTACCCGGATAAGCCAGCTCCTGAGATGTCCAGAGGCCATCCTGGAAGGAGGGGAGTACTGTCAGGAGTCGAACCCAGTACCTCTTGTCCACTGGCCAGCAGCTCTACCATCTGAGCTATTCTGCTGGCTGCAAATTTCCTTGCTGAACCCAGATACCATTGACTGTTCTTCCTGATTGGCTACACCTAGTGCTCTCTTGATTGGGCCTCTGATTGCCAATTACACACCCTATATAAACCTGGCCCTGTGGGTGTGTCATTGCGAGATTATTGAGCTCCAAGCCTTTAGTCAAGCGTTTCCTGCTGATCCATTGCTACAAACACTGCTCTCCTGTGAACCGACCTCGGCCTGCCTTCTGACTACGCTCTCCGCCTGATCCATTGCTACAAACACTGCTCTCCTGTGTACCGACCTCCGGCTGCCACCTGACTACGTTATCTGCCTGCTCCTCTGTTACCGAACTGCCTTTCCTGTGTACCGACCTCCGGCTGCCACCTGACTACGTTATCTGCCTGCTCCTCTGTTACCGAACTGCCTTTCCTGTGTACCGACCTCCGGCTGCCACCTGACTACGCTACCTGCCTCTGCTTCCCCTAGTGTTTGCAGTAACATCGGCTCCAACCCAGACGGGATCTTGACAACAGGACACTATACAGGGACTTACAATATATATTAGTGAGGGATGGGAGAGAGGACACAAGATGGAGACTTATAATAATGTGTGGGTCAGAGAGAGGACACTATATTGAGACTTAGAATGAATTGGGGGTTGGGAACGAGGTTGAAGGGCAAAGGCTTATAATAATGGATTAGAGGATGGAAGAGAGGACACAGGACAGGGACTTATAATAATTGGTTGTTAGATAGAGGACACAGGATAGGCATTTGTAATGAATTTGGGGTGAGAATCACATTAATTTTTATTTATCGGGCAGCAGAAAAATGGCTATGGAGGCATAGTGCTGGCTTATCAATTTATATTTTGAATAGTGCATGGCTAATTGTATATTAATATTTGTATTCAAGTACAAAGTGTGTGGGATCTTTTATTCAGTAGGCAAATGTGATATAGTGTGTAAGCTGTAGCTTACAGTATAGACTAGCCCAGATAAACTTCTAGCACAGGGGCCCCAGGCTGTCGGTGTTGTCCCTTGGTCAGGAGCTTTGCCCTGCTGTGACTGCGCCTATATGCCTTGACTCTGCCTACGCCACCATTTTATTTTCCAAGGAGGAGATTTAATTAGGACTTTTACTATGGGGACCCATAATTTCTACTTATGCCTCTGGCCTGTGTCCCTAAGGGGATGAAGGTTTGCATATCACATCTGCACGTATGAGAAAAAAAGGGTATAGCCAGCATTTTTATTGTTCTTGGAATAATTGGAATAGTATGTTTTATTTAGAAAATGTCATTATTTTAACCTGCTCATTAGCCAAATAGATTTGCTGTTCTAAAATGGTGAAACCAGTAAAATACATGTGCTCACATGGCTTAATATAGATGTCGATATACTTGTGTGAGAGATGAGCAGAGGCAGGAACTATACAAGGAACCGCATTGATCTGTGGGCCTTTAATTAAATGCCTTTTAGGCAGACATCAAACGAGATGGCATGAGGGAGAGAGAAAGCAAGATGGAGAGAAGGTACTTATAGAAATAGAATAGTAGAATCATAGAGTAAATACATAAGGGGGAATAGTAAGTGTAAGCAATTACAAGAGTCACTATGGAAGGATGGGTTCAGAGGAGACGATTCCTTCTCTAACAGGATTTAGCCATTTTTATGATCCATTGGCAACAACAAATTTCAACTTTGCATTTTGTCAGGTGCAAGTGACAAGGGAAAGCAAATCTATATTTATTTATGAGTGTCATTAATGGGGTTGTCCTCTACTGGGCAACCCTTCATTAATGGGCTTCCGGAAAATAAAAATGATACTCACATCGTGGGCAGGCACCACTCCTCCATACTAATCACTGCATCCTGTGCCTTGATGCTAATAACACCCAGCGGGGTGTCACGAGAGCCAAGCTGTAGATCAGCTGTAGCATTCACAATTTTTCCAAGTGGAAGATACAGTGCTTGTTCCAATTCATTCTTTCAAAGGGTTGTCCAAAGAACAACATCCACAGGACAGTGATAAATGTATTAATGGTGGGGGTTCTACACTGGGACCACTCTGATATTGAGATTTCTATGTCCCCATGTGAATGGAGAGGTAGTGCACATGAATTACTACTAGTCCATTCATTGTGAAAGCAGTGATCACGCAAGAGCACTACTGCTCCAAATGTTCTGTAGAACTGAATGGAGCAGTGGTTATGTATGGACACTAGGGCTCCATAGGGAACATGGGACCTCAATTTTCAGGACCAGCTGGTCATACATTGATCACCTATCTTGTGGATTGGTGGTAAATGGTATTTATGGGACAATCTATTTACAGAGGGATTACGGAGGTTAGAGAACTTTCACTAATTTGAAAAGACTTCCTACAAGATTTTGGAATTTTTGTCCCTTCATCAAGAAGAGTATTTGCGAGATCATGCACTGATGTTGAAGAGGGCCTGGCTCACATTCTCTGTTTTAGTTCATCCAAAAGGAGTTCAATGGGGTTGAGGTCAAGGCTCTGAGCGATGGATTATGTTCTACGAAAAAAAATAGTGGTTTGGTACCGTGTTAGCCAGTAGAAAAAAAGATATAGAGTGCTCTCAGTGGGAGAAACAAAATAGGAATCTTGTGATAACTTTTAATGGTTAACAAAATATAGTGAATGATGTTATAAAGCAAGCTTTTGAGACTGCTTACGTCTCTTCACCAGGCTGATGAAGAGACGTGAGCAGTATCGAAAGCTTGCTTTGTAACATCATTCACTATATTTTGTTAGCCATTAAAAGGTATCACACCCACAAGATTCCTATTTTGTTTCTCCCACTGAGAGCACTCTACTGTATATCGATTATGTTCTTACCCCCTAAAGGGTATGCACACTGAACAATATCGCTAACGGGATCGCTAAAAAACGTCACTATTTAGCGATCCCGTTAGCGATGTTGTTCAGTGCGGCAGCTGCCAGCGACGAGCTTCCTGCTGTGATCTCGCTCGTCGCTGGAATCGTTCCGGACCCTATTTTCTCGTCGGCGCTCCCGCTGGGTAAGTATATATCGCTAGTGTGGCACCTTTTCTTAGCGATTTAGCGGTACTTTTGTACCGCTAAAGTCGTTAAGAAGATCGCTAACGGCGATAGCGTCGTTAACTATATCGCTAAATGTGGCCGCACTTAGCGATATAGAAACAATCCCGCTAGCGATCGCATTAGTATGCGTCGTTATCGTGATCGCTAGCGGGATTGTTTAGTGTGGCAGTACCTTAAGTCACCCAACCATGTCTTTATGGACCTTGCTTTCTACATTGGGCACAGTCATACTTGATCAGAAATGGGCCTTTCCCAAACTGTTCCCATAAAGTTGGAAGCAAACAGTTTGCCAAAATATCTTGTATGCCTTCTTTCTCTTCACTGGAACCAAGGGTCTTAGGCTGACCTATAATCACTGATACCCCCCACTCCATAGCATTGTCTCTCCTCCACCAAACTTTATAGTTGATGCAATAGTCAGATAAGTAATCCAGGCATTTGCCAAACCTAGACTTGTGCATCAGACTACCAGATCAGAGCAGTGTGACTGATCATGCCACTGTCATGAATAGTGTACAGTTCCTATAGCGTCTTGTGCTTGGGTGCGAGGAAAACACAGGAGACATAGGTTGAAATGAAATGACTTGTATTACTTCATACAAGCATGCTGAAAAGTTCACACAGTTTGCAGGAACAGCGACAGGAGACACAGCAGGCCAGAGTAACTTCAAGCACTACAATAAATCTCCAAAGCAGGTTCAGGATCTCTTCTCTGTACCGTAATTCCTCTGCAAACATGGATTCACCAAACAGCAGGTTTCCAGAGTCCAAAAGTGTTCCAAGGTTCCTCAGTAGGGAATAGCTGGAGTACAAGTCCAAGGCTTCCAGGAGTCAGGTCACAGACTGACTGAGGCTTGATTCAGGAGCACTGATTGTTCAGCTGAGGCTGCTTAAGAAGCAAGAGGGAAGAATCAGGGCGGGAACATGAAAACTGGAAACTCCATATTAACTGAGGGCAAGAGCTGCAGAAAGACAGAAAGCAAAATGGCCGACGAAAAACTGAGTTTCAAGGAACATGTCAACAGAGACAAAGAACCTTACAGCCACAGAACACTTTTCCTCTTGACCGGGGATGAACTGATTAGCGTGGGAAAGTTTCTGAACTTTTTCCCACGCTGTCAGTTCACCGTGGGTCAGGCGGGAAGTCTGTGCAGCCTCAGAGACTACAGCTGACGTCAGTGAGGCTGCGCAGACTCCCCGCCTGACCCGTGGTGAACTGACAGTGTGGGAAAATGTTCAGAAACGTTCCCACGCTAATCAGTTCATCCCTGGTCAGGCGGGGGAGCCTGCGCAGATATGATTTCATTCATTCTGCAGTGGTTTACAGCCGGGCCGGTAGCATTAGCACTGGCACCTGTTGTAAACTAGTTAACTCCTTGTGATGGATTGCAGCAATGGAAACCTAAGTGAACGGCGGACAGTTATGAATATTGTTGTTTTTTTATTTATTTTGGTTACAGGAGAACAAGGGATTCAGTTGGATTGGCAGCATAATAAATTTGGTCAAAAACTTGTGTAGTTGTTTCATTAAAAGAATTTTTAATTAATGTGTGTGTGTGTCTTTTTTAACCCTTTACTACTATAGGATTAATAATGGATAGTTGTCTTATTGACACCTCTCCATTATTAACCCGGATTAATGTCACCTTTCAGTAGCAAGGTGACATTAGCCTCTTATTAACCCATGAGCCACTGCTAAAGGCAATGGGAATAGAGAGGCTAAGTGCCAGAAAAGGCGCATCTTATAGATGTACCTTTTCTGGGATGGCTGGGGCCAGATATTTGTAGCAAGGGGTGGCCCAAAAACCATGGTCCCTCTCTAGGCTATTAATATCTGTCCTCAGTCACTGGATTTCCCTCTCTGGCAGAGAAAATACCGCGGGAGCCAATGCATTTTTTTCAACGAATTTACCCGTTACTTTAACACTTATATGTCCCAAATTTTTCACACATACACTAATCTAATTATTAGTCAAAAACATACATAAAACTAAATGAAATGAAATGGTTTACTGTATGTAAACCATGTGTCATTTCATGTTGGGTTCTGTAATGATTTTACAGAAGCCAGCAATTGATTTAGCGGCTATTATGCTATGTAGAACTCTATGAACTACAAATATATATATATACAGTATATCTATAAATAGATATATATATATGTGTGTCTAATGACATGTGTATATAATATATAATGTATTCTATGTGTATATATCTATTCTTTCGTTTGTGTTTTAAAACCTGTCATTTGGATCCATTATATGTCCATTTTGCAAGTCGGCGAGAAAATCTCACCATACGGATGCCATACAGATGCCATACCGATGACACACGGATATTTTGATGCGAGGAAATCGCATCCATTGCATTGAAAACGGATTACATACGGATCACTGTTCATGAAACATTGATGCGATTTTCGGCCATAAAAAACGGACCGTATTTTTATACGTTGAGTGTGACTCTGGCCTAAAAATGATACCTGGGTTAATGAAATCCGTCTTGTGGTTGTTGTTTAATCTTTATTTGTAGTTTTCAGTTAAGGGGGTTTTACATTTAGCGATGCAGCAGTGATCCCGACCACGATACGACCCGGTCAGGATCGCTGGTGCATCGCTAAATGGTCTCTAGTGAGCTGCCACACAGGCAGATCTCACAGCGACTTAGCGACGCAGCAGCGGTCACTACTTACCCTTCAGACGCGGCGATCCTGACGTCCTCCCGCCCGCTTCCACGCGTCGCTCGACGGCGCCAGCAGGAAGCCCAGCAGTAAGTGCCAGATGAGAAATGGAGCTGCACATTCTCGCGCGATCAGCGACAGACAGCGGGGGAGCCGGTCGGAGGTATCACACATAGCGATATCGCTAGCAATATCGCTGCTGCGTCACCAAATCGGTGATGCTTTAGCGATATTGCTGGCGATATCGCTATGTGTAAAAGGCCCTTTAATTAAATTTTCATGCTTCGGGGTGACCAGTGGGTGGGGCTGTGGTCAGCCTGTGGGTGGGGCTTTATGTGGTGCTCTGTTTACATATTCATCTTTATGGGCTTATGACAGGTCACTGATCCTTCAGTGACCTGCCCCCTATTTTACATACTGCATAGAATATTGTTTGGAAAAAAAATTAACATTCATCAGGATAATATGCATGTATTCATTTGATTTAGTCATATAGGTTTTGCCTACATTGTGGCAAAATGCACACCATGTCTGTAATGTGTGAACACAGCCTAAAACCCCATGACGGGTACACCGAGTGTGAATATAGACGTTGGTTGTCCTAATCAATTTTGTGAATAGTTAGGCGGCACTACTATCAAAATGGAAAGGTTAAAAAAGGAAAACAGATGATTATACCAAGGAAAGTATCAATGTGTTAGGAGAGAAAACTCAAAGGAATATGCCATAAAAAGAAAAATGCAGAACGGAACAAATGAAAAACAAAGTGACGAAAACCAGAAATCAGCGTTTGTGAAAGAACTGTAAGAAATAGGCTGAAACAAATGAGATTTATATATTTTAAAAGAAAAAAGAGAAACACCCGAACAGAAGAAAATAAGGTTCCAGCGAGCTAAAAAGAAGAAATCGTGGAGTAGAGATGATCAGATGGAAGTGATATTCACTGAATAATAAGAAATCTGCCCTGGAAAAGGTAATAATCTAATGAAAGATATGAAGATGACAGCCTGAAGAAGACAATGAAAATGCCCTAATTTATTTATGATATGGGGATGTGTGACAAGTTAACCAGTTCATGACAAGGCCATTTTTCCCCTCACAGACAAGGAATATTTTCTGTTTTTTTCATACATATGCTTTAAACGGCTCTAACATTTTTTTCTCATTCGGATATTCAAATAGCTTTTGCCTCTTTTTTTGCAATACATGAGGTTTAATTTTGATGTCATTTTTATATCCCTTTGTTTCTGATCTCATGGAAATATGTAGAGAAAGATAGGAAATACTTGTCTGTTTATTTATTTGTTTTTTTTACCATTTTATTTTTTTTATGTCCACAAAGGGCCACTAAAAATGTTTACATTTATTCTATTTATGTCTTTTTCCTAATTTAATTGCTATATTTATATCATTTACATCATTTTTAGATTAGTTTTTCTGATCTCAGGTAAATACGTAGAGAAAGATAGGAAATACTTGTCTATGTTTAATTTTTTTTAATGGGCCAAAAGGCCACAAAAAATTCTTAAATGGTATTCTATTTGTGTTTTCTTCTTATTTGTTATATTTTTCATTTAATTCACACACTATTACTAACATAAGGTCTTAAAAGACATTTACAAGGCATTTTAATTTCATATTAATGCATTATTTTTATTTCTGATTTCCCCTGTAACTGGAGTTGGCACATTAGCCCCAGTTACAGGAGAAACTCAGTTTCCTACCTGCATAGCAGAGCAGAGTGGGTCTCCTGGGACTCAGCAGATTCTGGTTTCCATATACATAGCAATCACAAGGCAGGTCTGAAAAAAGGAATGATTTTCCTGCCTGACTAATTGATTTCAAATTTTGCGCTTTGCTAATGTCATTGTAGCACCTGGTATTATGAGGAGGTACCAGCAGCTCCTTCAATTTGCACAGGTAGCCCAGCTCCTCCAGGATGGAACATCCATATGTACCATCACCAGAAAGTTTGCTGTGTCACCCAGCACAGTATCAATACCATGGAGCAGTTGCCAGAGTAGAGACTTTTCCAAAAGGAGAGCCAGACAAAGCCATATAAGGGTATCAACCCAGGACTATGAATGAGAACCCTTCAATTAAAAATGTTTTGGAACAGTTTCCAGGGATTTTTTTTTACCATGGTTTTAATATGATGTAAAAAAATGCTATGATTGGTCTAGTGGTTGGTTGGTGATGGTCTGGTCAGGCATATCCTTGGAGAGTCGCACAAAACTCCATATTTTATCCAACATACCGTGGTTGCTGTTAGATTTTGGAATGGAATCCTTGTAGCCATTATTAGACCTTACACTGGTGCAGTGGGCCCAGGGTTCCTCTTGATGCAGAACAAAGGCCGGCCTTGTGTATGTAGGCAGTTCCTGGATGACAAAGGCATTCATGCCAATGACTGTCCCTCATACCAGAACCCAAGTGAGAGCCTCGAACATCATATATCAGTGTATCTGACCCACCAAGTAGCTCCATAGACTGTCCAGGAGCTCATTGATACTCTGATTTACCCTGACCTTAGGAGAACATCCCAAGAACACCATCTACTTGCTTTTCAGTAACTTGTTCAAATATTGTACAGAGTGCATACATAAATGGTGGCCATACGCACAACTGAGACACATAAAAAGTTTCTGAGATTAAGTTTTTCAGTTAGATTTTTAGGGAGATTTGGAACCCAGCCCTTATTGGTTGCTGATTTTGGTTTCTATCAACCATGATAGCTCATTTTATTCTAAACGAATTGCACAATTTAAAGGGAACCTGTCAGCAGGCTTTTGCTGTGTAATCTGAGAGC
>JARQOD010000009.1:23219562-23240691 GCA_033576555.1 Oophaga sylvatica | reverse complement strand
TTTTTATATCCCTTTGTTTCTGTCTCATGGAAATATGTTAGAGAAAGATAGGAAATACTTGTCTGTTTATTTATTTGTTTTTTTTTACCATTTTATTTTTTTTATGTCACAAAGGGCCACTAAAAATGTTTACATTTTATTCTATTTATGTCTTTTTCTAATTTAATTGCTATATTATATCATTTACATCATTTTTAGATTAGTTTTTCTGATCTCAGGTAAATACGTAGAGAAGATAGGAAATACTTGCTATGTTTAATTTTTTTTAATGGGCCAAAAGGCCACAAAAATTCTTAAATGGTATTCTATTTGTGTTTTCTTCTTATTTGTTATATTTTTCATTTAATTCACACACTATTACTAACATAAGGTCTTAAAAGACATTTACAAGGCATTTTAATTTCATATTAATGCATTATTTTTATTTCTGATTTCCCCTGTAAACTGGAGTTGGCACATTAGCCCCGTTACAGGAGAAACTCAGTTTCCTACCTGCATAGCAGAGCAGAGTGGGTCTCCTGGGACTCAGCAGATTTGGTTTCCATATACATAGCAATCACAAGGCAGGTCTGAAAAAAGGATTGATTTTCCTGCCTGACTAATTGATTTCAAATTTTGCGCTTTGCTAATGTCATTGTAGCACCTGGTATTATGAGGAGGTACCAGCAGCTCCTTCAATTTGCACAGGTAGCCCAGCTCCTCCAGGATGGAACATCCATATGTACCATCACCAGAAAGTTTGCTGTGTCACCCAGCACAGTATCAATACCATGGAGCAGTTGCCAGAGTAGAGGACTTTTCCAAAAGGAGAGCCAGACAAAGCCATATAAGGGTATCAACCCAGGACTATGAATGAGAACCCTTCAATTAAAAATGTTTTGGAACAGTTTCCAGGGATTTTTTTTTACCATGGTTTTAATATGATGTAAAAAAATGCTATGATTGGTCTAGTGGTTGGTTGGTGATGGTCTGGTCAGGCATATCCTTGGAGAGTCGCACAAAACTCCATATTTTATCCAACATACCGTGGTTGCTGTTAGATTTTGGAATGGAATCCTTGTAGCCATTATTAGACCTTACACTGGTGCAGTGGGCCCAGGGTTCCTCTTGATGCAGAACAAAGGCCGGCCTTGTGTATGTAGGCAGTTCCTGGATGACAAAGGCATTCATGCCAATGACTGTCCCTCATACCAGAACCCAAGTGAGAGCCTCGGAGACATCATATATCAGTGTATCTGACCCACCAAGTAGCTCCATAGACTGTCCAGGAGCTCATTGATACTCTGATTTACCCTGACCTTAGGAGAACATCCCAAGAACACCATCTACTTGCTTTTCAGTAACTTGTTCAAATATTGTACAGAGTGCATACATAAATGGTGGCCATACGCACAACTGAGACACATAAAAAGTTTCTGAGATTAAGTTTTTCAGTTAGATTTTTAGGGAGATTTGGAACCCAGCCCTTATTGGTTGCTGATTTTGGTTTCTATCAACCATGATAGCTCATTTTATTCTAAACGAATTGCACAATTTAAAGGGAACCTGTCAGCAGGCTTTTGCTGTGTAATCTGAGAGCACCATGATGTAGAGGACGATAAATTGTTTCCTGCGATGTGTAGGTACTAGGATGTATTTTTGGTGTTTCAGTACAATCAGTATTTTATCAGCAGGAGATTATCACTAGAGGACTAGGTGTATCGTGCCTTCTGGCTCAACTATGTACCCATCACTGATTAGTAGCTTTCTATCACTATACATTGTACACAGGAAGCTGCTTATCAACGGTGTGGGTGGGGTTATATAGAGCTCAGCATTCAGAGCTCTGCTACATCTGCAGCAGAGAAAACAGTGATTTTATCATAACTGCTGCACCCAGTAAAAAAATGACACATTGCTGGAATCAGGGCCTTTGTCCCTACCTCATGCTGCTGTCAAATTACAAAACAGCAACCTGCTGATAGATTGTCTTTAGGGTTTAAAGAGCATTTTAAATCAATTTCTACACAAAGAGTCTCCCTTTTTTAATAGAACATGCTAAGACAGGAACGGAAATATCATTTGTGCAACCTGTGCAGCCGCACACGGGCCCAAGAGGTAAACGGGCAAATTTACACCTCTAAAACAGGTAAAAGTGTGCATTATGAAGAGCTATTGGACCTCAAAGGGCCATATATGTTCTTGCACAGGGGCCCTCTTCTGTCTGTATCCACCAGTGTGTTAAGGTACACCATAATGCAATGCTGAGGCATTACCTACAGTATTTGCCGGTATAGCAATAATTCAACCACTACAGCAAAGGGCGAAAGACACAGACTATTATTACAAATGGAGGCTAAATGGATCCTCCGCACAAACGCATTGTAAGCATTAGGTCTAGATAAGAAAAATTACTTATATGTATTGTTTCTAGAATCCACATCTTGCCTTTGTGTTGTACTGTACTTAATCTGCATAAATGCTATTAACAAGCTTGCTGTTTAATGTAGGTAGTCCTTCATTGTAAATATTATTTCTAGCATGCACTTCATATGTTTACACCGTGACCGTGACAAATTGGTGCAGCGTGAGTAAAGACAGACACGCTGATGTCTGAGTGTCATTTACTGATCCCACTTGCTCTGGCACTCTACAGACAATAGGTGCCTACATCCCGGTGCGCTGCTGTGTGTGGAGTGCATCACACTTACATCTGACCTGCAGGCCTCCACTGGCTCGAGGCTTTTCTCTACTGAAACCTTGGCAGCAATCAATCCAGGAGACACAGGTTTTATAAAAACAATCAAATTTTTACTTGACACTTGGCAGTCTTTAAAATCAATCATAGAGGATAAGTCCCAATAGGTTGTCGACTTTCCCACAGGTACGAGATACAACTTCAGCCCTGGTTCTCGTATCGGTAGTGTCCCTCTTGCTATCTTCACTAGCACTAGGAAGTTGTCTCCACCACTAGCTGTGTACCCTGATTGCAATACTCCCTCTTCATAGAGTCTGAGTCCATCTTTAGTGTATCCTTCAGACTGAGTGTGCCAAGGGCCCCGAAGTCCATCTCGAGGCTGCCCAGGCTATCTACGAAATCATACAGAAGGGTATTTTTGGCAATCCACTGCCCCAAGTATTAGGCCCACATTGACCCTAGCAGCCTATTATGTGAGATTGCTGCTGACACTTCATACTACTGTCCTGCACTGAAACGTCACTTCCTGTACTTGACACTAACTCTCAGTTCACCCTCCCCAAACTGGGCCGATCATTACAGTTAACCCCGCCTAGACTAAACTGCAGCCCCATACAACATGCATGAAAATAAAATACATGTGACCCCTTAGAGTCTGGGGAGCAGCCCATCAGCTCCACCAGTCCTACATCATGACATTGTTCAGGCTTGACAAAGCACACCACTATCGCAAAACAGGCATCACGTGTCTTACATTGTATGGAATAAAACAAATTTTTAACAGACTCCTTTGGTGAAATCCACCTTTACTATTGTGCATAGATTGCATGATGTTATGTAAAGTTGCTAAGTGTGGTAGTCATGACCGAGCAGCTGTCCAGTTATGCTTTGGCACTTTACAGGAAAATAGTGTCCCAGTCCTAGTTTGCTGTCAGGTGTGGGAAGCATGACACTCACTTGTAGGCCGCAGACTACCGCTGTCTCAAGGCCTCCATCCTCAGGGGACACCAAGTTCATTGCAACAAGCAAACGTTTACTGGTCAGTTCAAGTTCATCAGGTTGTAACATGTGGGATAGGGCACAACTATTAATATTTCTTACTTCCTTAATACAACACACCTTCAGCTCTAACACTTGCTTGTCCTGGACTATCCCTAAGTCTACTGATTCCATCAGCCTCAGGAATTTCCTGTTCACTTCAGCTGTGCACCCAGGAGCCTGTCCATCTTCCACTGTATGCCAGAGAACACAATGTTCCCGGAAGCCCATATGCCAGACCTTTTATTTCGAATATGACAGGGATATCTCACTGCTTTTAATGACTGGTACATGCTGGCCCTAGCAGCCCACTGTTCTTGAACTTGACCTTGTCACAGTGCTTCCCTATATCTGACTCACTATCAGTAAGTGCCCACTTTTCAGTAACAATAGTCCTCACCCACTGATCTAGTTCTATCCATTAACTATATCCTATCCTATATACTAAACTTATTGTCCTTTGCTTATGTCCTATACTGTTACACAGCCACTTAACTACCATATTACTCGTGTATAAGCCGAGATTTTCAGCACCTTTTTTCGTGCTGAAAATGCCCCCTTGGCTTATACACGAGTCATTGGGCAGAAACCAGCGGGGGAGGGGGTGCCGCGGCAGGAGCCAGTGGCTGGGATATCATACTCACCCCCCCGTGCCATCGCTGAACGTCCCTGCAATCCTGCGTTGTACCCGGCTTCCTGCAGCTCTCCTGTGCTGAGCGGTGACGTATACCGCTCATTAAGGTCATGTAATATGGACGCGACGCCACTCCCATAGGCGTGGCGTCCATATTCATGGCCTTAATGAGCGGTATTACGTCACCGCTCAGGACAGGAGAGCTGCAGGAAGCCGGGGAGAACGCAGGATTGCAGGGACGTTCAGCGATGGCACGGGGAGGGTGAGTATGATGGAGGAGGATGGGGGGAGCATGGAGGAGAGGACAATGAGCACGGAGCAGGACGGGGGGAGAACGGTGGACGGGGGAAGCATGGAGGAGGACAATGAGCACGGAGCAGGACAGGGGGGAGAACGGAGGATGGGGGAAGCATGGAGGAGGACAATGAGCATGGAGCAGGACGGGGGGAGAATGGAGGACGGGGGAAGCATGGAGGAGGACAATGAGCACGGAGCAGGAGGGGGGGAGAACGGAGGACGGGGGAAGCATGGAGGAGGACAATGAGCACGGAGCAGGACAGGGGGAGAATGGAGGGCACAGAGGAGCACGGAGCAAGACGGGGGAGAGGATGGAGGGCACAGAGGAGCACGGAGCAGGACGGGGGGGAGGATGGAGGGCACAGAGGAGCACAAAGCGGAGGGGGGGCACAGGAGGCGGAGAAGGAATGGGGGAGCACAGCGGAGGACGGAGCAGGAGGGGGGAGTACAGAGGAGAATGGGGGAGCACGGAGCTGGATGAGGGAGCAAGGAGCAGGACGGGGGCAGCACAGAGCAGGACGGCAGTTTATACACCCGGCTTATACACAAGTCAATACGTTTTCCAGTTTTTTGTGGCAAAATTAGGAGGGTCGGCTTATACACGGGTCGGCTTATACACGAGTATATACGGTATATGAACAGTACTCATACTATCTCAAGTCTAGCCCTGTACTTACCCTGCACTATGCGCTAGTCCTATTGTACATTAACACTTTACATTACTTATGTGTGTAGCCCAGCTACGCAGGCACACATAAAAGTCCAGGAGAGTGCACAGGAAAGTAACAGCAACGCTTGATATTCATTCACTGTCACTCACACCTTCAGACACACCCATCTGATATATAGGAGGGAGTGACACGTATCTGAGGTGGTTATTCAGTCAGCCAACCTAGGAGGGAGAGTAGTGGAATCTGGCTCCTGTCTACGGACGGATCAGTTCAGTGTCAGTCCAAGTGGGACTTAGAGGATACTGAGGGCTACTCAGCGAGCCTAGAGAAAGCTGACCACGCCATTGAAAGTACAAGTGTTTATGTTAAGAGCATGAAGCAGGGCGAAGGGCGCAGTGGAGAAGACAGAGCAGTGCTACAGGTATTGGATTACCTGCACTAAATTGCCGGACACCGGGGTCCGAAGCGTTGCTACAGTTTCAAGCTTAGTAACAAGAAAACCGGAGGCATCTGGACTACAGGTCGCAGAGAGCAGCCCTAAGTGTCAATACGTAACGGAGTCAGGTGGAACAGGGACTTTGAGTCAAGTGCACGACAAAAGTAAGGACTTAGTTTCATCACTTAGAATGCTCCACCACAACGTTGGCCGGGCAGTACAGCTATTGAGAAAGCTGGAGATTCAGAGTTAACTTCGCTTCAGGCAAGTTGGACTCACATGTACATTGAAGTTAAGGGGGCCTCTAACCTGCTCAGCTGTTACCGGAATGTGCACTCTCCACCCCGACCAGCTCCCGGGATCTGCTTGAACCACCATCAGTAAAAGGTATGAAAAGGAACTACCTTGTGTGTGACTGAATTCTTACTAGACCCTGCATCATCATCACCATAGACTTCCAGGGATCGTCTCACCTGTGGGAGACTTACTACCAAGCTGCCCCATAACATCCCCTGTGAAAGTCCTTAGAGCAGCGCTGGTACAATTTACCAGAAACCACAGGTGGCGTCACGAACTACCTATTCTAATAATCCCCTGTAAATATCTTCCCCCATTGGATGAGCGCCCAGGGCCACGGACCGAGTCCCGCTGCCAGTGACAAACCCCATAGATTCCCATGGGCTCGGCTCCGAGTACCCCATTGCCCCGGTACTAAGTGCGACTCAAATCTTTGGGTCACGAACAGGATGCGAAGCTTGCAATTGTGAGTCCTGTGTGCCTATTGAACTGTTTATTTCATGAAAAAGACTGTTTGCTGCATTTGGCGCCAAATACCGCCATTTTACGCCAAGTTGGCGCCCTGAGGCGCTGGTGAAGAAGGTGGGCGTGCATTCGTGGGCGTGTACCCCCCCTGAGGCGCGAAAGATATGGCCGCCCTCTCCAAATGTTACTACAATGTGCGGTCCTGCCCCTCTGCTAAAGAGATCCGCCTCTCTTCATCCTCTATGCGAAGAGGAGGAGACGCAAATCCCGCCTCCACGGAAGAGACCGGACTGTTCCTGATGGAAACTACACTCTGGCCTGGGACGAGATGCGGAAGGACAGGAGAATCTGTGCCAAAGATCGGAAGATTTTCTACCTGTGCCGGAGCTGTCCCCAGATAGGGACACCGACCCGCCATGATGGAGCTGCGGAAGGAGAATGAGGAGCTAAGGAGGAAGCTCCAGGGTCGTGCTGATCGACAGGAGACGGAGAGACGCTGGCGCACCCAAACACAGCGGCTGCTGTGGGACGCCATGTTCTCTCCTACAAGCCAAGGGCCGTCTCCTGAATTCCTGAAATCGCTGCTGGAGAAGGCTGAGGGACGACCGGAGGTTACCGCTGAGAGTGCTGTACCTGATCCCACCGCTGCGGAGGTGGAGGAGAAGGAGGCTGAGGAGGTATTGCCCGGACCGGAGTGCCAGTCAGGCCAGGAGGCACAGCAGGTACCGCTCCCCGGTAAGGTCACCGGAGGGGTCCCAGCCATCGTTGCCGGAAGTCGACTGGGACGAGATGGAGCGATTAGATGACGTCACCTATGCTGTTCAGTGGGAAAGTGAGTGGCGCCGTCGTGAAGAGGAGCAGCGACGCCAAAAGCAGGAGGAAGAGAGAGACATCCAGCGGTCCGACAGAAGCAGCATGAAGAGTTCATAGCTGACAAGGAGAGCGTACGCCGAGAAAAAGGTACCCGACGGGAAACCGCGGCGGCAGGGGTGCGTTATTGAGTTTCGCTCCGCAAGGGCTGGGGCTTCATCCGCGAGCCAGGCCTCTATCCAGGGGTCTTTGTAAGCCGCAGGGACGTAGAATCCCACCTGCCCATCGGTCATCCTGGGAGGGACCTGATTAATGGGGACATTGTGAGCTACACCCGTCACTGGGGTATGAAGGGGTGGTATGCCCTGAACGTCTCCATCGTTAGTGACCCCGTCCCGACGCCGGTACCGAAGCGTCCAGTTCAGAGCTCCCACCGCACCAGGCCGTGCCCCAGCATCGTCACCTACATCGCAAACAGCGACCTGCTCTACATCGCAACAGGCGACCTACTCGGTATCGCCCCTACATCGCAATCAACCAAGTGTCCCGCAACGCAAACTGCAACTCATTCTGGATCGCAATCGGATGCGACCACAGTTAAAGCGCAGCTGAAACCTGCATCTTTGGTGAAAAGTTCTTATTTGCCTGAGACACCGTTGCGTCCCAGGTGGTTCGCACAAGGACTGTGGACACGCAAACGCAGATATCGGGCATGACTTATTTGTTATGGGATCCAAAGGGCATCGCGTTGTTTCAGCCCCAGTAGTGGAAGACGTCAGTGAAAGTTTATAAAAGTGAAGACGGTAGGACCCAGACAGGGGTTTACCGCATCTAAGAATGTATAAAGTTGTTGAGAGAATTGCCATTTTTGCACTTTATTACTGTGTATGTATAGTGTTTACATATTTAAATAGAATACCCGGCTGGGTAAAGCAAAAGTTAAAGTGAGATTCAAGGAATTTGAAAAAAAGTTAAATATTCAATGTGTTGATTATATAGTATACCCCGGTTGGGTAACTTCAGTTGAATTATATATGCATACTTGAAGAGTACAGATGTCTTTTATTATGCCATGGACTGAGAGGTGAGGACTGTGCCAGCCAGAACTTATCCTGTAATTAGTTGCGCTTCGGTGCATTATCTTGGTTTTACATAAAACCACTACTATATCACCTCTGAAGAAAAAACCCGTATGGTGGGCTAGAGTGAGGTCTGCAGTCAGAAGTCCTGCACCCACCCAGGACCCACGTGGGAGGTTTTTGGTGCGGGTCCTCCACAAGTATCTTGTATATATGAACAGTTTGATATCTTGATATTTTGATACTTTTGTATTTTCCTATTGTACAAATTGTAACGTTCAAGAATTCGTACCTCCCGGATGGGAAGAGTTATAATGTTTATTGTTAATGCAAAACAAAATGTTCTTTTTGTCTTTTACAGCCGGGAGTGCTGTGTTTTACCAAGGGGGGATGTGTAGCCCAGTATGCAGGCACACATAAAAGTCCAGGAGAGTGCACAGGAAAGTAACAGCAACGCTTGATATTCATTCACTGTCACTCACACCTTCAGACCACACCCATTGATATATAGGAGGGAGTGACACGTATCTGAGGTGGTTATTCAGTCAGCCACCTAGGAGGGAGAGTAGTGGAATCTGGCTCCTGTTACGGACGGATCAGTTCAGTGTCAGTCCAAGTGGGACTTAGAGGATACTGAGGGCTACTCAGCGAGCCCTAGAGAAAGCTGACCACGCCTTGAAAGTACAAGTGTTTATGTTTAAGAGCGTGAAGAGGGGAAGGGCGCAGTGGAGAAGACAGAGCAGTGCTACAGGTATTGGATTACCTGCACTAAATTGCCGGACACGGGGTCCGAAGCGTTGCTACAGTTTCAGGCTTAGTAACAAGAAAACGGAGGCATCTGGACTACAGGTCGCAGAGAGCAGCCCTAAGTGTCAATACGTAAACCGGAGTCAGGTGGACAGGGACTTTGAGTCAAGTGCACGACAAAAAGTAAGGACTTAGTTTATCATTAGAAGGCTCCCACAACGTTGGCGGGCAGTACAGCTATTGAGAAAGCTGGAGATTCAGAGTTAACTTCGCTTAGGCAAGTTGGACTCACATGTACATTGAAGTTAAGGAGGCCTCTACCTGCTACTGTTAGGGGAAATGTGCTTTCCCCCCCCGACCGCTCCCCGGGATCGCTTAAACCCCCCATCGGGTAAAAGGGTATAAAAAGGAAAAAACCTTGTGTGTGAAAATTTTTAAAAGCCCTGCCTCACCCCCAAATTTTTTCCCCCAGGGACTCGTCTCACTGTGGAGATTTTCCCCCAACCGGCCCCTAACATCCCTGTAAAACCCCCTTTAAAAGGCAGGGGGGGGTTAAAATTTCCCCCAAAAACCCGGGGCAGGGGGCGCACAAACCCCTATTCTAATAATCCCTGTAAATTTTCCCCCCCTTTGGGTGACCCCGGGCCACCCCGAGCCCGCGCCAGTGAAAAAACCCTAGTTTTCCCCGGGTCGGCCCCGGGATCCCAAATTCCCCCGGTATAAGGCGATCATTGCATGAAATTACATCACACAAAAAAAAAGGGACAAAAAAAACCCTATTCAATTGGGGTCTTTTCTTTTCCCCTTTTAAACTTGGCGAGAAAATGGAGAAAAACGCATTGCCCCCGCACTAATGTTATTCAATGAGCCCAGTGTCATTTGATTTTTTTTCCCACAGTGAAATCAACTAAAAAAAAAAAATGCAGCTGCGTGAAAATGGTATTTCAGTGAGACTCCCCAAAAGTAAGAAAAAGGGTGCAGAAAAAAAAGGGAAGGCCACGTCCATTTTATGCGTCTTTTTTTTGATCTTTTCCCCTGTACCCAAGCAAAAAATTTATAAAAGCACGGCGTTTGGGGTAGAAATTTTTTCCAGCTCCTTTTTGGGAAAAAAATTCCACGTGTTTTTGGGGTTTTAAAAAAGGGGAAAAAAAAATTTTTAAACCCCCATTCCCTAGGGAGTTACATGGAGAAAAAAGAAGCCCCTTGTTCAATTTTTTTTAAACCCCGTCATAAAAATTTTCCCCAGGGGTTTTTTTTAAAAATTTCAATTTGGGTTTTTTTCCTCATTTTAAATGGAATCGTACCCCCCGGGGACTATATGCCCCTTTTAAAAAAGGGGATAAGGTGAAGAAATGTTTCATGTCCCCCCCGTTCCCTTTAAAATTTAAGGGTTTGTTGTTGAGAAAGTTTTTGTTTCGGATGCAAAATGTTTTGTTCCCGGGGGGGGCGGCGGTCCCCAGAAAAAACCCACCCCCCGTCCTCTTTTCAAAAACCCCCTCAATGTATTCAGTTATGGTCCAAAAAACCTGCGTCCCATCCCTAAAAAATGACCCCATCCCCCCTTTTTGGGGGCTGCATTAAAGGATTTCTGTGAAATCACTGAGTCACTGTAACCTTCAGGTGCGCAACAATGGGGTGCTCCCCCCCTTTCCCCCCTGCATATATCAATGGAACCAGGGGGGACATATGATGACTATGCAGGGGGGGAAATGAGGAGAGATTTTATTGTTGTGCACTCCAGAAGTCACTGGAGCAATCATGGCGTTGCATAAAAATCCCTGAGGCAAACCCCATTTAAAAAAGGGGGGAGGTACAGATTGAGAAGGGGTGCGGGGGGCGGGGGCCGGGGTTTTTCCCGGCAAAAATGTGGATAGGTATACCGGGGGTCCCCCCAAAGGGCCCCTGGGGGGACTCGCCCCCGGGGGGGGGCATTTAAAAGGGGGAAATCTGGCAAACCCGGTTTCCGGGTGGCCCGGGCACCAAAAAATGTGTGTGCAAGTACGTAAAGGGAATAATTTATGATGGGGGTTTGTTTGTGGGGGAAATTTGTTTTTTACGCCCCCCTGGTTTCCAATAAAAATGGGGGACCTGGATTTGGTTGGGGGGGGTTTTGAGCAGCAAAAGATGTTACAGTCTCCCTTTGGGGGGAGAGCCCGGCCCCAGGGCATTTTGGGTTAAAATGTTGTTTTCTTGTAGTGAGGGTAGGGATGGGAGTAAATTTTCTGGGAAACAGCAGGGTGCCCCTCTTTAATTTATCATGTTCTAAAGGGTATCCCCCCTAAACAAAACGAACGGGGGTCGCTAAAAGTCATTTTAGCGATCCCCTTAGCGATGTTGTTCTTGGGGGATCTACCCGGAGTGGCCCCTGCTGAGTTCGTCCGTCGTCCGTCGTTCCGGACCCCCTTTTTTTTTTGCTGGCGTCCGTGGGTAGTATTAATCGCTGAGGTGGGGGCCTTTTTTTCGATTTAGCGGGGCTTTTGTTTCCCCCAAAATCGTTAGGAGTTTGCTAAACCCCCATAGGTCTTTTAAAAAAAATGAAAATTTGGTGCAAAATAGCGATTGAAACAATCCCCTAGCGATTCATTAGTATGCCCTAAGAATCGTAGCGGGAATTTTTTTTGTGTGGCAGTACCTTTTGGTTCTTAGGTTCAATCCCCCCCGGGTGTTGTGGGCCTCCCCGGGCGTGGTCCACCGCTCTCGGGGATTTGTGGGCCCTTTTCCCCGAACCCCTTTTTTTTGTTCCTTTCCTGGTTGTCTCTCCCACGCGGGGGCCCTCCACTCCTGCCTGCACCCCACCACAGTGTCCAAACAGCAGCTCGCCCCGTTTAGGCGACATCCTTTTTGGCCCCCTTTTTCCCCTTTTTGGTCCCCTTTTTGGGAAAAGGGGGGGGATTGGCTGTGACATAAAGTTCTTCGCCCCTTTTTCTTTCTGAGTCTACGATTTCCCCTTGGGGGGGCCCGGGCCCTACTGAAAAACCCGTTCCCTTTCCCTTTTTCTCGTTTGGCTGGATTTGGGTCCAAAAAAAGGGTGCTTTTCCCCACTTACCTGGTCCCCCGGAAAAACCCCCCTTTCTCTCCTAGGAGCTTTTCCCCCAAATTTTCCCTTTTTCCCCTCAAAAATTTCCCCGTCCCCTTTTTCCCCTTTTTTTTTTTGACTTAATTTTCCCCCCAAAAAAACACAATGCCTCACCCCCTTTAATGGGGGTCCCCCCCTAAGCTGGGTCATTGTTCTTTTTTTGGGTTTTCCCTAATGGAGCACGGCTGGTCCCCCCCCCTTTCCAAAAACTAAAAACCCCACCTCTGGCCCCCGGGGGCCCGTAAACCCCTGTGGCGATGGACCCCAGGAGCGCCAACCCACCCGGAAAAGCGTTTTTTTTTCAACTAGCATCCGAAAGACATCTGTTGGGCATCCCATGCAAAACCCTTTTTCAATGGTTTTTAACCCCATCTTTTTAAAACAGGATTTCTATTTTA
Organism: Oophaga sylvatica; assembly: GCA_033576555.1. NCBI lineage: Eukaryota > Metazoa > Chordata > Amphibia > Anura > Dendrobatidae > Oophaga > Oophaga sylvatica. The sequence continues at coordinate 23,228,066 of JARQOD010000009.1, read as the reverse complement.
ATTTTTAAAAACTATTTTCAAATAAAAAAGCATCTTATTACGGAAAAAGATGATAGATAGATAGATAGATTTATAGATAGATTTGGGTAGTGTAGTAGATAGAAAAATAGATGATAGATAGGATAGATAGAGAATTTAAACAGATAAAAAACAATAAATAGTAAAAAAAGAATAGATAAAAAGAAGATAGATGATACTACTTTCTATCGTATTTATTATTTTTTCAGCTATTTTTTGTATTTATCTCTCTTTATTTCTTTTTCTAGTATCTTCAGATGATAGATAGTAGATAGATGATATGACATTTTACCGTTTGAAGTCCCCCAAAAGGGGTAAGGTAGATAGATAGTTTGATGATAGTGAAAGTAATAGATAGTATGAATGTGATATGCCAAAAAAGGAAGAAGACAGCACCCAAAAAGCCCCAAAATTTTTTGGGGGTTTTTTTGAAAATTTGGAGCAATTTTTCAGTTTTTTAATTTTTTCATCCCCCTGTGTGTGTAAGTGTTACTTTTTGTTTTTAGATCCCCAAAATTTTAAAATTAAAATTAGTGTGGGTATTCATATATTTATATTGTTTTTTTGAGATGACCCATTTGTTGGGGGGGGGGAGGGTTTGGGTTTTTTGGAACCCCCCCACTTTCCCCCCAAAAATCGAAATCGAACAAAAACGGCCGATATCGTCCCAAAAATAAAGGCCCCCTAAAAAAAAAAACCCCAAATTTAAGTCAAGGGGGAAAAAAAGTCGCCCCTCAGTTTGGGGGACATTTAAAAAACCCACTGCCATTTCAATGCAACACAAACAATTTTTTAAAAATAATAGTTACCATTTAAAAGGGGGTTTTTTTGCTAAAGTGTGGGGGGGGGCAGTCCCGGCCCGGTTTTTGTGTCCCCCGGGGGAAAGGTGTCAGGGGCCCCTTTAAAAATACTCATTCCCCTGAGCCCCCATACTGAGGAAAAAAGGGGATAGTACAATGCCCCAAAAACTTCCTTTTTTCATTCCCTGATGCATTATTGTAAAACTACAAAAAGCTCAAAAAAACCCCGGGAGTATAGTCCTTCATCCCGTATTTGGGCACCCCAAAATCGCCCCTAAAGAAGGGGGTCCAAAATGCTCCATAAGAATAGGCCCCATATGTTTTCCCCAGAGCTCCATTATAAGGGCTTTTTGGATGCCCCAAAAAAATGGAAACCCCAATTTGCTCTAGCAATGTGGGCCCCAAATTTTGATGCCCCCCGGGATGATGGGGCCCCTTTTTAAAAACTCCCAAAAATAATGGGCCCCATTATAATGCCATTATAAGGCCCCAGTGATGCCCCCTAAAAAATTTTTTTCCCCCAAAGATGCTTAGATATGATGGGCCCCATTGAGTCCAGTTTGATGGGCCCCCTAAAGATGCTCCCGTGTATGATGGGCCTAAAAAAAGTCCAAATAAAAGGGCCCCCTGGCCAGTGGGATAATGGGTCCGTATATTGCCCATGTAGAAAGGGCCCCCCTTTTTTATTTATCCCAAAAATTTTGATGGCCTAATTCCCATAATAAAAAGGCCCCCTATGATGCTAGTGTTAATGGGCCCGTTTGATGCTCCAGTGTATTGGGGCCCCCTTTTTTAAAGATCCAGTTTATTGGACCCCCATAATGCACCTTTATAAAGGGTCCCATTGATGTTTTCCAAATGTAAATGGGCCCCCTTTTTGATGTCAGTGTATATGGGGCCCCATTTTTTAAAGCTCCCGTGTACTTTGGGGCCCCCTTAAAAAATTTCCCCTTTTTTAAAAGGCCCCCTGTGTTTCCCCCCCAAAAAATAACCCCCAAAGAGCCCTGTATTTTTATGGGCCCCATATGATCCCATATTTTGTGGGTCCCTCAGGGGGGGTCCGGTTTTATGGGCCCCCCCGAAGAGTCTCAGTGGGGGCCCCCCCAAAAACAGACCAAATTCTGATTTCACAGAAAAGCAGGGAAAAATGGGTAAAGAAAAAAGCCCCCCAAAAATTCATTTCTTCCATTTGCCCCTTTTATGAAATTGTACAAAGCCCCAAAAAAAACCCCCAAAAACCCCCCGCCCAGTACAGAGGGGGAAATACAGCCCCCTACCCTATTATGGGCAAACAGGGTTTCCCCCCCTCACCCTAAAACCCCATGCAGGGGTTTTCACCATAAATGCCCCTCGAATATGGCCCAAAAAAATGCCCTACAGAATATGGCCCCCAAAATAATGCCCCCCTACGGGGTATGGTCCCCATATAAAACCCCCCAAGGATATGGTCCCCCTTAAAAAACCCCCTACAAAATATGGAGTTCCCCCTTTCCCTGTGCTGGGGTTCGCCCCTTTTTGGGTTGGGAAAAGGGGGGCCGTGAAAGACTCCCATATCACATTTTCCCCCTTATCTTTACTGCCTCCCCCCCTCATCACTGCCCCCCCCTCATCACACTGCCTCCCCCCCATCATCAAATTTTTCCAAATCTTCTTTTCCCCCCTAAAAATCTTCCCCGCCCATAATATCACTCCCCGCCCCCCCTCATCAATGCCTGCCAACATCCCCAAGGGGTGCCCTCATCACAATGCCCCGCCAAATCATCATTTTTCCCCGAATAATTTGTCCCAAACCCTCATCAATCATTTTTGCCCCCCCTACATCACCCTGCCCCCCCCCCCACCATAACATACGCAGGAAAACCCCAACACAAACAAAGCATCGCACTAAAAACACCGAGAAAATACACAGACAACCACAAAAATCTCCCCCGCCCCCCTCCCGGCCACGCCACAGAGGCCCCCCAATGATGACGTATTCAGGGCGGCTTTTGAAGGAACGGGGGGCCCGCAGGCCCCCCCGGGGGGCCCCGGGGGGAAACGGGGCAGAGGAGGCACGGGGAAGGTGGTATTGACCCGGCCCCAAACCCGGGGCCCCGAGAAGGGGGGGGGGGCCCAGGGGCGGCGCTGAACCGTAAAGGCGCCCCCCTTCCCCCGGGGTTTTTGGGGGTCTGATTTCGGCCTGGGTCCCACAATGCTGCCCAGGGTTTATGGGCCTTAAAATGCCCCATATATAAGGCCCCATAGATGCCCGTGTATAATGGGCCCAATGTGCTCCGTGAGATGGGCCCTTTTAAATGCTCCAGTGTATTAGGGGGCCCATATAATGGCCCCCCAAATTTCCCTGTTAGGGGGCCAAAATTTAAAAAGTCCGTGTATGATGGGCCCCCCGGGGGATGCCGTGTTGATGGGCTTTAAAAAGCCCTTTTTAATGGGCCCAATGGTGCTCCAGGGTTTTTAATGGGCAATTTTGGGGTCCCAAAATTTTTAGAGGGGGCCCCCCCCTTTTAAAATTTTCCCCCCCTATTTTCCCCCTATTTTCCCCAAAATTTAAAAAAAAAAAAAAAACCCCTTTCCCCGGGGGCACGCTTACTTGGACTCCTCCCCGTTCCCCCCCTTTTTTGCTCTCTGCATGTCTTTTAGGGAGGGTTTCCAGAATGTTTTTAAAGCGCTGTCTGACCTGAATGTACTGTGGAAACCCCGGGGAAAAGGACTGGTGGAGCGGAAGAGGTAAAATTTGAAAAAGCTGGGGCCGGGAAAACGGGGGGGGGGCACCCGGGGGGCCCCGGGACTGGAAGGGGCCCCCCATAATCCCCGGGGGTCCTGGGGCGAGTGGGCCCCCCCCACCCGCTGGGGCCCCCGGCCCTTTCCCCCCGGGTTTCCCCCGGTGGGTGGCCCCTGGGGGGGGGGGTCACCCCTTTTAAAGGGGGTGGAAAAAAATGCATAGTTGAGGTGTAGGGGGCCCTTCAGCAGCTGAAAAAGGGGGGAAATTTGGGGGAAGTCGGGGGAGGGGGACAACGCGACCCCTTTTGTGGAACCCTTTTGTCATCAGGGGAAGGTTTTGTACAAAAACCTTTAAAAACCCGGGATGGTTCATTTTAATGAAGGTGGATCACCCCCAAAATTTTTGGGGGCGCAGCAGAGTCCCCTTTTTTGTCGGGGTTGCCCGGGTGGACCTTTTATAGCCCCCCAAGGGCAAGCGAGCCCCCAAAAGGGTTTTCCCAAAAAAATTTTGGGGCCGGGGGTCCATTAACGGGCCCCCGTGAAAAAAGGGGAAAAGAATGTGAGTGAAAACATAAAAAGGGGGGAGGGTAAAATTTTGAACCATATTGGAAAAAGCTGTCCCCTGTCGGTGAAAACGTTCAGTTTTTTCCCCGTGTGTGGGGGTTCGAGAAATCAGCCCCCAACAGGGGCATTAAAAAAATTGTTCCAACGCCCTTAGCTGTGGAAAAACCCCCCTTTTTCCTTTTTCCCCCGTACGGTCGTGGAAAACGTGCACGCTGCTGTGTGTGGGAATCCCCTAACAAAAGGGGTTTTCCCCGGTTGCTTGTTTGTTGCCAGATTAGCTCTAGGTTCCCCCCGGGATGTGTTCTGTAATTTTCCCCTTTTTTAAACATGGATCGGGGGTGGCCAACCCGTACGTTCCTTTTTAAATTTTGGGAAATTTGGGGGGGCCTTTTTTTGGTCCGCAAGAATAACACCATGTGGGGGGAAAGTTCCCCCTGTCAATAAACAGGGCCCCCGGTGGGGGGGGGGCCTTTCTGCAAAATCCCACCCCCCGTCCGCACAAACTCTGCCCTGACCTTGGCAAGCCAAATTTTTTTTGCCCCCCGGAAAAACATCCCCTTCCCCCCAAAAATTTTATTCCCCCCCTCCCCTCCTCTTCCCCCTTTTTCCCCCCCCTCGTCCAGGCCCGTTCCCCCAAAGACAATGGCTGACTGTCCCCAAGGGGGTTTCCCCCCCCCTCCCCCTCTTCCCTTTCCCCCCCCTGTTTCCCTGCCCCTTTTGTGCGTCCCAAAAATTGCATGAGCGATGCTAAAATGGGATGCCATGTTTGAGGGTCCCTCTGCACTTACCAGCCGGTGATTTCAAAATACTGAAGGACTTTGCAGAGGTCTTTCGCTTTGACCCCACCCCCGACAACCCCTGTTTTCCCTTTTTAAACTGCACCCCCTTTTACCCCCCCAAAAAAGCCTTGGGGCCCGCCTCTGTTCCACACCCCCCAAAAAGTGCTGGGGGGGTTTTCCCCCTTGTTGGGAACGGGCTATGATTGGGGGGGCTTGGGGGGGGAAGTGATCGTGCAGCCTCCAAAACGAGGAGTTTAGGAAAAAGGACGATGTGCAAGCACAGTCTTCCAAATTTTGGGGGCGGGCTGGTAATCGGGAAAATTTTTTATAAAAAATGCACCACCGGTTTTTAAAGGGGTGAGCTAGGCCCCGGGTTTTGTTGAGTTTTGCCGGCTAGGGCCCCAACAAAATTTTTGGGCCCCTTATCACCGATCCCCTTCCCCGGCTCAAGTGTAGACCCCAGCCATGCTCTTTTCTCGAGCAAGTAGTTTTGGCCCTACCTGCAGTGTGTTGTTGTCCCCAAAAAATTTTTTAAAAAACCTGTGGCGGGTTAACCCCCTATGTTCGATGGGGGGCCCCCGTGTGAACATGGCAGCTGGAATGGAGTCTCGTGCGATGCGCCTGTCGATGACCTTTCGTTCTGGGGGGGGGGAGGGTCGAATGCTACAGCCAACTTTTTCTAAAAGGGGAAAGTGTTATTTTGGGTTTTAGTGAGGGGCCCGGAAAAAAAGGGGAAAAATACCAGAGCATTTGGGAAAATAAAGGGATTGACCCCCTGACAAACCAGCAATAGGGGCCCCCGTGGGGGGTTTCCCCTACTTCCCCCTAGGGCCTCGTCCAGCCGAAAAAATAAATACAAAAAGAAGAAATAGAAAGTATTGCCCGGGAAAAACCCAAAAGGGTAATGGGAACCCCCCCAAACTGAAATTTCGGTTAAAAAAGGGGAAAATAGCCCAAAAGAAAAAAATTTATTTTATGAGAAACGGGGGCCCAACTATCAAAATGAAAAGGAAGGAAGGGTACTTACTGAAAACTAAAAAAACCCCCGGGAAAAAAAACCAAAACCTACAAATTTAAAAAAAATCATTTAGATCCCCCCCCCTCTACCAAAAAAAATTTTTAGTTTTGGGAAAAACAAAAAAAAAAAACCCCCCCATGAAAAACGGAAAAAAAAAAAGTACAAAACCGTGGGGGAAAAAAAGGGGAAGGGAAAAAGGCCCCAAAGGCCCCCCAAAGGAAGTGCAAAAAAAATGAAAAAATTTGGGCAAAAAAAAAATAAGAAATTGTTTATTGTGGGGGATGCAGACACCCCAAAGCAGGCTACAAGGAAAACGGAAAAAGGATTCGAAAACCCCTTGACCCCCCGGCCCCTGAGGGGGAAAGGGACTCCCTTCAAAAGACCAATAAAAACACTGTTCCGTCCTCAAAATCCTCCTAGTACCACTTGTAACCCCCCGGGACCTCTGCTCAGAACCCCCCCAAAAACCCCCTTAAAAACCCCCCCCCTTGGGAGAGGGTCCCCCCCCTTTTCATTTGGCCCGGTGGGTTTTCGGTGATTTTAGTTTCCCCGGTAAGTCTCCTAGCATGGTGTCCAAAAAACACCAAGAATTGTTTCCCCCCCAAACCCCTTTTTAAACCCAAAATATGGAGTTTCGTCTAAAAAAGGGAACCCCCAATATTTTCTAAACCAATACCCCAGATTGCCCCAAAAAACGGGTCGGGGGACAGCGCGGGAACCCGGTAAAAAACTTTTTAAAAGGATTGGGGGAAACAGTTTGGTTTTAAAATTTTTGGGGAAAAAAAAAACGAAAAAAAGGGAAATTAACCCTTCCATGATTTAAAAAGGCCCAATGAACCTGGGTTTAATTTAGGGGGCAAACTCTAAATGGAAATTTTTGGGGGAAAACCCCAAAACCCAAAACCCCCCACTTTAAAGAGGACCATAGTCTATGCGGTTAAAAAAACGGGGGCCTTCCTGGAGGGGAAAATTTTTCCCACTACCCCCCCAAATTTTGCTGATAGTCAAACAACAGAGTCAACACCTGGACAGAAGAAGCTCGTCTGCCCGGGAAAAGGGGGGTTTAAAACCCCCAAATTACAAAAAAAAAGGGAAAACACCCAAAGTGGCAGAGTCCCCCATTTTTAAAAGGGAACTCAGCCAAAGGCCCAAAAAAAAAGACCAGTATCCTGTCACGACCCCCCAAAAACCCTTTTGAAAAAGTTAATTTTCGGGGTTTTTTCTCTCAGTTTGCCCTTTTGGGTTTAGATAAAAGGGGGAGAAAAAAAAATTAAAAACCCAGTTTAAAAAAAACCCCTCCTCCAAAATTGGAAACAAAACTGGACCCCCCTGTCCAACCCCCCAAAGTTTGGAATCCCCTGGGAAAAAACCCCCGTGCTAAAAGGGAAAAGGGGCCCAAAACCCGAGGGGGAAGGCAACTTAGGTAAGGGCCCAAAATGTTTTATCTTGGGGAAAACCCATCACAAATTTAAAACCCCGATGGTGGTTTCCTTTGGGAAAAAAAGGGAAAATCGGAAATAAAAACCATAGAGATATGGGTCCAGGGGTTTTTGGGCACGGGAAAGGGGATCAACAAACCAAAAAGGGAGGGGAAAAAGGCTTTGGGGGGGGAGCAAGTCCGCAGGATGACAAAAATTTCCCGACACGCGGGGAAAAAGGGGGGGGCCCCCCAAAAAGGGCCCTAACCCCAAAAATTGGTACCCCAAAAATTCCCGGGGGCCAGCCCGCGGGCAAAGAATTTTGACCCTCCCACTCTTTTTCCATTGGCCGGGAAAAAACATTTTTAAAAGGGGGGGCGGGCCATCCCCCGACCCCCTCCAGAGCAAGTTTAAAAATTTGGGGGGGATTGGGGGGGAAAAAATACACCCTCCCCTTTTTAAAAAAAGAGGGATCGATAAATCAGGAGAGTCCCCCGGAAAACCTCGGAGGGGGATCCCCCTTAAAATTCTTGGCAGAAAAAGGAAAAACCCCCAAAAATTTAAAAGTGTGAAAAAAAGGCCACCCCCCCTGTTAGGATTGATCGCTTGGGGGGGGTTCCGAAAAAAGCTTATTGTCGTTTAAAGGGCCACCCCCCGTGTTTGGCTCCCCCCGCCAATTTTCTCCCCCCTTAAAAAACCCTTTAAAGGCCAAAAACCCGATTACCCCCTATAAAATTTTTTTTAGAGGAGAAAATTTCGAGAGAAAAAGGACAAAAAGGTTTTTTTTGAGGTCTTGGTATTTTTTGGGACAAAAGGCACCCCCCCCATTTCAAGGGGCAACCTCCCCCAAAAGGCGAGAAACATAGGGGGGGGTTTGAAAGGAGCAGAAGTGAATCTTGCTTAAGTTTGAAACGCAGAGGGGTCAGGGGGAATTCACCCCCAAAAAAAACCCCTTTTTGGTCAAAAAACGTTAATGGTTTTTAAAAAAAACGAGAAATTACCAATAAATTTCCATAAAAATTGGCAAAAACCCAAAATCTCCCGAAAAATTTAATGAAGTAGGTTGGGCCCCCCAAAAGTTTGGCCCCCAACCCCTTTTTCCCGGGGCCCCCAATAAGATGGGGCAAAATGGAAAACCCGAAAAGGATCTTCTGCGCCCCAAAAAAAAATTTGATCCCTTTACATA
>JARQOD010000009.1:23204600-23219462 GCA_033576555.1 Oophaga sylvatica | reverse complement strand
ATTGCCCATAAGGGATGTTTAAAATTCACTTAGGGAGGTGGCCACTATTGAAGATGAGATAACTGTTTACATCTACCTTTTTGAAATGAGTGGAGGTTGAAAAACGACCAAGCGGATCAACATGCACCGTTAGATCCAAAAATTGAATCACTGTATTGGATATATTAACTGAGAACTTAAGTCCCAGGAATTAGAATTCAGGGCTTGGGCAAAATCAAGTGCTTCCCGTTCAGATCCAGTCCAGATGATACAGTTATATGAAAAAGTTTGTGCACCCCTAATAATCTTAAGCTTAATGTTTTATAAAAAAATTGGTGTTTTTGCAACAGCTATTTCAGTTTGATATATCTAATAACTATTGGACACAGTAATGTTTCTGCCTTGAGATGAGGTTTATTGTACTAACAGAAAATGTGCAATCTGCATCCAAACAAAATTTGACAGGTGCATAAGTATGGGCACCCTTATCATTTTCTTGTTTTAAATACTCCTACCTACTTTTTACTGACTTACTAAAGCACTTTTTTTGGTTTTGTAACCTCATTGAGCTTTGAATTTCATAGCCAGGTGTATGCAATCATGAGAAAAGCTACTTAAAGTGGCCACTTGCAAGTTGTTCTCCTGTTTGAATCTCCTCTGAAGAGTGGCATCATGGGCTCCTCAAAACAACTGTCAAATGATCTGAAAACAAAGATTATTCAACATAGTTGTTCAGGGGAAGGATACAAAAAGCTGTCTCAGAGATTTAACCTGTCAGTTTCCACTGTGAGGAACATAGTAAGGAAATGGAAGAACACAGGGACAGTTCTTAATAAGGCCAGAAGTTGCAGGCCAAGAAAAATATCAGAAAGGCAGAGAAGAAGAATCGTGAGATCAGTCAAGGACAATCCTCAGACCACCTCCAGAGAGCTGCAGCATCAACTTGCTGCAGATGGTGTCACTGTGCATCGGTCAACTATACAACACACTTTGCACAAGGAGAAGCTGTATGGGAGAGTGATGCGAAAGAAGCCGTTTCTGCAAGTACGCCACAAACAGACTCGGCTGAGGTATGCAAAAGCACATTTGGAGAGGCCAATTTCTTTTTGGAAGAAGGTCCTGTGGACTGGTGAAACCAAGATTGAGTTGTTTGGTCATACAAAAAGGCGTTATGCATGGCGTCAAAAAAACACAGCATTCCAAGAAAAACATTTGCTACCCACAGTAAAATTTGGTGGAGGTTCCATCATGCTTTGGGGCTGTGTGGCCAATGCCGGCACCGGAATCTTGTTAAAGTTGAGGGACGCATGGATTCCACTCAGTATCAGCAGATTCTTGACAATAATGTTCAAGAATCAGTGACAAAGTTGAAGTTACGTAGGGGATGGATCTTTCAGCAAGACAATGATCCAAAACACCGCTCCAAATCTACTCAGGCATTCATGCAGAGGAACAATTACAATGTTCTGGAATGGCCATCCCAGTCCCCAGACCTGAATATCATTGAACATCTGTGGGATCATTTGAAGAGGGCTGTCCATGCTTGGCGACCATCAAACTTAACTGAACTGGAATTGTTTTGTAAAGAGGAATGGTCAAAAATACCTTCATCCAGGATCCAGGAACTCATTAAAAGCTACAGGAAGCGACTAGAGGCTGTTATTTTTGCAAAAGGAGGATCTACTAAATATTAATGTCACTTTTCTGGTGAGGTGCCCATACTTATGCACCTGTCAAATTTTGTTTGGATGCAGATTGCACATTTTCTGTTAGTACAATAAACCTCATTTCAACGCAGAAACATTACTGTGTCCAATAGTTATTAGATATATCAAACTGAAATAGCTGTTGCAAAAACACCAATTTTTATAAAACATTAAGCTTAAGATTAATAGGGGTGCCCAAACTTTTTCATATAACTGTAAATAGGTCGTCAATGAAATGACGGTAGATGGCAATTTTACCCACCAGTAGTGGGGACTGCGCGATGAAGACCGACTCAAACGCCCCATAAACAGATTAGCGTAACTGGGGGCAAATCTCGTCCCATTGCGCAGCCCCTCACCTGGCGGTAGAAAACCTTTTCAAAAGAGAACACATTATTATTATTAGGGGTTAAACCTCACTATTGCAAAAGTCACGTAATATATGCATTTTGAGATTTATTTATTTATTTTTCATTTATTTTTACTTGTGTACATTGTTTTTATGTCATTTTTAGTTTGGTTTTATTCAATTTGTCTATTTTTTTTGTAGTCATAATTTGCATTTTTAATCATGTGGGTGTATTCTGATTAATTGCCTTTTAATTTTCATTTGCTGCTCCACCTTTATATAGCTTTCCCACTCCATTCTATGTATAACTGCCACCTGAGGAAGACGGAGCTATTCCGTTGAAACGTGTTGTGGAAATCAATAATGAAGACTTTTTAATATCAGCTGAATTGCGTCCCTCGCGCTCCTTATGACCGAATTGCTTTATCATCACTTTTTCATTGAAGCCAATGGCTTTTTTGGGGGCACATCTGAATCTCATTTTTCAGAGTTTCAGCAGCCACAGAGAAAGTTCTTCATCTTTATTGATGGGTATTGTTAGAAAGTGCTTGTAAAAACAATTTATTGAAATTCCCCTTTGCTTCCTTAGGAGAGTGACAACTGTTGTTGTCTAATAGTGATGAGCGAACGTCTTATCCGAGCACAATCTGGTGTTATCCAAGCATTTAGGCGTGCTTGTACTGTATATTATGAAGCTGATAACAAATTTCACCCACAGAGCATGTTTTCAAATTTCCCTCAGAGAAGCTGATTAAACATTTCACACCCAAAGAATGGAGCACAGTGCTCCTGTAAGGGGATGTAAAGTGTACCCCTTTAAGTGTTATGTATATATTATGTTGCTGATTAATCTATGTATAATATGCTGTTTGCTGTAGCACCATGTACATAATAGGGAAAGTGTAGTGACTATTAATGGCCACCAGATGGTGGCATTCTAGTGTAGCTAGTTATAGTATAAAGAATTCACATAGGAAACAGTTAAGAGTAGGAGGGGCTGCTGTGTGGTAAGCCAGACACCTTTCCTGTTTTTAGTGAATCAGGGCTGAGCTCCCGCACAGTCCACAAGTGCTATAGGCTGGGACAGCACAGCAGCTCCATAATGTTGAAAGTGAAGCCTAGCCATCCACAACAGTAGGAAGAGAATACAGCAGGCCCATACATCAAGGAACTCTAGGAAGCGTCAAGATGTGATGCTCTCATATTCTTTTTGTGGGGAGGCAGGTGGCCCTGTTGATCGTGAGCAAGAGGAAGGGGCCATGACCGCAGCAGAAGAGGGAGCAGGAGGAGGCTCAGATCTGTCATGTTTTTAAGGTGAATCAAAACAAAAAAAATGCTGGATGGAAAGAAAGCGCAATTGGGTCTTATCCAGATATCAAAAGATTAATCCAATTGGATTATACTCACCAGATATAGCCCAAAACAAGGCTCATAGAAATGTCAGCTGCTGCAGATCCACCGATCAGACTCGTGATCAACCAAAGATAGGAAAAAAAAGTGGATTCATTCTGCGCTGCTTGAAGGATAAAGTCCAGATGGTTTGTTTCAAATGAATATGTGGTTTTATTCTACGCGTTTCAAAGTGCTAAGGCTTCTTCATCAGGGATACCACAAATGTATATACACAAATAGACGTTTGACTGTTCTTAAATACATGCCTGATTCAAATTTCGGCACCAACGTTTTAAGTGTGTAGTCCACTGCACCTTCTGATTGGAATTCAGATGCCTCGTCAACAGGTGGTGCTCAGGTTCAGAACATTTATGCCTCGCTTCATGGTCTGATGGCACAGCATGCAAACCGCCTGTCTATGTCGCCAGCACATTCCAGCATGTCAGGGAGCTCCTTTGAGCTGTCTTTGATGTGCTGATCTCAGCGGCGAGGTGGGCAGTAGCAGTTGACTTACTCACCACTCAGCCTCTCTCTGCAATCCATTCTAAGACCTTTTCAACATCTTGTGGTCTTACAATTCATGCAGCAGTATTCGAGCCTATGAAAGGATGCACTACGTCCTGTCACCTGCATGTGTGTAGCCCTGGTACACAATACCAGGAGGATGATGTGGAGAGGTAACAGTTAAGGTCTCTTCATGACATCATGTACACTTCTGACACACCCAGCAGGGGTGTGGAAGGGAGTGATTCTAGTCAGTCAGTTTCCTGTCCTTGGACAGAGTAGACGTGTCCAGTTTGAGCCTGTCAGCAGTTCAGAACGTGGAGGCTGGTACAGGTGGTCTAATTCACCTTAGTCTAGTCAGAGCTGTGCCCCACTGGAAGAAAGACTGAACTATCTATTAAGAGTCGAGCAAATCGAAGGGCAAAGTGGAAGGAAGATTATTGGAAAAGTGCGTTTGGCTTGGAAAAGTCCTGCACATTGCTACCGGTTACTGGAGACCGAAGGATCACTATTAGCTACAAGCATAGTGAAGAGAAAACCAGAGATTTACCGGACCCTAGGTCGCGGCAAACAAGCCCCTTATAGTCAGTACGTAACTGGGGTCAGGGGGAGTGAAGACTTTGAGTCTCTGCAGGACAAAATAAGAATTCAGCTCCCTCATAGAAAGGCTCCTAACACTAAATTGACTGGGAAGCACAGCTTTGGATAAGCTGGAATCATAGAGGGGACTACGCTTCAGGCTGGTCGTACTCATCTTCATTGGACAGTAAAGGAGGCCCCTAACTTGCTTAGCTGTTGCCTCAAAGCTCATCCTCTATCAACCCATCAGCCTCCCTGGGACCTGCCTTACCATCTTGCAAGTAAAGGTATGGAAAGACGCTGACCGTGTGAGACTGAGTTATTATTGCATGCCTGCACAATCCCTGCCTAACTCCCGATCTGAGGGACCAGTCCCACCTGTAGGGGACCCGACATCTAGCTGCATCACCATCCCCTCAGAGATCTATAGCAGCGCTGGTACAAATTACCAGAATACTACAGGTGGCGTCACGAACTGTATATAAATCTATCCCCTGTAAATATATCCCCAACATACGCCAGACCGCCAGGGCCACAGACCGAGCCACAGCTACCTGTGACAATCCCATAGACTTCTACGGGCTCGGCTCTGAGTACCCCATTGCCCTGGTAACCCACAATTGTGGTGGCGGGTCGACACAAAAATTTGGCGTCACGAACAGGATCCGAAACTTGCAGCATTGCGAGCCCTGTGTGCCTGTGGAGTGTTTTGGCGAAAAAGACTGTTGCTGTTGTTTGGCGCCAAATACCGCCATATTTGCCGCCAGATTCGCGCCCTAAGGCGTTGGAGAAGAAGGTGGGCGTACCTGAAAGAGCGCGCAGAGTCTTGGACACGCCCCGGCTCTGACTCAGCGGCAGGTCCTGCAACAGGAAGTGAACGCTCTGACATCAGAGCGCCTGCGACGAAGGTCCTGTTCCCACTGCGGTGCCTGTGAAGTAGCAGCGTCTGAAACTGGTAGGCTCCGTTTAACCAAGGGGCGCTAAGATGTCACAACAACCGGCTGACAGTGCGGCCCCAGCCGGAGGCCCCAATCCCGCACCGTCTGGTATTGTAGCGCCAGATGGGGGCGCAGGCCCTGCACCCAGTCCGGTAGTCCCGATCATGCCACTAACGCTCCCATATATGCCTGGGGTGAAATGGCTTCCCCAATACAGCGGTGAGCCAGGCACATTAGCAGGCTTCAAGCGGAAGTTATGCAGCATCCTAGAAATGTACTCCATGCCTGAGAGACAAAAAGCTGCTGTGCTAATAGGGCAGCTAACTGGCGCTGCTGAGAGGGAAGTGGAGACCTGGGGTACCGTTGATCAGGAGTCGGTACCTGCGATCTTCCTGAAGCTACATGCCATATTGAAGACCGCACAGAAACGGATCTCCGGATGGCCTTCTATCACTGTTCACAACAGCCAGGTGACAGCATCCGGGACTACGCTTGCCGACTACAGGGAGCCCTGAGAGCCCTCAAGCAAATTAACAATTTAAATGCTATCGACGAGAATAGAATGCTGAAAGAACAATTTATCCAGGGATTGAGATCCCAAGAGGAACGCAGAACTGTGAATTGGTGGTCCTTAGATCATCCTGATGCTACCTTTGATGCCCTAAAGGACATGGCAATAAAGGGCTGCGGCCCCTGGGCAAACCTGAGGTGGCCACCCAACATCATCAGGCTGAAGTCACTCCGGAACCGGCAGTAACCCCCTTTTCCCCGCTAGTGGCTGAAGCCAAAGCGCAGGTGACACCTCCTAGTGAATTGGACTGTCTGCGCTCAGAGGTGCGCCAGCTGACTAAAAATCTGGCTGCTGTAATGAGTGCCCTGCAGCTGCGGAAAGAGGAGGAAGGGAAATCTTGTTAGCTGACTGCCCAGGGGACGTTCCGGGGTGCCCCCGAGAAGAAAGAAGACGTCGCCCCCGGGGAGGAAAACGCCCCCCCCCAAGAAACCTTGATAAAACCCCCTTTCCGTCGAGGATATCTGTTACGCTGCAACCAAAAAAGGTCTCGTCTACACAGTGTCCTTTAAACGGGCAAACCTGGGCCAAGGGGCCAACACCCGGGGAAAATACCCTCGGGCCCCCCCTAGACGGGAAACCCGCAGGTATGTGGGGGGCGCCCCTACCTGTCTATTATTCTAGTGTTTTGCTGTTCCCATTTTTAGACACGGGTCGCGGGTTTCCCCTAATACCTGATGCCTATATCCCAAAGTACGGTCAAGGGACGTCTTAAACCTCCGACCCTTGACTTTACTGTGTATGTTCAAGGGTTTTCCGTAAAAGTACTGGGACCAAAATGTGTAGTTTTAAAGGGGGGCGAGAGATTTGAAAGCCCAAGGGCTTCTGGTAGTAAAAGATGTAAATGAGGAGAACGGTTTAAATTCTTTTTGGGTAACATTACGGTAATTGTTTGGAGAAGTTGTGTTCTTACTCCAAAGCTCGCTGAGATTGCCCCCCAAAGGAGAAAGGATAACCAAAGGGGAAACCCCGGGCCCGGGTGGTCAGCAGAAAGCGAAGCTTACAGAGGGGCGAAATTGGTAATGTAGGGGTCACTGACCAGACCCAAATTGTGATACCCCCAATGGTGAAATGACATTTGGTAGGGCAGCAAGGCTGAGAGGACAGAATTCCCAAGCTGTTAAAACCCCCAACCATTCAAAACATAGACCTACCTTATGACGCTAGAGGAGTATTAGAAGTGGTGAAGGAAAGGTACCGGAAAGGCTTCTCAATTGGGGGGAATGAGAAGTAAATTTACCCGTTATGCAACATTGCTAAATTCATGCTGTTGATAATAATTCTATACCCCCCCGGCTGAGTCCTTAGACTCCTGTCAAATAGAGGGGGACAATGCCCCGAAACCCCAGGTGGCGAAGGTGCAGCAACTCCATGTTGGGACACACCACTCCGTCCCAGAAGAAGGGTTTTTACGGTGGTGCAAGAGTACGCCCAAGTTTTTAGAAAAAATCCACTTGTTTTTGGCAATTAAGGGAGTACAACACATACCCTACGGGCATCATCCTCCCATCAAAGACGGTAAGGCCCCTACCTCCGCCATTATCAGAAAAATAAAAAATGTTTAAAGTATGAAAAAAGTGGGGGGATAAGGGATTTTTGTAGCCCCCGGGCAGCCCCCCTAGTTCTGGAAAAAGAAAGATGGGTATGAGAAATTTTGTGGATTACAGGCAGGTGAACCGCATAACACACAAGGATGCATACCTTACCACTTTGAGGAATCATTAGCTGCTCTGAAAACGGCTAATACTTTTTACCCCGATCTGAATGGTTACTGGCAAATGGCTGTGGCTGAGGAGGATCGTGAGAAAAAGGCTTTCACCCCCCCCAATGGGGCCTGTGATTTGACAGAAGCCGTTTTGGCTCAGATGCCCCAGAACTTTCAAGAGTGATGAAAACTTCGGGAATCCAATTTGAAAACCGGGTCTATACCTAACACTTTTCGGTATTCCAAACAAGAGGGCCTCTGAAACACCCCGGCAGAAGTATTCGAGTCCCCTTTCCAGGACGGGGTGAAATTAAAAACCCCAAAATGCCATCTACTCAAGCAGAAGGGACAAAACTTGGGCACAAACGTCGTTTTTGGAAGGAAATAGCGCCGGACCCAAGAAATCAAGCCATCCAAAGTGGCCGGAGCCGAAAAAATTAAGGAAGTGCGACAGTTTTGGGGGCTAAGGGTTTACAGGGGATTCGGAAAGATACACGAAGAAGGCAGCTCCTTTACGGGCCTCCGGTAGACAATCCTTAAAGAGCAGAAACCCCCCTTTTTAATTGGGGGAGAACAGGGTGAGCCCTTCCAAAAAAGAAAGAGATCCTACAGGGGATGAGTCTTAACCATCCTGATTACAGCCAACCCTTCCGTTTACACCGACGCCAGTAATGAAGGGCGGAGCATTCCAGTCGAAGCGAAGGCCAAGAAAAAATCATCGCATATCCCGCAAAAACCAGGCCAACGAAAAGGAAACCGGAAAAATTTTAGCACTTTTAGTAGAGTTTCTGGGGCCCGGTCTGGGCCTTACTGAAAAATTTTAAACCATCGGCCTCCC
Organism: Oophaga sylvatica; assembly: GCA_033576555.1. NCBI lineage: Eukaryota > Metazoa > Chordata > Amphibia > Anura > Dendrobatidae > Oophaga > Oophaga sylvatica. Next base: position 23,210,904 of record JARQOD010000009.1, on the reverse strand, counting down.
AAAAAGTTTTACTGCGTTTACAGACAAAAAAACCCCCTTAAACGACCGGGAAACCCCCAACTGGGGGCCATGAGCAGCGATGGATGGCCCCCGGTTTTCCCCAAAACCGTTTACTATCAAGTACCCGGGGAGGTTGAAAGAACTAATGCTGATGCGTTGTCCCAAAGCCCCCTGACTCTATACGGAAGAAAATGGACGACCCGGGAAGAAAAAGAGCTACCTGCGTTCCACGAAATGGGGTAGTCCCCGAGCATCGAGTCCCCGAAAACAAATGGTGCAACATTAAATCCTTTTCCCCACATAGTTGGGGAAAAAGACTCAGGACTGATCCAGTGGCAGCCGCATCAAGGGAGTTGTTAAAACAGGAAGGCCCTCTCGGAAAAGGATGCACCTATGTCAGCCCAAATCCCGGGGGTGGGAAAACAGGTTGTTCCCAACCGTGAGAAGTTGTGCGAAGATCGCAACCCCAAAACCCCGAAAGGTTGGCAAATCGTGGGGCCCCCAAAGGGAGACGTCCCAATGGTGGTTTTAAGGTACCCCATCAAACAGGGGAAATTTGGTGGGGAAATGGAGAACCCCGTTGGATGCCGGTTTTACTGGGTAGGGGTGCCAGGGGTCCATCGAAGTGGTGTCGGAACTGTGGACCCCGTGGTCTCAGAAAAAAGGATACGGTAGTCAGAAGGGACCCCTCAAACCATGGGGGGGGGCTTCCCCTGGGGATTGTGGCCCTGGGCCCGCAAATTTTCGCCAAATAATCTGGATACTCATACGCCTTGACCCTGGGGGACCATTACTCCAGATTTCTGGATTGTTCCGTTAAGGACCAACCGCGGTGCGGCAGCGAAGACCTTTAAAAACAAGTTTTCTTGGGAGGCCCCATGGGATCCCGGGGCAAAGTCTTTAACCCATCAGGGACCGCTTTTTGAAGCCCCATTTATTCAGGGAAATTTTCATATGTAGGGTGCAAGAAATTTAAACGACAAACCACCCCAAACCAAAGGTCTTTGTAAAAATGAACCCCTATTTTCCTTGACTTGTTTAGATCCATACCGTTGGGGACAGGAATCGATGGCCGGATTTTTCACTGATTTGGTTGATTTGTCACCATATACCTTAAGCTCAACTAACTGCATCCACCTATCTATAACAAGGCCCGGAAAACTACCAAGGGATTTTAAATTGGAGGGTAAACCGGAGGCAACGACCCCTGGAAAATGGACGTCAATCGGCAAGGCAATACAGAAATACAAATCTGTGTGGAGGAAAGTCTCAATAAGGGACGGGGAAAAAAAGGAAGATGTTTACAAAACCCAAAGCTCCTGCCAAGCCTTTTATGCCGAGAGGGAGTTTAAAAAGAAAAAGGAAAATGCACAAACGGGTAATCGTGGGGGCAAGAACCCTCGTCAACAAGATTCTAAAAATGACAAAGAAAAATTTGTGCGTCGTAAAGACGGAGGAAGAACAAAAACCACTGGCCCAAAATCATTTGAATTGTGTCCAGAAAACTTTAAAACGTTTTGAAAAGAACCGTCCCAACAAGGAGAAAGAAAAGGGGAGGCATACACACCGATCTGGGAGATTTTTTGGGATTGGCCTAGACTGGGAGATGCTGTGATAATTCCAGTGTTGCAGTTTTCAGCCAAAGAGGAAATTCTACCTCCAGTTGTGCCCGTGGGGCCAGTTGAGCCCCCTCGGGGGTTTTCCCATCCCACAAACCCTAACCTGTGGGAAACCTCAAGTGGCACGAAGCAGCGCCCCCCTCTATGGGATCTCCTGGGGAAGCTGCTCACACCCCCCACCATCAGTACGCTTGCCAAAACCTGGAAGATTAAGGCGTTCTATATTTGCCGTTACGCATGCAGACAGATGCAACTTATATACCTGAAATACACCACAAAATCAGAGAGAATCACAAAAGGGAAATTCCCATTAATAACGCGTGATTTTAACGAATTTTTGTGAACATTTTAAAGTCTTTATATAAATGTTTTTTCCCCTTTTTGCTTCGTTTACAAGGGCTCAGAGGCTGGGGACTGAGCCAGCCCAAAAAAATGTATCCGAATAGTTGCACTTTTTGCCTTTCTTTTTAATGGTTTTACATGAAACCTTGACTTTCCTCGAACCAAAAACCCTGTGGTGTGGCACTGAGTGAGGGGCGCATTTGGGTGTCCTGCAGCCCCCCAGGACCCACTTGAAGGTTTTGGGGCGGGTCCTTTACAAGTAACGATATTTTTGAATGCTATTTAATACTTTTTTATTTTTATATATAATGTTATTTTTTTGCCGTTTAGATATCCTCACCTCCCGGGTGGGACGAATTAAAGTTATTTTTTAAGTTTTCAGCATAAAAAAAAAAATGCTCTTTAAATTTTTTCAGCCCGGGGGGGGCTGTCGTTTACCCTGGGGAATGTGAGCCCCGGTACACAATACCCGGAGGAAAAAGGAGGTAACAGTTTAAGGCTCTTTTTGACATCATGTACACTCGCACACCCACGGGGTGTGGAAAGGGGGTGATTCTAGTCATCAGTTTTCCCGTCCTTGGGCAGAGTAGACGTGTCCATTTGAGCTGTCAGCAGTTCAAAAGTGGAGGTGGGACGGTGGTCTAAATTTTACTTAGCTAGTCAGAGCGTGCCCCCTGGAAGAAAGACTGAACATCGATTAAAAGCGAGCAAATCGAAGGGCAAAGTGGAAGGAAGTTATTGGAAAAATGCGTTTGGGTTTGGGAAAACCTCCCCTTGCTACCGGTTATGGAGACCCAAGGATCACTTAGCTACAAGCATAGTGAAAAGAAAAACCCAAAATTTACCGGACCCTAGGTCGCGGGAAAAAAGCCCCCTTTTAGTCAGTACGTAATGGGGGCAGGGGGGGGGGGAAGACTTTGATCCTGCAGGACAAAAAAAGAATTCAGCTCCCTCATAAAAGGGGTCCTAACACTAAATTGACGGAAGCACAGCTTTGGATAAACGGAATCATAGAGGGGGCTCGTTTAGGCTGGTCGTACTCATCTTCATTGGGAAATAAAGGGGGGCCCCCAACTTTCTTAGCTGTTGCCTAAAACTTCCTCTACAACCCAAACACCTCCCCGGGACCCGCCTTACCATCTTGCAAGAAAGGTATGGAAAACGCTGACCGTGTGAGACTGAGTTAATATTTCTGCACAATCCCCCCTAACTCCCGATCTGAGGGACCCGTCCCACCCGAGGGGGGCCCCACATCTAGCTGCATCACCCTCCCCTCAGAATCTTAGCCGTTTTTACAAATACCCGAAACCAGGGGCGTCACGAACTGTATATAAATCATCCCCGTAAATATAATCCCCAACATACGCCAGACCGCCAGGGCCCCAGACCCAGCCACACACCTGTACAATCCCCTAGACTTCTACGGGGGCCGGCCGATACCCCCCTTCCTGGAACCCCCCAATTGTGGTGGCTCGACACACAGCACCAGAGGAAGGTGTTTATTTTGGGCACTTGTAAGGGAGTGCCAGGGGTGTAGTCATGGGTGAAACCCGGGGTATCGGCCCGGGGCCCCCTCTTACAAGAAAATCAGCGCCCTTTGACTTTCTTTTTTCGCGTTCTCTGACTGTGAGGGCCCCCCCCAGTACCCCAAGGCCACTTTTGGCTGCTTCCAAATAAACGAGACTCAGTCCATTGCATTAAAAATGCATAACTTTACTCTCAGACCCTTCCCCAGCACATTCAGATACATTCCATCATCAACAGCAGTTTCCTAGTTACATGTTACTGCACTTTCCCTTCCTTCTCTCCCTGTCACACGCTCGAGATCGGTCGTACTCCGTACGTTTCTCGTGTCCTCACCATGTAGATTCACTGCCTTCAGGGGTCCCTAAACTGTCTCCCCCCGGCATTAAGGGAGTCTGCCAGCTAGTAAGTTCCCATCCTGAGTGACCCCCCGTCTGTCCTGCTGTGTTCTGCTCTGCAGTTCTTCTTCTGGGAATCCATTTTCCTCGCCACTACTGCTGTAGCTTCCCTAGTTCTTCTCTGGATGCGGGGCTTGTACTTCAATGTTACGGGCCACTGGGTTGTCCCCAGGCAGTAGCCCTTCTGGACGGTTGGGGCTCCCTGGCCCAACAGAGCTCCTTCAGCCCCCTAGCCCAACTGACTGTAAACCAGGAAATTCCCTATCTTACCCACAGCAGGCTCCTCCTATTGGTTAAGTATTTACTAACTAACTACTATGTACACTGTATGAACTCTATACTCCCAAACTTGGGGCCAAACTAAATGCTGCACTGTCCCTATTATACAATGCTGACTGTACATTTAGCAGAACATGTTACACACATATTATAAAACACAATAGAAGATATAAAGTGATACATGAATAAATAACACTATAACATATGGTACTGGACAATGAGAAAGGGCAAGCATAACAGTAACATTGCATACCCCCTTACAATTTAGTGGGTATAGAATGACCACATCCTCTCTCTGCATCTACTACATCCAACCACCATCAGCACTACACGAGCACCAACCACCACCATATGCACATCCCCTAATTTGATGCTCTCTTCATTTTTGAAGTGTTTTTTTTTTTTTTTGCACACTACTTGCAAAGAAATGATGGAAGAGTAGATTTATTTATTTGCAACAGTAGAAAAAAACACACAGCAGTCCAGAAAAATTTTTTTTTGCACCAAAATGGCAACGAACAGCTATGATAATATTTTTTTTCCCCAGACTACAGAAAACACACACTGGTCCAGAAAATTTATTTATTTGGGCCCAGAAAAAGGCGAGGAGACGGGTTGAAAGCCAATTAATTTATTTTTAAAAGTACTAGAAAACACACACGTCCCAAAATTCATTTATTTTGCCTACAAATGGGAATGGAGATGACTGATGGCAAATTTTTTATTTAACAGACTAGAAGAAAACACAAACTGGGCCATAAAATTTTTTTATTTGGCCTTCAAAAGCAATGAGATGGCTGATGCCAATTATTTATTTCCCCGGACTACAAAGGAAAAACACACCAGTACAGAACATTTATTTGCTGATTTAATATTTTCAAAAATACAGAAAACAAACGGTCCCAGAAAAATTATTTCTTTGGCCTACAATTGGCAACGAGATGTCTGATGCCAATTAATTTATTTACCAACTACTAGAAAACACACACCGGTCAAGAAAAATTATTTCTTGGCATAAAAATGGCACTTGGGCGGCTGATGCGTAACGGAGGTGCTGGAACCATATTGTCCTAGGAGGGTGTCTAGTCGAACCCCTGACTTTTCGCTAGATTCCCTGATGGTGGGGTTAGACTTGGCTCCAGATGGACGCCAGGGGCTACTCCAGGACAGACATCGGATGTACGGCAACTGACCCCCAAAGGTAGATGGAACGTCCAAGGCTAGATGGAACTTGATTTGTTTCGACATGCATGACAGGAATACTGGAAGACATGACTAGTGTAGACAGGTACAACTGATATACAGACTTACACGGCAGGTGCAGGCATGTACGGGTGGTAAACACACTGGCACTGCATGGCTTAAAAGCACAGTACTTCCACGGGCAGAGGGTACACACAGCAAAACAGTGTGCCTCACTAGCCTGGAGTAAACTATGGGGGATATTGAGAAGGAAAGATGCTTTATACTGTAAAGGAAACATCCATAAATTTTTTCCCGCTGTCCCTTGTATATACTATAAAACCCTTACCAAGTTTTAACATTCATTTAAAAAGTTTGGTTGGAACAGAATTTTCCCCCATTAAACTGTAAAACACACTGTCCTGTCCAGCTCGCATCAGCGGCTGCATGCACAGGCGTGACCCCCCACAGTACAAGTTCACACACCAGCCAGGAAACACACACTTTCATGTAGCACGCCGGGGCAATAAAGGAGATGATGCCTAAGTCGCAGCTACCACCCTCCTGCGCTACAAAGGCAACGACGCCCCAGAAAAAAAAATGCATATTCATTGCAAGCAGTGCCCATATAGCAAAACAGGAAGAAGACCCCGCTTGACGGCAGTGAACTGCTAAACAGGTTACGAGGACCAACCATTTGAGGTTATATAATTTTGGAAAAATATTTGTTAGGTGTAAAATAAAATTATGAGTTTTGCAAAGGATTGTTTATTGAGATATTAAAGGGGGGTTCTGAAACTAACCTTCATATTAATCCTAAATGTCTGTCTAAATTTTAAAGTAAAAATAATTTAATCTTTTTTTTTAAAACTTTTAAATTTAAAAATCGCTATCGTTCCCCCATACACTATTTAAAACTTTATTTTTTTTCTACTTCCTCTTTTTATTACACTTTGTTTG
>JARQOD010000009.1:23157362-23204500 GCA_033576555.1 Oophaga sylvatica | reverse complement strand
AGTCTCCCACATGTCTTTGGCAAACTCTGAACGACCCTTATAATTTTTATGTGTAAGTAAAGGCTTTTTCTGCCCACTTTTTCATAAAGGCCACCTCTATGGAGTGTAGGTTTATTATTGTCGTATGAACTCTACTTGGGAACCTTCACGGTTAACCTTTGGTCTCTGAGCCGCCTCTCTGATTAATGCCCTCCTGGCCAAGGCTGAGAGATTTGGAGGATGGCCCTCCCTTGGCAGATTTGTTGAGGTACCATGTGTATTACCCGGCCGCAGCCACTATTCCGTTAATTCATTTATATTACACATATACACATCTAAAGTTATAACACATATAAACATGTCAGGATATTTTTTTCCAATGATCAACCACTTCAAATGGAATCCCAAAGCCCAAAATGATTGTTGAAACTTAGCACAGACGCTCGGTGCACCCTTGGTATGGCCAAGCAGCTCAGTGCACCCTCCTGCCTACTTGCTTTGCATCGATCGCCATCCCTCCTTTGTTTCCTGTAAAGCTATAGCTTTCTGTATTATTAACACATGGCCAGCTTTCTGGGTGGGGAAAAATGGCAATGTATTTTCTATCTTCTCTTATCTGTGAGAATTGGATCACACTATGATCATCAGAATGGGATTTACATAATCGTCCCGATTCTCTCGTATGAGAGCGTGCACACTCGTCTGCACCTGCCCTTATACTGATATATTTTTAAATAATCAGTACAAAAAGTTGTCCCTTTAAGGAAAAAAATTTCAAAACATAACTGAAATGTGAATATTCACCAAAAGATTAAATAATAAAACACAGCAATAGTAACCATAAGGCCGGGGTCAGACATGCGAGAAACTCGCACGAGTCACGCATGTCAATACCCGGCACTGTCGCCGCACTCGGGGCCGGAGCGTGCGGCTGCATAGAAATACTTGTAACATAATTCCAAGACATTTAGGTTTATTGTGTGTTTTATTTTTTTTTTTTAGGCTTCCTAAACTTCACACACACGTATACTGTATATACTGTATGTATGTTACAAGATATGAATACAAGAAAATGCCCACTTGAAGTAACTCTAAGATATATACCACAGGAAATATTATGAAGCACAATGGTGGAAAAAAGAAACTCTAGTGAGACCCACCAGATGGTATAAAAATACAATATTTTATTAAACAATCATATAACAAGGAATAACCTCATGAACAGTATAGAAAGGTAACAAGTAGAAAATATAAAAACACATGTGGGACGTGTGTATCCATAGGACACATCTACCTAAAGCCTGCTCAAAAATGGTGATCCAAAAATAGGAATAGACCAAATATAACCTCTCAAATAGCCTATCTAATAGGCTTGATGTAAAATGGAGTGACTAAATAAACACCTGAATTGTTTCATGAACCCAGTGGCCCGGTGTAGTGAAGCCCAAAACACTAGCAGTGATAGCCTTCACACTTCATTAACATTGTTGATATTCCACATTTTGCTGCCAATTGGCATATTATGATGATTCATCAGCTTACTATTTTTGACACCCTGGTTTCAGGTGCTAGTTCAGACTTGTTACAGTTTGATATACTGCACCGTTGTTCACACTTATGCTAAAAACTGCTAGTGTTTTGGGCTTCACTACACCGGGCCACTGGGTTCTTTTTTCCACCATTGTGCTTCATGTATGTTACAAGGTAGTATCTGTTACTTGTATGTTTCCACTTACTCTTTTCTGTAAGTACATGGATGCTGCCACTGCAGCCGAAATAAAAACATCCGGTAGTTACTTTGCTGGTTGAATATTAAAAATAGAAAAATAGGAAACTGAACTTAATATAACATTTAATATTTATTCATAAAGTCTTTCACTTTTTTGCTTGTAAGCCATACAAAAAACCCCGTTGCTTACTGGAAACAGTCAATAAACAGGCCAGATGCTGTTGACAGATCGTATTGTGTCTTGTTTCTTCGAATTATGGCAAGCAACTGACTGACCCCTTATTAGCACAAGAGCAGCTTTCAGGGATTTGTCTCTATGGGCTCATACTCACTGGCGCCGAAAACGGATGATAATCAGACGAAAAAAAATCGGATTCAAATCTGACCAATGTTATTCAATAGGTGAAATCTCATTTGCGATTTTTTCTCATCATAAATTGGTGTAAGAAAAAAATCGCAGCATGCTGCGATTTGATGCGATTTTGGGGTGACCTTTCAATAGCAAGGTGGCTTTAACCCCTTATTAACCCATTCGCCACCGCTACAGGGCAATGGGAATAGACGGGCAAAGTGCCAGAAAGGCGAATCTAATTAGAGATTTGCCCTTTCTGGGGTGTCTGGGGGCAGATGTTAGTAGCCAGGGGGGGCACAAAAAAAATGTACCCTCCCTAGGCTATTATTATCTGCCCCCACTCGCTTGCTTTGTCTGTCTGGTGGAGAAAATACAGCGGGAGCCCACGCATTTTTTTTCAACGAATTTACACCTTTAATTAACGCTGCGGAATCAAAGAATTGACATGCTGCGGATTTAAATCCGCAGCATGTGCACAGCGTTTTTTTTTTCCCATTCACTTTAATTGTACTGTACATGACTTGCGGATCTGCTGTGGATCCGCAGGGCCAAATCCGCTGCGTATCCGCAGCACAATCCGCAACGTGTGCACAGACCCTCAAGGGAACCTGTCACCAGTTTTCCCCCATATAAAGTACGGACGCCACCATTGATCCCTAATTTACAGCATACTGGAAGACTGTAAAAAAAAGTCCCCGATCCTATTTGGAGATCCCAAAAAAGATCTTTATTATACCCACAGATGACACCGACCGGTCCGATAGCTGTCTCTAACTTGATCCGGCGCCTCCTCTCTTCCTTCAGTCACATTCCTTCTTCCCTGCTTCGTGTGGATGATGTGTCCTACATCAACCACACAGTGTCCCCCAATCACGCTCCTGCGCAGGCGCACTTCTCACTGCCCTGCTGAGGAAGAGCACAGCACTGAAGTGCGCATGCGCTGTAAAAGATCAAAGAGTGCCGATGACCCGGAAGTAAAACCGGCGCATGCACACGGCAGGGCAGAGCGAAGTGAGCCTGAGCAGGAGCATGATTGGGGACACTATGTGGATGACGTAGGATGCATGATCCACACAAAGTAGGGAAGGAGGACAGCGATCACAAGAAGAGAGGAGACGCTGGATCAAGACAGTGACGCCCATCTGACTGGACCGCAGAGAGGATTTTTTTACAGTATTCCAGAATGCTGTAAAAGAGGCCTTAATGGTGGTGACGTTACTTTATATGGGGAAATCCCGGTGACAGGTTCCCTTTAAATTACATTGGCAGAATGTCTTACAATGTATGGAGAGCACATTCCAGGTGCAGCTTATTTTGAACTCTGCTTTGTGCATTTTTGGGAGGGGCATTTTTACAACTTACAATTTACTTTCCAACAAAAGAAAGGTATAATAAAACTACCGCTGGTGACTTAAAAAACATTTCTGAGGTTAGAATGTCCCATAAATCGTCTCTCCTCTCTTTCTGGATAGAGGTGCATTAATCATTTGATTTTACATGAATGATCTGGGTTGCAGTCTAAAAAAATCCCAGCCTGGTACAGGTTGTAATCTGTGGTTGAATAACTTTAAAGGATTAGAAAAAAAAAAACATTACTTATGAGAATGTTGTAGAATGTTGTAAAACCCCCTTCCATTTTTTGTTGTTTTTAGTTTTGCGGGCCTGGGTAGAGGGTTGTGGAAGTAATAAGGGTTAGAAGCAAAAAGGCGTTAAAAATGAATAATAATACTTTTCTATGTCTAATGTTTTATATTGTAACTTTGATGTGTCGATTAAAAAAACCCAGGGAAGAACAGCTGTGATTTGGAGATTTTCATAGGCAACGGTGTGTGAAACATGAACCTAAACTAAAAAGGAAATGTATCACCGAGATTTTATTTTTTTACTAATTTTAAATCAAATACTGACAATGATAAATATTCTTTTGTTAGGTTTTGTTTTAGGTTAATAGACAATTTTTGGGTTTCTGTACATGATTATGGGGTGACCCAATTTGCTGTTAACATCTAGAAAAAAAATCTCTATAGCCTCCATATTGACAATCAGAAACAATAGTTTAGAGATTACTTTCATTGATTTCTATGGGAAAAAGTTGCGGGCATATTTCATGATCTGCGCAGAGGTCATTGCGCAGGGGGGGTGGAAGATTTGAGCTTTGATCATAGCCTATTGTGAATGATGGATCCTTTCTCATCTACTGTATAGATAAGTGATAACCTTCATTGTTATAATGCCTGTGATGAGAATGAAATGACTTCTTAAAGGCACAGAGCAGAAAATGCCAGTCTGTTATTAAAGCAGTTGTCCCTTTTCGGAAAATCTTGGTCCCAGTTGTAATTTGTTAAAAAAAAAAAAGAAAATCGCCTATCGCCCACTATCCCCAAGCTGAACGCTGAGTCTCTTGCGCTGGTTCCAGTTTCCGATATTGGCTGTGGCGCCGAAGTCAGCATGGCAGCCAATCAGTGAGCTCAGCATTCAATCTGCACAGGCAGAGCTGCTGATCTCACTGATTGGTTCAACGTTACGTTGGCACCGCAGCTAATACCGGACACCAGTGATAGCAACAGAAATTCAGCACTGGACCTGGGGTCGGTGAGTAAAGCATGGCTTGTTTTTTATTACGAACTTGAAGTCGGGGACTAAGTTTTTCTGAAAGGGACAACCCCTTTAGACTAAATGACCACAGTATAAACTGTAATAAAAAAAAATTGAAAGTTCAAAAAAAGTCACAAAAAATTTGGAAAAATATTTTTGCGATAAAAGCTTGATTGAGATGAAAAGTAATTTCCTTCCAACATATTCTCTTTAACGGAGACTCCTGTAACTGACAGTAAGTGTGCACTGAGAATGTTGTGTTGTCTTTTAAATTTTTGTCAACATTATTTATTTTTTTTTCATATTATGTTGTGTTTGCAGGATTTACATGACGGATCGCCCATTAGAAGCCTTCATGCGTGTCCATGTTACACTGTTTTACCGACACAACACACTGATTTATTAAGGCTGTTCAGAACCAGCTCATCTAATTAATGTGTACATAGATATTGATTGGCCAACTATGATACATAATGAAGCTACAGACTGCATTGTTTTTCTCATATTGTATCCTACATTTCAGGTTATAAAAATAGCTGCTACCGAATTAGCAATGGCACCTGGCGAAATGAGATAATGTGCCATCTGTAAAGAAGAACGGTTTGGCCCTTGAATTCTTCATCCTTGCCCTGCCATTATTATATATTTGAGTCTGTGTCGTAAACTTAAAGTTTGAGGTCTACTGCATAGGACAGATAACAGTATAGAACCACACAAGTTTGTATATTCTGTTTCCACCCAGCAGTCAAGATAAAGACAATTCAACAAAATGGCAATATCCAAAACCACAAGTTGGATTCAATACTCCAAGTAGATTTAAACGCTTTAAAGACCACCACCTAGCCATCTTTCCTTCAAAGACCACCATCTAGCCCTCTTTCTTTCAAAGACCACCACCTAGCACGCTTTCCTTCAAAGACCACCATCTAGCCCTCTTTCCTTCAAAAACCACCACCTAGCATGCTTCCCTTCAAAGACCACCATCTAGCCCTCTTTCCTTCAAAGACCACCACCTAGCACTCTTTCCTTCAAAGACCACCATCTAGCCCTTTTTCCTTCAAAGACCACCATCTAGCCCTCTTTCCTTCAAAGACCATCACCTAGGCCTATTTCCTTCAAAGACCACCATCTAGCCCTTTTTCCTTCAAAGACCACCATCTAGCCCTCTCTCCTTCAAAGACCACCACCTAGGCCTATTTCCTTCAAAGACCACCATCTGTGAGGAAAGAAAAATATCTTGCAAATTGAAGGTATCCTACAAGTGAATATCCAAAACTTTAACAAGCCTTGAAACATGATAGGGATAATAGCTAAGCCAGACAGCTGTTTTTGGGTACTTGCTTCTCATCAGTTTAGAGCAGGGTTTTTGGCTGAATGAATAAGATGCTCTTCATGCTGCTTTTATATTCAGAGTGCCAAAATCGTGTTTTGCCCTGATGGGGCAGGTACCTTATAAATTGAGTTACAGGGTACCTCTAATAAGTGCCGCTAACATTATTCCTTTCCTCCTTGGAGAAATACTGAGAAACTTGTAATGCTTTATTTTCCTTACAATCCAGAACAAGCCTAGCTTGCTCCAATCGACAAAGTTTAACCATTTAAATGTCGCTATCAATCGCTAATAATGGAATTTAAAGAATATCATTGGCAGTGCCCAAAAGCTTCAGCTTCCCATCTGCCACCCAGCGATGCAATTGTTGGTGAAACCGCTGGATTACCAAGACAGCTGGGGCCTACCGAAGGCCCCCATAATTGTCATCTTGTTCCTCCTATGAAGCTCAGTCAAAGGCTGAGCTTCGCTTGATTACCAAGGCAGCCAGGGGCCCTACCAAAGGCCCACATAATTGTCATCTAGGTCCTCCTATGAAGCTCAGTCAAAGGCTGAGCTTCGCTGGATTACCAAGGCAGCCGGGGCCCTACCAAAGGCCCACATAATTGCCATCTAGGTCCTCCTATGAAGCTCAGTCAAAGGCTGAGCTTCGCTGGATTACCAAGACAGCCGGGGCCCTACCAAAGGCCCACATAATTGTCATCTAGGTCCTCCTATGAAGCTCAGTCAAAGGCTGAGCTTCGCTTGATTACCAAGGCAGCCAGGGGCCCTACCAAAGGCCCACATAATTGTCATCTAGGTCCTCCTATGAAGCTCAGTCAAAGGCTGAGCTTCGCTGGATTACCAAGACAGCCGGGGGCCCTACCAAAGGCCCACATAATTGTCATCTAGGTCCTCCTATGAAGCTCAGTCAAAGGCTGAGCTTCGCTGGATTACCAAGGCAGCCGGAGGCCCTACCGAAGGCCCCTATAATTGTCATTTTGGTCCTTTGACTGAGCTTCATAGGAGATTAGAGAATCACAATTTCTCTGTATATTGCAATACTATTATATTGCAGTATATACATATCAAATGATTGCAGGGTCAAATCCTCCAAGGGGTCTAAAAACAAGCAAAAAATGCTTTAAAAAACTATTTAAAAAAACAAATAAAAAATAAAAAATTTAAATCAACCCACACAAACATATTTGATATTACCATGTCCAAAAAAGCACAATCGATCAAAATATAAAATTGAAAGAGTCGCTGAACATACCCACAAAATACCATAAAAAGCAAAATGTCCTATGAACCCCAAAATGATACATGACAAATAAAATACATATGTAATAAAAACATCATCTTAGCCCATAAAAAAATCCCTCACCCAGCTTTATGACTGGTCAGAAAACTAAATAAAGTTATGGGGCTCAAAAAATGGCATCTCAAATAAAATAGTTCTTTCCTTATATGCAACTTTAAAAAAAAAAATCAACATTAAAATATAAAAAAACTGGACATGTTTAGTATTGCCATAATGTTATTGACATAGAGAATCATTCACAATTCTTACTGCACCATGAATCCAATAAAAAACAGAACCCATAAAACAGTGGTGGAATTACGATTCTTTTCCGAATTTCACCAAACATTTTAATATGCTTCTTGTTTTTCATTACATTATGTGATAAAACAAATGGGGGCAGTCAAAACAAAAAAAAAAACGCAAAACACAAGCCTTCACATGGCTATGTCGAGAGAAAATGAAAAGTTATGGCTCTTTGAACAAGGGGAGGAAAACAAAAAATTGAAAAGGCAAAAACTAAAATTCCCGGGTTGCTTAGGGGTTAAAAAACTGATTTAAAATTAAACCTGTGATCGGATCATCTGGATACCATTCAACATCATCGAATCATCTCCAATAAGAGATTTCCTCCATAGCCAAACATCCCCCAAAAGTGGAAAGCAGTGATTAAATTAATATCAACCTGGCACATCACAGTGTATTGCAGAAATATTATTTTTTTCCTCATCGTTTGCCAAGTAATAGACCTGCCAGTATGTCACCATATTAGAATTTTTGGCACAGTGTAAATTACATCCTACTTTATAATGGGTCCCGATATCAGCTGCAAGAAGTATGGCTATAGATACAGCACAGATTCAATATCTCTCCCTATCTTTAGGAACAAAATGAAAATTAGGAGGGTCATAAATACTTCTCAGCTATGTGAACAGTGGAGGATTAGAGAATACATTGCCTCAATATATACATGCCACTTCTTACTTATTTAAAGGGGTCCAGTCCCATTGTACTTGGAGTCCTACAGTATAAAGCTGGAGGAGCTTGTTAGCCTTCTTAGAAAAGATTTGTCATCACTTATTAATATCCCTGCATTTATATCTCTGCACTTCTTATGATTGGAGGTCCAGTAGGCGGTCCTGTTCAGTGATTGACAGTTATTTATGCATAGTTATAGAGAAAAGGGCGGTCTCTCGCTATCTAGCTCCGCCCACTGGACTTCTAAGCATAGAAAGACCAGGGATTTTAATGAAATACAATCTTTTTTTTCACTAGATGCTTCCAATCTAGAGAAAGTTTGCTGACTTTTCAGTCCAGCGTTGGGGCGTTGCACGTCCATAGCGCTTTATCTGGTGCAGACAGTCTGTATTGATCTGTAGGTATATAGTGTTTCCTTAGAGGCTATTCTATTGTTGTATACATATAAACAAGCAAAATATGTCCATACATCTTGTCCTTAAAGGGGTTTAACAGTAACACAGTAGATTTTAATCTTGGAGTAATAATAAATTTCCACAATTGGATGTGTTTAAAAAAAATGTTCCTGTGCTGGGATAATCTTAGAAATATGTCCCGGCTGTGTACTGTGTAATGTCTGTGTCTGACCGTACAGGAACATGGTCTGATCACACCACAGCTCCTGGGCAGTGGACAAACAAAGATAATATACAGACAGGACAGCATGGGATCACAAATGACTTTTAGTGTGAGGTTAGACAAGTTTTTACACAGGCAGGGACATGTTTTTCCTTACAAAAATCAGCACCTGTGATCCTGTGCTGTCCTGTCTGTATACTCTCTTTGGCCTCCTCCCCTGCTCAGTAGCTGTGGTATGATCAGACCAGGTCCCTGCACGGTCAGACACAGACATTACACAGTACACAGCAGGGGCACATTTATAAGATTATCTCAGCACAGGAACAATTTTTTTTTCACATCCAACTGTAGAACTTATTTTTATTCCAAGATCTGTTGATTAACATGTACTTTGTTCGTGAGAAAACTAACTGTAAACCGGAATCGTCAATGGGGATTAACAAGTGCAAATAATCCAATTTCACATATTGAAACTTGAAACCCTTCTTCCAGACATTCATTCTACCGTATTATCATAGCGACACATTTCAAGTTGCTACGTGTGATTTCCAGTTAATAGAAGACACCCAAGGCCAAAATAAAAAAAAGAAAACATTTTGTGATAAAAAGCAATAAAAACTCAAATTTCAACGTATTATAGGAAAACCCTTTTGGAAAAAAAAAATGCTGGAGCTGCCCACATAATAATCATGACTGGACATGCATGGGAGGTGGAAAATTACTAATTATTATTATCACTCTATGGAAATGATGCTTCTCTCCGGATAAAAACAATGACTAAAGGAATGCACGGTATCTTGGTCTTCATCCAAGTCGTAAAGAAGGTGGCAACCCTCAGTCTCCAATGAACGTGGAAACTAAATCCTAGCTGGGTCATCGTAGAGCAGAATGTGCGCTACATCTGTTCCACAATCGTATTTACGGTCATATGTTAACTAAGAGCATGTACTAGACGTAGTAAAGCGCAAGACGCACGTACAGTAGGCTTCAAGGATTACAAATCGGACAAAAATGCCCATAAATAATAAATAATCAGCTACACACATCATGAACTCCAATATCGGGACCTCATACAGTAAGACACAAGGTAGCAGACGCCTGGAAACATGATCCTATGCAAATATCATAAGAAAGAAAAGCAGCATGGATGAGAGTGTGACAGAATGGATACTACTGCTGCACACATGCCTACATAGACGCAGATCTGCACACACTGGCACAAAACTGGCGGCGATACAGTATATCTGCAGATCTCGTCAGATGCAACTGATTAACCCCAAACCAGACACGTTTAATGAGTTCCACATGCGATAGCTCAGAGAAATGAACCCAATTTCAATCAGAACACACCCAGTGTGATCATATAAGCCCTACATATTCTATTCTATTAGGATTATGGTTTTTCTACTCATTTTGTAAAAAAAATAATAATGCAGGCACCATTGCTGTATAATACATTACAAGATGCTCAGACCTAATAGAAGAAATGCATATGTAAAATGCAGCAGATTGGCAGTGCACGACACAATCCGGTGGACGTAAGGCATGCATGTATCCATACACATACATATATACACACATATGTGACCACTCAAGCAGTTTACCAGTGTCTCCGTATTATCGGTCCCTGGTCCTCATCTCTGTGGCATTAGGGATCTGCTCATCCGCTTAGCAACCGGTGTCCCTGTCACTTTTCTTGCTCTTCTCGTCACTGACGCTTCCCCCTATACGGTGTCACCAGCAGAGCTGTGTCCCTTGCGGCGCCAGAGACAGGCACCCAGACAGAAATCTTTCCAGATCTCCCCAGCTGTCTTACTCCAACAGATAGGCACCCACACAGCAAGGCGAGAGGGAGAGAAGAAGGGAGGGGAGTGAAAATAGAGGAGGAGGATAGAAAGAGGAAAAGAATACAGAATACAGCGATGGAGCAAAGGGGATGGATGGATGGGGAAAAAAAAATGTGAAATGCAAAATAGTGAATTATAACAATTCAGAATAGCAAAAATCTATAAGGAACAGGGTGCAAAAATGCAAAAAGGAAGAGCTGCATGAATGAGGCGTGAGACTCCGCATAAGAGATGAGAGACATCTAGCAAATAAAAGGCAGTAGCATGATGGATGATAGGTGAGAAAAAGGAAGAGAGAGCAGAAAATCAAAGCGTGGGGACTGAAGCCTTGCAAATCATGAACAGCCACAGCCAGTGCAGTGCCAGACTGAGCCAGAGAGGAGATTATTGTGGGTCAAACCTGATTGAAAAGCCAGTGAGAAAGAAATCAGGATGAAGGGAGAGATTGTGTGAATCAGCGAGTGCGAAGAAAGAGGCGCGAGGCGAGAGAGACATGACACAGAAATAATAAATGATGAAAAAGAGAGAAAAGGAGGATGGAAAAAAATAAAACACAGGAGGACGAAGATCAGACCGTGTGTACGGTGTACAGTATGTGTTAGGAGAGGAGGGGGCGCGCAGCATTACGGGAGGGTGAGGAGATGATGGAGATAAAATATACACACCATGATAGGAAGAAGACCCAATAAATGGGACAAGCGGCCCAGCGCTCAGTGACCGGTAATGGGGGTCTCTACGGTTAGGCAATATTATCTCAAATGACCTTCCAGTCTACATAGGAATCTAATAGCAGGATCTCCAGTGGTGGTCCAGAACATCATTCATGTGCTAGAACATCTCCAGGAACAATAAGCTGCCCTCTATCCCAGGAGAAGGTCCCACCGAATCTAGTCTGGAACACAGTCGAGGAACCCTTTCCTCTAAGTAAATGTGTATTTTTTTTTTTCCTGGATAGTCACTTAAGTGACCGATGAGCCTCCCCATCCCGCAGTATGTGGTGGAACCTCGTTCCAATAGTCTGAATCACCTTCTACGTAATGAGAAGTGTCAGGGATGATTATGGCCTCCTCAACATGTCTCTATGACCTGCAGATCAATCAATCAAAATTAAATGAGAGACGAATAAGAGAGAGGAAGAAAAGTGTAATTCAGGAATTAGCCTGCAACGGTATGCCAGGTCCACAGGAAAATACCATGAAACACTGACCTAGGTCTAGAACCCACTGCGTTGTGTTACCTTGAGTCGGCTCTAGTAAAAGAAAAATACCGTTATCCTAGTCTGGATGGTTAAGAAAAGGAAAATCAGGCATCAATTGAATTAAATTCCAAGATTTGACCCCAAGTAGTGTTCCTAGATTGCTTGAAATGTCGACTTTCAAAAATGTTCATGCTTATTTTATTTATTTATTACGCTTACTTATATAGCGTCATTAATTCCACATTTCTTTAAAGACATCATCACTGTCCCCACTGGGGCTCACAATCTAATTTCCCTATCAGTATGTCTTTGGAGTGTGTGACGAAACTGGAGAACCCGGAGGAAACTCACGCAAACACGGGGAGAACATACAGACTCCTTGCAGATTTGTCTTTGGTGGGATTTGAACCCAGGACCCCAGCGTGACAAAGCAACCACTAAGCCACCATGGTGGCCAAGATTACATTTTTATGTAATTTATATGGAAATTAATAGAAATCCTTAAATACTAGGAAATTTCTATGTGACAACATATTTTTGTATAGCGAAATCCTTATATGGACCATTTTGAAAAAAGTATGGTGATAGTGGAGGATTCAACATCTTACCTTGCAAATTTCAAGTCTGTAATGTTGCCTATGAATCAGTATGATTTTGCATGATGCCTCCACACTATTTTACCCCTAGAGTCATTCACCATGTATCTGAAACATTTATGGGGCCTTATACTGCCATTAACTACTGGGAAGAATGGGTTGTGGCTCGGTAAGTGTATGTTCGAAATGAGAATTTTTCCATTAAAAGCAATACCCCTTGAAATCTGCAGCAGACATCTTAGGGCTAGCTCCCATGACCCTAGATTTTCTCATGCGAGAGAATCGGATCGATTATGTTAATGATACTCCGATCAAACTCTGATTCGAGTTTCATCAGAATGTCAGTTTAGTGTGATCCGGTTTTCTTGGATGAGAGAATTGTAGCACACTGTGAGGAGAAGATGGAGAACAAAATTTCTCCATCTTCTCTATTCTGTGAGTCCGGATAAATTGGACTGCACTCAGATGTCATCCGAGTGCCATCCGATGTTTTCCACTTGAATGGGTGAGTGGCATCTGATTTGCACTTCTAATTGCAGCATGCTGTGATTTTTTTTTCTTATGCCAAATCGGTATGAGAAAAAAATCACTGTCCCATAGTATAACATTAGTCTGAGTGTTATCCAATAAAACATCAGAAATCACTCGTCCAATGTATATGGCGGTGTAAGCGAGCCCTTAGTCTGACTCTCAGGTATCTCCTGTGGATTTGCATTCTTACTTCCTGTGGATCTGTATGTGCTTGTAGCTCCACGCGGTTTTGTACGGAATCTACATAAAGAAGTGACATGTCAGCTCCTTTCTTTTCCATAATGCAGATTGCAAATCCACGTGCAGAAAAATCTGCACCACGTTCCTTTGAAATATTCCCAGAATTCATGGAAAATCTTCTAGGCACTTCCAAAATCATCCAAAAGCAATGGATACAAAAGGTTCCTCATACATGATGTCAGGATATACAGCCTTCAGAAGAAGCCCCGGCATCCAATCATACATTTATGGAGGACGAAGGATCGTAGAAAGCTGCAGGCTGCAAAGTAGATGTTCTTTTGGGTGAAAATTTTTGACAATGTGCTTTGCTCGCTAATCTGGTGGAAAGCCCTCTATAAAAGTTGGCAGGCATGCCATGGCACTACCTAGCAAGGGAGGGTTTTTTCTCAATACAAATGGGTTTTATGTTGTCATATGCAACAGATCAGAACTTATTATATATGTGTAACTGGAGGACTTTATGCTGACCTGACAGTAGATGGCGATGTTGTGTAACGTTTCCTTCTTTAATGTATTGTATAAGAATTAGTCTCTTCTCTAGTTAGTTTCACTTTCGTTTTGTTCATGTTTGCTGATGCAATGCTGTAATGTCTGTGCATTATTCCTTTCCTCATGTTCAGAGAAGTAAACGCTTGTTATCCCATGCAACTTGCTTTGTGAAGTTTCCTCTGCAAAGGTGTGGATTCAGAAGCTGTGCAACATTTTACGCATCTTTTTATTATTGAAGCAGTTGTCCAAGGTAGCAATGAAAGACACAGGGTAAGATAAATGAGGGCTGGAAGTTCTATACATGTTTAATTGTAAGAATGTACTCCAGACGTAAGAGTTACATCATGGATGTTTTACCAACCTGGCTCCAAAGAACAGCAACTGGAGAAGAATATTTCAGCGTGTGTGTATATACGGTAAGCTTTGACCTATATATTAACTGTGGCAAGTAATTTGGAAGGCTGCTTCCAAGCCACCAAATCTAATCTCAATGGTACAGATATGACCTTGGTACGAGATAAAGCAGATGAATGAGATGACCCTCCTGTACTATGCTATATGCTCATATTCAGTGATGTGGGCAGCACAGAGTGTTACAGTCTTGCATTTAATGTAACCTAGAACTATATTAAAAATATAAAAGAATTTACACTACAAACTTCTAGGGACCGGGCACTCATCATAGCTGCATAACCATTGGTGATGAGGAAATTGACAGCACTTACTGTATTACTGGTTCAGCCAAGTTTCTACCACACTTGAAATAGTATGAACAACATATGATTCCATTAAAAAAATATGTATATGGTGTGCAACATACTTTTTGTTCCATGAAGATGCAAAAAACAACATATTACAGTTAAAGGGTTAAGGCCGCCATATACATAAGATGGCTGCAGTGTCAACTGGACGATGGATGGTCCGGTTGATTGTTCGTCCTGCAGCCATCTTAGCCAGCTTTCCCAAACCAGTAGCATTTATTTGGTTGAGCGTTCCTGGGTTTTCTATGAGACAGCCTCCGCCAAATATGCCTGGAAAACAGTAAATCTACGGGAGATAATGCAAGATACAGTCCGAAACCAGACATGCCTGATCTATATCTACCGTGACAATGAATTGTCCAAGGCTCCCATAAACATTAAAATGTTGTCTAAACCCCTCAATATCAGTGGGTTCAGCCTAAATTAGTCTAATGTGTATGAATGCCTAAAAACCCTAAAAATTAGGTGAGAAATTTTTGATTGGTAGGGGTTCGATCACTGGGACCCCCACCGATGCCAAGAACAACGTCAATGAAGCTCAGAGGCTGTAAGAAAGTTCTCCAACAAAATGACAATTTTTTTTAACAAAACTTGGAGAACAAGAGACAAAGAAGCATGGTTTCTGTGGCATGATGCCTCCTTACCTTTACAAATTAACCACTGCTGCGTGTTCCATTTACCTAGTAAAAAGAGTTTTACTATATATTTTGACACTGTCAGACTATGTAGAAATATACCATAATAACAAAAGGGATGGCGGTAACACCATACTATTAATTTATTTATACATGTCCAGGAGGAATAACAGAAAATGATGCAAGGCAGAGTTCGGAAAAAAAGATGCTCCAGAATAATTTTAATTTCTCAGGCTTTATTTTATGAGAAATACAAGGATTTACTAAACCAGATGATCAGAAAGTTCGCGGAAGCCTGGCAGCTGTAAATAGAGCTTCTACGGACAGGCTTAGCGCAAGCCACTCTGTATACCAGATGCAAGGTTTTGCCCTGGTTTTCACCCTTTAACCCCTGTACAGGGATGTGAACTGACAGAAGAACCCATGGGCAGGGGCCACAGAGTCAACTACCACCTGGTGGAGCAAGCTGGCAGCAAAAGGTTTGTCACCCAGGATTGACACTAAGAGGTCACATCAGAGACTAAATCAGAAGGCAAACAGGTGTTCAAAATACAAGTTGAGGTCAAAGAAAAGGATAAATCAGGATGACACAACAAAAGCGCAGAACAGACCTAAAGACCAGGTAGACAGAACTATTGACTGGCAGTGGAAAACCAGATCAAAATTATCCCCATAGCTCCCTGATTAAGCAGCATTAAAAGTCTCAAACAAAAACAGGAATGTCATTGTGAGGCATCACCAGCAATAAATCAGAAACAGAGAAGACACAAATTGACCAAACTGTTAAACATACCAATCATTACAGCGATTTTTACAGCTCAGGATTAACAAACAACCTAACACCCCCAAATTCCAAAATATCAGAGACATGAGCATACAGTATCATAGAAAGTCGATTCAGTAGCAGAGGAATATCTCCAGCCTGTTATTCCCTCATGTACCAATCCGTACACTGAAACCAAGAATTTAACGCTTGTCTCATGGTCAACGGTTGTGTAACAATGAACCTTGCCGAGACAGTTGAGAAGTCTTTAGCTATATTTTCTGTTTCCAGTAAGGTTTTTATCTAGTCCATCCTGAAAAGAAACTGTATTTGTATTAATCAAAGTAAAATATAGCTACCACCTACAAATATAAAATTTGTCTATCTTGCCGATTAACTAGTGACCATCTTTTCAGGATGGACTAGATAAAAACCTTACTGGAAAAAGAAAATATAGCTAAAGACTTCTCAACTGTCTCGGCAAAGTTCATTGTTACACAACCGTTGACCATGAGACAAGCGTGTTCATCTAGAATATTAAATAAAGTCATCTCTGGTGTCAACGAGGATGAAATAGTGAAAGTATCCATTATGAATTAAGCATCCATCCACCATAACTCTTGTATGTGTAAACATTCCAACAAACAGTGAAAGATATCAGCCTGTAGGACCGAGCACTTAAACCCAAGTGTAAGTTTTCGAAGGCGTCATTTTTGACTGTTTTCACAGTATAATGTATGCTCTGTGAAAAATCATTAAAGCCATGGATTTCTAATTATCATAGGTAAACGTGGTGTTACTTTTCAGCTTGTCTTTCAAAATGTCTTGTATTGTCATTGTTGAAGGATTCACCTGCTGAAATATAGAATGTACAGGATATAGAAATGAAGTATGTTGAAAATGTACAGTGGTCTTATATTTCAATACACAGAGAGAGCCACAGTTCGGCAGAATCAATGTCGTTAGTGATCAAAATAATTGGTGAGGTGGATCACCGAAGTGTCAGGTACAGGTGGGCACGCGGAACCCAGGCATTGGTGCGGTAAATAGGAAGGCACAAGGGAAACAGGGACTTGGCACACTCAGGAATCTTGGAAGCTTCAGGATGAATGCAGTTGTTGAACCCACCAGGAATGGAAGCTTGTTAAAGTGCGGTGCAGAATGTGGAGTACACCAGCAGGGCCACAATCAGAGCATTATTGTCCTAACTGCTGTATGGGGCCCTGTGCAGAATCAGGGGGGCTGGACTACAAATGATGAAGTGGGAGAAGGGGAACTGCAAATGATGAAATGGGGGGGGAGGGTGCCTGCAAATGATGAAGTGAGGCGGACAGGGACTGCCAATGATGAAGTGAGGGTGGGTAGGGGACTGCAAATGATGGTGGGGGAAGAGGGACTGTAACTGATCTAGTGAGGGGGTACAGGGGACTGCAAATGATGAACTGAGGGTGGGGCACAGGGGACAGCAAATGATGAATTGAAAGTGGGGACAAAGAACAGCAAATTACTGAGGGTGGGGGATGGGGAACTGCTGGGGAATGATGAATTGAAGATGGGAGTGGTGAGAGAAAATGATGGATTGAAGGTGGGGAGATGGGACTGTAAATGAGGAAGTGGGGGGGTGGAGGACTACAAATGATGAAGTGAGGGGGACAGGGGACTGTAAATGATGTGAGGGGAATGGGGACTGCAAATGATGAAGTGAGGCAGAGGAGAACTGTAAATGATGAAGGAGTGGGTGCACGTCTGTATTCAGCTGTGTAGTGTAGAAAAAAGGGAAAAAGTGGGGAATGTGCTCTAGATCACTATGTGTTATTTTATGCAAATATTAGTCCTGGCTAGAAGAAGTGATGGCGGTCTGCACTGTATGAAAAGGAAAAGCAAATATGAAGGACTTCAACTAGAGGCATCACTGGTGAGTCAGTGTGTTACCTGTACACTGACACTGTACACTATATACTATGTACAGAGCTCCTGTGTATAATGTCACTGATGATCCCTGTATTACCTGAACATTGACACTATATAAAGAGCGCCAGTGTATAATGTCATTGGTGATCACTGTATTATCTGTACACTGACACTATATACAGAGCTCCTGTGTATAATGTCACTGGTCATCACTGTATTACCTGTACACTATACACTATATACAGAGCTCCTGTGTATAGCAACACTTAGTATTGTGATTTTTTTTTAATTATTGATCAGTATTGTAGTATTTGGTCACTATGTGGTGATAATATGTGGTCTGGTCATGGTTTGGCAGTATTTGTTCCTTGCATGTGGCATTATTCAGTTACTATGTGGTGGTAATATATGATCTGTTCATGGTGTGGTGGTATTTGTTCCTTGAATGTGGTATTATTCAATTGCTATGTGGTGGTAATATGTGATCTGGTCATGGTGTGGCGGCATTTATTCCTTGTATGTGGTATTATTGGTCTCTATGTGGTGGTAATATCTGGTCCGGCCATGTTGTGACTGTATTTGTCCCTTGTATATAGTATTATTCAGTCTCTATATGATGGTAATATTTGATCTGGACATAGTGTGATGGTATTTGTCTGTTTTATGTGGTATATTAGGTCACTATATGGTGGTAATATGCGGTCTGGTTGTGGTGTGACGGTATTTGTTCCTTGTATGTGTATTATTCAGTCACTATGTTGTAGTAATATGTGATCTGGTCAAGGTGTGGTTGTATTTGTCCCTTGTATGTGGTATTTATCATTAAAAAAATTTATGTGACTCATTCCCTTAACCCCTTACTGCCATCGGACGTACTATCCCGTCCATGGTACCTGGGCCCGTATGACCGGGGACGGGATAGTACGTCATAGGCGATCAGCTGCGCTCCTGAGGGGAGCGCAGCTAATCGCCGCCGGGTGTCAGCTGATTATCACAGCTGACACCCATGACTGTGTGTCAGGAGCGGTCACGGACCGCTCCCGGCACATTAACCCCTTGCACACCGCGATCAAACATGATCGCGGTGTACTGGGGGCACAGGGGAGGATCGCGCAGGGTGGGGGCTCCCTGCGCGCCCCCTGAGACCCTCAGAGCAGCGCGATGTGATCGCGCTGTTCTGAGGGCTTCCTCCCTCCCAGGACCCGGATCCAAGATGGCGCCGGGGTCCTGGAGGGAGGCGGCTACCTCAGTGCCTGCCGAGAGCAGGCACTGAGAAGCCTGCATCTATGCCTGTGCGATCGCTGGTGTGACAGAGTGCTGTGCACACTGTCACACCAGCGATCTGATAAAATACTGTGATGTCCCACCCTGGGACAAAGTAAAAAAGTTAAAAAAATAAAAATAAACGTGTTATAAAAAAAAATCCAAAATAAATAAAAAAAATATATATATTCCCCAATAAATTCACTTCTTCCTGTAAATAAAAAAAACAAAGCAATAAAAGTACACATATTTGGTATCGCCGCGTCCGTAACGACCCCCCCTATAAAATTGTCCCACTAGTTAACCCCTTTAGTGAACCCCTTAAAAAAAAAAAAAAACGAAGCAAAAAATCAATGCTTTATCATCATACCGCCGAACAAAAAGTGGAATAACACGCGATCAAAAAGACCGATATAAAAAAACATGGCACCGCTGAAAACGTCATCTTGTCCCGCAAAAAACGAGCCGCCATACAGCATCATCAGCGAAAAAATAAAAAAGTTATAGCTCGCAGAATAAAGCGATGCAAAAATAATTATTTTTTATATAAAATTGTTTTTATTCTATAAAAGCGCCAAAAATGAAAAAATGATATAAATGAGGTATCGCCATAATCGTACTGACCCGAAGAATAAAACTGCTTTATCAATTTTACCACACGCGGAACGGTATAAACGCCTCCCCCAAAAGAAATTCATGAATTGCTGATTTTTGTTCATTCTAACCTCCCAAAAATCGAAATAAAAAGCGATCAAAAAATGTCACATGCTCAAAAATGGTACCAATAAAAACGTCAACTCGTCCCGCAAAAAATAAGACCTCACATGACTCTGTGGGCCAAAATATGCAAAAATTATAGCTCTCAAAATGTGATGATGCAAAAACTATTTTTGCAATAAAAAGCGTCTTTTAGCGTGACAGCTGCCAATCATAAAAACCGCTATAAATAGTAAATCAAACCCCCCTTTATCACCCCCTTAGTAAGGGAAAAATAATAAAATTAAAAAAAAGTATTTATTTCCATTTTCCCATTAGGGTTAGGGTTGCGGCTAAAGTTAGGGTTAGGGTTGGCGCTAAAGTTAGGGTTAGGGTTGGGATTAGGGGTGTGTTAGGGTTAGGTTTGTGGTTAGGGTTGGGACTAGGGTTAGGGGTGTGTTGGGGTTAGGGTTGGAGTTAGAATTGGGGGTTTCCGCTGTTTAGGCACATCAGGGGCTCTCCAAATGTGACATGGCGTCTGATCTCAATTCCAGCCAATTCTGCGTTGAAAAAGTCAAACGGTGCTCCTTCACTTCTCAGCTCTGCCATGCGTCCAAACAGTAGTTTATCCCCACATATGGGTATCAGCGTACTCTGGACCCCAAGAGTTATTGTGCAATTTGTCCTATTTCTTCTGCTACCCTTGGGAAAATAAAAAACTGGGGGCGAAAATATCATTTTTGTACAAAAAAAAATATTTTTTTGTTTTTACGGCTGTACATTATAAACTTCTGTGAAGCACTTGGGGCTTCATAGCGCTCACCACACATCTAGATAAGTTCCTTGTGGGGTCTATTTTCCAAAATGGGGTCACTTGTTGGGGATTTCCACTGTTTAGGCGCATCAGGGGCTCTCCAAATGCGACATGACGCCCCCAGACCATTCCATCAAAGTCTGCAATCCAAAACGTCACTACTTCCCTTCCGAGCCCCAACGTGTACCCATACAGTAGTTTTCTCCCACATATTGGATATCAGAGTACTCAGGACAAATTGGACAACAACTTTTGGGGTCCAATTTCTCCTGTTACCCTTGTAAAAATAAAATATTGGGGCAAAAAAATCATTTTTGCAAAAAAAAAAAGGATTTTTTATTTTTACGGCTGTGCGTTATAAACTTCTGTGAAGCACTTCGGGGTTCAAAGTGCTCACCACACATCTAGACAAGTTCCTTGTGGGGTCTATTTTCCAAAATGGGGTCACTTGTGGGGGTTTCCACTGTTTAGGCGCATCAGGGGCTCTCCAAATGCGACATGACGCCCCCAGACCATTCCATCAAAGTCTGCAATCCAAAACGTCACTACTTCCCTTCCGAGCCCTGACGTGCGCCCATACAGTAGTTTTCTCCCACATATTGGATATCAGAGTACTCAGGACAAATTGGACAACAACTTTTCGGGTCCAATTTCTCCTGTTACCCTTGTAAAAATAAAATATTGGGGCAAAAAAAATCATTTTTGCAAAAAAAAAAAGGATTTTTTATTTTTACGGCTGTGCGTTATAAACTTCTGTGAAGCACTTCGGGGTTCAAAGTGCTCACCACACATCTAGACAAGTTCCTTGTGGGGTCTATTTTCCAAAATGGGGTCACTTGTGGGGGTTTTCCACTGTTTAGGGCATCAGGGGCTCTCCAAATGCGACATGACGCCCCCAGACCATTCCATCAAAGTCTGCAATCCAAAACGTCACTACTTCCCTTCCGAGCCCTGACGTGCGCCCATACAGTAGTTTTCTCCCACATATTGGGTATCAGCGTACTCAGGACAAATTGGACAACAACTTTTGGGTCCAATTTCTCCTGTTACCCTTGTGAAAATAAAATATTGGGGCAAAAAAAATCATTTTTGTAAAAAAAAAAAATATTTTTTATTTTTACGGCTGTACGTTATAAACTTCTGTGAAGCACTTCGGGGTTCAAAGTGCTCACCACACATCTAGATAAGTTCCTTGTGGGGTCTATTTTCCAAAATGGGGTCACTTGTGGGGGTTTCCACTGTATAGGTGCATCAGGGGCTCTCCAAATGTGACATGACGCCCCCAGACCATTCCATCAAAGTCTGCAATCCAAAACGTCACTACTTCCCTTCCGAGCCCTGACGTGCGCCCATACAGTAGTTTTCTCCCACATATTGGGTATCAGCGTACTCAGGACAAATTGGACAACAACTTTTGGGTTCCAATTTCTTCTGTTACCCTTGTGAAAATAAAATATTGGGGGCGAAAAAATCATTTTTGTAAAAAAAAAAAAGATTTTTTATTTTTACGGCTGTACGTTATAAACTTCTGTGAAGCACTTCGGGGTTCAAAGTGCTCACCACACATCTAGATAAGTTCCTTGTGGGTCTATTTGCCAAAATGGGGTCATTTGTGGGAGGTTTCCACTGTATAGGTGCATCAGGGGCTCTCCAAATGTGACATGACGCCCCCAGACCATTCCATCAAAGTCTGCAATCCAAAACGTCACTACTTCCCTTCCGGGCCCTGACGTGCGCCCATACAGTAGTTTTCTCCCACATATTGGGTATCAGCGTACTCAGGACAAATTGGACAACAACTTTTGGTTCCAATTTCTTCTGTTACCCTTGTGAAAATAAAATATTGGGGACGAAAAAATCATTTTTGTAAAAAAAAAAAAAAGATTTTTTATTTTAACGGCTGTACGTTATAAACTTTAGTGAAACACCTGGGGTTAAAAGTTCTCACCACACATCTAGATAAGTTCCTTGAGGGATCTAGTTTCCAAAATGGCGTCAGTTATGGGGGTTTCCACTGTTTAGGCAGATCAGGAGCTCTCCAAACACGACATGGCGTCCAGCCAATTCTGCGTTGAAAAAGTCAGACGGCGCTCCTTCCCTTCCAAACTCTGCCATGCACCCAAACAGTGGTTTACCCCCACATATGGGGTATCAGCGCACTCAGGACAAATTGCACAATAACTTTTGGAGTCTTGTTACCCTTGGAAAAATCAAAATTGGGGTGAAAAGATCATTTTTGTGGAAAAAATATGATTTTTAAATTTACGGCTCTACGTTATAAACTTGTGTGAAGCACTTGGGGGTTCAAATTGCTCACCAAAGATCTAGAAAAGTTCCTTAGGGGGTCTAGTTTCCAAAATGGGGTCATTTGTGGGGGGTTTCCACTGTTTAGGCACATCAGGGCTCTCCAAATGCAACATGGCATCCAATCTCAATTCCAGCCAATTTTGGTTGGAAAAAGTCAAATGGTGCTCCTTCCATTCCGAGCTCTGCCGTGCGCCCAAACAGTGGTTCCCACCCACATATGGGGTATCAGCGTACTCAGGACAAATTGGACAACAACTTATGTGGTCCAATTTCTCCTGTTACCCTTGAGAAAATAAAAAATTAGTGACTAAAAGATAATTTTTGTGGGAAAAAAATAGGATTTTTTATTTTCATGCCCGGGCATTATAAACTTGTGTGAAGCACTTGGGGGTTCAAAGTGCTCACCAAAGATCTAGATAAGTTCCTTAGGGGGTATAGTTTCCAAAATGGGGTCACTTGTGGGGGGTTTCCACTGTTTAGGCTCATCTGGGGCACTGCAAACGGAACATGACCCCCATCAACGTCTGCATTCCAAAACGTTACTACTTCCTTTCCAAGCCCTGCCGTGCACCCAAACAGTTCCACCCCCCCCACATATGGGGTATCAGCGTACTCAGGACAAATTGGACAACAACTTTTGGGGTCCAATTTCCTTGGGAAAATTCAAAAATTTGGGACTAAAAAATCATTTTTGTGGAAAATTGTTTTTTTTTTTTTCACACCCAGGCATTATAAGCTTTTGTGAAACACTTGGGGGTTCAAAGTGCTCACAACAGATCTAGATAAGTACCTTAGGGGGTCTAGTTTCCAAAATGGTGTCACTTGTGGGGGTTTCCACTGTTTAGGCGCATCAGGGGCTCTCCAAACACGACATGGCGTCCAATCTCAATTCCAGCCAATTTTAGTTTGAAAAAGTCAAACGGCGCTCCTTCCCTTACGAGCTCTGCCGTGTGCCCAAACAGTGGTTTTCCCCACATATTGGGTATTGGCGTACTCAGGAGAAATTGCATAACAACCTTATCTGTCCATTTTCTCCTTTTACCCTTGTGAAAATAAAAAAAAAGTTTGTAAAAGATCATTTTGTGGCTAAAAAGTTAAATATTCATTTTTTCCTTCCACGTTGCTTTAGTTCCTGTGAAGCACCTGAAGGGTTAATAATCTTCTTGAATGTGGTTTTGAGTACCTTGAGGGGTGCAGTTTTTAGAATGGTGTCACTTTTGGGTATTTTCTGCCATATAGACCCCTCAAAGTGACTTCAAATGAGAGGTGGTCCCTAAAAAAAATGGCTTTGTAAATTTTGTTGTAAAAATGAGAAATCGCTGGTCAACTTTTAACCCTTATAACTTCCTAACAAAAAAAAATTTTGGTTCCAAAATTGTGCTGATGTAAAGTAGACATGTGGGAAATGTTATTTCTTAACTATTTTGTGTGATATATTTCTCTGCTTTAAGGGAATAAAAATTCAAAGTTTGAAAATTGCAAAATTTTAAACATTTTCGCCATATTTGCGTTTTTTTCAAAAATAAACGCAAGTTATATCGAAGAAATTTTACTTCTAACGTGAAGTACAATATGTCACGAGAAAACAATCTCAGAATCGCGAAGATCCGTTGAAGCGTTCCAGAGTTATAACCTCATAAAGAGACAGTGGTCAGAATTGTAAAAATTGGCCCGGTCATTAACGGCAAACCACCTTTGGGGGTGAAGGGGTTAAAGAAAAATAAAGAAAAATAAACCTAAAAAGAGTATTGGATATTTTAAGAAATGTTTAATAGGTTAGAGTAGAGTAGGGCCTGGCCAAAAAAGTCTACATCATCATGGTGGTGGCTTAAAAATATTTTGGCCAAAACAAAGCTGCTGGCTTTATATGTGATCTGGTGTTCGATGGGAACTGTAAATATCTGATTGGTGAGGATGTAGTGAAGAAGTTGAGTTTTTCCAAGAGTGGGCTGTGGGACTCTGGAAGGATCAAGGGGTTGATGCGGAGCTGGGGTGAAGCCTGGGCGGAGTCTCAAGGGGGCCTGAAAATGTTGTCAGTATGGGGCCTGAAATTCCTAGTAGCAGCCCTCTACACACGTGGTCAAAATTATTGGTACCCCTCGTTTCATGACAGAAAAACTCGCAATGGTCACAGAAATAACTTGAATCTGACAAAAGTAATAATAAATCAAAAATCTATGAAAATGAACAAATGAAAGTCAGACATTGCTTTTCAACCTTGCTTCCACAGAATTTAAAAAAAAACAACTCATGAAATAGGCCTGGACAGAAATGATGGTACCCCTGAAAATAATGTGAAAAAAGGGACATGTTAAATCACGGTGTGTCCACTGATTAGCATCACAGGTGTCTACAATCTTGGAATCAGTGAGCGGCCTGTATAGAGGGTACAGATACTCACTGTGCTGTTTGGTGACATGGTGTGTATCACACTCAACATGGAACAGAGGAAGCGAAGGAAAGACTTGTAAAGAAAATTGTAAAGAAACATGTTAAAGGTAAAAGTTATAAGACCATCTCCAAGAAGCTTGATTTTCATGTGACTACAGTTGCACATATTATTCAGAAATTTAAGTTCCATGGGACTGTAGCCGACCTCCCTGGTCATGACCGCAGGAGGAAAATTCATGACAAATCAAAGAGATGGATAATACGAATGGTTACAAAAGAGTCCAGAAAAACTTCTAAACAGATTAAAGGTGACTTCAAGCTCAAGGAACATCAGTGTCAGATCACACCATCTGTTGTTGTATGAGCCAAAGTGGACCTCATGGGAGACGACCAAGGAGGACACCATTGTTGAAAAAAAATAAAAAAGCCAGACGAATTTGCCAAACTACATGTTGACAAGCCTCAAAGCTTCTGGGAGAATGTCCTATGGACAGATGAGACAAAAATGGAACTTTTGGCAAGGCACATAAGCTCTATGTTTACAGACGGAACAATGAAGCATATCAAGAAAAGAACATTGTCCCTACTGAGAAACATGGAGGAGGCCTCTGTTATGTTCTAGGGCTGCTTTGCTGTATCTGGCACAGGGTGTCTAGAATCTGTAGAGGGTACAATGAAATCTCAAGACTATCAAGGGATTCATTTCTAGAGAGAAATGTGCTGCCCAGTGTCAGAAAGCTTGGTCTCAGTCGGAGGTCATGGGTCTTGCAACAGAATAATGACCCAAAACACACAGCTAAAAATACCCAAGAATGGCTAAGAGGAAAACACTGGACTATTCTGAAGTGGCCTTCTATGAGCCCTGACCTAAATCCTATTGAGCATCTTTGGAAAGAGCTGAAACATGCCGTCTGGAAAAGGCAACCTTCAAACATGAGACAACTTGAACAGTTTGCTCTTGAGGAGTGGGTCAAAACACCTGTCGAGAGGTGCAGGAGTCTCATTGACAGTTAAAGGAATCATTTGATTGCAGTGATTGCCTCAAAAGGTTGTGCACCAAATTAAGTTAAGGGTACCATCATTTCTGTCCAGGCCTATGTCATGAGCTTTATTTTTTTAAATTCTGTGGAAGCCTGGTTGAAAAGTAATGTCTGACTTTCATTTGTTCATTTTCATAGATTTTTTATTATTTTTACTTTTGTCAGATTTAAGTTATTTCTTTCACCATTGTGGGTTGTTCTGTCATTAAACGAGGGATACCAACAATTTTGATCACATATGTACACCAGAGAAAAGTATTGAGAGTCAATGCTAAGATACAGTGGTGGTGAGGACGTGTTGTAGAAGTGGAGTTTTTCTAAGAAGGTTCGAGGAGTGGAGGTGGAGCTGGGGTGGAGGCGAGATGGGGTGAAACCTGGGAGGAGTCTCAAAGGGAACCAAAAAATGTTGCCAGTATGGGGCCTTGAAATTGCTGGTGGCAGCTCTGTACACTTGAGAGTGAATCTTAAGACACATTTGTGTTTCCTAATAAGTCTTAAATGGGATTTTATTTTTCTATTTTACTCACTTATATAGTGCTATTAATTCCACACTTTGCGCTTTACAGATATTAATCAGCACTGTTCCCATTGGGGCTCACAATCTAAATTCCCAATCTGTATGTGTTTGGAGTGTGGAAAAAAAATGTAGTACCCAGCAGAAACCCATGCAAGCACAAGGAGAACACAGAAACTTGCAGATGTTGTCCTTTGTGGGATTTGGACCCAGGACCACAGCGCTGCAAGGCTACAGGCTAACAACTGAGCCATCATCCTCCCCATAGGATAGGGAAGATGATGTGACTAAGCCACAATGGACAACCTGCAAAGCCCGATATGGAACACAACAGAGAATAGTGTTCCACCAGTGATAAGTGTGTCATCAGTGGTACACATGAGGTCAAAATAGTTGGTACCCCTTGTTTAATGACAGAACAACCCACAATGGTGACAGAAATAACTTGAATCTGACAAAAATAATAATAAATCAAAAATCTATGAAAATGAATAAATGAAAGTCAGACATTGCTTTTCAATCATGCTTGGTCCCAACCATATTAACGGTATGCTGACCTGTCTTGCCCCAGCAGTCTGTTGCTGAGTAAACTTCACCTTTCAAAAACTCAACTTCCGTCACCATCTTCTAACAGTATGCACTGAACTTCCTATATCTAAACTATGAGCCCTATCCTATATCTTGCACTATACCTTATGTCCTACATCTTAACCCTATACTTTCCCTATACCTAATACATCAATACATTGTACATTTATCACAACAACATCAGATAATAGAATAGTCAAAATGAAATAGTTAAAAAGAATTATAACCATTCGCTTTTCAGTTGTTAGGAATAATTATAAAGAAACACACTATAGTAAAACCCAATGTCCTGACATCGCTCCGCTTACATAATACACAACTGTGACCTTGCTAATACGTATTCCCGTAAAACTATTTATTAGCAAACCATCACATGAAAAGCACTTTTACAATATGCCATATTCTTAAAATAATCTGCAGTTCTCTAATGGACGGTACTGAGATATTAATAACGAGATGTTTCTTTAATATATCTAATTAAATTCTAGAATTTCATGAAAAGAAAGGAAAAGCAAAAAAAAAATTCAAAGAAGCCACAACTAAATAGACAGTAAATAGGCAAAACATTTATTTGTTTGCCGTAAGACTGTGTTCTTTTTATCATTAAAGCGTCATTAAAATCTGATTAATATTTTTTTTTTAGTTTTAGTATACAGTCACACATTCTTGTCCTTGGATTCTGTCAGTTGCTTAATTCCAGTTTGTTGCTAGATATGTGCTTAGGTCTAACTATATTATACAAATATGTTCTGAGCGCCTACAATGTATTGCACTTGTAAGATATATATAAATATACGTATTTCTCCATCCATTCAGTGAGCACAGTGTTACTTTCAGTGGAACGAACACCACACTGGATTGCTATGGGCAATGCACAGCTTTAACAAAAAGCAGCACAATTTCTTTTTGGTTACAACACACATATTTTACTATATCATATTAAATGTTGAATAGATGTGAATCAGCTTCTTACTTGGCCCAGAAGAACTGTGAAATGTGCCACAAATTTCCCACTGGTCAAGATTGACTGTTGCTTCCACCTGTGCTGTTAGGGGTCTTTGGGGGTTACCCCTGACACACCCTAGGTGTTTCTAACAGGGTTGCAGTAGGCACTTTGTTTAGTGTCTGTCCAGCTCTTCTTTGGGGCCCTGCTGTCACTAGACCACTACTTTTATGTAATTTATTAATGACGACTCACATTTGGGAACATAGCATTGGTATATAGCCCAACAATCTACTCATGGTAGTCAACCAACATGTGGTCAATACAGCTCAAGTCTAAGTCTGTTTAAAAACAGCATTATCTCTTCTTTACGGATTGCTCCATTTCATGCTTTCAGCAACTCTCCACTCTGGGACTGAAAAATGACTGTAAGAAATCTCATGTATAGTGACCATACCTGGTGGCCATCTTATGCCTCCTGCCATCAATTCTGCTCAGATTGCTGTTTGGTTCTTCCTGCTTCTAAGCAGTCCACTGCAGTGGCATGGTAAGTGCTGTGGTGAGTTTAACCTAAGCCTCCCAAGTCTGTCCTGTGCTGAAACAAACCATAGTTTCGACTGACCACTGCACTCCCCATGCCACTACTGAGGACATCTTGGAAACAGCATGAGTGGAAAACCATGAGCTGAGAAGACAGCTGGAGACCAATAAAGGCCTCAGATAGAGTGACTATTAGGGATGAACAAATCGATTTGCATGATCCTGGTTCAGCAGCCAGGTTAGTATTCCATGATGGCCAATGAACAGGAACACTGATAACAGCCTCCTAACTTCATGTCTGGCTTCTCTTAGCCTGGACGACTAATCAAAAGAGAAGCAGAGATGCAGGTAGGAGGTTGTGCACAGGGTTCCCATCCAGTTGCCATGAAAAACCAACCAGTATTCTGCATTCAGTTTGTTTCTCTCTAATAAAAAAATACATGGGAAATCTATGAAATAGCCTCTTCAGAGATGAAAAGAACTTGATCTGTAGTACAAACTATTAAATGTAGCAATCCTAAAAGTCAATTATACTCTTTAATGAGCCTTGTCACATGATTTAGAGTAATAAGCCAAACCAGACACTCTATATGCAGACACTGTTTCGGGGATATTTACTCCTTCTCAATGCAAAGCAAGAGATCTGATTTGACTAGGTGTAAGGTCTCTGACTGGTGGTCTAAGGGAGAATGTTTCTCCTAAGAAATAAGGAGACTTATAGGCCATGCAATACTCCTCTGGGAATTTAAATATGCAAATATGGTCATTTCTCAAATGTTATACAGAAGCAACGCAGCCACAGGATAATAACTTCGTATAACTCAGATCAGCTATTGATGTTTCATGGACTATTTGAGGACCTGATCCTACAATGTAGCACTCATACCATGATCACTTGTGTAACGCTGGTATTGTCTGTACTTTGTTTTCCAGCGTTACTCTGCATGTTTTTTGCATTAACCCTTTTGCTCCTTTCCCCCTAACCAGCTGGGATACTGTTGTCTGTTACCTATATGGATGCTGCTCAGTTCCCGGCTCTGCTGCGTACCCGTACTTGCGTGAGTGGCTCCGCTGCTTTGCATGACCGCCCGCATGTGCGGTTCCTGACTTGCTGTGAAAGCCGTCCGTAGCTTGCAAAGTCCTCTGCAGTGGTGCATGACTTACTGCGTGGTTGGCAGCAGCCATTGTTGGGTTCCCTCTGTGTTGTGCTGTCTGGCTCTGCATAGGGGCGCGGCCCACACCTGTCCTGCTTTTATGTGGATTGGGTGTTTACTAGAATTACTGCTCCAGCCTATCGCTGTGAAGCAGCTCATATATAAAGTTCCCCAGCCCTAGTGGGCGTTGCCAGAGCTTCACATTGAATCCACACTGAATCCCTGAACCTAGCCGTATGTGGTTGTGTGTTCAGCTCCTGCTCTGAATTTGATCAGCTCTGGAGAGCTGATTCCCTGTTCCTGTTGTGTCTTGTTCCCTGATCCTGGATCAAACCCGGTACCTGAATGTCTGAATTGTGTCTTGTGTTTCCGCCTATGCTGGGGGCTGATTACCCAGATCGCCGTTCCTGGAGGCTGTATATCCAGGCCTGTTCCTGCTGTGTCTAATTACCTGAACCCCTGATCTTGGATCGCATCCTGTACCTGACTGTCTGAACTGTGTCCTTTGTGTTATGTTCCTGAAATCCTGCTGTGTCCAGAACCATGTGCCAGTGACTGTGAATCCTTGCTATATAACCTGAGTTCATCTTGGAAGAAGGAGTCCGGTGTGTGCTGAGTTTCTGTTACTCTGTGCTCAGCCTCTGTGCAATCCCCGGCCAGCTCCCGTTGAGCCTGGCGGGGCTTGCACCAGACCGCTGGGGTTCCTTTTCAGGTCGCTGCCAGATGTCCGGATCCTATGCCTGATGACCATGGCCTGATGTCCGATGTCCGATGACCACTTCCAGATGTCCGGATCCTATCCTTCCTGCCTGATGTCCGGATCCTGCCGATCATTGCCAGATGTCCGGAGCCTGCTGATCGGTGCCAGATGTCCGGAGTCCGAGGCCTGTGTTCCAATCCATGTTCCTGTCCGTGTTCCTGACTCCCTGAGATCCAATCCATGGTCCTGTCTGTGTTCCTGACTCCCTGAGATCCAATCCGTGTCCCTGTTGTTCCTGTGCAGTCTAACTCTGTTTCAGCCATCAGCTCCTGATTCCAGTTACCTGCCTGTTACCTGTCGGCTTGCCTGTCTGCCATCCGTCTGCAGTTCCTTCCAGAGGTTCGACGTCATCTGCAGAGATCCCGGCTCTTGCCTGCTCACCTAGGAGCGATCATCTGCCATCCGACTGCAGCTCCATCCGGAAGTTCGGACATCATCTGCAGAGATCCCCGGCTCTTGCCTGCTCACCTGGGAGCGATCATCTGCCATCCGACTGCAGCCTACCTGGAGGCTCCACCATATCAGGTCGTATATACCTGCCTGTCTAGAGACTGCCTGGTCACTTACCGTGACAACCTGCCTGTCTAGAGACTGCCTGGTCACTTGCCGTGACAACCTGCCTGTCCAGAGACTGCCTGGTCACTTGTCGTGACAACCTGCCTGTCCCAGAGACTGCCTGGTCACTTGCCGTGACAACCTGCCTGTCCCAGAGACTGCCCTGGTCACTTTCCGTGACAATCTGCCTGTCCCAGAGACTGCCTGGTCACTTGCCGTGACAACCTGCCTGCCCTGGTCACTTGCCGTGACAACCTGCCTGCCCTGGTCACTTGCCGTGACAACCTGCCTGCCTGGTCACTTGCCGTGACAACCTGCCTGCCTGGTCACTTGCCGTGACAACCTGCCTGCCCTGGTCACTTGCCGTGACAACCTGCCTGTCCCAGAGATTGCCCTGGTCACTAGCCGTGACAACCTGCCTGTCCCAGAGACTGCCTGGTCACTTGCTGTGACAACCTGCCTGTCCCAGAGACTGCCTTGGTCACTTGCCGTGACAACCTGCCTGTCCTGCCGGTTCCTCCTTGGTCTACCCTGTGATGACGTCTGTCCTGGGTCGGTGTCTGATGTTCTCCTGCTGAGCCTGTGCTACGCCTGAGGCCTGAGAGAGAGGCCGTCCTAGTATGCCCGTGCCAGATGACCCTGGACTTCATCAACCCGTGATGACCCCGCCATCGTCTGACGTTCGTCCTGGGCCGTGTCTGATGTTCTCCTGCTGAGCCTGTGCTACGCCCGAGGCCTGAGAGTGAGGCCATACTAGTATGCCCGTGCCAGATGATCCTGGACTTCATCAACCCGTGATGACCCCGCCATCGTCTGAAGTCTGTCTGAGGTCGGTGTCTGATGTTCTCCTGCTGAGCCTGTGCTACGCCTAAGGCCTGAGAGAGAGGCCGTCCAAGTATGCCTGTGCCAGATAACCCTGGACTGCATCTACCCGTGATGTCCTCCAGCACTCGTCTGTGATCCTGAGTTGTGTACCCTTCTCTGATGTGCGAATCGGGAGCCCGGTCTTATGTTCTGTTTATGTACTTTGTTTCTTTAAGTAAACTTTATGTTTCTTCTTACCTGAAGTTGTGCGGTGTTGTCTAGTCCTGCAGGTCGCCACCTTGCCCACATGCTCAGCTGCCACGGATCCCGGTCGCTGCCCTTCCCTAGTCCGGGCAGGCCCGGGTCTCCCTCCGTGGTCCAGTGGGTCCACATTCTCTTACCATCTGGGACCCATGCCTCACGTCGTCGTGGACTGGCGGCGTGGGAGCATTGGCTAGCTAGGCAAGCTATGCCATGTCCCGACGCCCCACAGCCGTGGGAAGCGCTACAACTTGCAGGAGGAAGGAGGAGGGAGCACTTACAAAAACTTGACTTACTCTCAAAACACTCTATAGATTCACCCCTTTGCTCCCTCAGGGTGTCTGTCATTTTAAAGGAATAAATAACATGGAAGATCTGATTGCATCACTGTGTCACTAATTTTTGTTGGTGTAGATATAAGCTTGCTGTTTATTCGCTGCAGCTGGAACCAGGGCTGGAGTCCTCTTAGTAGGGCAGGATGGTGGCTCAATGGGTAGCACTCTTGCTTTGCAGCGCTGAGGTCAAATGTCACCAAAGCAACATCTGCAAGGAGTTTGTATTTCCTCCACGTGTTTGTGTGGGTTTCTTGCGGGTTCGCTGGTTTCCTCCCACACTCCAAAGACATACTGATAGAGAATTTAGATTGTGAGCCCCAAAGGGGACAGTGATGTTAATGTCTGTAAAGCTCTGTGGAATATGATGGAGCTATAAAAGCAAAGCATAATAAATAGCAAAGGGCGAACTCGAACAATAAAGTTTGGGGTCCATACCGAACACCTACTGTTCAGGCACGGACCCCGAACACAGACTTCACCAGGAAGTCTACTGTTCAGGTTCAGCACCCTGAACACCGGGTGTTTCTCACGCTGTCATCTGCATGATAGTGCGACAAACACTGCTTCTGATCAGTGGTAAAATCATTACTGCCGGACAAAGAGCCGCCTTTCCCCACACTGTCAAATTATAGCATGAGCCCATAGCTACGATGGGAGGTAAAAAGTTTACCTCACTGGCATCAGATGATGGGACTACTATTCCCATCAGCCTACGCCAGCTGTTACTAATAACAGCAAGAGCAGGCGGCAGTTGATGGAAGTATTTATCAGCCAGCGCCTGCGCTCTAAATAAATGCTGAAAAAATTTTTAGATATCCAGCCAGGCGGTCGTCAGGTGTCAGCGTTAGCAAGGCTGGTTATCAAGAATAAAGGGGTACCCATGCCGTTTTTTAAATTATTTAGATAAATAATTTTAAAAAACAGAGTGGGGACCCCCATTTTTGACAACCAGCCAAGCTAAAGCAGACAATTGGGGGCTGGTATTCTCAGGCTGGTAAGGGGCCATGGATATAAGCCCCAATCAGCTTAAAAATAGCAGCCCATAGACGCCCAGAAAAGGCGCATCTATTCCCACTTGCCCTGTAGCGGTGGCAAGTGGGGTTCATATTTGTGGGTTGATGTCACCTTTGTATTGTCTGGTGACATAAAGCCCATGGATTACTAATGGAGAAGGGTCTATAAGACACATCCATTACTAATCCTTTAGTTATTAGAAATTTCTCCCTTTGAACTGTTGTGAACTCACCCAAGCACCCAGAGACTTTTTTCTCACTGTGCAAGCAGTGATCTCACTGTGGTCACCATAGTTCATTGGCCCGGCTGGGTATACAGTCTCAGTGACTTGCAGTAACCTAGATGACGTCACCATTAGTCACTGAAGCTGCGCTCGCAGCGGCTCATTCCTCAGTGGTTCTCAGCCAGGACGGTCGCATCTTGGCACCGTCCAGGTTGACAACTGCTTATCCCCAGACATGGATTATGGCATGGGACAGAACGACAGGCAGGTGAAGTATATGGTTGTTTATAATTTTTGTTTTTTTACAGGAGACGTTGGCTTCAGTGGAATTGGGCGTTAGGTGAGCATTTTTGTTGCTTATTATTTTTACAGGGGATTCAAAGGACTTTATTCTGGCTGTGAGTTTATTTACAATTTAACTATAGGATTAGTATTGGATAGGTATCTTATAGATGCCTCTCCATTACTAAGCCATGGGCTTGATGTAACTGGACAATACAAAGGTGACAGCAACCCCCCAAATATGAACCCCACTTGCCACCACCACAGGGCAAGTGGGAAGAGTCAGGCAAAGTGCCACAATTGGCGCATCTAGTAAATGCGTCTTTTCTGGGCGGCTGAGGTCTGATATTTTTAGACTGGGAGTGGCCAATGTCCATGGCCCCTTATCAGCCTGACAATACCATCCCCCAACGGTCTGCTTTAGCTTGCCTGGTTGTCAAAAACCAGCTGCCACCTGCTCTCGCTGTTATTAGCAGCAGCAGCAGGCCTAAGCTGATGGGAATAGTAGTCCCATCATCTGACGCCAGTTACCGGAGGTAAACTTTTTACTGCTGATCACAGCTGCGGCTCTCTGACAAAAAGTAATGATTTTACTGCTGATTAGAGGCAGTATTTGCTGTGCTGTCATGCTCATGACAGCGCGGCAAACACTCGATGTTCGGACCCCCCCATTCAAGTGAATGGGGTCCGGGTTCAGATTCGGGTCTGGGTGCAGTTTTGGTACCGTACCCGAACTTCTTTTAACTGTTCAGCTGAACCCACCGGACCCAAACATCCAGGTCTTCAATTTGATTCTGATGACCTACAAACTAACCCAGCCCTCCAGCCCATAGTAGACGGCTTTCTTGATATATTCAATATAGAAAAATAGCTATCCATCAGCAGGAAGATAGCATTAGCATGTGCTGCATTAGGACTCATTTAGACAAGTGTTTTTAC
Organism: Oophaga sylvatica; assembly: GCA_033576555.1. NCBI lineage: Eukaryota > Metazoa > Chordata > Amphibia > Anura > Dendrobatidae > Oophaga > Oophaga sylvatica. Next base: position 23,169,243 of record JARQOD010000009.1, on the reverse strand, counting down.
TTCCATATGGTGTTTGCATGCAAAATAAATAAATAGCATGCAGGATGCACACGGACCAGTGCAAGTCAATGGAGGAGTTCACATGAGCGTCTTAACACATGGACCAATGGTCCACATCTTAGAAACTTCAGCATTCACTAGTTTCATCCATTTTCTGGACCAGATACACTGATTAAGATCAATGGATGCTTTAAAAAAACAAATATTATACAGACACAATCCATTTTTTTATGGATCCATTGCAGTTATTAACATAGGAAACTGAATTTGGCCCTGTAACATTTTTTACTTGTCGATGTGTAAAAAAAATTCACAGAGATAGCAAATTAACAAAAAACAGATGATTTTACATAAAGTCATCTAAACTCAGCTTTACATTAAAAGGACTCCAAAAATACTTATGGTATTTTCACATGGAGTATTTCTGAGATGGTAAAATATGATGTAGTTAGTTTCCGAAAGAAATCCATGTCAGGAGCCTCATATGAAGAACAGATCACAAAATACTTGTTGCATGAACTGCAATCTGGATTTCTTATTGAAACAGTAGGAAGAATATTCAAACAGTATTTGAAGTGCTTTTTTGATCCATTTCAAAATCCATATAAAAAAACTCAATATGGGCGTTATTAATAGGCTGTAAGCCAGAGACTGTGCTCTACATGTATCTGTCTGACTGGCGCCCTACACAAGTGAGTCACACGTACGGTACCAGGGCTTATGTGGTACTCGGCACCGAGCCCGTTGAAGTCTATGGGGAATGTCACAAGTAGCACAGCTCGGTCCGTTGCCCTGGGCGCTCATTCAAAGGGGATATTTACAGGGATTGTAGTAATAGTTTGTGACGCCACCTGTGGTTTCTGATCAGGATGACCAGCGCTGCAGGGTAAATCCTCAGAGGGGTTGTTACTGGGCAGCAAGATGTTAAGTCTTCCACAGGAAAGACTAGTCCCTCTAAGTATATGGCAGTGCAGGGTGCAGGCAATAAGTCAGACACACACAAGTCAGTCTCTTTCCATACCTTTACTGGTGGTATTTGCAGGTATGTCCCGGGAAGCTGCTCAGGGTGGAGGATGTACATCCAGGTAATCACCGAGTAGGTTTAAGGCCTCCTTTCTCTTTAATGTGTGAGTTTCCAACCTGCATAAAGCTAAGTTCAACTCTGTGTGTAACAGCTATGCCCGGCCGACATTGTGGTGGAGCCTTCTTTTGGCAAGAACTAAGCCTTTATATGCAGCGTCCCGCTAGACTCCTGTTCTCCCTGACCCCGGTTACGTATCAGCACAATAGGGCCCCTCTGCGACTTGAAGTCCAGCAGAGTCACCGGTTTTCTCCTACTAGCCGTGAAGGAACTAGCAAGGCTTCGGACCCAGCGTCCGGCTAAGCAGAGTGGAGGCAGCAAATGTTGCTATAACGCCTTGGTCACTTTCTCCTTTGGTCACCACTCGCCCGTCGCCCTACTCTCACCCTTAACATAAGCACGAGTAGCAGTAGGTGTAGTAGTCAGCTTTCTTCCTTCCACAGCTCACTGACCGTTTCTCAGTTAACTCGATGTTATAATAACTGTAGTCCCCTTCCTTTTCCTTCATAGACTCTGTCCAGAGCAGCTTTCAGGACCTTCCGTCAGATTGATTACAAGCCCGCTCCAGAGTCACTTTCCACCTTCATAGGGTACCAACAGTCAAGATGTTCTGAGATAACAGCTTGCAATCCTTCTCCGTCTGTATGGCTAGAATGACTCACTCCTGAATCACCCAAGACTTGTCTGACAGGAACTGCACTCTCTAGCTCCGACTGAGCTCTGACTAAAATGGCTTCCAGTCACAGACTACTCAACCTCCAGTCTGGAATGACCACACGTCTGACTAGAATGAACTCTAGACTCCTAACTCACTACTGCTATGTCTCCCACACCCTTAAATAGTCTAAGACTCCCTCTGGTGACAATACTGAGAAGTGTGAGTGTGAATGAATATCAGGTTTTTGTAATTACCTTTCTGTGCATTCTCCAGGAAACATGTGTACTAAGCGCAGCTGGGCCACACACAAGCCTTAGCTGTCTGCATTTTTAAAACTAGTCAACCACCGTCTAAATGAATGGTAGGTTTTTGTGTGGATGTTTGATCTGTATTTTATACTTCTGCTGCCTCAGCCTTTATCATGGAGGCTCTATGTGTCTGCAGACTTGTAAATATTCATATCACACACACTATGCGCTGTGGGTGTTCTCCGGTGCCGAGATTGTCGGGCACGTGACCTCAAGTATGTGATTTGCTTTGATGTGCACGGCCTCGCTCAGTGCTCAGTATTGAGAGAGGCTGGACACAGTCTAGTCGAAATGTGGCCGAGAGCATAAAAATTGCATATTTACAGTCACGTGAACACCCGCTCCTGGCACCGGTATTGGAAAATCCTCACATCGTTCAGTGTGCGCCATGTTAGGATTCACAAGTCTGCAGGCATATAGAGTGACTGAAGACTTGAAGCCTAAGGCTGGACAACACCTTCAATATTGTGACGTGCTGTTGGTAGAAATGGCTGCTCTTTTTCTGTGCCCTTTTTGGTGAGTTGCTTTCCATTGTAATGTAGGAACTTGTAAGACAATGATGTGGGTTGCGAGCTTGCGTATTGTGGTCAAAATTGTGGGCGTCATCAATAAGCTGTAAGCTAGATACTGTTCTACCCCCATGAATGGTAGGCTTGCTAGCGTTTTTTTTCATTAGCATTTTGCACTTGTGTTGTCTCTGCTTTTAGCATGGGGGCCTGCTTCATTGTGCAGTGCATTTATATTGTAACCTGGTGTTGGTAATTACAAATTCTGTAATCTTTTTTGAATTTTATGTCCTTTTTTGGTCAGTTGCTTTTTGATCCACTTCAAAATCCACATTAGAAAACTCAATTTGAACATATACTTTAAGTTGAACACAACTTATGGTTACATAGTTACAAAAAAAGACCTAGGTACATCAAGTTCAACATTTCACCACCAAAAGGACAGGTTACAATTCCAGTTCACAGTTGTTTTGGGGAACGGCTTGAAAGGAATTGGATAAGAGTAAAGAAGAGTACAACAGAATGTGAAGCAAATGAACTCCGCCATCTGCTGCTCAAAGGCGAAAGGGAACGAAAAGAAAGAATTACAGTAGTAGGAGCCTAATAGTGGGAACCCATGTTCCCAGAAGAAAAGTTTGAAAACAATGTAAGAGGAATCAGTGATACCCCGGAAGAGCTATTGTGGGATGTGACCATAGTGAGGAAAGACTGCCATCTGCTGGCCAGGTGCAATCAGGTGGGACCAATTTGTACCAGAAGAATTGCAAGGGGAGCAGCTTTGTGAGCTGGACCTGGTCAGGTCACTTACAGGACAGAGTCCCAGGATATATAATCCCTGTGCATCAACCTGCAGGCAGATTTGGCACCATGAGAGAGGAGCAGACGCGGACCAGGGATTGTGCCGAGGCCAGCATGATAGGCTTCAGCGGGAAGTCTGCATCACCAGGTTGCCGGTCACCGCCTAACAAGGTTCGGATTACATCTGGGAAGACACAGTCAATCAAGATCAGGACCTGCACCCTATGCCAGTCATGACCCAGAGACCAGACATTGCCTGTCAAGAGCCTAGCTCCAGTCCTCTTCACTTCAGGCCCAGCAAACATTTGCCGACTGTCAAGCAGCGAAGATCTGCAAGGAGACGACTACTAGAGAGGCACGGCTGCGATTGCAGAGGGACAACATGAGTGAGTAGGGCTGTCTCTTGCAATTTTGACATATTGTACCGGGATTGGCTGGGGTCAGGACAGCAGGGAGGGGGTCGGTTGGTGTGTGGGAGGTTCAATGTGTTTAAATAGACTTTGTCAGAAAGACTTGTGGCCTAGCGGGAAAACCCGGTGATCCCCGCTAGGGCCAGTGTTAAGAGAAAGAACCTATGTGGGAACTCCCGTGAGTGGGCACACCACCTTCATGAAGAGGACATTAGTATTATGCATCGAAGAACTTTTATTGCTATTTTACTTGTATTGTTATTTGGTTTACTGTTTGATTTGCTTTGTTATTATCACCAACTGTTTAGAATTACAGTAAACTACTATTGTAATTGAACAGAATCATATAGTTCACTGACTGTTCTTGACTTGCGTTACCTGTGTGTTTTATCCAGTCACCTGCATTACAACAATACCAGGTCAGGTGACACCTGTATCGTGTTTACTAATTATAAAAAGGCCTGGCTGGGCAGAGAAGAGGGAGTTGGCGCCAGGACTGGTCATGTGGTTGTTAGGTGGTCTTACAGCCACCATCGCCACAGAAAGGTCCGAGAGCGTTCAGATGCCGGAGAAGGCCAGAGCTGTGAGGAAGATTCATGCCCCGTGCCAGTAGATATCAGTGACCAGGGCCGTAGAAGTCTGTTACCAGTGCCAGTAGTGGTCTGTAAGCAGCACCAGTAGAAGTCCGTAAGCAGCACCAGTAGAAGTCCATAAGCAGCGCCAGTAGAAGTCCATGACCAGATCCAAACCAAGTGCAGGATATTATTCGGCTGTAGCAGAGGAGCGTTCCTGTGGGCCATTTTTTCCAGCAAAGACGTATGGTACAGGGTGTGGGTTGAGGCCGAGCTTCAGGGAATGGAGACGGCCAGTGTGTCAAGCACACTGTGTACCCAGTGACTCGCATACCTAAGACTTGCAGCCCAGCGGGAAATACCGGTGACCTCCGCTACAGCCAGTGTAACCATTAGAGGTGTTTATAGAGACTACGACGGGGACGGGCCTAGTGATGAGTGTGACGCTCATGAAGTTGAGACATAAAGTCATTAATAGTCATTTAACTGCTAGATAACAAGAACGGTGTATGTATTGCTGCATCATAATATACTATATTAACCCTGTTACTGTTACCGGTAATATAGTGCTTTCTTATGTATGTATATCTATTTATATAATCGTCTTATCCTGTCTGTCTGTCCAGGAAATCCCGCGTCGCTGATTGGTCCTGCCGCGGCCAATCAGCAACGCAGGGCTAACTGAACATGTTTTGTCAGTTACAGTGTCTGATGTACTTCTGTCACGTTTACTGAACACGGGTAATACACAGTGACATGAGGTAATACACAGGTGACATGAGGTAATACATAAGTAACATAAGTAATACACAGTAAAATGAGGTAATATACAGTACATGAGGTAATACACAGTAATATGAGGTAATACACAGTAATATGAGGTAATACAAAGGTAACATGAGGTAATATGAGTAATATACGGTAACATGAGGTAATACACAGTGATATGAGGTAATACACAGTAATATGAGGTAATATACAGTAACATGAGGTAATGTAATAGTTTATATATTTTGATGATCTGTTTCATAATTTTGTTCAGTTGTATTAAGTTCTATGAGCAATAACATTTAATGATAATGTATATATTTTTTACCCGAAAAATCCTGTGTATTCATTGCATTATTCTTAAATCTTCATAAATAAACTACATACATATTCTAGAATACCCGATGCGTTAGAATCGGGCCACCATCTAGTATATATATATATATATATATATATATATATATACTTATAAATAGATTTTACCTTTGTGTTAGTTAAATGTATAGACTAGGTTAAGTATCTCTGTCTCCTTATCATCTGTTGTCTGTCTGCATTCAAATAACCTGCGTACAGGCGCTTTCACTTCTATCCACGATCCCTGTATTAGAGTAGGTAACACAAGGGCAATCCAATGGTAAAATATTGCAGCACTTTAGTACCTCTCTACACACTTATTGATTAGTATACATTATAATAAAAACAGCGTTCTTCACAATATGTGCACAGATGGCCCAACTCGAGTTTTCCCATTTCATTTTCTTGCAGTTCCCTAGAAAATAGGGCTGCAAAATCCTGGTGATAGATTCCCTTTAAGTTAAGAGTTGAAATATTGCATGTAAGCTGATGAAATAAACTTTTCATTTGAATTGGAAGCTGAGTAATATGAACTGTTTTTGCTAAACTGACTTTCCTAAATACCCATTAATCCCAACCATATGTTTTGAAAAATTAAATACGATCCTTTTCCACTTTAGTGAATATTCAAACAAGCTGTTCTAGGCTACTGAAAATATGACACAGCTAAATTCTTTGATTTAGGACAGCAGTACTTCATTTCATCTTGAAACCAATAGGAAAAATAGCAACAAAGTTATTAAACCAAACCCTTGATCCAATATTTAAAATGGTATAAAGCTATATGTTCCTCAGCAACAAAATTTTATAAGCACTAATGACTGACTTAAATGGTTAGTCCGAAACTATCATTTATATTAATCCTAAAATTTTATTTATTTATTGTAATGATCTAATATCTTTTCTAATATATTTTAATTAAAAATTTCCTTTAGTTCCCTCACTATGCTATCTAACTGCTTTATTTTTTTCCTACCTACTTCCTGTTTGATGACATTGTTTGATGACGTTGTTTGCAGGGTCAGTATTGTTCTCTGCTCACTTGGCTTTCCCTTACAATGCGCACTTACAGTGCGCTCTCTTGCATGCTCATCACTTCTCATCAGAGTCGGCGAAGGAGCGCACTGTCACTGTGTATTAAAGAGAAGGAGTGCACTGTCACTGTGTATTAAAGAGAAGGAGCGCACTGTCACTGTGTATTAAAAAGAATATTACACAGTGATAAGATCCTACTGACCATATGTTGGAATTGACAACTGAAGCATGTCTAGTTGGTCTAGCCCAGCCCCTGAAAAGGATGTCAGTAATGATGCTGGGGGCAGAGGCTATGGCAGTGACCGCAGCCTCTGCTCCGTGATGACTTCTTATTGGAGTATCCCAGCATGCCCTGGGGGATTCCCAAACAAAGTGTAATCAAAGAGGAAGTAGTAAAAAATAAAGCTGTTAGATAGTGTAGTGAGGGAACGATAGCGACTTTTTAATTAAAGTATATTAGAAAAAAGATTAAATTATTTATTACATTAAATAGACAGACATTTAGGATTAATATGAAGGTTAGTTTCAGAACACCCCTTTAATATGCTCAATAAACAATCCTTTGCAAAACTCATAATTTTATTTTACACCTAACAAATATTTTTCCAAAATTATATAACCTCAAATGGTTGGTCCTACGTAACCTGTTTAGCAGTTCACTGCCGTCAAGCTGGTCTTCTTCCTGTTTGCTATATGGGCACTGCTGCATAGTTAAAAGTTGAGGCCAGTAGCGCAATGATATGCATTTTTTGTTCTGGGGCGTCGTTGCCTTTGTAGCGCAGGCAGGGTGGTAGCTGCGACTTAGGCACTCATCTCCTTTTATGCCCCGGCGTGCTACATGAAAGTGTGTGTTTCCTGGCTGGGTGTGTAGACTTGTACTGTGGGGGGATCACGCCTGTGCATGCAGCCGCTGATGCGAGCTGGACAGGACAGTGTGTTTTACAGTTTAATGAGGGAAAATTCTGTTCCAACACAAACTCTTTAATGAATGTTAACTTGGTAATGGTTATAGTATATACAAGGGACAGCGGGAAAAAATCTTATGGATGTTTCCTTTACAGTATAAAGCATCTTTCCTTCTCAATATCCTCCATAGTTTACTCCAGGGCTAGTGAGGCACACTGTTTTGCTGTGTGTACCCTCTGCCCGTGGAAGTACTGTGCTTTTAAGCCATGCAGTGCCAGTGTGTTTACCAGCCGTACATGCCTGCACCTGCCGTGTAAGTCTGTATATCAGTTGTACCTGTCTACACTAGTCATGTCTTCCAGTATTCCTGTCATGCATGTCGTACTAATCAAGTCCATCTAGCCTTGGACGTTCCATCTACCTTTGGGGGTCAGTTGCCGTACATCCGATGTCTGTCCTGGAGTAGCACCTGGCGTCCATCTGGAGCCAAGTCTAACCCCACCATCAGGGACTCTAGCGAAAAGTCAGGTGTTCGACTAGACACCCTCTCCTAGGATCACTATGGTTCCAGCACCTCCGTTACAGCATCAGCCGACCAAGTGCCATTTTTATGCCAAGAAATAATTTTTCTTGACCGGTGTGTGTTTTCTAGTAGTCTGGTAAATAAATAATTGGCATCAGACATCTCGTTGCCAATTGTAGGCCAAAGAAATAATTTTTCTGGACCGTTCTGTTTTCTAGTATTTTTGAAAATAAATAATCAGCAAATAAATGTTCTGTACTGGTGTGTTTTTCCTAGTAGTCCGAGAAATAAATAATTGGCATCAGCCATCTCATTGCTTTTGAAGGCCAAATAAATAAATTTTATGGACCAGTTTGTGTTTTCTTCTAGTCTGTTAAATAAATAATTGCCATCAGTCATCTCATTCCCATTTGTAGGCAAAATAAATGAATTTTCTGGACCGGTGTGTGTTTTCTAGTACTTTTGAAAATAAATAATTGGCATCAACCCGTCTCCTCGCCATTTCTAGGCCAAATAAATAAATTTTCTGGACCAGTGTGTGTTTTCTAGTAGTCTGGGAAATAAATAATTATCATCAGCTGTCTCGTTGCCATTTTGGTGCCAAAAAAATAATTTTTCTGGACTGCTGTGTGTTTTCTACTACTGTTGCAAATAAATAAATCTACTCTTCCATCATTTCTTTGCAAGTAGTGTGCAAAAAAAAAAAAACACTTCAAAAATGAAGAGAGCATCAAATAGGGGATGTGCATATGGTGGTGGTGGTGCTCGTGTAGCTGCTGATGGTGGTTGTGATGTAGTAGATGCAGAGAGAGGATGTGGTCATTCTATACCCACTAAATTGTAAGGGGGTATGCAATGTTACTGTTATGCCTTGCCTTTCTCACTTGTCCCAGTACCATATGTTATAGTGTATATATTTATTCATGTATCACTTTATACTCTTCTATTGCTGTTGTATAATATGTGTGTAACATGTTCTGCTAAATGTACAGTCAGCATTGTATAATAGGGACAGTGCAGCATTTAGTTTGGCCCCAAGATGGTAGTATAGAGTTCACTACAGTGTACATAGTAGTATAGTTAGTAAATACTTAACCACATAGGAGGAGCCTGCTGTGGGTAAGATAGGGAATTTCCTGGTTTACAGTCAGTTGGGCTAGGGAGCTGAAGGAGCTCTGTTGGGGCCAGGGAGCCCCCAACCGTCCAGAAGGGCTACTGCCCTGGGGACAACCCAGTGGCCCCGTAACATTTGAAGTACAAGCCCAGCCATCCAGAGACAGAGAACTAGGGAAGCTACAGCAGTAGTGGCGAGGAAACTGGATTCCCAGAAGAAGAACTGCAGAGCAGAACACAGCAGGACAGACGGGCGGGTCACTCAGGATGTGGAACTTACTAGCATGGGCGGACTCCCTTAATGCCGGGGCGAGACAGTTTAGGGACCCCCTGAAGGCAGTGAATCTACATGGTGAGGACACCGAGAAAACGTACAGGAGGTACGACCCGATCTCGAGCCGTGTGACAGGGAGAGAAGAGAAGGGAAAGCTGCAGTAACATGTAACTAGGAAACTGCTGTTGATGATGGAATGTATCTGAATGTGCTGCGAAGATCTGAGAGTAAAGTTATGCATTTTCAATTGCAACTGGACTGAGTCTCCGTTTATTTGGAAGCAGCCGAAAGTGGCCTTGCGGTACTGAGGGAGGCCCCCCACAGTGCAGAGAACGCAGAAACAAGTAAGTCAAAGGTGCAGCATGATTTCATGTAAGAGGAGGCCAGGGCTCAGATACACCTGAGTATTCAGCCATGACTACACCCCTGGCACTCCCTTACAACGTGTCCAAATACAACACCTTCCTCTGGTGCATGCAGGTGACAGGACGTAGTGCATCCTTTCATAGGCTCGAATACTGCTGCATGAATTGTAAGACCACAAGATGTTGAAAAGGTCTTAGAATGGATTGCAGAGAGAGGCTGAGTGGTGAGTAAGTCAACTGCTACTGCCCACCTCGCCGCTGAGATCAGCACATCAAAGACAGCTCAAAGGAGCTCCCTGACATGCTGGAATGTGCTGGCGACATAGACAGGCGGTTTGCATGCTGTGCCATCAGACCATGAAGCGAGGCATAAATGTTCTGAACCTGAGCACCACCTGTATGACGAGGCATCTGAATTCCAATCAGAAGGTGCAGTGGACTACACACCTTAAAACGTTGGTGCCGAAATTTGAATCAGGCATGTATTTAAGAACAGTCAAACGTCTATTTGTGTATATACATTTGTGGTATCCCTGATGAAGAAGCCTTAGCACTTTGAAACGCGTAGAATAAAACCACATATTCATTTGAAACAACCATCTGGACTTTATCCTTCAAGCAGCGCAGAATGAATCCACTTTTTTTTCCTATCTTTGGTTGATCACGAGTCTGATCGGTGGATCTGCAGCAGCTGACATTTCTATGAGCCTTGTTTTGGGCTATATCTGGTGAGTATAATCCAATTGGATTAATCTTTTGATATCTGGATAAGACCCAATTGCGCTTTCTTTCCATCCAGCATTTTTTTGTTTTGATTCACCTTAAAAACATGACAGATCTGAGCCTCCTCCTGCTCCCTCTTCTGCTGCGGTCATGGCCCCTTCCTCTTGCTCACGATCAACAGGGCCACCTGCCTCCCCACAAAAAGAATATGAGAGCATCACATCTTGACGCTTCCTAGAGTTCCTTGATGTATGGGCCTGCTGTATTCTCTTCCTACTGTTGTGGATGGCTAGGCTTCACTTTCAACATTATGGAGCTGCTGTGCTGTCCCAGCCTATAGCACTTGTGGACTGTGCGGGAGCTCAGCCCTGATTCACTAAAAACAGGAAAGGTGTCTGGCTTACCACACAGCAGCCCCTCCTACTCTTAACTGTTTCCTATGTGAATTCTTTATACTATAACTAGCTACACTAGAATGCCACCATCTGGTGGCCATTAATAGTCACTACACTTTCCCTATTATGTACATGGTGCTACAGCAAACAGCATATTATACATAGATTAATCAGCAACATAATATATACATAACACTTAAAGGGGTACACTTTACATCCCCTTACAGGAGCACTGTGCTCCATTCTTTGGGTGTGAAATGTTTAATCAGCTTCTCTGAGGGAAATTTGAAAACATGCTCTGTGGGTGAAATTTGTTATCAGCTTCATAATATACAGTGCCTACAAGTAGTATTCAACCCCCTGCAGATTTAGCTGGTTTGATAAGATGCAAATAAGTTAGAGCCTTCAAACTGCAAACGAGAGTAGGATTTATTAACAGAAGCATAAATCTTACAAACCAAAAAGTTATTTTGCTCAGGTGAATTTTAATAAATTTTAAACATAAAAGTGTGGGTCAATTATTATACAACCCCTATGTTTAATATTTTGTGGAATAACCCTTGTTTGCAATTACAGCTAATAATCGTCTTTTATAAGACCTGATCAGGCCGGCACAGGTCTGTGGAGTTATCTTGGCCCACTCCTCCATGCAGATCTTCTCCAAGTTATCTAGGTTCTTTGGGTGTCTCATGTGGACTTTAATCTTGAGCTCCTTCCACAAGTTTTCAATTGGGTTAAGGGCAGGAGACTGACTAGGCCACTCCAACACCTTGACTTTTTCCCTCTTGAACTAGGCCTTGGTTTTCTTGGCTGTGTGCTTTGGGTCGTTGTCTTGTTGGAAGATGAAATTACGACCCATCTTAAGATCCTTGATGGAGGAGCGGAGGTTCTTGGCCAAAATCTCCAGGTAGGCCGTGCTATCCATCCTCCCATGGATGCGGACCAGATGGCCAGGCCCCTTGGCTGAGAAACAGCCCCACAGCCACCACCATGCTTGACTGTAGGGATGGTATTCTTGGGGTCGTATGCAGTGCCATCCAGTCTCCAAACGTCACGTGTGTGGTTGGCACCAAAGATCTCGATCTTGGTCTC
>JARQOD010000009.1:23128360-23157262 GCA_033576555.1 Oophaga sylvatica | reverse complement strand
AAAAGAAAAAAAAATGTAGGTCTGCCGCGCTAAGGTCTTTCCTTCCAATCGGATGACGTCACAAACCAGTGGGGAAATGTAATCAAGCTGTGTAATGAGTAGAAGGAGCAGTTGGCATGCCGTTTGTCTTTTCCTTGTTGGTGGGTTACTGTAGCGTTAAAATGTCTTCAGGTAATATTTAGCAAACTTGTGTGGCTTTTATGTCTACAGCTACTGAATTGTGCTAACTGCTGAGAGAAAAATGAGCGTGGTCGCACGTAGCTTTTTCTGATGCTAGTTTTCTACTGCATCTCTCGATTTTCTGGTCTTGTGGGCTTATTAAAAGGTAAAATTGTTCATGAGGGAAAGTTTATTTAATATGCTGGGTCCAGATGGTTGCACTTATGGAAGATATTGCTCTTGAAAAAAAAAATGTTTGTGATCTTAAGTAGAGTTAAGCGATACTTTCCGATATCCAAAAGTATCGGAATCGGAATGGTATCGCCGATACCATTAAAATATCGGCGATACCCGATACCGATACCGGAAATCCAATGTAAGTCTATGGGAACAAAATATCGTAACTAAAAAAACCTCTTTCTTTCCTTGTAAACACTAAATATACACACATAGAATACATATATATATATATATATATATACATGTCATTGTGACATATATATATACATATATTTATAGTTTATACACTTCTACATAGTAAAATAGCCTCTGATTCAATTGCCGGGTAAAGTCGGCTTTTGTGAAAAGACAGAAGCACCCGACATGAAATGACACTTGGTTTACATAGAGTTAACCATGTCTTTTCATGTAGTTTGATATCTGATTTGCACAAACAATTACATGAGTGTAAGTGTGCAAAATTTCACACCTGTAGGGGTTAATTAAAGGTGTAAATTCGTTGTAAAAAAAACGACTTTTTTGCTACGAATTTACACCTTTAATTAACCCCTACAGGTGTGAAATTTTGCACACTTACACTCATGTAATTGTTTGTGCAAATCAGATAGCAAAGGACATGAAAAGACATGGTTAACCCTATGTACACCAAGTGTCATTTCATGTCGGGTTCTGCACTTTCACAAAAGCCGGCAATTGAATTAGCGGCTATTATACTATGTAGAAGTGTATGAACTATAATATATATATATATATGTGTCACAAACTCAATGACATGTATATATATATATATGAGGTGTAAAATTGCTGAAAAAAAATGCGTGGGCTCCCGCCCTATTTTCGCAACCAGACAGACAAAGCCAGTGAGTGGGGCAGATAATAATAGCCCAGAGAGGGACCATTATTTTTGCCCCCCCCCGACTACTAAAATCTGCCCCCAGACACCCCAGAAAGGGCAAATCTCTAATTAGATTTGCCCTTTCTGGCACTTTGCCCGTCTATTCCCATTGCCCTGTAGCGGTGGCGAATGGGTTAATAAGGGGTTAAAATGACCTTGCAATTGAAAGGTCACTTTAAGCCAGGTTAATAATTGAGAGCTGTCAATTAGACAACTATCAATTATTAATCCTATTGTATGAAAGAAAAATCAAACACACACACTTTAATAAAAAAGAAGTTTAATGAAATAATCACACAGTTTTTGACCATCTTTTATTTACCTGCTAAAACCATTTCCTGTAATAAAAATAAAATAATAAAGCAAAATTATTCTTACCTATCCCATGCACAGTCAGGTCCCACGGTGTAATCCTTCAGAAAGGGTTAATGTTTACTGCAGGGACAGGAGAGGAAGTGGAAAGCTTAATTGATTGCTTTCCACTTTCACTTCAGGTCAGCCAGGGACACCATCAGTGACGTCAGAGGGAACTGATTAACAAAAATAAGGGATCCCCTCGAAAAAAAATGGCGTGGGGTCCCCCCTATTTTTGTTAACCAGCCAGATGAAGCAGACCGCTGAGGCCTGGATTTTCAGGCTGTTGAGGAGCCAAGATCCATGGACCTTGCCAGCCTGATAATACCAGGCCACAGCAGTCTGCATATCTTGGCTGATTAACAAAAATAGGGGATCCCCTCGAAAAAAATTGGCGTGGGGTCCCCCCTATTTTTGTTAACCAGCCAGATGAAGCAGACCGCTGAGGCCTGGTTTTTCAGGCTGGTAAGGATCCAATATCCATGGACCTTGCAAGCCTGATAATACCAGGCCACAGCAGTCTGCTTAGCTTGGCTGGTTAACAAAAATAGGGGATCCCCTCAAAAAAAAAACGGCGTAGGGGTCCCCCTATTTTTGTTAACCAGCCAAGTAAAATGCAGACTGCTGCGGCCTGGTATTAAAAGACTGTCAAGGCCCATGGATTTTGGCCCTCAACAGCCTAATACCAGGCTACAGCAGCCCCACATTTGGCGCATCAAAAGATGTGCCAATTGTGGCACTTTACCCGGCTCTTCCCACTGCCCTGTAGCGGTGGCAAGGGGGTAATAAGGGGTTAATGTCACCGTTGATTGCACGGTGACAATAAGTCCGGTTAATAATGGAGAGGTGTCAATAAGACACCGATCCATTATTAATCCCAAAGTTATTAAATGTATAAAAAAAAGACAAAGCAAGAAAAAAGTCTTTTAATGAAATAAAAGAGACAACACACGTTTTCATTAATTTTATTATACACTCATTCCTGCGACGCCATCGATCTCCTGTAAAAAAAGAAAAAAAACAAACCAACAGTATACCACCTGTCCGACGCAGTCCATAGTAACACTGTCCCACGACGATCCAGCTCTGCTACATCGCAATACAGGCAGAGCCTGTCATCGCAACGCAGCACAGCTGATTACCTGCTTCCCCGGCGGTGACGTCATCGGACTGACTGCTTTACGGCCGGGATTACCCAGCAGTCACTGCAGTTATCGCGAGAAACTGCATGTGACCGCCGGGAGAAGAGGATGGCGGCCATGAAGCAGTCCAGGCCGTGACCGCCGGAGATCTTCTGCCAGGTAAGTGCCGCTGACTCCTGACAGACCCGACCGACGGACACTGACAGTGACAGTGACAATCCCGATTCCGGTATCCGATATGACGAAAATATCGGAACTCGGAATCGGAATTCCGATACAGCCAATATCGGCCGATACCCGATATTTGCAGTATCGGAATGCTCAACCCTAATCTTAAGTGCTCTTCAAGGATCTTCATACTATGTTGGGTGTCATCACTTTTGATAATCTTTGGTGCAAAAATAGTGAATTCTCTAACATTCTGTTAAAAGGGAATCTCCAGCCATGATCGGGGCCACTTCAGACAAATGTTTAAAACACATTGTGGACGCCTGAAGATACCCTTAAATTTTCTTAAAGGGAATCTGTCATTTTTCGTATATAAGATATAGCCACCGCCATCAGGGGCTTATCTACAGCATTCTATAATGCTGTAGATAAGCCCCCGATATAACCTGTAAGATAAGAAAAACGAGTTATATTATACTCACCCGGGGGTCCGGTTCGGTCCGATGGGCATCGCTGTCCGGGTCCGGCACCTCCCATCTTCTAGCGATGACATCCTCCTCCTTTCTTCAGTCGCACTCCTGCGCAGGCGTACTTTATCTGCCCTGTTGAGGGCAGGGCAAAGTACTGCAGTGCGCAGGCGCTGGGCCTCTCTGGCCTTTCCTGGCGCTTGCCATATCTTATATAAGAAAAATGGGGTGACAGATTCCCTTTAACATCTACTTTACCCATGAGGATTGAGTCCTTCACAAAGCAGTGTTTCATATGAAAACTTACATCTTCTAAAGATTTAACTAAAGGCTGATGCCATTTTAACATCTTATGAAGACACTAAGGTAGGAGGTAACCCTATGAAATATTCAGGGGACAGTGTCCCCATCAATTATTGCCTTCACAGAAGCAGGCATGTATTTGCCATTAAGACAATAAACATGGAAGAGCGCAGCATGAGAAGCACCAGGTGGTTGAATTGGGATGTTACAATGAAAGGTGGGGGATTAGCCTCTCACCTGGAGGGGTTGTGCACTCCTGCACAACTCTGGTGGGGAACGTCTCCGTGTACTCCTGCTCTGTAGTTCCAGGATGGCTCCTCGTGCTTCCTGGTCTGGTCACATGGGCCCAAGATCCAGTCACGTGATACCACTTCACAGGATGTGACGTCACTGCAGGTCCTGTTGCCTGGATATGAACTCTGTAGCTCCAAACTGCTCCAGCCACAATCCCTCAAGGGAATGTCAATGTTTTTTGGAAAAAATATATATGTGGTCAATTTAAGGACTCTCGTGGCTCTCAATGGGTGCTTTGTCGTACCCTGGCCTCTCGCCACATAAATACATTGTCTCTGTTGTAGTGAACCTTTTAGTCCGCTCACCTGTCCGTCAGGGTCCTCTCTGATCTGCCAGGGCTTTTGACCTTTCATCTGCACACAATGACAGACAGAGTCCGTATCCATTTTCAATAAATCAACTTTACTCAGTCCTTTACACAGCTCGTCCAGATTAGTCACAGGTACAGCACAATTTCCTTCACAAAGCATAGCATTTCCTTGCCCTGTTCTGTCCCTCACTCCTTCAGGAATATCGCAGGGTGGTACCGTCACTTTCGATACCGCAGCACTCTGTCTGACCAGCCTACCTCGCTTCAGAAGTCCCCTGTCCATTTTGCCCTGGACATTTGGAGTCAATCCCACGTAATTAGCTGTCACCATGTTCAGGTTGCCCTGTATTCCTCCACCTCCCGGTGACTGTTAACTCCTAGGCCCTGGACGAGCTGGACTCTTTAGCTTTAACGTTGCGGGGCACAACTGCCCTGTCCGGGTTCCCAGGCCCTACTGACTAAAAGCCAGGAAGTTCACTAACTTACTCCAGTAGGCCCCTCCTAACTAAGGCTACTTTCACACTTGCGTTTTATCGCGCAGCGCATCTTGCGCTATCGGACGCATGCGCAATGTTCCCCTATCTTTAACATGGCGGGCGTAGGGTCTAGCGCTTGCACGCGTTCATGTGCGTTTGTCGTGCGCTGCGCATTTTCCCTGGTGTGCGCCCATACTCGCTAGACGCTACATGTTGCATTTTTTTTTTTCGGTCAACCGCTTTAAAAAAACGCGTGCTATGCACAAAAAATAACATTGCAGTCTATGGGGGCGCTGGCGTGCTCATGGCTTTGCGTTTGTCAGCGCTTTTGCACGCATGCGATTTTTCTGTAAATAATGGAGTCAGAGATGATGGAGACAGACAGAGATGATGGAGACAGAGATGATGGATGGAGACAGAGATGATGGAGACAGACAGAGATGATGGAGACAGAGATGATGGATGGAGACAGAGAAAGATGGAGACAGACAGATGATGGAGACAGAGATAATGGAGACAGAGATGATGGAGCCAGAGATGATGGAGACAGACAGAGATGATGGAGACAGAGATGATGGATGGAGACAGAGATGATGGAGACAGACAGATGATAGAGCCAAAGATGATAGAGACAGATGATAGATGATAGAGACAGAGATGATAGAAATGTGACACATAGACAACGCATGCGCCAAAAAAAATGCAAACGCATGCAAAAACGCATGAAATCGCAGACAAACGCTGCGTTTTTTTGTCGAAATGTGCATGCTGATGCGACTAAAAATTGCAGCGTTTACAAGCGTTTGCATGCGTTTTTTTAATGCGCTTCATGTGAGCTCGAAACGCAGCGCAAAAAAACGCAAGTGTGAAAGTAGCCTAAGAATCCTAAAAGTCTATCTTAACCTATTGTTCCCCCTCTAGTGGGCTAGTCTAAGTATTACGCTTTCCCTATACCTGTACAGTTCCGGAACATATATATTATAAATCATAGCAGCATTATGATACAAGGCATTATATAACATAACAATATATACAGGGTGGTCCAAAAGTAGGTGGACAGTATGTGTAATAGGGTTTATTATTTTCTGTCCACCTACTTTTGGACACCCTGTATATGCATATATCAGACATTCAAGAACGTAGAAGCAGGGTATAAACTGTCCTCTGTAACCCCTTACACACCTCCCTCCTAGTAAAAATGTCATAGCGGCACAGGCTAGGTCTGCATTTGGTCAACCATGTTTCAGATCAAGCCCTCATGCACCCCAGAAGACCAGTGTGCACATAAGGTGTATGGAGGCATGGAGGCATACAAAATCCCTGTTCCTTGCTCCTTTTGGGTAAGAGACACTCCATTTATCGCCATATATAAAGGCCATAACATAGATATTCTCCTAGAGCAATACTTCTATACTTCTAGGGCTGAGAAGTATTTGTTCAGTTTATAAAAAGAAAAATCTTTGTATGAATTCAGAGGCATACGGTGCCATATTCAGGCAATGTACGACACAGAGATTGCCTAGAGCAGTAGTAAGTTACATTACGGTGCATATGTTCTGAGAGGCATTTTGCCAGAGGCTGAAAGTAACAAAAGCCCAGAGTGCCCCCATGTCTATAAACTGTTTATGGCACAAGAACAGGAATATTCATTATCTACGTTAAAAGGAACTTTTGTCTACCCAGGCCGAGAGCTCAATTTGATATAGCTCTTGACTTTATCTGATGCTTACTTGCCATCTTTAAAAGTATTGCCGTCAAGAAAATGGGAATTGTTTGCCAATGCCCAATCGGTGAGTCTTCGGGTAAAAGAAGAAGTTTAATAGAAGAAGTTTATTATAGATGCACGACAACAATGCGTTTCGGAGATGAACCGTCTCTTTCATCAGGTAAATAGCACCATTATAGCAGAGATGTAAAAACTGGTTTAAATAACAATTCAAAATTGACGCCTTTTTAGGTGAGCGAGGACATAGTATGGCCATCGCAAAATCTCCATCTTATGACATCTGAACCCTAAAAAGTCGGCAAATTTTTCAAAACGTAATGCTGTCCTACACTTAGAATGGAGTTCTTCTTTTAAAATTCTTCCTTTTTTCAAAAAACGCTTTGATTCAGGGCTTACCAACAATTCCCAATTTGTTGCTGTTCATACTTTTAGAGTTCACCAAACCCACGGGTGGAGTTTTGGCAAGGGTAGGTCAGGCAGTTATCCATTTACCTACAGACGATTAAGGTTGTTATGCTCCCAGCAAAATGTTTCAAAGGGGTGAGACTGACCATTTCCACTCACCTCACCTTATTAGACCAAGTTGCACTATAAAGCATATTCTCCTTCTCTCCTTCATTTGCAGATACTTGTCATTTTTAGGGCATTCTTTTTTGAGAGAACACTCTCTATGCTGATTCTAGTGTGCTGGTGGAATTGTTTTTCCCACCCATTAAATGGAAGAAACCTTCAGAAGTTCTGCTTTCTAGTAGGTTTTAGTAGACTTCATCAGTGTCCAGGAGATTTGCCAACCTGTTGTGTTTCAGTAGCTGAGGAGGACAGGAACAACAGCAGGGCAGCCGAACACCTGAGATGTTGGTAACTGATGGGTTGCAGATTTCTAAACTAACGACACAACTAGAGGTAGCCGTGGAGCGTTCCTACGTTGATCCTAGACGCCTCGTCACAGCCTGAGAGATAACTACACCTAAAGGCAGAAAGATGAAAGCTATCTGCCCCGGAGCAGATCCCCAAAGAAAATAGGAAGCCCCCAAACATATAATGGCGGTTAGACAAGATGAAAATACAAACATAGGCAGAAAATAGATTGAGCAAACGATGGGGCCACAAACTGACTAAATAGGATAGGACAGGAGAGATTACTTTCTGCAACCCAGAAAACACTACAAAAATCCAACAATTCTGATTACAAAAATACTGAGATCACACGATCTCGCCACTCACTAAATCAGATCTCAGTGTCAACAAAAACCAAGCCGCAGCCGCTGAAAATACAGGAAAAAGCAAATGAGCAAATAACAGTGGCTGCAGATAAACTGTGAGGAGCTCAGGCCCCAGGAGGGGACCTGGCTGACCTCCACAAAAGTGCAGAAAACAATGCAAAAAGCAAGCACAAAAAGAAAAGCAAAAAATATCTTATCTGAAAGCAGGAGATGCAGGCAAGACTCCAGCAAACTTCCAAATGAACCAGGAACCACAATTGAGACAAGAACAATTGATCACCGGCAACCATCATGGGAGGGAACCTCCCTTATATTAGACCAGTCCGTGATCCCAGATTGCCAATCCTCGCTGAAAGGTTCAGTACTGTCTGTAACCACCAGAGGGAGCCTCTGCTCAGAAACCATCTCTAGCACATTCATAACACCAACCCTTCTTAGAGTCCAGGAGGTTCTACTTTTTTTTCTAGCGCTTTCCATGCATTCAAGGACATTGACAAGTATGATCACATTTTTCCAGGGGGATCCCATTTATTAATACTGCATGGCGTAACTGAGCATCGGAGAAGAATGGCTTGCAACCAGACATCTTCTTTAAGATATTAATGAGATTTCCAAGTGCCATATTATAATGAAAAATTGACAAATTATAATTAAAGGCTTTTGAAACCTTTGAAATGGAAACATGATTTTTACATATTCCCTTTAGTTAATACAATTGCACGAAATTCCAGTCTATAATCTTAATTCTTTCATTCGTTTTCAGGTCCTCCTGAAATGCAGTTTGCAGCCTGATAACAAGTTTCAGATTTTTCTTTTTGTTTGTTTCTCCCAGTAATATAGGCTGGATGTGAGTTCTGTGTGTACTCAGGAGGCTGCTGCCTTCATCGACTCATATATTAGCACAATTTTCATGGGCATTATTCTTTTTTATATAGCCTGTCTACTTTGCTGTCCCTCAGATACTTTCTCCTAATTCCATGTTGTGCAAAATTTTGTACAGCTTCCTGTTACTATCTTCAAAGCCAAATTTAGACTTCAGTCAAACATGGTCAATGTACAGACCATGAAGTACAGATTAGCAACTGACTCGAACTCAACATCCTCATAAGTATATATGAAGCTGTTGAATTTGTGTCAGGAGTAGTGTTGAGCGATACGATACTGCAAATATCGGGTATCGGCCGATATTGGCTGTATCGGAATTCCGATCCCGAGTTCCGATATTTTCGTCATATCGGATACCGGAATCGGAATTGTCACTGTCACTGTCAGTGTCCGTCGGTCGGGTCTGTCAGGAGTCAGCGGCACTTACCCGGCAGAAGATCTCCGGCGGTCACATCCCGGGCTGCTTAATGGCCGCCATCCTCTTCTCCCCGGCGGTCACATGCAGTATCTCGCGATAACTGCAGTGACTGCTGGGTAATCGCGGCCGTAAAGCAGTCCGATGACGTCACCGCCGGGGAAGCAGGTAATCAGCTGTGCTGCGCCGGGATGTCAGGCTCTGCCTGTCATTCCGATGTAGCAGAGCTGGATCGTCATGGGACAATCGTTACTATGGACTGCGTCGGACAGGTGGTATACTGTTGGTTTGTTTTTTTTCTTTTTTTACAGGAGATCGATGGCGTCGCAGGAATGAGAGAGTAATAAAAGAAATGAAAACTGTGTTGTCTCTTTTATTTCATTAAAAGACTTTTTTCTTGCTGTGTCTTTTTTTTAAACATTTAATAACTTTGGGATTAATAATGGATCGGTGTCTTATTGACACCTCTCCATTATTAACCGGGCTTATTGTCACCGTGCAATCAACGGTGACATTAACCCCTTATTACCCCCTTGCCACCGCTACAGGGCAAGTGGGAAGAGCCGGGTAAAGTGCCACAATTGGCACATCTTTTGATGCGCCAAATGTGGGGCTGCTGTAGCCTGGTATTATCAGGCTGTTGAGGGCCAAAATCCATGGGCTTTGACAGTCTTTTAATACCAGGCCGCAGCAGTCTGCATTTTACTTGGCTGGTTAACAAAAATAGGGGGGATCCCCACGCCGTTTTTTTTTCGAGGGGATTCCCTATTTTTGTTAACCAGCCAAACTAAGCAGACTGCTGTGGCCTGGTATTATCAGGCTTGCAAGGTCCATGGATATTGGATCCTTACCAGCCTGAAAAACCAGGCCTCAGCGGTCTGCTTCATCTGGCTGGTTAACAAAAATAGGGGGGACCCCACGCTAATTTTTTTCGAGGGGATCCCCTATTTTTGTTAATCAGCCAAGATATGCAGACTGCTGTGGCCTGGTATTATCAGGCTGGCAAGGTCCATGGATCTTGGCTCCTTAACAGCCTGAAAATCCAGGCCTCAGCGGTCTGCTTCATCTGGCTGGTTAACAAAAATAGGGGGACCCCACGCCATTTTTTTTTCGAAGGGAACCCCTATTTTTGTTAATCAGTTCCCTCTGACGTCACTGATGGTGTCCCTGGCTGACCTGAAGTGAAAGTGGAAAGCAATCAATTAAGCTTTCCACTTCCTCTCCTGTCAGCCAGGAGAGGAACTCATTCATTTGGGGGTTTACTGTGAGGCTGCAGCATTAGCTGCGGTCCCTGCAGTAAACATTAACCCTTTCTGAAGGATTACACCGTGGGACCTGACTGTGCATCGGATTGGTAAGAATAATTTTGCTTTATTATTTTATTTTTATTACAGGAAATGGTTTTAGCAGGTAAATAAAATATGGTCAAAAACTGTGTGATTATTTCATTAAACTTCTTTTTTATTAACCCCTTAATGTCCAATGACGTGCAGAGTCCGTCATGACAAGGTGCCAGTTCCGGCACCAGGACGGACTCTGCACGTCATGCCTTTGATCTAACACTGCGTGTAAACACGCAGTGGTAGATCAGTGCCGACAGCTGTCACAGACAGCTGACAGGCACGGCAAGCGGTGCGGGGACCTTTGCCGTCGGTCCCCGCACTCACAGCGCTGTGGTTGGTCAGTCAATCTGACTGACCAAATACAGCAGCGATCGCCCAGGAGAAGCTGAAATTTCAGCTTCTCCAGCGCGATCAGTGCAGGAGCCCGGCGCTGCAGTGGCCAGGCTTCCTGCACTGACAGCCAGGAGCGGAGCCCCCACCGCCCCTGGCTGTTAACCCCCTGACTGCTGCGATCGAGCGCGATCGCAGAGCTCAGGGGGGGAGGCAGAGGGTCGGGTATTCCCTCTGCCTCAGATCAGCGTCCCAGCGATGTAATCGCAGGGCCTGATCTCTGCCTTGATGACCCGGGGTTGTCATGACAACCTCCGGGTCATCTAGCTACGGGAAGCTGTTGTGATCATCTCACAGCAGCTTTCCCCATAGGTACAATGCATTGCAATGCCAGAGCATTGCAATGCATTGTAACTGCCATCAAAAGTAAAAAAAAGTGAAAGTCCCATAAAGGGACAAGTTGAAAAAAATCATTTTTTAAAAAAAATTGTAAAAAAAATATTAAAAAATAATTTAAAAAAATCCCCTAAAAAATACACATTTTTATGTAATAAAAAAAATAAAAAACAAAAAAAATACACATGTTAGGTATCGCCACGTCCGTAAAAATCCCATCTATAAAAGCATAACCCTAGTTAACCCCTTCAGTGAAAGCCGTAAAAAAAAACACAAAAAAGTAGTAAATTATACTTTTTCCAAGCGGTATCATTATACCGCTTGGAAAAAGTGCAATAACACGCGATCAAAAAGTCAGATATAAATAATCATGGTACCGCTGAAAACGTCATCTTGTCCTGCAAAAAACAAGCCGCTATACAGCATCATTAGCAAAAAAATAAAAAAGTTATAGCTCGCGGAATAAACTGATGCAAAAATAATTATTTTTTCTATAAAATTCTTTATTGTGTAAAAAACGCCAAAACATAAAAAAAATATATAAATGAGGTATCGCTGTAATCGTAGTGACCCGAAGAATAAAGCTGCTTTATCAATTTTACCACACGCGGAACGAGGGAAAAAAATTTAAAAAAAACCAATTCCTGAATTGCTGGTTTTTGTTCATTCTGCTTCCACAAAAATCGGAATAGGAAGCGATAAAAAACGTTATGTGCCCGAATATGGTACCAATAAATACGTCAGCTCGTCTGCAAAAAATAAGCCCACAGATAACTCTGTCGGCCGAAATATGGAAAAATTATAGCTCTCAAAATACGGCGATGCAAAAAATTCTTACAAAAAATTATTCCAAAAAAAAGCATCTTTTAGTGTGTGACAGAAGCTAAACATGAAAAAAGGATGTAAATCTGGTATCGCTGTAATCGCACCGATCCGAGGAATAAAGTCGCCTAATCACTAATACCGCACGAGGAACGGCGTAAAAAAGAAAACCAATTCTTCACCTTTGGTAGATTTGTTCATTGTGCCTCCCAAAGATCGCAGTAAGGCGATCACAGTGGTTCCCCCCCACATATGGGATATCAGCGTACTCAGGACAAATTGCACAATAGCTTTTGGGGTCCTATTTCTCCTGTTACCATTATAAAAATAAAAATTTGGGGCAAAAAGATTATTTTTGTGGAAAAAAATATGATTTTTTTATTTTCACGGCTCTACGTTATAAACTTCTGTGAAGCACTTGGGGTTCAAAGTGCTCACCACACATCTAGAAAAGTTCCTTTGGGGTCTAGTTTCCAAAATGGAGTCACTTGTGGGGGTTTCTACTGTTTAGGCACATCAGGGGCTATCGAAACGTGACATGACACCCGCAGACCATTCCATCAAAGTCTGCATTTGAAAAAGGCGCTACTTCCCTTTCGAGCTCTGCCATGCGTCAAAATAGTGGTTTCCCCCCACATATGGGGTATCAGCGTACTCAGGACAAATTGCACAATAACTTTTGGGGTCCTGTTACCCTTTGGAAAATAACAATTGGGGGTGGAAAGATCATTTTTGTGGAAAAGATATGATTTTTTAGATTTTTTAATTTTACTGCTCTACGTTATAACCTTCTGTGAAGCCCTTGGGGGTTCAAAGCTCTCACCACACATCTAGATAAGTTCCTTGGGGGGTCTAGTTTCCAAAATGGGGTCACTTGTGGGGGTTTCCACTGTTTAGGCACACAGGGACTCTCCAAATGCGACATGGCGTCCAATCTCAATTCCAGCCAAAAAAGTCAAATGGCGCTGCTTCCCTTCCGAGCTCTGCCATGCGCCCAAATAGTGGTTTACCCCCACATATGGGGTATCAGCGTACTCAGGACTAATTGCCCAATAACTTTTGGGGTCCTTTTATCCTTTGGAAAATAATAATTGGGATGAAAAGATCATTTTTGTGGAAAAAAATGATTTTTTAATTTTACGGCTCTACGTTATAACCTTCTGTGAAGCCCTTGGGGGTTAAAAGCTCTCACAACACATTTAGATAAGTTCCTTGGGGGGTCTAGTTTCCAAAATGGGGTCACTTGTGGGCGTTTCCACTGTTTAGGCACACAGGGACTCTCCAAATGCGACATGGCGTCCAATCTCAATTCCAGCCAAAAAAGTCAAATGGCGCTGCTTCCCTTCCGAGCTCTGCCATGCGCCCAAATAGTGGTTTACCCCCACATATGGGGTATCAGCGTACTCAGGACTAATTTCCCAATAACTTTTTGGATCCTTTTATCCTTTGGAAAATAATAATTGGGATGAAAAGATCATTTTTGTGGAAAAAATATGATTTTTTAATTTTACGGCTCTACGTTATAACCTTCTGTGAAGCCCTTGGGGTTAAAAGCTCTCACAACACATTTAGATAAGTTCCTTGGGGGTCTAGTTTCCAAAATGGGGTCACTTGTGGGGGTTTCCACTGTTTAGGCACACAGGGACTCTCCAAATGCGACATGGCGTCCAATCTCAATTCCAGCCAAAAAAGTCAAATGGCGCTGCTTCCCTTCCGAGCTCTGCCATGCGCCCAAATAGTGGTTTACCCCCACATATGGGGTATCAGCGTATTCAGGACTAATTGCCCAATAACTTTTGGGGTCCTTTTATCCTTTGGAAAATAATAATTGGGATGAAAAGATCATTTTTGTGGAAAAAATATGATTTTTTAATTTTACGGCTCTACGTTATAACCTTCTGTGAAGCCCTTGGGGGTTAAAAGCTCTCACAACACATTTAGATGAGTTCCTTGAGGGGTCCAGTTTCCAAAATGGGGTCACTTGTGGGGGGTTTCCACTGTTTAGGCACACAGGGACTCTCCAAATGCGACATGGCGTCCAATCTCAATTCCAGCCAAAAAAGTCAAATGGCGCTGCTTCCATTCCGAGCTCTGCCATGCGCCCAAATAGTGGTTTACCCCCACACATGGTATATCGGTGTACTCTGGAGAAATTGTACAACAAATATTGTGGTTCATTTTCTCCTGATACCCTTGACAAAATTTAAAAAAATTGTGTCGAAAGAAAAATTTTGGGAAAAAAAGTTAAATGTACATTTTTTCCTTCCACATTGCTTCAATTCTTGTGAAGTACCTAAAGGGTTAATAAACTTCTTGAATGTGGCTTTGAACACGTTGAGGGGTGCAGTTTTTAGAATGGTGTCACTTTTGGGTATTTTCTGTCATATTGACCCCTCAAATTCACTTCAAATGTGAGGTGGTCCCTAAAAAAATGGTTTTGTAAATTTTGTTGGAAAAATGAGAAATTGCTGGTCAACTTTTAACACTTATAACTTCGTAACAAAAAAAAATTTTGGTTCCAAAATTGTGCTGATGTAAAGTAGACATGTGGGAAATATTATTTATTAACTAATTTTTGTGACATATCTCTCTGATTTAATGGCATAAAAATTAAAAGTTTGAAAATTGCAAAATTTTCAAAATTTTTGCCATATTTCCATTTTTTTCATAAAAAAAACGCAAGTTATATTGAAGAAATTTTACCACTATCATGAAGTACAATATGTCACGAGAAAACAATCTCAGAATCGCCAAGATCCGTAGAAGCGTTCCAGAGTTATAACCTCATAAAGAGACAGTGGTCAGAATTGTAAAAATTGGCCTGGTCTTTAACCTACAAAATGGCTTGGTCATTAAGGGGTTAAAGTGTGTATGTTTGATTTTTCTTTCATACAATAGGATTAATAATTGATAGTTGTCTAATTGACAGCTCTCAATTATTAACCTGGCTTAAAGTGACCTTTCAATTGCAAGGTCATTTTAACCCCTTATTAACCCATTCGCCACCGCTACAGGGCAATGGGAATAGACGGGCAAAGTGCCAGAAAGGGCAAATCTAATTAGAGATTTGCCCTTTCTGGGGTGTCTGGGGCAGATGTTAGTAGCCGGGGGGGGGGCCAAAAATAATGGTCCCTCTCTGGGCTATTATTATCTGCCCCCACTCACTGGCTTTGTCTGTCTGGTTGCGAAAATAGGGCGGGAGCCCACGCATTTTTTTTCAGCAATTTTACACCTCATATATATATATACATGTCATTGAGTTTGTGACATATATATATATATATATATATATATTATTTATAGTTCATACACTTCTACATAGTATAATAGCCGCTAATTCAATTGCCGGCTTTTGTGAAAATGCAGAACCCGACATGAAATGACATTTGGTGTACATAGGGTTAACCATGTCCTTTGCTATCTGATTTGCACAAACAATTAAATCAGTCTATGTGTGCAAAATTTCACACCTGTAGGGGTTAATTAAAGGTGTAAATTCGTAGCAAAAAAGTCCGTTTTTTTACAACGAATTTACACCTTTAATTAACCCCTACAGGTGTGAAATTTTGCAAACATAGACTGATTTAATTGTTTGTGCAAATCAGATAGCAAACGACATGAAAAGACATGGTTAACCCTATGTACACCAAGTGTCATTTCATGTCGGGTGCTTCTGTCTTTTCACTGAAGCCGGCTTTACCCGGCAATTGAATCAGAGGATATTTTACTATGTAGAAGTGTATAAACTATACATATATGTATATATATATGTCACAATGACATGTATATATATATATGTATTCTATGTGTGTATATTTAGTGTTTACAAGGAAAGAATGGGGTTTTTTTAGTTGCGATATTTTGTTCCCATAGACTTACATGGGACTTCCGGTATCGGTATCGGGTATCGCCGATATTTTAATGGTATCGGCGATACCATTCCGATTCCGATACTTAGGGGTATCGGAAAGTATCGCTCAACTCTAGTCAGGAGATCCACGTTCGTACACTGTGGTCCATATACGGACAGTGTTTTACAGATGTCTGAATTTGGCCTAACACCAAGAGAAAGAAGGATAGGGCGACAGAGAGCCTTCAGAACCAGGATCAGGAGCTCGGCAGAGTTGTAACATTTTTGCCAAGCACTCAGCTATATGAAGATTTCTCCTGAGTAAGAAGTTTGCTAACTTCGAAACGCATTGCGAATATAACCGCATAGACATTTTTACACCGCTTTTGGATCTTTATTGTGGAAACAATACCAGCAGTGCAAATTCACCAACTTTTCTCTAGTATTTGACACCAAAATAATAGACTGTTTTTGAAGACTATTTAGAAAGTTTCTTAACTATGCATTTAGGAAGCAAACTATTAAAAAAATGTATCGAATGTGTACATTGTCTTTAATAAAAATTGGGACTGTATAATATGTCAGGAATAAATGATAAGATCTGATGTGGATAAAGAGAAGGAAAAAGCAGCTTCAACTGCGCAAAAAAAAAAAAAGTTTGACCTATTTTTTTTACTGTCACATTTACCAGCTGTCTGCATTCACTTTGTTTTAAACTGTCATTATACGTCCACCTTCTGTACATCTCTATTTCTCTAGCTGTCAATTTACCCGCTCATCTGTCTGCATGCTCCATGTCCCTTTTGAAACTAGTATCGAAAGAAATAAAAGATATTTTTCCTATTGTAAGCAAAAAATACTAAAAGACCTATAAAATAGTAGAGATTTTAAAATGTCTCAAAATATCAATATATAGTTAAAGGTGAAATACAAAATTCTAACATATATGGAACCTAAGTAAATAAATTGTAAGGAGCCTTCTATGGGCAATGTAAATATTCCCCTTGGGTCCTTGCACCTAACACTAATTTGTCTGCTCCCTTCATGTAAATATAAATCTAGATAATGGTGTGTTTGTGAGCAGTAGGCCAGCCCTCGGTCATTTCCACCCGGTAGGAGGCAGGGGAACCTCGATTAAAGTAATTAGGCAGAAATAATCCTTTTCATAGAAAAGCAAATGAAAGGCATAGATATCGGCTGCATTAACCGTATCAGTGCTTGAATTGCAGATGTTTCTTTATCAGCATGGAGAGAAAGGCAAGAATGTGTAGGCTGAAGGAAGCAGGCTCTGACTCTATGGTTGCCAGCGAAAGTTCATCAGCCGACTCATACATGAAATCATCATTAGTGCGCTGTGGTGCTGAAATTTGGATAGGCTTTTCAAGCAATTTATTTTCATATAGGCAATAAATCCATTTGGAAGGTGCCCACATATGGTTATTGGTGCCGAACCTGCAATATACCGTACAGCCAAATCTGTAACACAAAATTACACAAGGTATATTCTCTTCTCTTCTTAAATGGAACATGACAATAGTACACAGTGGAATAACTAGAGTCTGATGAGCCCCGACGCAAGATTTGGACTGGATACCCTCCCTGACATACCGTATATATGTCTTCCATCCTGGTATATACAGTTGTGCTCAAAAGTTAACATACCCCTGCAGAATTTTTGCTTTATTGGCCTTTCTTCAGAGAATATGAATGATAACACAAAAACTTTTTCTCCACTCATGGTTAGTGGTTGGGTGAAGCCATTTATTGTCAAAATACTGTGCTTTATCTTTTTAAATCATAATGACAACCCGAAACATCCAAATGACCCTGATCAAAAGTTCACATATCCTGGTGATTCTAGCCTGATAATATGCACAGAAGTTCACACAAATGGGTTTGAATGGCTACTAAAGGTAACATCCTCACCTGTGACCTGTTTGCTTGTAATTAGTGTGTGTGCATAAAAGCTGAGTGAGTTTCTGGGATCCAGACAGACTCTTGCATCTTTCATCCAGCCACTGATGTTTCTGGATTGTGAGTCACGGGAAAGGCAAAAGAACTGTCAACGGACCTATGGGAAAAGGTAGTTGAACTGTATAAAGCAGGAAAGGGATACAAAAAGATATCCAAAGAATTGATAATGCCAGTCAGCAGTGTTCAAACTGTGATTAACAGATGGAAAGTCATGGGCTCTGTAAAAACGAAACCACGATTAGGTAGACCAACAAAAATTTCGTCCACAACTACCATGATAATTGTTCGGGATGCAAAGAAAAACCCACAAATAACATCAGCTGAAATAGTGGACTCTCTGAAAAATAGCGGTGTGGCTGTTTCATGATGCACAATAAGGAGGCACTTGAAGAAAAATGGGCTGCATGGTCGAGCCGCCAGAAGAAAGTCATTACTGTGCAAATGCCACAAAGTATCTCGCCTGCAATACGCAAAACAGCAGAGAGACAAGCCTCAAAAATTCTGGAACAAGGTAATTTGGAGTGATGAGACCAAAATTTAACTTTTTGGCCACAATCATAAATGTTACATTTGGAGAGCGGTCAGCAAGGCCTATGATGAAAGGAACATCATTCCTACTGTAAAGCACGGATGTGTATCACTTATGTTTTGGGGATGTGTGAGCTACAAAGGCACAGGAAACTTGGTCAAAGTTGAATGAAAGATGAATGCAGCACATTATCAGCAAATACTGGAGGCAAATTTGCAATCATCAGCCCAGAAGCTGCGCATGGGACGTACTTGGACGTTCCAACATGGCAATGATCCAAAACACAAGGCCGAGTTGACCTGTCATTGGCTACAGCAGAATGAAGTGAAGGTTCTCTAGTGGCCATCTCAGTCTCCTGACCTCAATATAATTGAGCCACTCTGGGGAGATCTCAAGTGCGCAGTTCATGCTAGACAGCCCAGGAATTTACAGGAACTGTAGCCTTTTTACCAAGAAGAGTGGGCAACTTTACCATCTGAGAAAATAAAGAACCTCATCCACAACTACCACAAAAGACTTCAAGCTGTCATTAATGATAGAGGGGGCAATACACGGTATTAAGAAATGGGGTTTGGGAACTTTCGATCAGGGCATTTAGATGTTTTGGGTTGTCATTATGATTTAAAAAGAGAAAACACAGTAGTTTGACAATAAATGGCTTCAACCAACCACTAACCATGAGTGGAGAAAAAGTTTTGGTGTTATCATTCATATTCTCTGAATAAAGGCTAAGAAAGCAAAAATTCTGCCGGGGTATGTAAACTTTCGAGCACAACTGTATAACCCACATACTGGTATATATGTCCCATTCTGCCGCTGCTCTTTAATGTATAGAAAAAAGTAAGCCATTATACTCACCAGGTGTGAACATAGAAGTCATGGGGCTCCATAGCAGAACTATAATGCAATCCCTATAGTCCGCCATATAGTATAATGCACTCCTCATTGTCCTCCATACTGTATAATGCACCTCTTATAGTCCTCTGTATAGTATAATGCACCCCTCATAGTCATCCCTTTAGTATACTGCACCCCTCATAGTCCACCAAATAATATAATGCATCCTCTATAATCCTCCATACAGTATAATGTGCCCCCCATAGTCCTCCATACAGTATAATTTGCCCCCCATAGTCCTCCATACAGTATAATGCACAGTTCATAGTCATCCATGTAGTATAATGCACAACCCATCTGTCACAGCTCTGTTGTTGGGTGTCCCAGAACCAGGTGCTCCTTCCATAGCTTGCCCTGCTCTGCGGATTATTTCTGATGGTGAAGACGCCGGGGCCACGTACCCTGCCTTAGCTCCTGAATCCACCCTTAGTCTGTACCCTTCCCCCACCCAGGGAAGAGGGGAGTAGTAGTGTACCATAGTACACCAACCAGACTAACAAGGTAATTTGAACAGGGATAACAAAAATACCAAACATACAAATATACTCACAGATATAACAAAGGGATACATAGGGGAGTGGAGAATGGGGCTAAATCAAAGTAGGAATAAAATGGGAATTATCACACACTCAAAACCTAGCAAACGTCCCAGATAAATCCACCAAACACCTTCTTCAATGATAACCAACAACAACCTCCAGTCATGCAGCAAAGCTCGCTCTGACAATGAGTGCTAGCCAGGACCCAGTTTAAATAGGAGATGGGAGGGGCTAACAGTGCACAGCTGAGAGCCTAAACGCTCCAGGAGATCTCAACAGAGCAAATTAACCCCTGCACTGCTAAAAAAAATTTTTACTCCATTTAATTAGAAGATGAAGTGCTTCTAATCAGTGCAGGCGTAGGAGAAATCAGACGTTGTAGTCTTCTGGCTCCCCTCTGTTGCGGTAAACCCATGACACCATCCTGGTATATTGCACTCATCCTGGTATATGTCGCCCCATCCTGGTATATGTTGCCCCGTCCTTGTTTATGTCCATCATCCTGGTATATGGCCCCATCCTGGTATATGTCACTCATCCTAGAATGTGGATGCACATCCAACTGAAGTAGTGGCTGGGGTCAGCAGGCCCCTCATCCTCTGGACCCGGTCCCAGAGGCGACCGCTGCAACCTCAGTCATTACGCCCTGTCAGTACAGTCTCCCTTTAAATAAGAGCATCTCTATGATACCCAAAAAAATATTTTGTTACATGACCATCAGAAGAAAAGACATAATTAGTTAAATCACCTACTAAAAAAAAAATCCTTCTTATGACTTACATGATGGTGTTGGAGAAAGTGTATGATGGCAAGGACCTTACAGGAAAAGGGGCCTATGTGGCAAATCATTTTCAGTGCACTTACTAGAGTTTTCGGACGTTGCTTAGAGAATGTAGAGCAGTTAAAACATAACTATTAATTTTGCCTTTAAAAATCACAAGGGTTAATCAATATCATAACAGTAAAAACCTCCAAAAAAGCACAGTTGCCCAATGTCATATGGGTACCTTACTCACCAGTAGAAAGTTGATTGTATAGTAGTAATCAATGAGACAAAAATTGTAAAGGTCTCACCCAAGCCAATTGTAAATTGCAGATTGTAAAGATCTCCTCCCCAGCTTTTTTTCTGCAGGTGATGCAGCACTCTGCACACCACATGGGAATGTTCCTGTCACTGCAGGAATTCATCTGAAATGAAATATTCTCTAAAAAAGGATTGCCATTGCCTGGCACTTGCTGTCTCATTTTTTTTCCCCCCACAAGTACACTCCCCTGATGAAACCTTACAGTATTATTAAGGTGAAAACTCGTCGGGAGGGATTTTTTGGATTTGGGGTCACTTTGATTGGCACCACACGTGGGTACTGCCCTTGTCAGTGTGTGAGTAAAGCATGTGGAACAGCAGTTCTTAGTAGGGTCTTTTCCTTGTCCCATGATTCATCTGACTCTCATGGAACCACCACATCCTTCAGTTTGGCTTGGGTGAGATGTTTACAACTGTTGTCCCATTGGTTACTACTATACACTCAACTTTCTACTGTATTTATTACACGGTGAGTGAGGTACCAATATGACTGCTTAGGGCAACTGAGCATTTTTTGGTTGCTTTTACTTTTATGATATTGGTTAACACCCTGCTGTTTATAAAAGCAAAATTTCAAAAAAAGGTGTTCAGCACTCAGAGACATGGCTAAGGTAACTAAAGAAGGCTGAAACCAACCACCACTGGACAAGACA
The DNA here is from genome assembly GCA_033576555.1 of Oophaga sylvatica. Taxonomy (NCBI): domain Eukaryota; kingdom Metazoa; phylum Chordata; class Amphibia; order Anura; family Dendrobatidae; genus Oophaga; species Oophaga sylvatica. The sequence continues at coordinate 23,135,788 of JARQOD010000009.1, read as the reverse complement.
TACAAGTTGAAAGGTCTACGTAAAGGTCTTAAAGATGGAAGAATAATGACACAGCCCTTTCCTCACAAGATCTATGTAACAGGTCTGGGAGGCGGAACCTCTGAGCTATTATACAAGGAGGCTTTCCTTGTAAAGGAGCGGGTGGCGCCCGGGGAAGACGGACAGGAAGTCATGGCAAGTGACCGGGGCAGTCTCTGGACAGACAGGCAGGAGGTCACGGCAAGTGACCGGGGCAGTCTCTGGATAGACAGGCAGGTAGTCACGGCAAGTGACCGGGGCAGTCTCTGGATAGACAGGCAGGAAGTCACGGCAAGTGACCGGGGCAGTCTCTGGATAGACAGGCAGGTAGTCACGGCAAGTGACCGGGGCTGTCTCTGGATAGACAGGCAGGTAGTCACGGCAAGTGACCGGGGCAGTCTCTGGATAGACAGGCAGGTAGTCACGGCAAGTGACCGGGGCAGTCTCTGGATAGACAGGCAGGAACGACCTGTGATGGTCGAGCCTCCCGGTAGGCTAGCAGGCAGATGGTAGATGTACGTCCTCAGATTAACGGGCTGACTGGTCCGTAGACAGACTGACAGGTGATGGTGGACAGACTGTCGAACGTTGACGCCTCCAGGTAGGCTAGCAGACTGGTAACCGGTGAACATCAGCAGATAAACGGGCAGGCTGGTCATAGACAGACTGACAGGTGATGGCGGGCAGACTGTCGGACGGTGGAGCCTCCAGGTAGGCTAGCGGACAGGTAGCAGACAGCAAACTGGCAGGAAACAGGCAGGTAACTGGTAACAGAACCTGAGGGCTGAAGCAGAGTAGTGAACAGTGCAACAACATTGCTCGGGCACCTCCATTAAGGAGGAGGTGCTTTATATAAGGTGGAATCCTCCGGCATTGGCCGGGGACCTTTTTTGAAAGATGCGCGCGGCCCCTTTAAGAGCGGGGGAGTGCACGCACGCGCCCTAAGCCCAATGGCAGGGAAGGAGCGCGCAGCCCCAGCAGGGCGGAAGGAGGACGCCGAGCGAGGGTAAGGGGAGCGACGTCCCTGCCTGGCAGAGGACGCTGGCGCAGGGGAACAGCGTCCCTGCCTGGCAGAGGACAGGGACGCTGGCGCAGGGGAACAGCGTCCCTGTCTGGCAGAGGACAGGGACGCTGGCGCCGGCGCTACAGTACCCCCCCTTTAGGCCCCCCTTTTTTAGGCCAGAAAGAAATTTAGCTAGGATGAGAGGGGCATGGATGTTCTCCCGAGGCTCCCACGTTCTCTCCTCAGGACCAAACCCTGTCAAGATCCCGTCTGGGTTGGAGCCGATGTTACTGCAAACACTAGGGGAAGCAGAGGCAGGTAGCGTAGTCAGGTGGCAGCCGGAGGTCGGTACACAGGAAAGCAGTGTTTGTAGCAATGGATCAGGCGGATAACGTAGTCAGGTGGCAGCCGGAGGTCGGTACACAGGAAAGGCAGTTAGGTAACAGAGGAGCAGGCAGATTACGTAGTCAGGTGGCAGCCGGAGGTCGGTACACAGGAAAGCAGTGTTTGTAGCAATGGATCAGGCGGAGAGCGTAGTCAGAAGGCAGGCCGAGGTCGGTTCACAGGAGAGCAGTGTTTGTAGCAATGGATCAGGCGGAGAGCGTAGTCAGAAGGCAGGCCGAGGTCGGTTCACAGGAGAGCAGTGTTTGTAGCAATGGATCAGCAGGAAACGCTTGACTAAAGGCTTGGAGCTCAATAATCTCGCAATGACACACCCACAGGGCCAGGTTTATATAGGGTGTGTAATTGGCAATCAGAGGCCCAATCAAGAGAGCACTAGGTGTAGCCAATCAGGAAGAACAGTGAATGGTATCTGGGTTCAGCAAGGAACTTTGCAGCCAGCAGAATAGCTCAGATGGTAGAGCTGCTGGCCAGTAGACAAGAGGTACTGGGTTCGACTCCTGACAAACCCCTTCCAATCCACCAGAAAATAGGTCTTTCTCCTTACCCTTTTGGTGGCCAGAATGTTCTCTACCTCAAATTCGTTTTCAGCAGAAACTGGAGCAGGAGGTGTACCTGTAGGCTTGACAAAAGAGTTAAGAACCACCGGTTTGAGGAGAGATACATGGAAGGAGTTAGGAATCCGCAAATTGGCCGGGAGTCTCAATTTATAGGACACCGGGTTGATCTGACTGATGACCTCCAGAGGACCGATGAACCGAGGACCTAACTTGTAGGAAGGAATCTTGAACCGGACATACTTGGACGAGAGCCAGACCTTATCTCCAGGACGGAATTGAGGGGGATCCAGACGTTTTTTGTCAGCATGTTTCTTCATGCGCTCGGATGACAGAATGAGTGCGGACCGGGTACTCTCCCATATGGAGGAAAATTCGTTAACAAGAGATTCCGCAGCTGGATTGTCCACAGTGGTGGAGACGGGAACAGGGATCCGAGGATGCTGACCGAAGACTACAAAAAACGGAGATTTGGAGGAAGATTCACTCTCGTGATTGTTGTAAGAAAATTCGGCCCATGGCAGGAGATCCACCCAATCAGAATGGTGGGCATTAACGAAGTGCCGGAGATAACTGGTCAGAACCTGATTGATCCGCTCCACTTGACCATTGGACTGTGGGTGGTAGGCGGAGGAGAAATCCAGGGAGACGTCTAGCAACTTACAAGTGGCTCTCCAGAAACGTGAGGTGAACTGTACCCCACGATCCAACACAATGTGACGAGGCAGACCATGAAGACGGAAGATGTGGCGGATAAAGTCTTTAGCCAACTCGGGTGCTGATGGAAGGCCTGGCAGGGGAATGAAGTGAGCCATCTTGGAAAATCGGTCTACGACCACCCAAATGACCGTACAACCAGCAGAGACGGGAAGATCAGTTATGAAGTCCATGGCTATATGCTGCCAGGGGGCAGCGGGTACAGGAAGTGGAAGAAGGCGGCCGGCAGGCAGGTGTCTCGGAACTTTGTTGCGGGCACAGGAGGCACAGGCAGAAACAAAGTCTATTACGTCCTTGTGCAGGGTAGGCCACCAGTAATGCCAGGTAATGAGCTGGAGGGTCTTTTTCTGACCAGCGTGGCCAGCTAGTTTAGACGAATGACCCCAGTGTAGGATCCTCTCCCGATCGGGTACCGATACGAACGTCTTACCAGGAGGGAGACGATTTAGACTCACGGGAGCCACCTGCATCACTCTAGCGGGATCGATGATATGTTTAGGTTCCTCCTCGAGATCCGACACCAGGAAGGACCGGGACAAGGCATCCGCTTTGATGTTCTTGTCTGCCGGGCGGAAATGTAAAAGAAAGTCAAAGCGGGCAAAAAACAAGGACCACCGGGCTTGGCGAGGGTTAAGTCTCTGGGCATGCTGGAAGTAAGCCAAATTTTTGTGGTCAGTGTAAATGATTACCGGATGAAGAGCCCCCTCGAGTAGGTAACGCCACTCCTCCAATGCCAACTTGATGGCCAATAGCTCTCGGTCTCCTATGGAGTAATTGCACTCAGAAGAGGAGAAGAGTTTGGAGAAGAAGCCGCAAGATACCATTCTCCCGGAAGAAGACTTTTGAGTAAGTACCGCTCCGGCTCCAGAGGAGGAAGCGTCAACCTCCAGGAAGAACTGCTTGTTGCTGTCCGGGCGATGCAGCACTGGAGCGGAAGAGAAGGCCTGTTTTAAGGAAAGAAAGGCCTCCTCTGCTTCGGGCGTCCACTGTTTGGGGTTAGCGTCCTTGCGGGTGAGCGCGGAGATTGGAGCAGTCCGGGAAGAGAAGTGCGGTATGAAGAGACGGTAATAATTGGCGAAGCCCAGGAACCGCTGAATGGCCTTCAATCCCTCCGGTCGGGGCCATCTCTCGATGGCAGACAGTTTCTCCGGATCCATTCGTAGGCCTGTTTGAGAAATGATGTAGACCAAAAACGGAAGCGAGGTCTGCTCAAAGAGGCACTTCTCATATTTAGCGAAGAGGTGATTCTGCCTGAGCCTGAGCAGAACCTGACGAACGTCCCTCCGGTGAGACTGGAGATCCGGAGAGAAGACCAAGATGTCGTCCAGGTACACCACAACGCAGGAGTAGAGAAGGTCTCAGAAGATGTCATTGACCAACTCTTGAAAGACTGCCGGAGCATTACAGAGACCAAAGGGCATCACCAAATACTCGTAGTGGCCGTCTCGGGTGTTGAATGCCGTCTTCCATTCATCCCCCCGACGGATACGGACTAGGTTATATGCCCCACGAAGATCCAGTTTGGTGAAGATTCTATCCCCCCTCAGACGATCAAACAATTCTGGAATGAGCGGAAGAGGGTACTTATTCTTCACCGTGATCAGGTTTAGACCTCTGTAGTCAATACAGGGACGGAGAGAGCCGTCTTTCTTTTTTACGAAGAAGAAACCTGCTTCCGCTGGGGAGGTAGATTTCCGGATGAATCCCTTGGCCAAATTCTCCTCGATATATTCGGACATCGACCTGGTCTCAGCAGCGGACAATGGATAAATACGCCCACGGGGAGGCGTAGTACTGGGTAGCAGGTCGATTGGGCAATCATAAGGTCTGTGAGGGGGTAATGTCTCTGCCTCCTTTTTATTAAAGACATCAGCGAATGACCAATATGGAATCGGGAGCCCAGGTAGATTAGTTGGTGTAGGAGAAGGACGGACGGGATGAACAGGAACCAAACACGTTTTATGACAGTCCTGTCCCCAGCGAAGGATCTCTCCAGTCTGCCAGTCGAGCACGGATGCATGCTTTTGGAGCCAAGGTAGACCTAATAAGAAAGCGTGAGAAAGTCCAGGCAGAACATGAAACGAGATGCTCTCAGAATGCAACATTCCCACCTGCAGGGTTATGGATTCGGTGATAAGTTGGATGGGACGTGGTAGGAGACCCCCATCCACAGCAGCGACAGATACTGGTACATCCAGAGGTTTGGTAGGAATGCAATATTTTTCTACCAAAGCCTGTGAAACAAGATTCCCGGCTGCTCCAGAATCAAGTTGGGCTAGTTCGAAAAAACGGTTCTCACCGAGAAGAATTGAGACCGACAGCAGCAGAGATGGAGAGGATTTATTCTTGTCTAGGTTGACCTCTCCGAGCGAACCTAGACACTGGCGTTTCCCGACCTCTCCGGACAGGTACGGATCAGGTTCTCCTTACTGCCACAGTAGAAGCAACTCCCCTCGGCACGGCGTAAGTCCTGACGGGCTTTGACCATCTTGGTCTGGTCGACCTGCATAGACTCAGAAGTGTGTACCTGGGGAGAAACGGAAGGAGTTACGGGTTTCTGAAAAGTAGGAGCTAGACGAGGAAACCTTCTCTCACAGGTGACCTCTTTGGCGCGCTCCTGGAACCGTAGATCAATTCGATTGGCAAGAGTTATTAGGTCATCGAGAGAGGTAGGAATATCCCGACCGGCAAGTTCATCTTTAATACGACCGGACAGACCCTCCCAGAAGACAGATATCAGAGCGTCATTATCCCAAGCCAGCTCCGAGGCAAGGGTACGGAACCGTATGGCATATTGACCCACGGTGAGACTTCCCTGACGGAGGCGTAGCAGAGATGATGCGGAGGAGGTCTTCCGTCCGGGTTCGTCGAATACCTTCCGGAAGGCCGAGAGAAAGGCAGGCAGGTCGGACACCAGGGGGTCTTCTCTCTCCCAAAGAGGATTAAGCCAGGCCAGAGCCTCTCCGGTGAGATGAGACATGATGAAGGCAATTTTGGCCCGGTCAGAGTTAAACTGGTGGGACAGGAGTTCAAAGTGCAGGGAGCACTGGTTAATGAATCCCCGAGCCAGAGCAGAGTCGCCTCCAAAACGAGGAGGTGCTGAAAGTCGAGGTCCGGGAACGGAAACCACGGAATTGGTGAGCAGCGGAACTGCCGGATTGCGAGTCATAGCGCCAGCGGTGGTTGCTGGTGAAGCAGTCAGAGTGTCCAGGCGGGAATTAACATTCCGCAGGTGACCCAGGATGGACTCCTGTTGAGACCTCTGACGAGACAGTTCATGACACAGGTCAGAGAGCGAGGGAGTTTGGGTGCCACCGGGTTCCATGGCCCGAGCAAACTGTAACGGGTCTGGGAGGCGGAACCTCTGAGCTATTATACAAGGAGGCTTTCCTTGTAAAGGAGCGGGTGGCGCCCGGGGAAGACGGACAGGAAGTCACGGCAAGTGACCGGGGCAGTCTCTGGACAGACAGGCAGGAGGTCACGGCAAGTGACTGGGGCAGTCTCTGGATAGACAGGCAGGTAGTCACGGCAAGTGAACGGGGCAGTCTCTGGATAGACAGGCAGGAAGTCACGGCAAGTGACCGGGGCAGTCTCTGGATAGACAGGCAGGTAGTCACGGCAAGTGACCGGGGCTGTCTCTGGATAGACAGGCAGGTAGTCACGGCAAGTGACCGGGGCAGTCTCTGGATAGACAGGCAGGTAGTCACGGCAAGTGACCGGGGCAGTCTCTGGATAGACAGGCAGGAACGATCTGTGATGGTTGAGCCTCCCGGTAGGCTAGCAGGCAGATGGTAGATGTGCGTCCTCAGATTAACGGGCTGACTGGTCCATAGACAGACTGACAGGTGATGGTGGACAGACTGTCGAACGTTGACGCCTCCAGGTAGGCTAGCAGACTGGTAACCGGTGAACATCAGAAGATAAACGGGCAGGCTGGTCATAGACAGACTGGCAGGTGATGGCGGGCAGACTGTCGGACGGTGGAGCCTCCAGGTAGGCTAGCGGACAGGTAGCAGACAGCAAACTGGCAGGAAACAGGCAGGTAACTGGTAACGGAACCTGAGGGCTGAAGCAGAGTAGTGAACAGTGCAACAACATTGCTCGGGCACCTCCATTAAGGAGGAGGTGCTTTATATAAGGTGGAATCCTCCGGCATTGGCCGGGGACCTTTTTTGAAAGATGCGCGCGGCCCCTTTAAGGGCGGGGGAGTGCACGCGCGCGCGCCCTAAGCCCAGTGGCAGGGAAGGAGCGCGCAGCCCCAGCAGGGCGGAAGGAGGACGCCGAGCGAGGGTAAGGGGAGCGACGTCCCTGCCTGGCAGAGGACGCTGGCGCAGGGGAACAGCGTCCCTGCCTGGCAGAGGACAGGGATGCTGGCGCAGGGGAACAGCGTCCCTGCCTGGCAGAGGACAGGGACGCTGGCGCTGGCGCTACAATCTAAATCCTATTGAGAACTTGTGGGCCCTTCTTAAACTTATGGTAAAGGAAAACAGTCACCTCTGTCAACAGTTTGTGGGAGACTGTGGTTTGTGCTACCCAGAAAGTTCATTGTCACCAGATTAAGAAGCTGACAAACTCCATGGATAGAGCTTATGACTGTTATTGAAAAAAGGAGGTTATAAAATTGGTCACTGATATTTTTTTTTGCACATATACCTATGCTTTACCTTTCCTCACCAACTAATATGCCATCTACTTGGAAGGTCTATATGAAGCTTAATCTACACCAATATG
>JARQOD010000009.1:23057300-23128260 GCA_033576555.1 Oophaga sylvatica | reverse complement strand
GGACGGGGAAACGCTGGCGCTGGCGCTACAATCTAAATCCTATTGAAAATTGGGGGCCCCTTCTTAAACTTAGGGTAAAGGAAAACAGTCACCTCTGTAAACAGTTTGTGGGGGGAATGGGGGTTTGTAAAACCCCAAGAAAGTTCATTGTAACCAAAATTTAAGAAGCTGAAAAAATCCATGGTTTAGAGTTTTAGGGACTGTTTTTTGAAAAAGGGGGTTTTTTAAAATTGGTCACTGATTTTTTTTTTTTGCAAAAAATTTACCTTTATTTTTTTACCTTTCCTCACCAACTAATATCCATCTACTTGGAAGGTCTTTATGAAGCTTAATCTACAGCCCAGGGCCCAAAAGTTTTGGGGAAGACACAAATATTTTTTTTTAAAAAAATTTTTACGGCTTCATTTTTCTAAGGGCAATTTGCATTTTTACCCCAAAAGGGTTAAAAAAAGAGTGATCTTTTTAAACAGCAATTATTGCAAAGTCTTTATTTGGTTTAAAAAAAATGGAACTTTTCCCCCCCCCCAAACCACATTTAAACTTCATTGCAGCCCTGTTTTTTTTGGCCCCCTTTCCCCTTTTTTCGGGGTTGCCCCCTTTAACACAGGTTTTTGGGGTTTGATGAGGCATGGTGGAGATAAATCTTTTCCAATTGATTAAGAAAGGGAAGGGAACCCCACGGGAAACATTTTAAAAAGGGGGTGGTGCTTGGCATCTTTGGTTTCTCTTCTGTTAACCAGGGTTTAAACTCTAAAAAAAAACATGTGCAGTCATCATTGAAAATGCAAAAAAAATGGCCTAACAGGGGAAGAGTATGCAGCTAGAATGATTGCACCTCAGCAACAATCTATCGCAAACATCAAGAAATTCAAGGGAGAGAGGTTCCATTTTTTCCCCAAAAAAAAGGGTCCAGGGGCCCCCAAAAAAGACCAGCAACGCCAGGACCGTCTCTTAAAAGTGTTTCAGCTGCGGGGGTCGGGGTACCAGCAGTGCAGGCTTGTTTTAGGAAAAGGCAGCAGGCAGGGGTGAGTGCATCTGCACGCCTGTGGGGGGGGAGACTCTTGGGCGGCCCCCCCTCTCAAAGGGGGGCAGCAAAAGAAGCCATTCTCTTCCCAAAAAAACATCATGGACAGACCCGATAAATTTTTCAAAAGGGGTACAGGCAGTTTACTTTCTGGGACGGGGGGTAAAAATTGGGTTTTCCCCGATGAAAACCCCCCCTTTTCGATTGTTTGGGGGCATCAGGGGAAAAAGCCTCATTCGGAGAAGGAACAAGGTTGGGGGCGTTTCCCCCCAGTTGTCTCATGCCAACTGTTTTAAGGGAACCTGAATCCCCCATGGGGTGGGGGGTTTTTCTCAGCCAAGGGAATCGGCTCTTCACAGTCTTTTCCTAAAAAAAACAGCCATGAAAAAAGAATGGTACCCGAATGCCCCCCCCCGAGCAACTTCTCCCAACCCTCCAAAAAGCGTTTGGCGATCAACAATGCCTTTTCTAGCATGATGGAGCACCTTGCCATAAAGCAAAGGTGATAACTAAATGGCTCAGGGAACAAAACATAGAGATTTCGGGTCCATGGCCTGGAAACTCCCCAGATCTTAATCCCATTGAGAACTTGTGGTCAATCATCAAGAGACGGGTGGACAAACAAAAACCTAAAAATTCTGACAAAATTAAAGCATTGATTGTGCAATAATGGACTGCTATCAGTCAGGATTTGGTCCAGAAGTTGATTGAGAGCATGCCAGGGAGAATTGCAGAGGTCCTGAAGAAGAAGGGTCAACACTGCAAATATTGACTTGCTGCATTAACTCATACTAACTGTCAATATAAGCTTTTGTTACTCATATGTTTGCAATTATATTTCTGTCTGTGATAAAAACATCTGTCAAACACACACATAAAAACCAGAGGGCAGCAGATCATGTGAAAATATAATATTTGTGTCATTCTCAAAATTTTTGGCCATGACTGTACACCAATATGGTCAGTGTTGGGACTAGGAAAATTGAGTCTTTCAATGCACCCAAAATTTAGTCTCATAACTAAGAACTCCTCAAGGCAGTCACAGGGACCCCAGAACCATGCCAGCCACAATACCTCAAAATGTAACAGTTTCAGTGCCATAAAAACAGTGCAGGGTGTAGAGTCTAGTGGCATCAATACCGACAGGCACAAAGCCAACAGAACTGTCACAGGCCATACAAACCCTACTACTCCTACCTCTCATCCCACCCTGTTCCAAAAGAGTGCCAGGCAGAGACTCCAGAACAGGATTATCCACAGATCCAGCATACAGTGGCAATCAAAGACATGGAAAAAGCAGCACTTCCATGGTTGAGTTCATAGCCACATGCCCTAGGGGATTATAGATGGGAAGAAAATGTTTTTAAGATTTAAAATAATCACAGCTGGGTCTCATGCACCAGTCTTACTTGCTGACTTTCGATGTTGGACAATGAGTCAAATAAAGCAACAATAGTTCTGTTGCTCATTGAGGCCATCCGGCGTAAGTGATTTGAGTCTAAATATCCACTGGCATTCTTTTTGTAATAGTAATTTGTCCAGATTACCCCCACGTGGGTTTTGGCGCACAACTTCAATGACACAAAAGGTCACTGCTTTTGAATCGTTGTTATGTACAGACCCAATGTGTCTCGCCAGGGGTGTATCCCTTTTATGTTTGATATCCCCGAGGTGTTCCCCCACCCGTCAACACAGTCTCTCTTAGTTTTACCCACATAATTAAGTGGGCATGTGCACTTTGCCATATAGACCACACCCTCTGTCTTGCAGTTTGCAAAGTCTCTGATATAGTAAATCTTATCAGATGCGATGCCCTTGAAGGACTTAACCTTTCTGATCCAAGGACAAAATTTACAATCACGACATTTAAATGTGCCACAGATCCTGCGATCCAACCATGTACCCTGGGGTTTCGGTCTATCATAAAAGCTATGGACCAAATGATCTCGTATCGACCTCCCCTTCCTAAAAGTAACCAACGGAGTAGGTGAAATATAGTCCCTTAGTTCCGGATCAGTTCTTAGGATCCACCAGTGTCTTTTTAAAATATTACGTACCATATCAGACATGTTGTCAAACATACCTATAATCCTAGGCGTGTCCAATGTCTCTATTTTGGGTGGGGGATGAAGTAGTTCATGTCTATCACGCCTTGACACATTATCCCATGCGCTATACAACACCTCTTTAGGGTACCCCCTCTGGCGGAACCTTTTAGTTAAATCATATGCCTGTGTATTAAAATCCTGACTATCTGAACAATTCCTTTTAATTCTCAGGAACTGACCTTTTGGTATTCCTCTTTTAAGGGGTTCAGGGTGATGGCTGTCCCACCTAAGGAGACTGTTCGTAGATGTTGGTTTCCTGTAGGTCCAGGTGGTAATACCCTCTCCATTCTTGGTAATCTGGAGGTCAAGAAAGGTGATGGTCTCCTCATTGATCTCATGGGTGAATCTCATATTTATCTCATTTTGATTAAGACATTTAATGAAACGCTGGAACTCCTCCATGGTCCCTGTCTACAATACAAACACATCATCAATAAACCTACACCATAATAGTATGTAGGGGTACCACCAGGTTTCCTCCAAGAAAACCACAGTCTCCTCCAACCAGCCCAGGAAGATGTTTGCATACGATGGGGCACAGGGGCTCCCCATCGCAGTCCCCCTGAGCTGGTGGTAGGTTCTGTCATCAAACAGAAAGCAGTTATGGTTCAAGACAAAAGTCAGCAATTTGATGACCAAATCAATATGCGCAGTTAAATAATTCGCCTTTGTATCAAGGAAGTACTCAACTCCCCTGATGCCAGCAACATGAGGTATGTTACTTTATAGTGCCTCTACGTCAATAGATGCTAAATATGTCTCCCCTGTGATATTAATCCCTTCAAGCTTCATCAATAGGTCCGAAGTGTCCCTAAGATATGATGGTACGGATACAACAAATGGTCGTAAAATTTTGTCAATATACGTCCCAATGTTTTAGGTAATAGAGTCTATACCTGAAACTATGGGTCATCCTTTGAGTGGGACCAGACCCTTATGAATCTTTGGGAGACAGTAAAATGCAGGCATCAGGGGATGAGTTGGTAACAGAAATTCAAACTCTTCCTTGGAGATCAATCTCTGATCCAGGGCAGTTGTCAGGATTCCTGTCAATGTGTCCATATACTGTGGGGTGGGATCTTTTATCAAGATTTCATATGTTCCTCTGTCTCTCAAAAGAGACTGACACATACTAATATATTGAGCATGGTCCATTAGCACAAGGTTGCCCCCTTTATCAGAGGGCTTAATTATCACCTCCTTATTCGTTTCAAGGGTATATAATGCCTCAAGTTCAGATTTACTTAGATTGGAGGTCTCGGTCTTATAAGTGGTGAGAAAATATTTGGGGTCCCCACTGAGCCAAGTTCTCAAGGTGACAATTAGAGGAGCAGCTGATGGCTGATGGTTGAGCTTCCTTGGACCCTTTTTCCTCATGTTTTACATAATATTATTTAATAAAGGCTTCTGTGGACAATTTTTGCAAACCCAACAAACCCAACATTATATTGATGGGTTAGGGGAAGGTTAGAAGTTAATGGGGTGGGGGTGGGAGGTGGCAAAAAGGGGAAGGGGTTTAGGTTCAGTTCAGACTGAAGTCAGCTATTCTTTAGCTATGTCTTTGTCCATCTTAAAGTTTTTAATAGCCTTTAAGAGGATTCTGTCCTGTGTGGTGTGGGGTGCTTAATCAAAATATATTTTATAAAAACGAATTAATTCTGCTTCTGGGCATTAATGCAAAATATGTAACATGGCCACATTGATAATACCAATATTGACTGCCAGGACCGAACCTTTTGTAGCTTTGCCCCTATTAGTTTGTGAGCCTTGGCATTTTAGCAAGTTCTCTAGGGATCTGTTTAAAGCATAAACAGATAAGAATAGTCCCAGAGAAAAAACAATGTCACCAAATTTATGGAGTGCAGGGTTCTGCGGCTGAATGCAAAAGAAATGTTAGTGTTTTTGTCTATTTCTTGTATCTCTTTAGAATATTTTAGGTCCACAAAAGAAGTCTTTTGCTTTGTAATATTTGTTTGTTTTAAGGGATAACGACGGCTCTTCCAGCATTCCTTCTTATTACCAATCTGAAGTTAAAGCCCCACAACTACGTCTTCTAGTAAATGTCGTAAAAAGAACTAATCATGCTGAAAACTTTTAGATCGAAATAAATCCCTAACAACCATCATTCCCCGGCTGCCTTTGGGGAATTGTGGCTGACAATGTTTTAAGGACACTGTGTGGCTGGCATTTTTCTGTAGGCACTGTGACTTTGGGGGCACGCGGTGCTTAGTTACCCGCTGTTTACCCTGGATACCAGCTCCCAGCGTCTGCTGTACGGCGCTGGGAGCTCGCTGATCGCTGGTCTCCCGCTGTCACACGCAGCGATGTGTGCTGCCCGGCGGGAGACCAACGATAGATTTATGGTTCAGTACATTCTGCAACGATTAATGATCAGCCGACTGATCGTTGATCGTTGCTACGTGTCACACGCAACAATGTCGTTTTGACATCGCTGCAACGTCACCAAACCGGTTCACGATATCGTAGCGTGTAACGGGGCCTTTAGTTACAAGTACTGTTACTATTTACTACTTACTAAGGAATTTGCTCATTTCGTGTTTATCCTAGGTTCTGCTTGGTAAATGGCCACAGTGTGAATGCACACCTATACATTACGCTTACATCAATATGTGCTCTGGCTCAATTTTTTTTTTGCTTTGGTTTACTTGGCTCCCCTTTTTTGGAGCTGTTCAATTTATTTATATGGCTTTCCATAGGTAGGTATCTGAACAGTCACGACTCAGGTCCAACTCTGCGCTTATCTATTTTTAAGTCTGCTGACACATAGTGAGGTGAACGACAAGAGTTAGGTACCAACCCGATTGGGTCGCCTTGTCGTGGTTGGATGGCTTTTACGTTTTTTTTTTATGTTATTTATGTGTACTATTACTATTTATTTGCCTAATATAGGGTATTTTCTCATTTTGGTTTTATCTTAAGTTCATAAATCTGGTTTATATCTCGCAAATCCAGATGAATACTCTTTGCCACAAAAAAGCCACAACAAAAACTAGGACAAATTATTGTGGATTTCTGGTGCCGTCTTTAAAGCATTTGGAGATAAATTCTGTTGGAACCTAAATAAACATGGAGGTATGTTGGACTTTTTTTTATTTTCTGCAAAAACGGATTTCCCAGTTTTAAGTGAATTCTTATTTTCCTATCTTTTCTTTTGTGGAACGGTGTTGTATTTTCTTAAGCACAAGTAGCTACAGTTAATTGTTTTCTTAATTGTAGATGAGAAGTTTTTATCGTGTGAGGTTTTGGCGGACACAGAATTGTAATCCTGGGTGTACTTATGACAATATTGCATTATGAGATTGCTGGGTGATGACATTCTTCAGTTGTACTTTTTATTGTTATCATAACATTATATTTTATGCATTACATAGAAAACTGTAATCACTACATCCCCAAAAGCTACACTGATTTTTTTTCTACTTTTTAATAATGCGTACAACACTGTGAATCTTAAATCTCTCCAGTCATAGAAAAAAAACCTTTTTAATATGGAGAAATTATAAAAAAGAGCAAATTTCAGCTCTATGTACTTTTATGCATCTTTGTCTAATGCGCTTTTTATAAATCCCTTTGTAGTAGAAGAGCAGCTCGATCACCTCCGGGAGCTTCATTAATTGAAGGAAATTTAGAATATAAATTCACCAAGTCTTATGCCATAATCTGTCTTAGCTTCCAGCTGTTGGTGACATGGTCCAAGGAGAGTAATAATCCTACTGACGTCATGTCTGTCATGTGTATCACTTCAGACATACAAAGAAGAAAAAAAAAAGATACTGTTGAATGCAATGGAATTAAAGGGAATCTGTCATCAGGTTTTTGCTATCCCATCTGGGAGCAGCATGATGCAGGGGCAGAGACCCTGATTCCAGCGATGTGTCACTTACTTGTTGTTTTGCTGTCATTTTTATGAAATCCCTGTTTTATCTGCTGCACATCTAGAAGTTTTATGAATGTTGAGCTTTGTATAACCCTGTTCCCACCACTGATAGGCAGCTTTTTGTGTACACTGTGCATAGGCAGAAAGCTGTCAACCAATGGTGGGGACGGGGTTGGACTACCAGGCAACTGGCCAAGTAGTCCATAATCGGAGATTATTGCTGATAAAACAGAGATTTTATAAAAAACTACAGCAAGCTGTCCATTAAGGGTAGCATCGCTGGAATCAGGGTCTCTGTCTCTATATTATGCTACTCTCAGATTAGTCCTAGGATAAAAACAATGAGCAAATAGTACATGTAAATAATATAGGGTACTTAGTTGACACTATTTTGAAAAGAGAGAGTAAAAGCCATCCCACCACGACAATCGGGATGGTCCCTAACGCTACAAAAGAAGGAAAGAAGCTCACCAACGTTGCCGATAGTGTGATCCGCTGCTTATAGTCCTAATCGGTAAGTGCAGTATCCAGGTGGCAGACTTAGCATACAGCAGACAGATAGAAGGGAGTTCAGCACATCCAACCGATAGTAATGTTTAAAACACAATTTATTTATTTTTTTCATTAAAAAACAAACAAAGGTCAAGTACAAGGGATAGTGTTGAGCGATACGATAATGCAAATATCGGCTATCGGCCGATATTAGCTCTATCGGCCTTTCGATAATTCGTTTCGATATTTTCGTCTTATCGAATACCGGAATCGGATTTGTCACTGTCACTGTGAGTGTCCGTCGGTCGGGTCTGTCAGGAGTCAGCGGCACTTACCTGGCAGAAGATCTCCGGCGGTCACGTCCTGGACTGCTTGATGGCCGCCATTATCTTCTCCCTGGCGGTCACATGCAGTTTTTCGCGATAACTGCAGTGACTGCAGGGTAATCCCGGCCGTAAAGCAGTCAGTCCGATGACGTCACCGCCGGGGAAGCAGGTAATCAGCTGTGCTGCGCCGGGATGACAGGCTCTGCCTGTCATTCTGATGTAGCAGAGCTGGATCGTCGTGGGACACTCGTTACTATGGACTGCGTCGGTCAGGTGGTATACTTTTTTTTTTTCATTTTTTTACAGGAGATCGATGGCGTCGCAGCAGGATGAGACAGTAATAAAAGAAATGAAAACTGTGTTTTTTTATTTTTTATTAAATTAAAAAATTTTTTTTGGAACATTCACCCGTCCGGGTACATAAACAATTTAACTATTTATTTACATACAGGGACCCTGTCCGGGTTTTTATAATTCTTTGGCAGGGGTGTTCAGGTACCACCTGGTACTCTTCTGATGCTTGCCAAACATCCGAGACACCAAGGACCACCAGGACCTGATGACGTCGTGTGGCCTGTACAGTCAAGTCGTGACCCGCTATCTGTGTCTGTGTGGCCACCTCTTTCATCTCTCTCCGGGTCTGGAGCCCTATGTCACGGACTGTACGAACCCCAGGGGGCCTAACAGGCGCCGGTACGGGCCAGCTATACTTATCATGTCCATAGCTGGGGCTGCTGAGGAGACCACTGAGGGAGGCTGGGGAGATTTACGGCGTGGGGTGGGCACTTTTGCAGAGGCCTGGATGTGGGAGGCTGAAGGCTTCGAGGGTCTCACAGGTTCCTGACACACTGGGGAGTAGGGGTCGCACCTGGTAACATTTAGGGCGTACCACCCATTGTAACCCCAGTGTCGGGTGTAAGTCACCAAGTCTCCTGGCAACAGGTCCCTCCCCGGGTGTCCTTCTGGGAGGTGAGCCTCCACGTCCCGCCGGGTCACAAAGACTTCTAAATAAAGTCCAGGCTCCTTGATGAAGCCCCACCCACCTTTCAATTTAAAGCTCCATACTGCACCCTTACGCCGCGGCTCACTCAGGGTTCCTTTATCCTTTCTCATCCAGTCCTTATCTGCCCGGTCCTTCTCCAGGTGACGTTGGCGAAGTTTTAGGGTTTCTCGCTGCTCCCTTTGTCGCTCTGCTTCCCGCTCCCAACGTCTCCACTCTTCCTCCTGACGCCGATTGTAATTCTCCTCCACCAGTTGCTCCATGTCTCCACCACTCCACTGCAGCTTACAGTGTCCGGTTTGCGGCAGCTCTCCTGTCGCCCCCAGTCCTGGCGGCGCTCCCCTGCGGAGGAAGCAGACGGCTCTAAATCAGATGACAGTCGGGGCTCCGGTACAGGCAGGTAGTGCTCTGGTGCCTGCGCGACCTCCTCCATGAGGACGGGTGTCGCTTCTTCTGTCTCAGCAACCGGGGCAGACAGCGGGATCTGGGGTGCTGCTGACGGTGCTGCGGTTTTTGCAGGAACGGGTGCCTCCACTGCGACAACGTCAACCGGATCACATTGCAAGGGCTCCTCTACTATTACGGGTGCCTCACCTTCCGGTACAGACACTTCAGGTAAGAGGGATTGGCGCCGCTCCAAGTTTATTTTTAGGGCACGCCAGCTGGCTTCCATCCTGGCGACCTCCTCCCGGTGCCGGGCCAGGCCTCTCAGGGTATCCTCCGCTTCTTGCAGCGTAGGAGGGTTTACAGGCCGGGTGCCCAACGGTGATTCCGTGGCGATCGGGTCGCTTCCGTGGGGGGAGAGCTCTGACTGCTCCATCCCTTCCCACTTCTGCTCGTCGTGTCCATTAGCCATCTCTGCCAAGTCACATGTGTCATATCTGGAGAGGGCCCCTCTTTTGTAGGGAGGCGGGACCTCCTCACACTGAGGAGGATGAGGAGGCGGAACTCCAGAGCTGTGGGGCACGATGTTACATTGCAGTACCATTTACAGTGGGCGGCCATCGTTTTCACGCCACTGAGTGAGTGACACCCACGAAGAGCACGCCCTTCTTCTTCACCAGTGCCTCGTCGTGACGCAGATATGGCGGAAAAATGGCAAATACATTCTCTGATGATTTTAGCAATTCTCACAAAACCAGTGCAATTCAGGCACACAGGACTCGCTTATAGCGAGCTACAGAATCCTGTTCGTGACGCCCAAGTTGAGTCGCACAGAGCCAGAGGTTTTCGGGGTACTCGGCACCGAGCCCGTCGACTTCTATGGGGTATGTCACGTCTTTACCCGGCAATTGAATTAGAGTCGATTTTACTATGTAGAAGTATATAAACTATAAATATATGTATATATATATGTCACAATGACACGTATATATATATATATATATGTATTCTATGTGTGTATATTTTGTGTTTACAACGAAAGAAAGGGTTTTTTTTGTTGCGATATTTTGTTCCCATAGACTTACATGGGACTTCCGGTATCGAAATCGGATATCGACGATATTTAGTGCTATCGGCGATACAATTTCGATACGATATTTTTAGATATCGAGCAATATCGCTCAACACTAACAAGGGATAGTAAAATTACTGTTATTGTGAACAGTGGAGCAAGTTGAAGATGAAATGATCTCTGAAAGTCTTAAAGTTAAAGATCACACATTTCCTTTGTATTTTAGGTAAAAAAAAATTGTGATTTTTCTTCATTTTAAAAATTATAAGAAGGAAAATGGGCTGATGCAAAAGTTTGTGCACCCTTGGAGATTTGTGTGTGCTCAGATAGCTTTGACTAAGATTTCAGACCTTAATTCGCCTCTTAGGATTATGGCTTGTTCACTATCATCGTTAGGAAAGGCCTGGAGATTCAAGTTTCCCAGCTTTATAAAAACCCAGCCTCCTCTAACCTTGTGCCAAAAAACAGCAGCTATGGATTCTTCTAAACAGTTGCCTAGCACTCTGAAAATTAAAATGGTGGAGGCCCACAAAGCAGGCGAAAGCTATAAGATGATAGTGAGGCATTTTCAAATTGTCCTTTCCTCAGTTCGAAATGTAATTAAGGAATGTCAGTTAACAGGAACAGTGGAGGTCAAGATAAGGTCTGGAAGACAGAGTAAAATTTCATTGAGAACTGCTCGAAGAAAAAAAAAGACCTTCAGAAAGATTTATCAGATTCTGGAGTTGTGGTACATTGTTCTGCTGTTCAGAGACACCTGCACAAATATAGCCTTCATGGAAGAGCCATCAGAAGAAAACCTCTCCTACATCCACACCATGAAATTCAGAGTCAGAAATATGCAAAAGGACATCTAAAGAAGCCTGATGCCTTTTGGAAATAAGTCCTGTAGATGAGGTGAAAATAGAACTCTTTGGCCACAAAGATCAAAGATATGTGTGGAGAAAAAAGGGCACAGAATTTCAGGAAAAGAACATCTTGCCAACCATTAAGCATGAGGGTGGATCAATCATGCTTTGGGGTGTTGTTACAGTCAATGGCACAGGGGAGAATTTCACGAATAGAGTGAAGAATGGATTCAATGAAATTTCAACAAATTTGTGATGCAAATACAACACCATCTGTAAAAAAGGTGAAGTTGAAAAGAGGATGGCTTCTATAAACGGTTAATGATCCTAAGTCAAATTCCACAATAGACTACCTCAAAAGGTGCAAGCTGAAGGTTTTACAATGGCCCTCACAGTCCCCTGATCTCAACATGATTGAAAATCTGTGGCTAGACCTCAATATATCAGTGCATGCAAGACGACCCAGAAATCTCACAGAACTGGAAGAATTTTCCAAGAAAGAATGGATGAAAATCCCTCAAACAAGAATTGAATGACCCTTGTCTGGCTCCAAAAAAGTATTTACAAGCTGTGATACTTTCAGAAGGGGGCGCTACATGGTACTAATCATGCTGAGTGCCCAAACTTTTGCATAGGCCCATTTTCCTTTTTGTAATTTTGAAAATGAAAATATGTATATTTTTGCCTAAAATACAAAGAAAATATGTCATCTTTAACTTTAGCTCTTTTAGAGATCATTTCATCTTCAACTTTCTTCACTGTTCACAATAGCAGTCATTTTGACCAGGGGTGCCCAAACTTTTACATGCCAATGTAATTATGTTTTAAACGTTACTATCGGATGGATGTGCTGAACTCCTTTCTACCTGTCTGTCCCTAACTCTAGCAGTTCACCTCTCATATAGGCCAGCAGAACTTAAAATAGACAGGGGCAGAGAAGGACCCAGACCTGACTGTCTTGCACCTGTCCATGGTATGCTATAGAGAGTAGGTGCTCAACTCTAAAAGGACTCATTGTGGCCATTAATAAACAAAAACAAGGCTAAAACAATGAGAAAATACCCTGCAATAGCTAAATAAGTACGGTATATAGTAATAGTACATTTCAATAACAGAGTATGTACGCACTTACGCTTTTTTTGATCAAGTGTCAACTAAGTTCCCTATATTATTAACATGTACCATTACTATTTATTTATCGACTTACTGCAGGGCATTTGCTCAATGTTTTAATCCTACGGTTTTGTCTGCTAATGGCCACAGTGTGAATGTGCACCCACATATTGCACTTATATCAACAGGTGTGTGGCCCATTTCTTTGGTTTTACTTTAGTACTTTGTACATAGAGACGTGGCTCCCCCTTTTGGGTTGTGCATCTCGTCTTCATAGCTTTTCATGGATGCAAAACAATCAGAACGGGGTCTTGCTCTGCCCCCATCTATTTTGAGGTCTCCTGGCCCATATGTAAGGTGAATTACTAGAATTAGGGACCATCCTGATTGGGTCACCTTGTCGTGGTAGGATAACTTTTATGCTTTTTTTATCGAAATAGTGTCAACTAAGTATTCTGTGTCTTTTACATGTATTATTATTATTTCCTGTCTTACCTACTGTAGAGTATTTGCTCATTTTGTTTTCATCCTAAGGTTCGTCTTTTAATGGCCGGTGTGAATGTGTACCTACACATGGCGCTTACACCAATAGGTGTGCCGGCCATTGCCTTTGATTTTACTCTCAGTTTAAGAAACAAAACCCTGGTGACAGATTCCCTTTAAAGCAATGAGAACATTTACGGAGGAAATATAGGATCCATCATCAATATAGTATTTTACAACATGACGTTAAAAAAGAGAATACATTTCAAGCTGCTACTTTTATCGAGAGAGACCGGAGCCTTGACAGACACTTCATCAGGGAGGAGTCGTACGCCAACAGTAGCACGGGATCATGAATGGAACCGGTAGTATTGTATGGCTCGATAGAAGGCTGGATAATCAGACTTGAGTACCGGTGAGAAGAGACTCAAAGAGAAGAGGAGCGAGATGCGGCGCGGAGATCAGCAGAACTCTGTAATCCATTCTTCTTTGCTTTCTGGCGACTGTTTCGCTCAGATGCTTTCTACAGCATGTTCCGATATGCGAGAGAACAAGTGACACTGTGGCAACATGACAGCGTGACACGGAGCAGGCTGTGATTTCTACATAGCTTAATCAGATTCCCTCACCCTTGAGCGACAGCCAAGTAGAGTCGAAGGACCAATTGTTCACAAATTTCTGTTACAAAACTATCATCCATTCTCTATCATTACATCACAAACACGGAGCCATCTCTGCTTCCCATTCCATGCTCTACGCATCCGCTCATCTCTATTCTTGGCGCTCCTGGCAGCGAGCAGATACACCGGTGATCCCTGGTCCTGAGAAGGAGCAGGGTGTAATTGGAAGAGGGAGCAATGCAGAAGTTGACAGATGCAGACAGAATGGTCTCGCTCATGAAATCATAAGGGAGAAAAGAGCGGAGTTTCCATGGTAACGCTAGGCCTAGGAAAGTGAGTCCGCCACCATTCACAGGTCATATGTGAGGGCTTGTTAGCAGGCAGTTTTATTAACCTGCACAAATTAAGCATCTTCTTTTGTTCTGGGGGTTTAAGGATACTGCTAAAGTATGAAAACAGGAGTTATTGGGGAGCGAGAAGATATCATTTTGAAGAAAAACAGCCATTAACTGTACACATGACAGAATGGCATGAATGAAATGTTTCATATCTTCTGTATACCCTTACTTATAGAAATATCAAATATGTAATATGGGTGGACATTAAAACAATTATCTGGGATTGTGAAAAACTGTGTTGAAGGTAGGAAATAGTCAACAAAAATGAAAACTGAATTATTCAACCCCACCATTCCAATATTACCCACTGGTAGAGATGAACGACTTTCCCTTTTTTCGGGTCGAATCGGGTTTCGTGAAACCCGACTTTCTCAAAAGACGAGTCGAACGAAGTCGGCCGACTAATGGAAATGGTTGGGTCGGAGTCGAAAATCCGACCCCAATGCAAGTCAATGGGAATAAATTGCCCCCTTATCACAGTCTGGCAGCCTACTAATCAGATGTGATGCTCCACACAAGCAATTTGTACACTGTCACTGGCAGGCAGCTCTGCTACTCCACCAAATTAATTGCCCTCTTACCACAGGCAGGCAGCTACTAATCAGATCTGATGCTCCACCAAGCAATTTGTACACTGTCACTGGCAGGCAGCTCTGCTACTCCACCAATTAATTGCCCTCTTACCACAGGCAGGCAGCTACTAATCAGATCTGATCCCACACAAGCATTTGTACACTGTCACTGGCAGGCAGCTCTGCTACTCCACCAAATTAATTGCCCTCTTACCAAAGGCAGGCAGCCTACTAATCAGATGTGATGCTCCACACAAGCAATTTGTACACTGTCACTGGCAGGCAGCTCTGCTACTCCACTAAATTAATTGCCCTCTTACCACAGGCAGGCAGTCTACTAATCAGATCTGATGCTCCACACAAGCAATTTCTACAGCGTCACTGGCAGGCAGGCAGTCTAAGAACCAGCGTTGCTGCACGCAGCAAATCCTCCCCTCTCACTGCACAGTCACTGTACAGATAATCGCTATCAGCAGAAAGTAATTTTTTTTTTAGGCCCTGCCTAACGCTCTCCCTGCTCAGACGCACTGCCAGCAACCTTCCCCTACACTGAGTTCGGCAAATGTAAAATGGCGGTTGGTGCTGAGGGATTTTATATGCACTGTGACGCCACTGAAAGCCAGCCAATCGCTGCAATGCCCTTCTCTAAGATGGTGCTGGCCACTGGCTATATCATCCTGTTGCCCACAGCCTGCGTCCTTGCTCATTGGCCAAGAAAAGGTGCTTAAAGTGTAGGGGAAAACCGACTCCAGCAAAATGGTCGCCGAACACGTGACCAAACTCACTCCGCGGTCGGGTTTCGTTTCATGAAACCCGACTTTGGCGAAAATCGGCAACTTTTGAAAATGAACGACCTGTTTCACTCAACTCTACCCACTGGTATTGCAGTGATGATGTCTTGTTCAGCATTCGTATAACCACTGCAAATAATCACTGGCCTCAGTGTTAATGGTATGTAGGGAATGTGACTACTAAAGCCAGTGATTAGTTGCCTAGAGAGCATAGGGGACGCCAATGATGCTGGACACCAGAAGATGGCCCGGTAAAGACCACACTAGTGATCAGATCGAAGAACTCATGTGGTAACACGCTGTTAATTTTGACGCAGTCTGAGTGTGCTACATTAATAAGCACCTTGTTTCCTATCACTGAGCTAGTAATTAGCCCTATTGTTCTCATTTCACATACTAATCTTTTATGTGGTGCCATATCAAAAATCTCTAAAAAGACTAGCTAGACAACACCCACGTGCTTACCCTGTTCCAGTCGGGAATTTACCTGCTCATAAAAACAGATAAGATCTGTTTGACAGGACCGATTCCTCGTAAATCCATGGTAATACTGGGTTATGAGGTTATTTTTATTGAGAAACTCCAGAATGGCATTTCTTCGAAAACCCTCAAAGATTATTCCTACAGTAGAGGCTAAATTTACAGGCCTATACTTTCCAGGCTCAGTTTTCACCCCTTTTTAAAATCAGCAACACATTTGGTATGCGCCAATCCTGTGGAACAGACCCTGTCATTATAAAATCAAGAGGTGATTGTTTTGAGGCTTCTTACTGTGTTAAGTAGCTGACATATAATGTTGAATTTACTTGTTTTTGCACACTTTATTTTTCCTCTATATTTTTAATGCCTCACCAATACCCTCTTGCTTTAGCTCTTTAAATGCTTTCTTTTTGTAATTTATTGCGCCACTTACAGCACTATTTAACCATAGTGGCTTTCTCCTAATTCTAACTTGGTAATTTGCTCGACCCGCTTCAGGATGCTTATGAAACTCCTGTTCACTTCATGTACTTTTATTTCTGAGGACATATCCCAATATGTGCCCCCACACCAGTCCTTAAATTAAACACTCCTTCAACCTTTTAGTCATTCTTTCTCCCACTACAGCTGCACCATTCCCATTGAAGTACAGCCTATCCCTACCATGGAACATGAAGCCAACAGAGAAGTCAGCCCAGTACTCCAGGAATCTGGAACCCTCCTTTCTGCATCAATTCCTGAGCCAATGATTTACTTCCCTAATCTCCCACTACCTTTTTGGTATGTGGTACAGGTAGTATGTCAGAAGATTCTTCATTTGAGGTTGTTGCCTTACGCTTATAGGCCTAGATTCCTTAAATCATTTTTAAGGACTTTCCATCAACCTTTGACTTTGTCATTGGTACCAATGTGCAGGATGACCATTGGGTCCTCACCTGCCAATCTGAGTAATTTATCACCCCCGTCTATGATATATCGAACTCACGTGCTAGGAAAGCAACATACCGTTTGACGATTCCAGTGTGTGTGGAAATATTGCCCTATCTGTTATCCTGATAATTGAATTCTCCACTACCAGCATCTGTCTGACCTGCCCTTCACTCTATTTTCCTCCTTATTAGAGCAGACATTCCCTTGGCTTCCAGAGGACATATCTTGTTGCAGGAATGCTGCTACTGTACTTATAGCCATCTCGTCTGTCAACATGACAAATTTGTTGGGACAAATTTGAGGAGGTCCTGGGCTTAGCACCGGAGAGAGAAGGAGACATGTTTGTGTGCACAAGTGGTGGTCTTTGCCTGAAAGCTGAAGGAGCATGTAGGGAAACTCCGAGCTCCTGTACATGAGAGACCACAGTCTCAGCTGCAGGCAGTTGTATGAGAGAATGTACATGTAAGCAGAAGATAGCACTCAGGACTCGCACCATTTATGTATCTGCATTACTATACTGGAAAATAACTGTGAGCATCACAAAATTATATACATTGCCTAGATAAGAGGCACTTCCAATTATAAATAAATCATAAGAAAAAGTAGGAAGCTTTATGCCATAAAATCAATGAAATTTTATTATAACGAATTTAAAAAGCGTTACAAAATGATATAATACATATGGGGACAAAAAATGCAAAAGAAAGACCTTAAAAGATACAGGGGGTTAAAAAATACATATATGTATGAATCCTATATTAATTCATGAAATGATGTAATTTAATATAAATAGGAATATTTCAAAATGGTTAATAGAGCCTATAATATAAAGCTTCCAAAGAAAAAATTCTTTAAATCAATCTGGAAAATAACTGTGCTTGCTGCATTGGAATTGAATTTCTGCTGAATCATCATTTGTATGGACTTATCTTTGTTTGTATACAAGTAAAGCTTATTAACCACCTTAGTGACAGAGCCAATTTTCAGCTTAATGACCAATTTTTAGAATTCTGACCACTGTCATTTTATGAGGTTATAACTCTGGAACGCTTTAACGGATCCCGCTGATTCTGAGAACGTTTTTTCTTGACATATTGTACTTCATGTTAGTGGTAAACTTTCTTCTATATGACTTGCATTTATTTATTAGAAAAACAGAAATATGGCGAAAATTTTTACAATTTTCAAATTTTCAAATTTTAATTTTTATGCCCTTAAAATAATAAATAACATTTCCCACTTGTCTACTTTACATCAACACAATTTTGGAAACAATTTTTTTTCGTTAGGAAATTATAAGGCTTAAAAGTTGACCAGCGATTTCACATTTTTACAACAAAATTTACAAAACCATTTTTTTTAGGAACCACATCACATTTAAAGTAACTTTTAGGGGTGTATATGACTCAAAAGCACATTCAAGAAGTAAATTAACCCTTTACATGCTTCACAGGAACTGAAACAATGTGGAAGGAAAAAATGAACATTTAACTTTTTTTACAAACATTTTATTTCAGAACCATTTTTTTATTTTCACAAGTGTAAAAAGAGAAAATGAATCACAAAATTTTTTGTGAAATTTCTCCTGAATGCGCCGATACCCCATATGTGGGGGTAAACCACTGCTTGGGTGCACAGCAGAGCTTGGAAGGGAAGGAGCGCCATTTGACTTTTTGAATGCAGAATTGGCTGGAATTGAGATCAGACGCCATGTTGCGTTTGGAGAGCCCCTGATGTGCCTAAACAGTGGAAAGCCCCCACAAGTGACATCATTTTGGAAACTAGACCCCTTAAGGAACTTATCTAGATGTGTGGTGAGCACTTTGAACCCCCAAGTTCTACACAGAAATTTATGACATAGAGCCGTGAAACTAAAAAGTCATATTTTTTCCACAAAAAATATCTTTTTGACCCCAAATTTTTATTTTCACAGGGTAACAGGAGAAATTAGACCCCCAGAGTTGTTGTGCAGTTTGTCCTGAGTACACCAGCACCCCATATGTGGGGGTAAACCACTGTTTGGGCGCATGGCAGAGCTCAGAAGCGAGGGAGCACCGTTTGACTTTTTGAACGCAAAATTGACTGGAATCAATGGTGGCTCCATGTCGCATTTGGAGACCCCAGATGTAACTAAACAGTGGAAACCCCCTAATTCTAACTCCAACCCTAACCCCAACACACCCCTAACCCTAATCCCAACCCTAACCATAACCTAATTCCAACCCTAACCCACATACCCCTAACCCTAATTCCAACCCTAACCACAAATCTAACCCAACACACCCCTAACCCTAATACCAACCCTAACCCTAATCCCAATCATAATCCCAACCCTAAACCAAACCCTAACCCTAAAATTTTAGCCCAACTCACTTTAGCCTAAACCTAACCTAAAACTTTAGCCCAACTCACTTTAGCCTAACTCTAACCCTAAAACTTTAGCCCAACTCACTTTAGCCTAACCCTAATGGAAAAATGGAAATAAATATATTTTATTTGATTATTTTTCCCTAACTAAGGTGGTGATAAAGGGGGGTTTATTTACTATTTTTTTATTTTGATCACTGTGATAGCGCTTATCACAGTGACCAAAATTAACCAATAGGAAAAATCTTCCTATTGTTGAGGGGTATCCTTATTTCTCTCTCCTGTGATGTGCGATCACATCATCAAAGGAGAGAGAAATTAGATGGCACATCAGATTTTTTTTTGCGTCGCCATTATACTGTTAATAACGGCGATCGCAACCCGAATCATGTTCTCTGGGGTCTCGGCTACCCCCGGCAGCCGAGACGCCGGAGAAAATCACCACCCCGGCAGATCGTGGCGGAGCACTGCGCATGCGCCTCCATTTTCTGACCGGAAGAAGATGGCGGCGCCCAACAGAGGAGGGAGGGGGCCCGAGGACCATCAGGAGGTACGAGGGGTGATCGGGGACTCTATTTCTCTCTCCTCTGATGTGTGATCACATCAGAGGACAGAGAAATTAAAGCACATCGGATTTTTTTTGTTGCGTCCCCGTTATACGGTTAATAACGGCGATCGCAACCCCGAGGTCGGTAAAAACCGACCCGAATCATGTTCTCTGGGGTCTCGGCTACCCCTGGCAACCGAGACCCAGAGAAAATCAGACTCTGGGGGGAGCTATACACTTTTTCCACAGCGTCGTTAATTAATGGCGCTGTGGTTTAAGTACCCTTAACTACCGCCGTTAAAAGGCGTATCGACGGTCGTTAAGGGGTTAATAGCCTATGACATCTCTGTTGTCTGAACAATCGGGGCATTACATATCATCACACTACCAGGAAACAGAAGGTAATACAGTGCCTGACATCACGAGCTACATTTTTTTTACTTTGTTCCTGCCATAGCGAGGTGGTAACATCTGCACACCACAAGGTGCGTGACCTATGGCAGAGTAGTGCATCACTGGCATTACACCCATACTAAAATTATATGCAAATGACTGTTAATTGTTATCCAAATTAGAGTGGAGTGTCGACTGTAAGATACAGGTTTGCATTAAGTTTTCACAACTTATTTGATATGTGTTGCTGCCATCAATTTCTAAATTAGTCACTTTTTTTTCGAAGGAATGGGAAATTGTCTAATATTCATCTTCTGATTTGTGTTCTTCTGTATATTCTGTTGTGAATAAAATATGTTTGCAAGAGATTCCCAAGTCATAACAATCTTGCTTTCTTTACAATTACACTTCGTCTCAACTTTTTTGGAATTGAGTTGTGGTATAATGTTCTAATTTTCACCCTTATTAGTAGAATATCACCGCCCTTTTGGCTCCCATTTAACATAATGTCCTCCTCTTTGTCCCTCATTAGCATAATGTCCCACTCTTTGGCTCCAATTAGTATAATTTCCAATGCTTTGGCCTCCTTTAACATAATGACTCTTATTTGGCCCCCATTTTATATAACGTTCATCTATTTGGCCTCCATTTAGTATAATGCCCCCTCTTTGACCCCATTTAGAATAATGCCACCCTCTTTGGCTCCCCTTTGCATATCTCCCACTTTTGACTTCAATATAGTATAGTTTCCTCCTCTTTGGCCCTAATGTAGTATACAGTCATGGACAAAAGTTTTGAGAATGACACAAATATTAATTTTTACAAAGTCTACTGCTTCACTTTTTCTAATGGCAATTTGCATATACTACAGAATGTTATAAAGAGTGATCAGCTTAACAGCAATTACTTGCAAAGTCAATATTTGGCTAGAAAATGAACTTTATCCCCCAAAACACATTTCAACATCATTGCAGCCCTGCCTTAAAAGGACCAGCTAACCTCTTTTCAGTGATTGCTCCATTAACACAGGTGTGGGTGTTGATGAGGACATGGCTGGAGATCAATCTGTCATGATTAAGTAAGAATGACACCACTGGACACTTTAAAAGGAGGCTGGTGCTTGGCATCATTGTTTCTCTTCTGTTAACCATGGTTGTCTCTAAAGAAACACGTGCAGTCATCATTGCAATGCACAAAAATGGCCTAACAGGGAAGAGTATCGCAGCTAGAAAGATTGCACCTCAGTCAAAAATCTATCGCATCATCAAGAACTTCAAGGAGAGAGGTTCCATTGTTGCCAAAAAGGCTCCAGGGTGCCCAAGAAAGACCAGCAAGCGCCAGGACCGTCTCTTAAAAGTGTTTCAGCTGTGGGATCGGGCTACCAGCAGTGCAGAGCTTGCTCAGGAATGGCAGCAGGCAGGTGTGAGTGCATCTGCACGCACTGTGAGGCGGAGACTCTTGGAGCAAGGCCTGGTCTCAAGGAGAGCAGCAAAGAAGCCACTTCTCTCCAGAAAAAACATCATGGACAGACTGATATTCTGCAAAAGGTACAGGCAGTGGACTGCTGAGGACTGGGGTAAAGTTATTTTCTCTGATGAATCCCCTTTTCGATTGTTTGGGACATCAGGAAAACGCCTCATTCGGAGAAGACAAGGTGAGCGCTACCACCAGTCTTGTCTCATGCCAGCTGTTAAGCATCCTGAAACCATTCATGTGTGGGGTTGCTTCTCAGCCAAGGGAATCGGCTCTCTCACAGTCTTGCCTAAAAACACAGCCATGAATAAAGAATGGTACCAGAATGTCCTCCAAGAGCAACTTCTCCCAACCCTCCAAGAGCAGTTTGGCGATCAACAATGCCTTTTCCAGCATGATGGAGCACCTTGCCATAAAGCAAAGGTGATAACTAAATGGCTCAGGGAACAAAACATAGAGATTTTGGGTCCATGGCCTGGAAACTCCCCAGATCTTAATCCCATTGAGAACTTGTGGTCAATCATCAAGAGACGGGTGGACAAACAAAAACCTAAAAATTCTGACAAAATGAAAGCATTGATTGTGCAAGAATGGACTGCTATCAGTCAGGATTTGGTCCAGAAGTTGATTGAGAGCATGCCAGGGAGAATTGCAGAGGTCCTGAAGAAGAAGGGTCAACACTGCAAATATTGACTTGCTGCATTAACTCATTCTAACTGTCAATATAAACTTTTGTTACTCATATGTTTGCAATTATATTTCTGTCTGTGATAAAAACATCTGTCAAACACACATAAAAACCAGAGGGCAGCAGATCATGTGAAAATATAATATTTGTGTCATTCTCAAAACTTTTGGCCATGACTGTAGTGCTGCTCTCTTTGGCCACTATTTCGTATAATGTCCCCCTCTTTGACCCCATTAGTATAGTGTCCTCCTCATTGCCCCACACTTAGTTTATTGTCCCCTTATCTGGTTCTCGTAAATGGAAACTGAAAAAAAAAAAACAATTCTATTCACCTATCCCAGCTCTTATAGTGAGTGGTTCCTTCTTCCTCCTCCATTGCATGCTGCAGGTGGCACAATGTCGGGATGTCATTACACCATCTGCTACATCTCCTGCTGCCACTGGCCTCTGATAAGTGTGCGGCGTGTACAGGCATTATGGGTTGGGGAGCCAGAGACTCTCTGCTCTGCACTTCCTTTCAACTAGATGCATGTACATTCAGCTGAAACAAGGTAATGTGTTGTGTTTTGGTAGCTGGAGGAATAAGCAAAAACGGCAATACACCAGAGAGGCTGGAACCTATTGGATTGCAGTAACCTGAACTAACCACACAACTAGAGGTAGCCGTGGAGCGTTCCTACATTGATCCTAGATGCCTCGTCACAGCCTGAGAGATAACTACACCTAAAGGCAGAAAGATGAAAGCTATCTGCCCCGGAGCAGATCCCCAAAGAAAATAGGAAGCCCCCAAACATGTAATGGCGGTTAGACAAGAAGAAGCACGGACACAGACAGAAAATAGAATGAGCAAACGTTGGGGCCCAATCTGTCTAGACAGAAAAGTACAGGAAAGGATACTCACTGCAATCCAAAAAAAACCCTAAAAAATACCAACTCTTCTGATTGCAAAAACACCTGAGATCACACGATCTCTACCACCTAAATCAGATCTCTGGTGTAACAAAACTAAGCCGCAGCCACTGAAAAAACAGGAAAAAGCAAATGAACAAATAACAGTGGCTTCAGATAAACTGAGAGGAGCACAAGCCCCCGGAGGGGACCTGGCTGACCTCCACAGAAGTGCAGGGAACAATGCAAAAAGCAAGCACATAAATAAAAGCAGAAAATATCTTATCTGATAGCAGAAGATGCAGGCAAGACTCAGCAAACTTCCAAATGAACCAGGAACCACAATTGAGACAAGAACAATTGATCACCTGCAACCATCATGGGAGGGAACCTCCCTTATATCAGACCAGTCAGTGATCCCTGATTGCCATTCCTCGCTGAAAGGTTCAGTACTGTCTGTAACCACCAGAGGGAGCCTCTGCTCAGAAAACATCTCTAGCGCATTCATAACAGTTATGTTCCTGTCTCCTCCCAAATATCCTGGCTTAGAGTTACATGGTGTTCATTTAGATCCAGTATCTGGACTTCAAAATGTTCAAATTGCAAACATCTTGCACAGCCGTATGCACCACCAAAGAGCTGTTCATGGATTGCATAAATGTGACACACTGGGTGGCATTGTCAGTCATGGAGCTCATTTTACTAATGGAGATGGCAAAAATAGCAAACAAAAATATGCAATCCTCAACTTTTAAATTTCAACACCAAAAAGAGAAATTCATGGAATTATGGAGATGAAGATGTTGATGATCTGCAAATGATAAAGAAATGGAAACAACATTTTCAAAACATCTTGATTTATTCAGTATTGAGTATGAACGCAACTTGCAGAAATCCCGACACTTACAGCATTGGCTGCTTTCAGTGAAGTTATTAATGGTTGTCTGCGGAATGTTCTGCCACTCGGAGTGCACTTGGACAAATCATCAAGATCCGCTGATGGCAGCTGCCTTTGCAATTGCTGACCGATGATGACACAGACGAGCTCGATTAGATACATATCCAGAGATGTTGTAGGCCATAGTAGCATGTCTAGGCCACACAGGCTGCTCACAGTAATATGGTCAACATGTGGATTGACATTGGCTCTTGGGACACTTTGGAGAAATGGCTCTGCTTGAAGAGCAGTCAGAATTGGCCAGGGGCTCAGCCTCAACTGTCAGTTATTGGGAGTGCACCATCGGAAAGAAGGGGAGTAGTATGCTTCTGAAGAAAAGAACTTGAGAACACCCCTTTAATAAAAGATAAAATATTTTTGGCATGCACAATTAGAATGGGATAATGGGGGGCAGGTTGGCATTAACGGAGTAATACACTTCACCTGAAAGGATACTCATAGCTAGGAAACTCTCTCTATGGCATTGGTTATTATGCTATGGCAGTGCTTATGACATTATGGCAGTATTTATTACACTACATTTATTTTTGTGGGAAAGGGATAAATGTATGACTGGGCTTTGAGAAGAAGATGACCAAGGAGCACGGAGTGGAGATGTTGCCCAATATCTGTTGCATAGAATGCAACACATAACATCCTGCCCACAAGCCTCATAGGAATAAAGTATGGATGGAAACATGCTCAAGTAAATAATTATGGTGTGACCCCCAAAAATCCTTAGCTATGCTCTGTGGCAAGGATTAGCCACAGATCCTTAAAGGGAGAAAGCTCCATACAGTTAGGTCCATAAATATTTGGACAGAGACAACATTTATCTAATTTTGGTTCTAGACATTACCACAATGAATTTGAAACAAAACAAATCAGATGCAGTTGAAGTTCAGACTTTCAGCTTTCATTTGAGGGTATCCACATTAAAATTGGATGAAGGGTTTAGGAGTTTCAGCTCCTTAACATGTGCCACCCTGTTTTTAAAGGGACCAAAAGTAATTGGACAGATTAAATAATTGTAAATAAAATGTTCATTTCTAGTACTTGGTTGAAAACCCTTTGTTAGCAATGACTGCCTGAAGTCTTGAACTCATGGACATCACCAGACACTGTTTTCCTTCTTATTGATGCTCTGCCAGGCCTTCACCGCGGTGGTTTTCAGTTGTTGTTTGTTTGTGGGCCTTTCTGTCTGAAGTTTAGTCTTTAACAAGTGAAATGCATGTTCAATTGGGTTGAGATCAGGTGACTGACTTGGCCATTCAAGAATATTCCACTTCTTTGCTTTAATAAACTCCTGGGTTGCTTTGGCTTTATGTTTTGGGTCATTGTCCATCTGTAGTATGAAACGACGACCAATCAGTTTGGCTGCATTTGGCTGGATGTGAGCACACAGTATGGCTCTGAATACCTCAGAATTCATTCGGCTGTTTCTGTCCTGTGTCACATCATCAATAAACACTAGTGACCCAGTGCCACTGGCAGCCATGCATGCCCAAGCCATCACACTGCTTCCGCCATGTTTTACAGATGATGTGGTATGCTTTGGATCATGAGCTGTACCACGCCTTCGCCATACTTTTCTCTTTCCATCATTCTAGTAGAGGTTGATCTTGGTTTCATCTGTCCAAAGAATGTTCTTCCAGAACTGTGCTGGCTTTTTTAGATGTTTTTTAGCAAAGTCCAGCCTAGCCTTTTTATTCTTGATTCTTATGAGTGGCTTGCACCGTGCAGTGAACCCTCTGTATTTAATTTCATGCAGTCTTCTCTTTATGGTAGATTTGGATATTGATACGCCTACCTCCTGGAGAGTGTTGTTCACTTGGTTGGCTGTTGTGAAGGGGTTTCTCTTCACCATGGAGAGTATTCTGCGATCATCCACCACTGTTGTCTTCCGTGGGCGCCCAGGTCTTTTTGCATTGATGAGTTCACCAGTGCTTTCTTTCTTTCTCAGGATGTACCAAACTGTAGATTTTGCAACTCCTAATGTTGTAGCAATTTTCTCAGATGGGTTTTTTCTGTTTTTGCAGCTTAAGGATGGCTTGTTTCACCTGCATGGAGAGCTCTTTTGACCGCATGTTTGCTTCACAGCTAAACCTTCCAAATGCAAACACCACACCTCAAATCAACACCAGCCCTTTTATCTGCTTAATTGAGAATGATATAATGAAGGGATTGCCCACACCTGTCCATGAAATAGCCTTGGAGTCAATTGTCCAATTACTTTTGGTCCCTTTAAAAACAGGGTGGCACATGTTAAGGAGCTGAAACTCCTAAACCCTTCATCCAATTTTAATGTGGATACCCTCAAATGAAAGCTGAAAGTCTGAACTTCAACTGCATCTGATTTGTTTTGTTTCAAATTCATTGTGGTAATGTCTAGAACCAAAATTAGATAAATGTTGTCTCTGTCCAAATATTTATGGACCTAACTGTATATAGCGATAGTATGAACTTTGCGACAGCGATGAGAAATAGAGTTTTTGCTTGTAACAACAGCTTCTATAACAAATTACAGGGTCTGCAAAGTCCAAGAAAGTTCCCGTAGGGCTCTGAAGACATCAGTACCCATGTATTTTGTTGCTATGGCAGCCTGGCATCTGCGAGTTGAATTTGTACTTGCTTGCTCTGCGTAGATACTAATTATGCTGATTTTACTATTGATATACTCCTGTTTCTTCGGGCACTACGTCCAGCCAGCTGAATTGACAGTCTTGGACTTGAAGTTACTTGAGCTACTTCTCTCTAAAAAGAAAATGTCCGATCTGTAATCCATTCTGTATCCCACCGGAGCTAATCAGAAATTAGATTTGATCGCCGAAGAGCAACTTAAATTTGTGTCTTTCACATGTGTTTAGTTTTAAATGATTGACTTGGCAATTCTACCCAAAGCCAAGAGTATTAATGATTGTCATCCCTACTGGAGCTCCAAGGCATGTATCTCATGTCTAGTAAAAGGATTTTTTTCTCTACTTGCTATAAATATGACTATGATGGCTTATCAAGTAAAAAGAGTAATATAATAAAAGAAACAAACATAAACTAAAAGCATGATGGTATTCACACCAGTGGATAGAGATGTGTTTTGAGCTTCAACACAAGCACTACATATTTACAGCGTCTTGGCACAACTCGTAGGAAAAAGATGCTGCCGGCACCTGTGAGCGTCTTTAGCACAGTAGTGTAGCAGCTGCTATAGTGCCATATATCACACAATCGAAGAACCTCCAAGTCTTGTAGACACAATTTTGCTATTTGTTGAATTTTACTTTGTGTGTTGCCGGAAAGACCAAACTGGTACCAGTAGCTTTTTCACAAGAAACATAACAAATTACATTAGGATGAGATAAGTGCTTAATTGGGACTGATTTTGTGTATGTTGGTACAGGAGTGGGATTCACATTTTTAGGGCTCGTGCACATGACTGATTGTCTCGGTCGGGTGCTATCTGTGGTTTTCATGGATATTACTCGAACCTATGTCTACGGGGCCAAGCACAAGTCTGAGACATGTCCGATTTTTATCAGAGTGTCAGATCAAAATTGGCAACGCAAGTCTATGGGTCAAAGAAAAACATGGGACCACACTTGGATGACATCCAAGAGCGGTGCGTCTGATTGTCCCGCAATGACAAAATGGAGAGGATGGAGATTTTTTTTTCTTTACCTCCGAGAAAAACTGAAGCCACTCCGATCAAACATTGATCAGAATAATGGGACCCGTTTTTCTTGGATGAAAAATGGTTATGTGACCCTACCCTAAACGAAAGATTCCTTAGTTTGTGTGGGTTTGTGTGGGTTTTCTACAGTGTAGTGCTAGCTGTCGAGCTTACAGTAATTAAAGAACTGATCAGACTTGCAATAAACATTTACATCCAGTGATTCGCAGGAGACATCCTGTGACATAGCATGTGTTTCTCACACCCAGGACAAGGCAAGTATTTTGTACCTCCTAAGGGCTCACGCACATGACCATATTTTTGATCCAAGTGCGATCTTACAAAACATCAGATCACGCTCGGACTCATGTTACTCTATGGAGTCGATGTTACGCTATATCCAACTTTTTCCTCTGTCTGAGGAAAAAATTGCACCGTACTTGATTTGGATCTGATTATTGTATTGCACTCGGATTGGATCGCACTCGACAAGGCAAGTCAATGAGTTTGTGGCAAACATCGGACTACACTCAGAGATGACATCCGAGTGCGGTTTTGATTTTCACAGACTGACGGAATGGAGAAGATGGGGAAAATATTTTTTTTCCATATCCTCCTCAACCAAGAAAATCAGAGCACACTCTGATCACTCTGATCAGAGTTTGATCAGAGTGTGGTTTGCATAATCTCAGATGAGAGACTACACGTTCGTGTGACCCTAGCCTAACCCACAGACCATTAACATTCCCTGAGTGCCTATTACCTTACTGTTTTATTTCTACTACTTTTTGCATGTGATGTTTTGAGGTTTTTTTGTTGGCATGATCAAGAAAATACTGGTGTCTTAGAGGTGTTCAACCACTAGAGGGAGAATTGATATAAACTTTCGGAGCTTCATTGCCTAAAGCAAATGTCTAATATTGCAGAATGTGTGTGCATGCTCTGATAAAAAGGAAACATTAGCACAAAAATATTTGCTTTGGATTATTAAAATATTTTAAATACATACTAAACTTGGCATTTGTTACAATGGGCAAAATAAATCAGTTTCCATTTCTGTGATGTAGATATTGTGCAGTTGAAATGAAAATTATTCGGATTGGCTCACTTTTTTCTCTGTTTCAACCATCCTAACTACTTATGGGTTTCTGAAGACTAAATTGGGATATAGGGTGAATTTCTGCCCCAAATACAGTGATTTGGATGAGGCCAAAACATGAGGCCCTTGATAGAAAAAAGGGGACAAAGATTTAGTATGGCGGCCAACACTTTTCTACCTTGGAACAATATCAGGTCCATTTAACCAGCGCCAGATTCTTGTGCAACGTGTGACTGTTGCATTATGTCCAAAGCTTTGACAAAGTGAAGTCCTTGGTGAAATGTCCGTTTGCAGTCCGATGATGTCTCTGAAACAGAAGCGATTTGCTGTTTTGGAAGTGGAAGTTGTTTCCAATAGTATGTCTGTGTTGAGTGCCATAGATGCAAATACTACATAACACCATTAATCTGCTGCTTTGAGACACCCCCTCCCTCATCCAGAGAGGAGAACATCTATCAAAGAACTTTGGACAGGTTTGCATTAGTAGCTACATTTTAGTTAGAATACCATGGCTGCCTAGGTATCACCAGTAAGGCTAAATTCACATTTCTCTTTGTGGAAGGGGTGTGTTGGGGGGCTAAGATATGCCTGCATCCCTTCACGTTCCCTTCTCATAAAGCAGGTACGTTGTACGTATAAGATGGTGTATTATTTGACAATGCTTTAATGTGTAAGTTAAACTGATTTATGGAATAGGGATAGAGATAGGGGTAATATAGGGTTTAGTACAGTAAGGGGCACTGTAGAGTAGAAGATAAGGTGGGGATAAGGACTGGTTTCTGAGATACTGGACGGGGTCAGAGTAGTGGCAGTGAGAGACACTCACGATTTTCAGTCAGAGTGTAGGAGTAGGTGAAGTAAGGTTGCTGAGGTAAATAGTGCAAGAGAAGTCCAGTGGTCCAGGGTGTTGGGGCCAGAAGTTAATTGGACACGAAGGGAAAAGTGCAGTGAAGAAGAAATAGCAACTAGGTTCAGCGGAAATCCCAAAACGCCCAAGACCTACAGTCTGGAAAAAGGTTGAAAGCGCCATCTTTGATTTCACCATTCAGAGGGGAAAATGGGTGGGGAACCCTGGGTATGAACTAGTGTGGCTAAGCGGGATGCTGCGGTACCGAAGGATATGGTTCGGGAGTAAAGAATGAAAGGAGAACAAGGGACAGCACAGAGGAAAGGAACTATGTTCGTTGAGAAACACTGTGCAATGCCTGTCACTGGACTGGATATGTTAAGTAAAGTTATTTTGTTAAAAGAGACCTTGGACTCTCTCAATCACTGTGTGATGACTGGAAACAGGTTCCTGCAACCTGAGGAGAACTCTAACCTAAAAGTGAGTAAACGGCATGACAGCACATCACACACGAGATGGGACTTTATAATTTCTTTGAGTGGTGCCAGGTTGTGCCAGAACAACAGCCCCTCGCCATAACTATCACCCTGACCACCTCACAAAATTGGCGTAGTCGGCAGGATTTAGAGTCCTCGCATTCAGAAAGTGGAGAAACCCCTAAAACGGCAAAAATGGTGGCCGTTAGAGACTTTTAAATGGTTGCCGTTAGAGACTTTAAAATGGTGGATGATGGCGGAGAGGCTGGCGATGGCTCTGCCCATCGTGGGCATTCTACAAGCAAAATGGGACGAAAATGTGCCTGGCAGAGACAATGGCCTGAACCTAGGTCACACCCCCTATGAGTGGTGCCCGCCTGAGGTGGGCGTGGCAAAGAAAAAAGAAACCCTGTCCCCTACAGCAGATCCCTGAAGAACGGGAGGGGTCCGAAGCTGAATGGGCAGAACTACAGGAAGCGGCTCAACCCAAGTACGAGTGGAGTCCGGAAGAAGAAAACCTTGTGTCGAGCAGCGCGGCACCATTGCAGGACACGGTACCGGAAGTAATGGAACACTCCAGCGTAAGGTACCGAGGGTGCGTCGGCCGCGTGGAGTGGAAGTGGCAGCTGGCGGAGGAGAATGCTCGTTCCAGAGGACTGCGGGAGTCCCTTGCCGCAGGAGAGGAGCATCAGTTTGGTAGTGTCACTCTGCTTGGCGGAGAACAGCATCAGTGACTACCGAAACCTGCAAGCGGCCGCAAAGTGGACACGGCCGGAAGTAACCGGAAGGAGTAACGCCACCTTAATGTAGGAGAGTATGGTCTCGCAGCCGGAGGGGTCCGAGTGGATGCAGCAGCTGCAGAAGTTGAACTGTGCGGTCGGGGAGCGATCACAGCTGTGGTCCCGGAGCAACGGGGACAAGGTGCCGAAGCACCCCTGGTGAGTGAGCCTCAGATCCAGACCCCAGTGGCAGGGCCTAAATTTGTGACCAGTCCACCCCCCACCATTCCACTCCGGTATCAAGAGGGAGAGGGCCCCTTTCCATCCACGAACAGGCGGCGTGGATAGCGGGGGTGGTAGAGGAGAAGAGGTGGGATAAAGAAAGCTGGGTGGAGCTGCGCCGTCCGGGAGGGGGAACTTTGGTCGGCCGAAGGATGAGCGGCCCGTTAGTTTATACCAACCCGCCCCGTGGCTATGGATTCATCCAAGAGACCGAGACAGGGGACAAGGTCTACTTAAATGCCGGGTCCATCAAATATCGGCGACCCCTGTGGGAGGATGACCGGGTGACATTTATTAAATAGAAGGGTCCCCAGGGCTACTACACGGTAGCGGTGGTTCTGTTGTTACCGGAGGATGACCCTCAGCTGCACGAGCACCAGGAGCGTGAACGGGCACAGGCTCGAGTGTGACCAACGGTCGCTGGAGAACAGAGCCACAACCCACCAATGCGGCACGGTTGCTGAACCCAGCGGTGGAGGGGCGGATTCGGAGGGAGAATGGGGAGTCATCCTCCAGTGAATACTCCTTCGGCAATGCATTCATATATGTGCAGGGGCATGGAGCAGTTCAATATGCCAGCCGCAAGGACGCTCAAAAGTGACTGAACCTTTTAAAAAGTTTCAGATATCTGTTGTGCTAATTGCACCTACAAGTAAGGAATATGGCACTGTTCTGCATCCCTGAGGGCAGGAGCCTCTAAACAACTGGGAGCCAGTTTAGGCCAGAGTGGTTCAAAGTTGTAACCAGGCTACAAAGCATTTAGAAAAAAGTTTTGTGTGGTGTTTCTTCCCCCATCCAATTTTTTTTTTCGGATGTCCTTGGCCCCCTTCTCTTCTCTCTCTACATGGCCCCAATTGGACAGATGATCAGCAGATTTGGCTTTCAGTACTATCTTTATGCTGATGACACACAACTATACATGTCATCCCCTGACCTTACTCCAGAGTACTACAGAACACCAGTGACTGTCTGTCCACAGTCTCCAACATCATGTCCGTTCTCTATCTGAAACTCAACCTTTCCAAAACTGAACTTCTTCTGCTCCCGCCATCTACTAACCTCCCTAAATCTGACATCTCCCTCTCCGTGGGTGGCACTATAATAATGCTTAGGCAGCAGGCACGCTGTCTGGGTGTTATGTTTGACACCAATCTCTCCTTCTCCTCCCATATACAATCTCTTGCCCTCTCTTGCCACTTACACCTAAAGAACATCTCTAGAATCCGCCCCTTTCTCACCATGGAAACAGCAAAAACCCTCACTATTGTGCTGATCAACTCCCACCTGGACTACTGTAATGCTCTATTAATTGTCCTCCCCCTTACTCACCTTTTCCCCTCTCCAGTCCATCCTTAATGCAGCAGCCAGGGACGTCCATCTAGGTAATCGGTACTCGGACGCGTCCGCTCTTGCCAGTCATTGCACTGGCTGCCCATTCATTATAGGATCCCATTTAAACTGCTTGCTCTCACCCACAAAGCCATCTCCTCCCTCATTTCTGTTTATCAGCCTACCCGCTCGTTACACTCTGCAAGCAACTTTCGACTAACCTCTGCACTAATTCGTACCTCCCATTCCCGGCTCCAAGACTTCTCCCGAGTTGCGCCAATCCTCTGTAATGCTCTTTACCAAGAAATTATGACTATCCGCAACTTACACAGTTTTAGGCGCTCCCTCAAAACACATCTGTTCAGAATGGCCTAGCACGTTCCCTAATCGAAGTCCGTGTGTGTGTGTATACATGTATGTTTGTATGTGTGTGTATATATATGTATAAGTGTGTGTATGTGTATTTATTTATGTAAATATATATATATGTATGTATATATTGTGGCAAGACGACTCGCTCGGTTCTCCTGGAGGTAGACTCAGGACACACGTTCTCTGGGTTCTCTTTCTGCTGGTTTATTATCAGCCATAAACTCATGCAGGTTTCGCAGGAAAAGTAAACATGACCCCTCTGGGTTAAACGGGAAAACATAAAAAAAAAAAAACAATAACTCAGTCCATAGATGAGTGGGTTCCGCCCGCTCTCGGTAGCATAAACTGCACTGCTAAAGTCCTTGTGGAAAGCTCTGCAGCTTCCACTATCCTGTCTGGAGACTTTCCTCTCCAGACTACACCAGAGGAAAAAAAAAACAGGACTGAGCTTTTATACATTGCTCAGCCACACCCTTTTAACATATAACATGCTGGCAGATAAATAAAGTAGGTCTTAGTTCACACAGGAGAGCATCCTGTGTGACACATACCTCCCCTCATATATAAAACCAGTGACACTGTCACATATTCCCCCTCTCTGCCCAAAGCCGGGGTTTTGGGCACCTTCTGACACCAGACAGGGAATCCTAGAGAGGGCATCTGCATTCCCATGTAACTTCCCTGGCCTATGCTCCACGTGAAAGTTAAATTCTTGCAGCTCTAGGAACCATCTAGTTACCCTAGCATTTTTTCCCCTCTTTTCCCTCAACCATCTCAATCGGGGCATGGTCTGATACTAATTTAAACTTCCGGCCTAGTAGGTAATATTTCAGTGTATCCACGGCCCATTTTATGGCTAAACACTCTTTCTCTACTATGGCGTAGTTCTTCTCGCAGGAGGACAGCTTTCGGCTTAGATAGAGAATGGGATGTTCTTCCCCATTTATTTCTTGGGAGAGTACGGCCCCTAGACCAACCTCTGATGCGTCAGTCTGGACCACAAATTCTTTCTTAAAGTCTGGCGCGACCAGGACAGGCTGTTTGCACAGTGTTAGCTTCAGCTTTTGAAACGCGGTCTCCGTTTCTTCCGTCCATTTCACCATGGTTGATTTGGTGCCTTTTAGAAGATCTGTTAGTGGGGCGGCAATCGTGGCGAAATTCGGGATAAACCGCCGGTAGTATCCCACCATTCCCAGGAATGCTTTCACCTGCTTCTTTGAGAGCGGTTGCGGCCAGGTTTGAATTGCCTCCACTTTCTTGATCTGCGGCTTTATTTCGCCTCTCCCAACAACATAGCACAGGTACATGGCCTCCTCTTTTCCGATGGCACACTTCTTCGGATTTATGGTAAATCCTGCTTTCCTTAGCGCGTCCAAAATGGCCTGTAATTTAGGCAGGTGACTAGCCCAATCTGGGCTAAAGACCACAATGTCGTCGAGGTAGGCTGCGGCATACTTCTTATGTGGGGCTAGGATCCGATCCATAGCCCTCTGGAAAGTGGCTGGGGCCCCCTGTAGTCCGAACGGCATCCGCTTGTATTGAAAACAGTCATCAGGTGTTGAGAAAGCCGTCT
Organism: Oophaga sylvatica; assembly: GCA_033576555.1. Taxonomy (NCBI): domain Eukaryota; kingdom Metazoa; phylum Chordata; class Amphibia; order Anura; family Dendrobatidae; genus Oophaga; species Oophaga sylvatica. The sequence goes on along the minus strand of JARQOD010000009.1, from coordinate 23,094,064 downwards.
TCTCTTTAGCCATCTGGGACATGGGGATCTGCCAGTAGCCCTTCGTCAGGTCAAGAGTGGTGATGTACCTCGCCGGTCCAAGCCTCTCGATGAGTTCGTCAACGCGGGGCATCGGGTACGTGTCACACTTGGATACCTCATTTAGCCGACGGTAGTCATTACAAAACCTCCACTCTCCATTGGGCTTCGGCACGAGGACGATTGGGCTCGACCACCCACTCTTTGACTCCTCTATTACCCCGAGGTCTAACATCCTCTTCACCTCAGCCGAGATCACCTCCCGGCGTGCTTCCGGAATCCGATACGGCTTCAAATTCACTCGTACATGCGGTTCTGTCAGCACGTCATGCTCTATCACTTGTGTATGCCCCGGCAATTCTGAGAACAGGTCCCGATTCCGCTGTAGTAATTCTCGACACTGTTGCTTCTGGGCCGGTGATAGAGTCTCTGCAATAGTGACCTCCTCCACCTTGCCTTCTGGTGCGGCTCCCAGGCAAGGAGTTTCCACAGGTTCACGGTCCCGCCACGGCTTGAGCAAGTTTATATGATATATTTGATGTGCTGTAAGGTTCTTTGTCTCTGTTGACATGTTCCTTGAAACTCAGTTTTCCGTCGGCCATTTTGCTTTCTGTCTTTCTGCAGCTCTTGCCCTCAGTTAATATGGAGTTTCCAGTTTTCATGTTCCCGCCCTGATTCTTCCCTCTTGCTTCTTAAGCAGCCTCAGCTGAACAATCAGTGCTCCTGAATCAAGCCTCAGTCAGTCTGTGACCTGACTCCTGGAAGCCTTGGACTTGTACTCCAGCTATTCCCTACTGAGGAACCTTGGAACACTTTTGGACTCTGGAAACCTGCTGTTTGGTGAATCCATGTTTGCAGAGGAATTACGGTACAGAGAAGAGATCCTGAACCTGCTTTGGAGAGTTATTGTAGAGCTTGAAGTTACTCTGACCTGCTGTGTCTCCTGTCGCTGTTCCTGCAAACTGTGTGAACTTTTCAGCATGCTTGTATGAAGTAATATAAGTCATTTCATTTCAACCTATGTCTCCTGTGTTTTCCTCGCACCCAAGCACAAGACGCTATAGGAACTGTACACTATACATGACAAGATTCAGGAGCCAATGTTTAGTGTCTGCTGGGTCTGGGAAAGCCGTGTCTGCTGTGACTGTGGATATCAGATGTCCGTTTAATACCTTATGTGATGACAGTGGTTGTGACTTCTCACAACCATTCCAGGTGAGCGCATTCCCTTAAAATTTTACTCTGGAGTGTTACCACAGGTAAACACTATTGTTTTTTTTTTTTTCCTTTCCTCTTCTCCTTCCAGCACCTCTGCCTTAAAAGATCTGGAAGATGGAGGCCCGCATAAAGGAACTTTGCGGAGTGACTGATACAATCCTTTCAGATGTACAGACTTTAAAAACCCGTTTTGCAAGCCTACAGGACCTCACTAATCATAATTTGCAAGTGTTTGGACAGACTACCCAGGAATTGCGAGCCAGGATTGAGGCTCTAGAGGAACGAGCCCAGGCTCCTGCCATAACCCCAAGTTCTGGGATCCCCAAATTACCTCCTTTTCGTTTTGGCGGTGAACGTGAGAAATTCAGGGGATTTATTAATCAATGCAATTTATTTTTCTCTGCACATGCTTCACAATTTCCCACTGAACGATCCAAAGTGCTTACTATAATCATGTTGCTTACCAATAAGGCTTTGATGTGGGCAAACCCTCTGATTGAGACTGAGGATGATTGTTTGAATCACCTTGATGCTTTTATTTCAGCCATGGGGCAGGTGTTTGATGACCCCAATCGAGGTGCAACAGCTGAAGCAGCCATGTTAACTTTGCGCCAAGGTAAGCGTTCAGTAGCCGAATATGCCCTGGATTTCAGGAGATGGGCTCTTGATACCACTTGGGACACTTCCGCTAAAAAATCTATTTTTCGGAAAGGGTTGTCTCCACTGATTAAGGATGAACTTGCTCGTGCCGACCCTCCCACTGCGTTAGGTGACTTTATTAACTATTGTATCCGTATTGATGCTCATCTGACTGAACGCAGACAAGAGAGATGGTTCGAAAATAATCGCACTAACCTTTTACTACCTCCCTCCTCAGCTAAGGAACCTTTGAGTAGGATCACAAGGGAACCAGAACCTGAACCCATGCAGGTGGACTCTTTACAAAGACGGGTTAGTGATGCACGCAAAGAACATCGTATAAAGGAAAATCTATGTTTCTACTGTGGTAAGTCAGGGCACTTCATTATAAAAATGCCCCAGCCGTTCTCGTAAGACTACTGCAGCAGTCATTCACTGTGAGTGTTGCGAGAGGAGCTCTGTCATGTCCGAGCCTCAGGCTCCAGAGAGATCTGCTGCAAGAGATCTTGATTTCTCGGACTTAAACTCTGTTAGTTCTGGGGACGATGACGGTATAAACGCTGCAATTTTTCAAGTTTCCTCAGCGGTGTCCCAGCTGAGTTGTAAAAGAAACAATTCTCATTGCTTCCTTTCCATCAAACTCTGGGTTGACTCAGTCTGGGTGTCTAGCTCTGCTATGATCGACTCAGGAGCAAGTGGAAATTTTATGGATATCTCCTTTGCTCTGAAACAGGGGATACGTTCAGTGAAGAAGGCTACTCCAGTACAGATGGAGACTGTGGATGGCTCTCTACTGACTTCTGGACCAGTGGATCAAGAAACAGAGCCTTTGAGGGTCCTTATGGGTAAAGATCATCAGGAGAAAATGTCTTTTTTGCTTATCTCTTCTCCCCACTTTCCCATCATTCTAGGGCTACCATGGCTGCAGGCGCAGAATCCTACGATTAACTGGGAGACCAAGGAATTACACTTTCCTGAGAAACAGATGAGTCAAGGAGTTTCAGCTTGCTCTGTTCCTAAAGGAACCATGTCAGTCCCTGAACTACCAGCTGTATACCAGGACTATGACGATTTATGTGACAAGAAGAACGCTGATCAGCTTCCTCCTCACCGTCCATATGATTGTCCAATTGAATTATTACCCGGAGCCGAGATACCTTTTGGTAAGATCTACCCCCTAGCGGGGCCAGAGCTAAAAGCTTTGAAGGATTATATAGATGAAAATTTAGCCAAGGGCTTCATACGCCCCTCTTCATCTCCCGCAGGTGCACCCATCTTCTTTGTGAAGAAGAAAGATGGATCTCTGAGACCCTGCATAGGCTATAGGAAACTCAATAAGGTTACTATTAGAAACCGTTATCCATTGCCTTTAATCCATGAGTTGTTGGAGAGAGTGCGGTATGCCAAAATTTTCTCTAAACTGGATCTCCATGGGGCCTATAACTTGGTCCGTATCAGACCTGGGGATGAATGGAAGACTGCTTTCAGGTCATGCTATGGACACTTTGAATATCTAGTTATGCCTTTTGGTCTGAGTACCGCCCCAGCCACTTTCCAACACTTCGTGAATGATATCTTCAGGGATCTCCTAGATACATTTGTGGTGATTTATCTGGATGATATTCTAATTTTTTCTAACTCCACAGAGGAACATCATGGACATGTGAGAATGGTCTTAGAACGCCTAAGACAAAACCATCTCTACATCAAACTTGAAAAATGTGAATTCCATAGGACAGAAATTCAATTTCTGGGGTATGTACTATCTACGCAAGGGATTAGTATGGATGGAAGCAAGACCCAAGCCATCAAGGATTGGCCAATTCCTAGAAATGTGAAGGAGGTGCAGCGCTTCATCGGGTTTGCCAACTTCTATAGACGTTTCATTAAGAATTTTTCTGAGGTAGTGTCACCTATCACCCAACTTACCCGGAAACAGTCTAGGTTCTCCTGGACCCCGCAAGCTCAGGAAGCATTTTCCTGTTTAAAGGATAAATTTACCACCGCACCTATCTTAGTACATCCCAACCCCGAGCTTGCCTTCATAATAGAGGTGGATGCTTCAGACTGTGCCGTTGGAGCTATACTCTCTCAGAGAACAGGTGAGAAGAATGTCTTGCATCCCTGTGCCTTCTTTTCCCAGCAGTTGTCTTCGGCTGAGAGGAACTATGATGTGGGCAATAGAGAATTGTTGGCCATTATTGCCGCCTTCAAGGAATGGAGACACCTTCTTCAGGGAGCTGCACAGCAAATAGTCGTCCTGACAGACCATCGTAACCTTGAATTTATCAGGTCGGCTAAGTGCCTGACTCCTCGCCAGGCTCGCTGGAATCTTTTCCTAAACCAATTTAATTTTGTCATTTCTTATAGACCAGGATCGCGCAATGGAAAGGCTGATGTACTCTCTAGGATTCATTCAGAAGAGACACGTCCACTTACTCCTCCTAAGACTATTCTTCCTGACTCTAGATTCCTGGGAGTGATTCATAATCAAGACCTACTTAAGGACATCAAGGAAGCATACCATGCGGATTCTTTGCTGGCTCAACCCCCAAGGGACGTAAGTCTTGTCTTTAAGAATGGTGTGTGGATTCAGGGACAACGTCTGTATATACCTGAAACAGTCAGATTGAGAGTATTGCAACTCATCCACGATTCCAAGATAGCCGGGCATAGGGGAATTCTAAAGACACAAGAATTTCTTTCTCGTTTCTTTTGGTGGCCCACTTACAGGAAAGATGTCTTAAACTATGTCACGTCATGTGAAGTCTGTGCAAGATGCAAAACACCTCGCTCCTCACCAACTGGTCTGTTGCAACCTCTTCCCACCCCGTCCTGCCCGTGGGGATCCATTTCTATGGACTTCATTGTGGAGTTACCAACCTCTCAAGGGAAGAACACCATTCTATTGGTGGTTGACCGTCTAACAAAGGCAGCTCATTTTATCCCTTGTGTCGGCTTACCCACTGCAAAACAGACATCAGACTTGATAATTAAGAATGTGTTTCGCTTACATGGAGTACCGGATGAGGTCATTTCGGATCGAGGGGTGCAATTCACTTCAAGGTTTTGGCAAAATTTCTGTGCAGCAATGGACATTAAAGTAAACCTTTCTTCTGCTTTTCATCCCCAGACTAATGGACAGACAGAACGAACCAATCAGACCCTGGAGCAGTATCTCCGCTGTTTTATCTGCCACCTACAGGATGATTGGGTGGATCTACTTCCACTGGCTGAGTTCTCTTATAACAACTCTCAGAGCGCCTCCACTAAGCAGTCTCCTTTTTACTCCAATCTAGGTTATCATCCTAACATTCTTCCTCGATTTCCCATAGATACGCCCTTGCCGGCAGTGACTGAAAGAATCACTTCTTTACAAAAGAATATGGATCTTCTAAAGGAAAATCTAGAATTGGCTCAGGAAAGGTACAAGAAAGCAGCAGATAAATTTCGTAAACCTGCACCAGCTTTCAAGGTAGGAGATTTGGTCTGGCTGTCAACCAGAAATCTTAAATTAAAGATTCCATCGTCTAAATTGGGACATAAGTACATTGGACCTTATAAGATCAATAAGATTATAAGTGCTGTTGCTTGTCGTCTTCAACTACCCAGAACTATGAGAATCCACCCTGTCTTTCATGTATCCCTACTAAAGGCTGCAACACCCAATACGTTTCCTGGACGTTCTTCTCCTTGCCCTAACCCAGTGCTGGTCGATGGTCAGGAAGAATTTATGGTGGAAAGGATTCTAGATTCCAGGTTGTACAGAAATCAGTTGCAATATTTGATTAAATGGCAGGGCTATCCAGTGGAGGACAACTCATGGGAACCAGTCAGTATGTAAGGTTCTGTGTACATGTTCCTGAAACTCAGTTTTTCCGTCAGCCATTTTACTTTCTGTCTTGCTGCAGCTGTCTTGCCCTCAGTCAATATGGAGTTTCCAGCTTGCATGTTCCCACCCTGATTCTCTCCCTCTTGCTTCTTAAGCAGCCACAGCTGAGCAATCAGTGCTTCAGAATCAAGCCTGCAGTGAACCTGTGACCTGACTCCTGGAAGCCTTGGACCTTGTACTCCAGTTATTTCCTATTGTGGAACTTTGGAACACTCGTGGACTTTGGAACCTTGCTATTTGATAAATCCACGTTTGCATGGACTTATGGTAACAGAGAAGAGATCCTGAACCTGTTGTGAGAGTGATTGCTGAGCTTAAGTTACTCTGGCCTGCTGTGTCTCCTGCTTTTGTATCTGCAAACTGTGTGACTATTATTGCCACTTGTATGAAGTAATACAAGACCTTCTATATCAAACTTGTGACTCCTGTGTTTTCATCGCACCCAAGCACAAGACACTATATGAACTGTACTCCTTACATTACAAGATTCTGAAGCCAAACGTTAGTGTCTGCTGGGTCTGGAAAGGCTGTGTCTGCTGTAACTGTGGATATCAGATGTCTGGTTGTACTTTCTGTGATGACAGTGGTTGTGACTTCTCACAACCATTCCAGGTGAGCAATTCCCTTAAGTTTTTTTTTCTCCAGTGTTACCACAGGTAAACACTATTGTTTTTTTTTTCTTTCCTCTTTTGTGTCTGCTGTAACTGTGGATATCAGATGTCCGGTTGAACTTTCTGTGATGATAGTGGTTGTGACTTCTCACAACCATTCCAGGTGAGCAGTTCCCTTAATTTTTTTTTCTCTCTGCAGTGTTACCACAGGTAAACACTATTGTTTTTTTTTCTCTTCTCCTCTCCTTCCAGTACTCCTGTCTTAAAAGATCTGGGAAATGGAGGCCCGCATAAAGGAACTTTGCGGAGTGACTGATAACATCCTTGCAGATTTGCAGACTATAAAAACCCGTTTTACAAACCTACAGGACCTCACTAATCACAATTTGCAAGTGTTTGGACAGACTGCCCAGGATTTGCGAGCCAGGATTGAGGTTCTAGAGGAGCGAATCCAGGCTCCTGCCGTAGCCCGAGTTCTGGGATTCCTAAGTTGCCCCCTTTTCGTTTTGGCGGTGAACGTGAGAAATTCAGGGGATTTATTAATCAATGCAATCTTTTTTTTTCTGCACATGCTTCACAATTTCCCACTGAACGATTAAAGTGCTTACTATAGTTATGTTGCTTACCAACAAGGCTTTGATGTGGGCAAACCCTCTGATTGAGACTGAGGATGAATGTTTGGATCATCTTGATGCTTTCATTTCAGCCATGGGGCAGGTGTTTGATGACCCCAATCGAGGTGCAACAGCTGAAGCAGCCATGTTAGCTTTGCGCCAAGGTAAGCACTCGGTAGCTGAATATGCCTTGGATTTCAGGAGATGGGCCCTTGATACCACCTGGGACAGTTCCGCCAAAAAATCTATTTTTCGAAAAGGGTTATCTCCACTGATTAAGGATGAACTTGCTCGTGCCGACCCTCCCACTGCGTTAGGTGACTTTATTAACTACTGCATCCGTATTGATACTCGTCTGACTGAACGCAGGCAAGAGAGATGGTTTGAAAGCAATCGCACTAACCTTTTCCTACCTTCCTCTCCAGCTAAGGAACCTTTGAGTAGGATCACACGGGAACCTGAACCTGAACCCATGCAGGTAGACTCTTTACAACGACGGGTTAGTGATGCACGCAAGGAACATCGTTTTAAGGAGAATCTATGTTTCTATTGTGGTAAGTCAGGGCACTTCATTATAAACTGCCCCAGCCGTTCTCGTAAGACTACTGCAGCACTCATTCACTGTGAGTGTTGCGAGAGGGGATCTGTTAGGTCCGAGCCTCAGGCTCCAGAGAGATCTGCAGCAACAGATCTTGATTTCTCGGACTTAAACTCCGTTACTTCTGAGGACGTTGACTGTGTAAACGCTGCAATTTTTCAAGTTTCCTCAGCGGTGTCCCAGCTGAGTTGTAAGAAAAACAATTCTCATTGCTTTCTTTCCATCAAACTCTGGGTTGACTCAGCTTGGGTGTCTAGCTCTGCTATGATCGACTCAGGGGCAAGTGGAAATTTTATGGATGTCTCCTTTGCTCTGAAACAGGGGATACGTTCAGTGAAGAAGGCTACTCCAGTACAGATGGAAACTGTGGATGGCTCCCTGCTGACCTCTGGACCAGTGGATCAGGAAACAGAGCCTTTGAGGGTTCTTATGGGTAAAGATCATCAAGAGAAACTGTCTTTTATGCTTATCTCTTCTCCCCACTTTCCCATTATTCTAGGGCTACCATGGCTGCAGGCTCAGAATCCTACCATTAACTGGGAGACCAAGGAATTACACTTTCCAGAGAAACAGATGAGTCCAAAAGTTTCAGCTTGCTCTGTTCCTAAAGGAACCATGTCAGTCCCTGAACTACCAGCTGTATACCAGGACTATGTGGATTTATGTGACAAGAAGAACGCTGACCAGCTTCCCCCTCACCGTCCATATGATTGTCCAATTGAATTATTGCCTGGAGCAGAGATACCTTTTGGTAAGAACTACCCCCTGGCGGGGCCCGAGCTAAAGGCTTTAAAGGATTACATAGACGAAAATCTAGCCAAGGCTTCATACGCCCCTCTTCATCTCCTGCAGGTGCACCCATCTTCTTTGTAAAGAAGAAGATGGATCTCTGAGACCCTGCGTAGACTATAGGGAACTCAATAAGGTTACTATTAGAAACCGTTATCCATTGCCTTTAATCCCTGAGTTATTGGAGAGAGTGCGACATGCCAAAATTTTCTCTAAACTAGATCTCCGTGGGGCCTATAACTTAGTCCGTATTAGACCTGGGGATGAATGGAAGACTGCATTCAGGTCACGCTATGGACACTTTGAATATCTAGTTATGCCTTTTGGTCTGAGTACCGCCCCAGCCACTTTCCAACACTTGGTGAATGACATCTTCAGGGATCTCCTAGATACATTCGTGGTGATTTATTTGGATGATATTCTAATTTTTTCTAACTCCACAGAGGAACATCATGGACATGTGAGAATGGTCTTGGAACGTCTAAGACAAAATCATCTTTACATCAAACTTGAAAAGTGTGAATTCCATAGGACCGAAATTCAATTTCTGGGTTATGTACTGTCTACACAAGGAATTAGTATGGATGGAAGCAAGACCCAAGCCATCAAGGATTGGCCAAGTCCTAGAAATGTGAAGGAGGTGCAGCGCTTCATCGGGTTTGCCAACTTCTATAGACGTTTCATTAGGAATTTCTCTGAGGTAGTGTCACCTATCACCCAACTTACCCGGAAAGAGTCTAGGTTCTCCTGGACTCCCCAAGCCAGGAAGCATTTTCCCGTCTAAAAGATAAATTTACCACTGCACCTATCTTAGTACATCCCAACCCCGAACTTGCCTTCATAATAGAGGTGGATGCTTCAGACTGTGCCGTTGGAGCTAAAACTCTCTCAGAGAACAGGTGAGAAGAATGTCTTGCATCCCTGTGCCTTCTTTTCCCAGCAGTTGTCTTCGGCTGAGAGGAACTACGATGTGGGAAATAGAGAGTTGTTGGCCATTATTGCCGCCTTCAAAGAATGGAGACACCTTCTTCAGGGAGCTGCACAGCAAATAGTCATCCTGACAGACCATCGTAACCTTGAATTTATCAGGTCGGCTAAGTGCCTGACTCCTCGCCAGGCTCGCTGGAATCTTTTCTTAAACCAATTTAATTTTATCATTTCTTATAGACCAGGATCGCGCAATGGAAAGGCTGATGCACTCTCTAGGATTTATTCAGCAGAGACACGTCCACTTACTCCTCCTTAAGACTATTCTTCCTGACTCTAGATTCCTGGGAGTGATTCATAATCAAGACCTACTTAAGGACATCAAGGAAGCATACCATGCGGATTCCTTTTTGGCACAACCCCCAAGGGACGTAAGTCTTGTCTTTAAGAATGGTGTGTGGATTCAGGGACAACGTCTGTATATTCCTGAAACAGTCAGATTAAGAGTATTGCAACTCATTCACGATTCCAAGATAGCTGGGCATAGAGGAATTCTAAAGACACAGGAATTCTTTCTCGTTTCTTTTGGTGGCCCACTTGCAGGAAGGATGTTTTAAACTATGTCACTTCATGTGAAGTCTGTGCAAGATGCAAAACACCTCGCTCCTCACCAACTGGTCTGTTGCAACCTCTTCCCACCCCGTCCCGCCCGTGGGGATCCATTTCTATGGACTTCATTGTGGAGTTACCAACCTCTCAAGGGAAGAACACCATTCTAGTGGTGGTTGATCGTTTAACAAAAGCAGCTCATTTTATCCCTTGTGTCGGCTTACCCACTGCAAGACAGACATCAGATTTGATGATTAAAAATGTGTTTCGTTTACATGGAGTACCAGATGAGGTTATTTCGGATTGAGGGGTGCAATTCACTTCAAGGTTTTGGCAAAATTTCTGTGCAGCATTGGACATTAAAGTGAACCTTTCTTCTGCTTTTCATCCTCAGACTAATGGACAGACGGAACGAACCAATCAGACCCTGGAGCAGTATCTTCGCTGCTTTATCTGCCACCTACAGGATAATTGGGTGGATCTACTGCCACTGGCTGAGATCTCTTATAACAACTCTCAGAGCGCCTCCACTAAGCAGTCTCCTTTTTACTCCAATTTAGGTTATCATCCTAATATTCTTCCTCGATTTCCCATAGAAACGCCTTTGCCAGCAGTGGCTGAAAGAATCACGTCTTTACAAAAGAATATGGATCTTCTAAAGGGAAATCTGGAATTGGCTCAGGAAAGGTACAAGAAAGCCGCAGATAAATTTCGTAAACCTGCACCAGCTTTCAAGGTAGGAGACCTGGTCTGGCTGTCAACCAGAAATCTTAAGTTAAGAATTCCATCATCTAAGTTGGGACATAAATACATTGGACCTTATAAAATCAGTAAAATTATAAGTGCTGTCGCTTGTCGTCTTCAACTACCCAGAACTATGAGAATCCACCCTGTCTTTCATGTATCTCTACTAAAGGCTGCGACACCCAATACATTTCCTGGACGTTCTTCTCCTTGCCCTGACCCAGTGCTAGTCGATGGTCAGGAAGAATTTGTGGTGGAAAGGATTCTAGATTCCAGGTTGTATAGAAATCAGTTACAATATTTGATTAAATGGCAGGGCTACCCAGTGGAGGACAATTCATGGGAACCAGTCAATAACGTTAATGCTCCTCGCTTGCTCCGTCAGTTTCATCAGAGGTGCCCACACAAGCCTGGTCTGAGGTCATCCGGAGGTTGTCCCTAAGGGGGGAGTAATGTAAGGTTCTGTGTACATGTTCCTGAAACTCAGTTTTTCCGTCAGCCATTTTACTTTCTGTCTTGCTGCAGCTTTCTTGCCCTCAGTCAATATGGAGTTTCCAGCTTGCATGTTCCCGCCCTGATTCTCTCCCTCTTGCTTCTTAAGCAGCCACAGCTGAGCAATCAGTGCTTCAGAATCAAGCCTGCAGTGAACCTGTGACCTGACTCCTGGAAGCCTTGGACCTTGTACTCCAGTTATTTCCTATTGTGGAACTTTGGAACACTCGTGGACTTTGGAACCTTGCTATTTGATAAATCCACGTTTGCATGGACTTATGGTAACAGAGAAGAGATCCTGAACCTGTTGTGAGAGTGATTGCTGAGCTTAAGTTACTCTGGCCTGCTGTGTCTCCTGCTTTTGTATCTGCAAACTGTGTGACTATTATTGCCACTTGTATGAAGTAATACAAGACCTTCTATATCAAACCTGTGACTCCTGTGTTTTCATCGCACCCAAGCACAAGACACTATATGAACTGTACTCCTTACATTACACAATAATGTAAATGCTCCTCGCCTGCTCCGCCAGTTTCATCAGAGGTACCCTGACAAGCCTGGTCTGAGGTCATCCGGAGGTTGTCCCTAAGGGGGGAGTAATGTAAGGTTCTTTGTCTCTGTTGACATGTTCCTTGAAACTCAGTTTTCCGTCGGCCATTTTGCTTTCTGTCTTTCTGCAGCTCTTGCCCTCAGTTAATATGGAGTTTCCAGTTTTCATGTTCCCGCCCTGATTCTTCCCTCTTGCTTCTTAAGCAGCCTCAGCTGAACAATCAGTGCTCCTGAATCAAGCCTCAGTCAGTCTGTGACCTGACTCCTGGAAGCCTTGGACTTGTACTCCAGCTATTCCCTACTGAGGAACCTTGGAACACTTTTGGACTCTGGAAACCTGCTGTTTGGTGAATCCATGTTTGCAGAGGAATTACGGTACAGAGAAGAGATCCTGAACCTGCTTTGGAGAGTTATTGTAGAGCTTGAAGTTACTCTGGCCTGCTGTGTCTCCTGTCGCTGTTCCTGCAAACTGTGTGAACTTTTCAGCATGCTTGTATGAAGTAATATAAGTCATTTCATTTCAACCTATGTCTCCTGTGTTTTCCTCGCACCCAAGCACAAGACGCTATAGGAACTGTACACTATACATGACATGTGCCTTCCTTCGGCCAGGCTGGTGGACTTTATAATTAACCTCACTGACTTTCTCCACCACCTCGTATGGACCTTGCCATTTGGCGAGGAACTTGCTCTCGACGGTAGGGATCAGCACCAAAACACGGTCTCCGGGCTGGAACTGTCTTAGTCTCGCCGACCGGTTATAGACTCTCGCCTGGGCTTCCTGCGCCTGGAGGAGATTTTCCTTTACGATGGGCATCACCTTTGACATTCTCTCCTGTAACTGGGCGACATGTTCGATGATACTCCGGTGTGGCGTGACTTCAGCCTCCCAAGTTTCCTTGGCGATGTCTAGGAGACCTCTTGGATGCCGCCCATATAGGAGCTCAAATGGAGAGAAGCCCGTGGAGGCTTGAGGAACTTCTCTGACCGAGAAAAGCAGAAATGGGAGCAGGTAGTCCCAGTCTCTCCCATCCTTTTCAACGACCTTCTTGAGCATCGCCTTTAAGGTCTTGTTGAAGCGTTCCACTAGGCCGTCCGTTTGTGGATGATAAACCGAGGTCCGCAGCTGAGTTATCTGAAGGACTCTGCAAAGCTCCTTCATCACCTTGCTCATGAAGGGGGTTCCTTGGTCTGTTAGGATCTCTTTTGGTAGACCTGTCCGAGCAAAAATATGGACCAACTCTCGGGCTATACTTTTACTGGACATGTTCCTTAGGGGAACCGCTTCTGGATACCGAGTCGCATTGTCCATGACGACCAGGATATATTGGTGGCCCCGAGCTGATTTGACTATGGGGCCCACGAGGTCCATGGCAATCCTCTCAAAGGGAACCTCTATCACAGGTAGTGGAACTAAGGGGCTACGGAAGTGGAGGAGGGGAGCGGTTATTTGGCAGGTGGGGCAGGACCTACAAAAGTTTTGAATTTCTCGATAACACCCTGGCCAATAAAACCTCCTCAGTATCCTCTCCTGAGTTTTCTTGACCCCTAGGTGTCCCCCCAGAACATGTGAATGGGCCATGTCTAGCACCCGCCGTCTGTATGGCCCCGGCACTAACAGCTGTTCCACTATCTCACCGCCCCTCAGTTTGACCACCCGATATAGCAACTCCCCCTGTACTGCAAAGTGGGGGAATCTGGTGTCGGCCCCCGGCTCTTGGGCAACCCCATTACATACAGTAACCTGGTCGAACGCCACTTTTAAGGTCAGGTCTCGAACTTGAGCAGTCCCAAAGTTCTCTCTGGACATATCTAACGCAGGTAGGTCGGCCTCCTCGGTCACCGTCTCACCCTCATCACCGACAAGGACGCACAGTGGGAACTCCTCTCTCTGAGACTCTGTCGGGGGTTCTTTTTCAAGGATCTCGCTTTTCGCCATACTACTTAGTCCAGTTCCCTTCCCCCACAAGTCCCAGAATAAAGAAAAATCACGGCCCAATATGACGGGATGTATCAGGTCCTTTACCACCCCAACTTCATGGGACTGGGCACCACAGTCTGTCCCTACTGTTACTGTGGCCACGGGATAGTCCTTGGCGTCACCATGGATGCACCGAACACCCAGGGTTTTGGAAGGGATCAACTGGTGGGGAAGGGATGCTCTGATCAAGGTCACCAGACTCCCGGAGTCCAACAGCCCAAGCACTTTTATTCCATTAATGGATACTGCACACGCCTGCGGTCCCTTGCCGGGTCGACAGTCCACGCTACAGGCTGGATAGGCATAATAGGATATCCGTCTGCCTAGGCTGCAGTCCATGGGCTCAGGGGATATTTGACACTTGGCGGCTACATGTCCAGGGTTGTGACATCGCCAGCAAACTATATCTTTCCCACTTGTTCTAAAGGCCGCTTCGATAGGAGTGGGACGCCCCCCAGTGGTGGCTCTAGACCCCTTCCGTGGTGAACCCACCCCCTTTTGGGTATCCCAGTAGGGAGAAATGACTGCATCCGGTTTCCCAAGAGATCTCTCAACTACCTGGTACCTCTCTACCAGGCCGATAAAGTCATCTGCGTTCTGGGGATCATCCTGGGCAACCCAGGTCTGTACTGACTTGGGAAGGGAATGCATGAATCTATCAATCACCACCCGGTCAACCATCTGAGCCGGAGTGGAGGACTCCGGTTGTAGCCACTTCTGAACAAGATGCAATAGGTCAAACATCTGCGAACGAGGGAGTTTGTTGCTAGCATACGCCCAGTGATGAACTCGCTGGGCTCTTACTGCCATATTTACTCCCAGACGTGCTAAGATCTCTGTCTTTAGTTTGGGATACTCCTTAGCATCTTGCAGCGCCAAGTCAAAATACGCTTTTTGGGGTTCACCCGATAAATATGGCGCCAGAACCTCTGCCCACTGTGCTGGTGGAAGTCTCTCCCGATCAGCCACCCTCTCAAAAACAGTCAGAAATGCTTCTACATCATCCCCAGGTGTCATCTTCTGCATGGCCCGCCTTACCGCCTTCCTGACGTGAGAATCATCAGTCGGCCCTGGGGTTGGGGTGGCCGCCCGGCTCTGGATGGCGTCCGCCAAAAGCTGTATCTGCTGTTGCAGCCTCTGCTCGTGCGCGCTGCCGACTTTTGCTGCAACTGATCATGCTGAGAAATAAAGTTTGGTCGTTCCACGGTGCTGCTGTGTGCATCCTCGGCCTGCTGTATGCTCTGCTGGGCCGGGACAGTGTTAGAGTTCCTCCATGTGCCGACTTTTAGCAGTTGGCAGCCTTCACCAGGACATCACGGTCTTTTGTGGAGGTACATGTTCGAATCCTGCACGCACTCTCACACCAACTTGCAAGAGACTCGCCGTCCCTGAGGCAGACAGGACACATTCTCTGGGTTCTTTGCTGCTGTTTATACAGCCATAAACTATGCAGGTTTCGCAGGAAAAGTAAACATGACCCTCTGGTAACGGGAAAACTTAAAAAAACAATAATCATGTCCTATAGATGAGTGGGTTCGCCTCTCGGTAGCTAATGCACGCTAAGTCCTTGTGAGCTCGACTCACATCCTGTTGGAGACTTCTCTCAACTACACAGGAAAAAAAACAGACTGAGCTTATACATTGCTCCACCTTTACATATACTGGCGAATAGTGTCTTGTTCCAAGAAGCACCTGTGTGATACTCCATAATAACTGACACTGTCACAAAATAGTCTATGTTATACCAGAACTGTGTTCTCTTTAATCAAGCAACCAAATCAATGACTACAAAATCACACCGTATTGGCTACAGATGCCAGTTGATGAGAATCCACTGACGTTTGTTGTAATCTGTGGCAAGCTATTGAGATTTGGGATCCAGACAGACTCTCTCATCTTTCATCCAGCCACTGATGTTTCTGGATTGATAAAGCAAAACAAAGTGAAGGTTGTGGAGTGGCCATCTCAGTCTCCTGACCTCAATATCATTGAGCCACTCTGGGGAGATCTCAAGTGCGCAGTTCATGCTAGACAGCCCAGTAATTTACATGAACTGGAGGCTTTTTGCCAAGAAGAGTGGGCAGCTTTACCATCTGAGAAAATAAAGAACCTCGTCCACAACTACCACAAAAGACTTCAAGCTGTCATTGATGTTAGAGGGGGCAATAAACGGTATTAAGAAATGGGGTATGTGAACTTTTGATCAGGGTCATTTGGATGTTTTGGGTTGTCATTATGATTTAAAAAGAGAAATCACAGTAGTTTGACAATAAATGGCTTCACCCAACCACTAACCATGAGTGGAGAAAAAGGTTTGATGTTATCATTCATATTCTCTGAAAAAAGGCCAAGAAAGCAAAAATTCTGCTGGGGTATGTAAACTTTTGAGCACAGCTGTGTGTATGTGTATGTACAGTATATATACTGTATATGTGTGTGTGTGCACATGTATGTACACTACCGGTCAAAAGTTTAGGGTCACTTACAAATTTCCTTATTTTTGAAAGAAAAGCAGTTTTTTTCCAATGAAGCTAACATTAAATGATTCAGAAATACACTCTATACAGTGTTAATGTGGTAAATGACTATTCTAGCGGCAAACGTCTAGTTTGTAATGCAATATCTTCATAGGTGTATAGAGGCCCATTTCCAACAACCATCACTCCAGTGTACTTATGGTATTTTGTGTTCGCTAACTGTGTAAGAAGGCTAATAGATGGTTAAAATACCCTTTAAAACCCTTGTGCAAGTATGTTAACACAGCTGAAAACCGTTTGGTTGATTAGAGAAGCTATAAACCTGACCTTCCTTTGAGCTTGTTGAGAATCTGGAGCATTACATTTGTTGGTTCCATTAAACTCTCAAAATGGCCAAAAAAAAATAACTTTCTTGTGAAACTCGACAGTCTATTCTTGCTCTTAGAAATGAAGGCTATTCCATGCGAAAAATTACCAAGAAACTGAAGAATTCATACAATGGTGTGTAGTACTCCCTTTAGAGGAGTGCACAAACAAGCTTTAACCAGAGAAGACAGACAAGTGGGAGGCCCCGCTGCACAACTGAGCAACAAGACAAGTACATTAGAGTCTTTAGTTTGAAAAATTGACGCCTCACAGGTCTATTAGCCTTCCTACACAGTTAGCGAACACAAAATACCATAAGTACACTGGAGTGATGGTTGTTGGAAATGGGCCTCTATACACCTATGAAGATATTGCATTACAAACTAGACGTTTGCCGCTAGAATAGTCATTTACCACATTAACACTGTATAGAGTGTATTTCTGAATCATTTAATGTTAGCTTCATTGGAAAAAAACTGCTTTTCTTTCAAAAATAAGGAAATTTCTAAGTGACCCTAAACTTTTGACCGGTAGTGTATGTATGTATAGTCATGGCCAAAAGTTTTGAGAATGACACAAATATTAAATTTTCACATGATCTGCTGCCCTCTGGTTTTTATGTGTGTTTGACAGATGTTTTTATCACAGACAGAAATATAATTGCAAACATATGAGTAACAAAAGCTTATATTGACAGAATGAGTTAATGCAGCAAGTCAATATTTGCAGTGTTGACCCTTCTTCTTCAGGACCTCTGCAATTCTCCCTGGCATGCTCTCAATCAACTTCTGGACCAAATCCTGACTGATAGCAGTCCATTCTTGCACAATCAATGCTTTCATTTTGTCAGAATTTTTAGGTTTTTGTTTGTCCACCCGTCTCTTGATGATTGACCACAAGTTCTCAATGGGATTAAGATCTGGGGAGTTTCCAGGCCATGGACCCAAAATCTCTATGTTTTGTTCCCTGAGCCATTTAGTTATCACCTTTGCTTTAGGGCAAGGTGCTCCATCATGCTGGAAAAGGCATTGTTGATCGCCAAACTGCTCTTGGAGGGTTGGGAGAAGTTGCTCTTGGAGGACATTCTGGTACCATTCTTTATTCATGGCTGTGTTTTTAGGCAAGACTGTGAGAGAGCCGATTCCCTTGGCTGAGAAGCAACCCCACACATGAATAGTTTCAGGATGCTTAACAGTTGGCATGAGACAAGACTGGTGGTAGCGCTCACCTTGTCTTCTCCGAATGAGGCGTTTTCCTGATGTCCCAAACAATCGAAAAGGGGATTCATCAGAGAAAATAACTTTACCCCAGTCCTCAGCAGTCCACTGCCTGTACCTTTTGCAGAATATCAGTCTGTCCATGATGTTTTTTCTGGAGAGAAGTGGCTTCTTTGCTGCCCTCCTTGAGACCAGGCCTTGCTCCAAGAGTCTCCGCCTCACAGTGCGTGCAGATGCACTCACACCTGCCTGCTGCCATTCCTGAGCAAGCTCTGCACTGCTGTTAGCCCAATCCCACAGCTGAAACACTTTTAAGAGACGGTCCTGGCGCTTGCTGGTCTTTCTTGGGCGCCCTGGAGCCTTTTTGGCAACAATGGAACCTCTCTCCTTGAAGTTCTTGATGATGCGATAGATTGTTGACTGAGGTGCAATCTTTCTAGCTGCGATACTCTTCCCTGTTAGGCCATTTTTGTGCATTGCAATGATGACTGCACGTGTTTCTTTAGAGATAACCATGGTTAACAGAAGAGAAACAATGATGCCAAGCACCAGCCTCCTTTTAAAGTGTCCAGTGGTGTCATTCTTACTTAATCATGACAGATTGATCTCCAGCCATGTCCTCATCAACACTCACACCTGTGTTAATGGAGCAATCACTGAAAAGAGGTTAGCTGGTCCTTTTAAGGCAGGGCTGCAATGATATTGAAATGTGTTTTGGGGGATAAAGTTCATTTTCTAGCCAAATATTGACTTTGCAAGTAATTGCTGTTAAGCTGATCACTCTTTATAACATTCTGGAGTATATGCAAATTGCCATTAGAAAAAGTGAAGCAGTAGACTTTGTAAAAATTAATATTTGTGTCATTTTCAAAACTTTTGTCCATGACTGTATATAGCCCATTCACTATCTATCTGAGAATAACCCTCCATCAAACTCCACCGCACCCAATAGCACCACAAATACTGGCTGGTGATGACTACCTCATGCAGTCTTTATCTATCCCCCACTCCCACATCTTTGTAAATAAGCCCCTGTACTTTGTGTTTCCCCCCACCTCATTGTAGATTGTAAGCTCACACGAACAGGGTCGTCTTATTTTGCTTTAATTATTGTATTATTTTTAACGTTGTTACTTATGACATGTGTATGAACTGTTAAACTGTAATGCACTGTGGAATATGTTGGCACTATATAAATAAAGATTATTATTTATTATTATAAGAATAGAGATACAAGAAATGGAAAAAACACCTGGATAGAAATGTACACCCTACAATTTCAATGTCTACCACAAAATGGCAATGTGTAACAACAAAGAAAAAAAGAAAAGAAAAAAGCAACTATATATATAAATAATTGCATAGTGACAAGGATGAAAAATATAAAAAATTGGGTAATAAAGTAAAGAAAAAAGGATATAAGGCACTAATCAACTAAATAGACATATACTGTATAGGGTCCAGTGGCGTAACTAGAGTCCGTTGGGTCTTGGTGCAAAGTTTGAACCTGAGCCCCCCCTGCATGTTGGTCAGGTGAATGGGCCCTTGTAGCGTTCTAAATCATATAAGGACATGCATGTTGCCGCCCCATTATGTAGTAATATCCCCCATCCTTTACTAATGTCCCCCATCCTGGGCTCCTTCCAGGTCTACATGTCCCCCATCCAGGGATATATGTCCCCCATCCTGGTATATATAGTCCCCATCCTGGACTTATTCCAAGTATACATGTCCCCGATCCTGGTATGTACCCTCATACTAAGCCCATTCCTGGTGTATATGTCTCCCATCATGGTGTATATTTTCTCCACCCTGAATTCCTTCCTAGTATTTGTGCCCCCTTCCTGGGTCCCTTCCTGGTGTATATGTCTCTCATCCTAGTATATATGCCACCCATACTGGACACCTTCCTGGAATTTATGCCCCCCATCCTGGACCACTTCCTAGAATATATGCCACGAACCTGGGCCCTTCCTGGTAAATATGCCCCCATGCTGGGCCCCTTTCTGGTATATATATCCTGGGCCCCTTCCTGATATGTATGTATGTATGTTCCCCATCCTGGGTTCCTTTCTGGTATTTATGCCCCCCATCCTGGGCCCCTTCCTGGTATATATGTCCCCCTACCTGGTATATATGCCCCTCCATCTTGAACCCCGTTCCCCTCCCATAACTCGTGAAGTCCTCTTCTGTAGCAGGCATAGAGGCTGGAAGCTAAGATCGGAGTACCTGCTATGGGTAATGTATGACATCACTGTCATGCGCACCTTGCTAGCCTCTAATTGGCAGGCGGAGTGTACTGCAGTCCAAGGACATGGCGGGAGTCCTGGACTGCAATACATTTCAGCTAAATGTGGGTCCCCAGATGCACATCAAGCTGGCATAGTAACCGGTCTTGGCCAGCCACTGTCCCACAAAGGTCTGATCGGGGTCACACCCTTTGCGACTCTGGCCAGGGGCGTTTATAGTAATCATGGGGCCACATAGCAAAAGTCTGAATGGGCCCCTCCCCCCCAAAAAAAGCCAGAACCATTGTAAATGTAAATTGCCAGCACAGTGAGGGGACACATTTAACAAAAAAAAATCCACCCCGTCCCCCAGCCAGCCGGGCTCACCGTCTTGTGTGTGTGTCCCTCTCCCTGAGTGAGAGAGGCTCATGAATGTTTCCTGCTTACTGCTTCCTGCAATGCACGTGTGCTGCTCTCTGGCTGCCAGGAGGCGTGGCGTTCTTATGCAAATCCAGCCAGAGACTTCAGCCAACTGCTGACCAGGAAACAAGGAAAGTGGAGCTTCAAGGGGGTATACAGCGGCCGGCGCTTACATTTAATTAAAGGAGATACCGTATATACCCGGTATAAGCTGACCCCCCTAATTTTGCCACAAAAAACTGGGAAAAGTATCGACTTGAGTATAAGCCTAGGGTGGAAAATGAGATTATGCACCATATGCTGCCCCATGTATTATGCCCCACAAGATGCTCTATGTATTGTGCCCCATATGCTGCCCATGTATTATGCCCCCATGGATGCTCCATAGATTGTGCCCCATAGATGCTCCATAGATTGTGCCACATAGATGCTCCATAGATTGTGCCACATAGATGCTCCATAGATTATGCCCCCATAGATGCTCCATAGATAATGCCCCCATAGATGCTCCATAGATTGTGCCCCATAGATGCTCCATAGATTGTGCTCCCATAGATGCTCTATAGATTATGCCTCCATAGATGCTCCATAGATTGTGTCCCCATAGATGCTTCATAGATTATGCCCCCATAGATGCTCCATAGATTATGCCCCCATAGATGCTCCATAGATTATGTCCCCATAGATGCTCCATAGATAATGCCCCATAGATGCTGCATAGATTGTGCCCCCATAGATGTCCTCATAGATGCTCCATAGATTATGCCCCCATAGATGCTCCATAGATTATGTCCCCATAGATGCTCCATAGATAATGCCCCATAGATGCTGCATAGATTATGCCCCCATAGATGCTCCATAGATTGTGCCCCCATAGATGCTCCATAGATTATGCCCCCATAGATGCTCCATAGATTATGCCCCCATAGATGCTCCATAGATTGTGCCCCCATAGATGCTCCATAGATTATGCCCCCATAGATGCTCCATAGATTGTGCCCCCATAGATGCTCCATAGATTATGCCCCCATAGATGCTCCATAGATTGTGCCCCCATAGATGCTCCATAGATTATGCCCCCATAGATTATGCCCCTATAGATGCTCCATAGATTGTGCCCCCATAGATTATGCCCCCATAGATGCTCCATAGATTATGTCCCATAGTATAGGTCCCTTATGCTGCCGCAGCTGCTGCAACCAAAAAAAAAAGACATACTCACCTCTCGTCGCTGGGGGCAAGGTGCCAGTGTCCTGAGCAGGCAGAGACACCGGCGCGCTATGGGGGACAGGTGCCGGTGTCACCGCTTCCTCAGGGCCCCGGCACATGCGATATTTACCTGTCACCCGGTCCACCGCTGAGCGCCGCTGTCTTCTGGGTCCTCCAGCAGTGAATGCTCAGGCAGAGGGCGCGGCGCGCACAAACTACGTCATCGCGCCCTCTGACCTGAGCATTCACAGCTAGAGAGGATGCGAGGACACAGCAGCGAGCAGCGGTGGAATGGGACAGGTGAATATCCCTTATACTCACCCTCCCACCGGCGCGGTCTCTCCAGCTCCTGCTCTTCTCCCGTGGTCTCCAGCGCCAGTGTTCAGCAGTCAGGTGGTACCGCTCATTAAAGTCATGAATATTCATGTGCATATTCATGACTTTAATGACTTTAATGACCTGACCGCTGAACACTGGCGCCAGAGACAACGGGAGAAGAGCAGGGGGGCTGCAGAGACCGTGCCGGCGGAGGGGTGAGTATATAGCACAGCTGCGCTCCGCCTCCCCCGCCGACCCCCTGGTATATGACTCGAGTATAAGCCGAGAGGGGGACTTTCAGCCCTAAAATATGGGCTAAAAATCTCGGCTTATACTCGAGTATATACGGTAGTGCTGTGTCAGCACAGCACAGCTGCCAAACCGCAGCGGCCGTCGCGGGCCCCCTCACCTATCTGGGCCCCATAGCAGCTGCGTGGTCTGCTACTATTGACGGTGCGCCACTGCCCCTGGCAAGGTTGCCAAGAGTTTGCAAAGCAGTCATCAAAGCAAAAGGTGGCTACTTTGAAGAACCTAGAATATAAGACATATTTTCAGTTGTTTCACACTTTTTTGTAAAGCGTAATGTATAATTCCACATGTGTTAATTCATAGTTTTGATGCCTTCAGTGTGATTCTACAATTTTCATAGCCATGAAAATACAGAAAAATCTTTAAATGAGGTTTGTCCAAACTTTTGGTCTGTACTGTATACATGTCTGCATACTTTGAGTGTGCATGTCTGCGTACTGTGTGTGCATGTCTGCGTACCATATATACTTGTCTGCGTACTGTATGCGTGTGCATGTCTGCGTACTGTGTGTGTGCATGTTAGCATATTGTGTGTATGCATGTCTGCGTACTGTGAGTGTGCATGTTTGCGTACTGTGTGTGTGCATGTTTGCATACTGTGTGTGTGCATGTCTACGTATTGTGCGTGTGTGTGTGCAGTCTGCGTAGTGTGTGTGTGCGTGCGTGCGTGCGTGTGTGTGTGTGTGCAGTGTGCGTACTTGCATATCTGCATATGTGAAGAATGATGGGGCAGGCAGGGCCTTGGGTTGTATACCTATATTTCTCTGCCGTATCTATGCATCAATAATCGTGGTATGTGTTGAGGGGGCCCACCGAGACTCTTTCACCCGGGGCCCACAAAAACATAGAGCCGGCCCTGTCCTCAATGTATAAGCTAAGTAGCAGGCAATCCCTAGAAATCTTTTGGAGAAATCCTCAATCTCATGCAGTGCCATCTAGTGGCTAAAAGCATAAATAACTTCAGTGAAGAGCGGTCTGTAGAGTAGAGATTTCCACTGGTGTGCAGAGCTATTCACTGATATGCATTATTAATGAAAGTATCAAAGTTAACGGAAAAATACATTGGTGCAATGTTAGGTAACAATGATATATGTAGAAAAGCATTGCATCTAGACCAGATCTGGGCAAAGTGCTGAACGAGATAGCCAAAGGGCTGAAAGCAGTGGTCCACAGGCCGCAGCATGTGGTATAAGAGGCAAAATCAATATAAAGTGCATGGCGTGCAAAGGTAAAGCCATAAAGTGCATGTAGTGGACAAGTACTTACAAGTAACCCTGGTGAACGGATCCCCCGGCCTGCATCCCCTACGTGCGTTTTGCCGCAACTTCGTCATGCATGCCATGCACTTTAAATTGCTTTTGCCTCTTATACCCTCTATTGGTCTCATACCTATTTCTCTTAAGCAGGATAATGGAGCAGTAGTTTTGAGCCACCTCTGTGTTGAAGCAGGGAATCATTTCAGCAATATAGCTTGCTTATTCACTGTTGTTATAATATTCTTACCTAGCCATCTACATATGTAAATCTTGACAGTACTTTTATTAGTATTATTATTATTATTTATTATTCTAGCGCCATTTGATCCATGGCGCTTTACATGTGAAAAGGGGTATACATAAGAAACGAGTAAAGTAATCTTAAAGGGAATCTGTCACCTATTTTTTCCCCTATGAGATGCGGCCACCGCCATCAGGGGCTTGTCTACAGCATTCTGTAATGCTGTAGATAAGCCCCTGATGTAACCTGAAAGATAAGAAAAACGAGTTATATTATACTCACCAGGGGGGGCGGTCAGGGTCTGATGGGTGCCGCGGTCCGGGTCCGGTGCCTCCCATCTTCTAGCGATGATGTCCTTTTCCTTGCTTCGGTCACGGCTCCTGCACAGGCGTAATTCTCTGCCCTGTTGAGGGCAGAGCAGCAGTACTGCAGTGCGCAGGCACCGGGAAAGGTCAGAGAGTTATGCAAACATGCACACAAACAGTACGCAAACATGCATACACAGTACGCAAGCAAATGACATCAAAACACCATTATCCGGAATAAGCAAATCACGAAGGACACACATCTCATGTTGACAGGCGAAGCAAAGGGTCATCACGGGTTGACGCAGTCCAGGGACGTCTGGCACGGGCATACTAGGATGGCCTCTCTCTCAGACCTCAGGCGTAGCACAGGCACAGCAGGAGAACGTGAGACACTGACCTCAGACTAGCTTCAGACGATGGCACGAGGACATCACGGGTTGATGCAGTCCAGGGTTATCTGGCACGAGCATACTAGAATGGCCTCTCTCTCAGGCCTTGGGCGTAGCAAAGGCTCAGCAGGAGAACATCAGACACCGACCTCAGGCAGACTTCAGATGATGGCTAGGATCATCACAGGTAAGACCCCAGGGAACTGCCAGGACATAGGAACATAAGCAAGACACGGATAGCACTGGTCCAGGAACGTTGGCACTACAGCACCGGGCATCGGCTGATCAGGTCCAGGACTCACTCACAGGACCGTCACCAGGGAACAGAGCTGGAGACTCCCTGGAACCACGTAGGAGGAATCCATCCAGGAGCACAAGAGGGACCCGCTCAAGAGCACTACTTAGACCAACAGAACCAGGAACTGGACATCGGAACACGGACAGACATCCGGACTCAGGCAGGACATCAGTAACACGGACCGGACATCAGGAGCTCGGACCGGACATCATGAGCACGGACCGGACATCAGGAATACGGATTGGACATCAGGAACACAGACCAGGCATCAGGAACACGGATCGTACATCAGGAACACGGACCGGACATCAGGAACACGGACCGGACAGCAGGAGCACGGACCGGACATCAGGAGCACGGACTGGACATCAGGAGCACGGACTGGACATCAGGAGCACGGACTGGACATCAGGAACTCAATTCTCAGGTAGAACATCAGAACACTGGCATCGGACATCTGGCAACGATCCACAGGTTCCGGACATCGAGCAGGGAAAGATAGGATCCAGACATCTGGAAGAGGTCATCAGACATCGGACATCAAGCCGCGGTCATCAGGCTCCGGACATCTGGCAGTGACCTAAAAAGGAACCCAAGCGGTCTGGTGCAAGCACCGCCGGGTTGAACTGGAGCCGGCCAGGGATTGCCCTGAATAGCTAGCTGAGCACAGAGTAGCAGAGACTCAGCATACACACCGGACACCTACTTCCAAGATGAACCCAGGTTAGATCACAGAAAGCCAGTTAGTAAAGAGTCACAGTCACTGAGCACAGGATTCAGGACACAGAGGGACTTCAGGAATATAACACAGCAAGAATCAGGACTTCAGGAACACAACGCAGCAAGAATCAGGAAGTCAGGAACACTACACAGCAGGAATCAGGACTAGGATTTTGGTACCAACACATAAACAGGATAAGTCCAGGAACTCAGACATCAGCTGTCCCAGAGCTGATAACAGAAACAGATCTGGGTATTCTGCCACCAGAGCAGGCGGAAGACAGGCATCAGGTCACCTAGAGCTACAGGCAGGCAGGATAGGAGCTGAACACCAAACAGACATAGCAAGACTCAGAAACTTAATGCGAAGCTCTGGCAATGCCCCACAGGGCTGGAGAACTTTATATAGGAGCTGCCTCACAGCGATAGGCTGGAGCAGCAATTCTAGCACACACCCATTCCTCATAAAAGCAGGGGAGGTGTGGCCCTGCGCACCCTAGCACCCTAGCCTGACACAAATCAGCATAGCAAGGACACCTGGCAATGGCTGCAAAGCTGAACACACAGGGCAAGTCGTGCACTACTGCAGAGGACCTTGCAACCCACGGGTAGCTTCCACAGCGGTAGCCAGGGACCGCACATGCGGGTGGTCATGCAGTGCAGAGGAGACACTCATGTATGTACGGCTACGCAGCGGAGCTGGGAACTTATTGCACAGCTTCTGAATCCACACCTTTGCAGAGGAAACTTCACAGAGCAAGTTGCATGGGATAACAAGCGTTTACTTCTCTGAACACGAGATAAAAGAATAATGCACAGTCATTACAGCATTGCATCAGCAAACAGGAACAAAACGAAAGTGAAACTAAACAGAGACTAATTCTTATACAATACATTACAGAAGGAAACGTTACACAACATCGCCATCTACTGTCAGGTTAGCATAAAGTCCTTCTTTTACTTTTAATAAGTTCTGATCTGTTGCATATGACAACACCCTTTCTCAACAGTAAGGACTTATTCAATCAAACCCAACTTTTTTATTAGTCTCTGATGTTTATCAGCATTCAACGCCTTCGTGAAAATGTCTGCTGTCATTTCTTCATTAGGGCAATACTCCAACTTCAAGACTCCTTGGTCCTCTTTGAGTTTTGTTGGTTCCAAGTGTGATTGTCCTAATTCTGTCAACAATTTTCTTAACCACAGTACTTCTTGTCTTTCTATCTGTATTCCTAGGTACTGTTTTACATTTCCCAAGTCTTTGATTTCAAAATGTTGCTTCAGGATTTTTAGAATGTTTTCTTTATCCCTTTCTTGTTTAAAACAAATCAAAATGTCGTCTACATATATGAGTACATAAATCCATCTATTACTCAGCCTTTTTGTGTACAAGCATGGATCAGCTTTGCTTCTTTGAAATTTTTCATTTGTTAGTACTTCCATGATTTTGTCATTCCACCCTTTAGCTGCTTGTTTTAAACCATATATGCTTTTCTGTAGTTTACAAACTTTGTTTGGATTTCTTTCATCTTTGAATCCTGGATGTTGTTCCATGTAAATGTCTTCTGTTAAATCTCCATTCAAAAAAGCTGTCTTTACATCCAGATGTCTTAGTTCCATCTGTTCCACTGCTGCAACTGTACGTAAAGTTCTTATTGTAGTGTGTTTGACAACTGGAGCAAATGTTTCATCATAGTCTTCTTCTGGAAGTCGAGCTATGTCTTCCCAAGAGATAAATTCATACATTTTACTTGTACTTGCCTTGTATGAGAGGCATTTTGGTGGTTTTCCTTTGTTCTCTCTTGTTGAACGTCTTGGTTCTGTGTCTGTTTGTAGTTGTGATTCTTCACTCTCAGTATTTTGTTCTTCATTAATTTCTACTTCTTTTTCATCAGATATTTCTTCAGTTATGTCACTATTGTTTTTCTCATTTTTTTATTTCAACTGAAATCATAATGTCTTCATTTAAATCTTCAATGAATGTCACACTGTTACTCACTGTAACTCTGTCTGTTTTGGGATCTAGGATTCTATATCCTTTGCAGTTTTCACTATATCCAATGAATATTCCTTCCATGGATCTGTTTTGAAGTTTGGAACGTTTTTCTGTTGGAATGAATATAAAAATTTTACATCCAAAAACTTTTAAATGATTGACACTTGGTTTCATTCCTTGCCACAGTTCATATGGAGTTTTCTTCAGTTTTCTGGAAAAAAGTCGGTTCTGTAGATATGTAGCTGTCATTGCTGCCTCACCCCAATATTTCTCTGGTAGTTTAGAATCTGTCAGCATACATCTCATCATTTCTGTTAGAGTTCTGTTTTTCCTTTCTGCTACTCCAATTTGTTCAGGTGTGTATGGAACAGTTTTCTGATGTTCTATTCCATTTTGTCTTAAGTAGTCTTCTATTCTGTAGTGTTGAGCGATACGATACCGCAAGTATCGGGTATCGGCTGATATTAGCTCTATCGGCCTTTCGATACTTAGTTTCGATATTTTCCATATATCGTATACCGGAATCGGAAGTTCCCATAATTCTTTGAGAGGCAATGTGATTTTAGTCAGCCAATGAGGAATCCTAAGAAGTGTGGGCACATCCTGTACTGCTGCGGTCATGTTAACTAATGGCATGGCTGTGATTGGATGCTGAAATGATGTCAGAATGCACTATAAAAGGCGCCGCCGCCATTTTAGCGTCACTGTGCTGTGAATTCAGTAAGGGACAGAAAGCTGCTGTGCTGACTCTGAGGGACAGTTAGAGATTGCGATTTAGTGTACTGTGCTGTAGGCAGGCTAGCACCAACCGCTGTGTAAAGCTTCCTTTTGCCTGCAGTGTTGTTTTAACAGCTCTGCAAGGTGTGTGTGAGTGCAGGTGACGCTGCAGTTTGCTCTGCATGCAACGCTGTCTGTAGGCATCTGCACGTGTCACTCACAGACTCTTTTTTTTTTCTTCAGTGTAATTCTTGCAGCTCCATGCAATTTAACTATTAGTGTGACGCGCTTCCATCCGTATCCAATACATTGGTTGCAAACACTATAGAAGTAGACAAAGGAGTAGCCTTTCACAGATTGTGAACAGTTGTGTTTCAGTGTTCACTTCAGTCTGTGTTTTTTATTTTTTGAGTGCACATCACGCTCCAGTTACTTGTTCAAGCACTGCTGCTTGTACTCTGCTGAGCGTGTCTCAGTGCCTCATCCTTTTCATTTATCTCCAATTGGTTCTGCTCCATTCCATTTAAAATATAATCTATTAGTGTGACACGCTTCCATCCGTATCCAATACATTGGTTGCAAACACTATAGAAGTAGACAAAGGAGTAGCCTTTCACAGATTGTGAACAGTTGTGTTTCAGTGTTCACTTCAGTCTGTGTTTTTTATTTTTTGAGTGCACATCACGCTCCAGTTACTTGTTCAAGCACTGCTGCTTGTACTCTGCTGAGCGTGTCTCAGTGCCTCATCCTTTTCATTTCTCTCCAATTGGTTCTGCTCCATTCCATTTAAAATATAATCTATTAGTGTGACGCGCTTCCATCCGTATCCAATACATTGGTTGCAAACACTATAGAAGTAGACAAAGGAGTAGCCTTTCACAGATTGTGAACAGTTGTGTTTCAGTGTTCACTTCAGTCTCTGCGTAATAACCACACTTAGGCCTTATAACTTTTCTGACTTTCTTTATCAATCTACCAACATGAAGAAGTCAGTGAGTAAGGCACGTGGTCGTGGCCGTGGAGTTTCAGCAGGGAGAGGACGTGGGGATTCTGTGGCTGCTGCCGCCCTCAGTGACACAGCATCCACCAGTTTTACCCATGAGCGTTCCTTTATGCGCACTTTGATAGGAGCTCGGCGTGCCCCCCTGCTGCGGGAAGAACAAATTGAAGCCGTTGTTGGTTGGATGGCAGCCAATGCATCGACTTCAATTCCTTCCACCTCCTCTCAGGAACACAACACTGTTGAGCAACCATCTGTCTGTTCACCGCCTGTCAAATTGCCCAGGCAGTCAGAGAGTTCTGTACAGGAGCCAGCTGAGTCTCTGCTTCTGTTCTCAGAATCTGTTGGCTCGCAAACACGGGCACAGGCAAGCAGCATTCTGCAATTTGAAGAAGAGGGAGTATGCAGTGATGCGCAACAGCTGTGTCTCTCTCAATCTGAAGAGGCGGGTGAGCCAGTGCCGATGGACAGCACACTGCAGAACGCATCTTATGATGATGATGAGACTCAGGTGCCAGGTTTTGTGGAGCATGGTGCTGCCAAGACCATCCAACAGCAGCAGGTGTTGGAAGAGGGTAGTGGAGATGATGAAGTCCGAGACCCAACATGGCGTGAAAATGAAATGTCAAAATTGGCGCTCCCATGACTTGCACTGCGTGGTCCTTTTTTGACAGACTTGTAGATGATATTTGCTATGTTCAATGCAAGCTGTGTAAGCAAAAAGTTAAAAGAGGTAAAGATATCAGTAACCTGAATACCACAAATATGTGGAAACATGTACGGACAAAGCACGTAGCTGAGTTACAAAGACACACTGGAGATGTAGGCCAACCTACAGCAGCACCTACATCTTCAGGTCGTGTTCGAGCCTCTACCTCCAGCTCACACACACCTGGTTCGGCTTCCTCACAGGATCTCCATGGAAGAACCTCGGTCACTGTTGTCCATAGACAAACTGTAATTCCACCCACAGCAGCAAGTTCACAGTCATCGTCACACTCCCAGAACAAAAAACAGCCATTGGTACCACAGGCATGGGATAAAAGACGGCCATACTCGGCAAACCATCCACGAGCACAGGCTCTGAATGCTGGCATTGCAAAACTCCTGTCCCTTGAAATGCTGTCATTCAGGCTGGTGGAGACTGACAGTTTCAGGAACTTTATGGCATTGGCAGTCCCACAATATAATGTGCCAAGCCGATTTTATTTCAGCAGGCAAGCTGCCCCTGCTCTGCAAAAACATGTCGAGGGAAACATTAAACATGCGCTACTAAACGCCGTCAGTAGCAGGGTCCACCTGACCACCGATGCGCGGACCAGTACCCATGGCCAGGGACGATACCTTTCCCTCACTGCCCATTGGGTCAATGTTGTGGAGCCGGGTACAGATCTTGCCAGTGGCGCTGTACGTGTTCTGCCAACTCCAAGGATTGCAGGAATCCAGTCTGTACACATTGATTCCTCCTCCTACTCCAGTTCCTCAGAATCATCGCTGCACGAGCCGTCACGGTATACCTCCACATGGACCCGTGAACGCTTACCTGTTGCGACCGATATGAGCACAGCCGTGGCCAAACGTCAACAGGCCGTCCTGAAATTAATTTCCATGGGGAATCGAAGCCACACAGCGCAGGAGCTCTGGGATGCCATCAAGCAGGAGAGCGACGTGTGGTTTTTGTCAGCTAATCTCCAGCCAGGCTTGGTAGTGTGTGACAATGGCCGAAATCTGGTGGCAGCTCTGGGCCTTGGCAACCTCACTCACATACCATGTCTGGCACATGTGCTCAACTTGGTCGTGCAGAGTTTTTTGAGGGACTATCCGGATCTTGATGCACTGCTGCACAAGGTCCGCCTAGAGTGCGCTCACTTGCGACGTTCCAGCATGGCCAGGTCGCGCATTGCAGCTCTGCAAGTCAGATTTCGCCTTCCTGAACATCGCATCATATGTGACGTACCCACCAGGTGGAATTCAACGTTACATATGTTGGAGCGGTTGTGTGAGCAGCAGCCAGCAGTAATGGAGTATCAGCTGCAACAGGCGCAATCAACTCGCAATTTGCGCCGTTCACACTTCACCACTACTGAGTGGGCCTCTACGAAGGACATCTGCGACGTTTTGCGTGCGTTTGATGTCTCAACGCGGATGGCGAGTGCAGATGATGCACTAGTCAGCATGACTGTCCCCCTTATCTGCCTGCTTCAGAAATCACTGAAAGCACTAAAGGAAGAGGTTTTGGAAGAGGTGGAGGATGAGGAGTCACAAATTAAATTACCTTCAGGACAGTCAGCGCAACGTGGTTCCTCACAAAGGGCTGGGCAGGGCTCACTTTGTGAGGAGGATGAGGAGGAGGAGGAGTCAATGGAGGAGGAAGAAATCCCTACAGAGGGAGGTACACAACGCTCTAGTCAGTATGTAGAGCGAGGGTGGGGTGATGCAGAGGAGGCAGAGATGACGCCTCTTCCAGAGGACAGCCTTTGTTGGCCAGTTGGGAGTCTGCAGCACATGGTTGATTTCATGCTTCAGTGCCTGAGAAACGACCGCCGCATCGCCCACATTCTCACCACGTCAGATTATTGGGTGTACACCCTCCTAGACCCTCGCTACCGGGACAACTTACAAACCCCCATCACACCGGTGAACCGGGACCGTAAAATGCAGGAGTACCAAGACACACTGGTGCAATCCATACTGTTGTACATTCCAGCCAAGAGAGCTGCTGCTGCTGCTACTGCTTTACAAAGCAGCTCTGTGCGTCGAGGCAGTGTAGACACCTCTACAACAAGAGGGAGCAGAAGCAGCGCCTCTGCACAGGGCAAGAGCTGTATGTTACAAATGTGGCAAAGTTTTGTGACAGCGCCAGCAAGGTCTACACCATCCGAGACGGCTCCAGTCACCAGGAAGAAACGTTTCCGTAAGATGGTGACAGACTACTTGGCTTTCCCTCTAAGTGTACTCCCAGATGCCTCTTCCCCTTTCAAATTTTGGGTCTCTAAGTTGGATACATGGCCAGAGCTTAGCCAGTATGCATTGGAGGTGCTGGCTTGCCCTGCTGCCAGTGTATTATCTGAGCGTGTCTTTAGTGCTGCAGGTGGTGTAGTAACAGACCGTCGCATGCGACTATCCTCAGAGAATGTAGACCGGCTTACTTTTCTGAAAATGAACAAGGCATGGATCTCACCTGAATTTGCCTGTCCGTTTTCAATTAAATAACTGTTTGGCAACGTTTTCCATGTCTCCTGTTATGTTCATCTTTCTACCACCTGAACTCTACTCCCTGGGCTACAACACCGCCATTTGTTGCTCGTAAGTAATTGGCAGGGGTACTGACTCCTGGCCAGCCTGGTTACAGCACGACAGCTTTTTCCTGGCAGTGTGAACATCAATTATCCTCCAATAGTTGTGCTGTCGTGTTGCATTCGGGTTAGCCGACTCTATGGTGCCTGCAGTTTAGGTGATTCCTATGTGTGCTGTGGGATATGTAAATAAAGGCGGTTTCCATTGTGACAATAGGACAAGCACCCACTGTAGGACTGTGTGATTCGGTAACTGCGGACGGCTTGCGTCCTGTCAACTTACATTTTCATGGGTGCGTTCTGCTACCCGTCCGGGGTCCAGTACCGTCAACTGGTTCTCCCCAGTGCCTTTGGCCTAGGTGCCTCCATCTCCGTATCCGAGTTCCACCAACGTCTGCTGGTCCTTGGTAGTGCTTTGGAGCACAGGTACCTCTGCTTAGTAACGTGTCACAGTAACGTCAGCTGGTACTCGGTTGTGACATTGCCTCTTTTCCTTCTGCTACCCGTCCGGGGTCCAGTACCGTCAACTGGTTCTCCCCAGTGCCTTTGGCCTAGGTGCCTCCATCTCCGTATCCAAGTTCCACCAATGTCTGCTGGTCCTTGGTAGTGCTTTGGAGCACAGGTACCTCCTGCTTAGTAACCGTGTCACAGTAACGTCAGCTGGTACTCGGTTGTGACATTGCCTCTTTTGCTTCTGCTACCCGTCCGGGGTCCAGTACCGTCAACTGGTTCTCCCCAGTGCCTTTGGCCTAGGTGCCTCCATCTCCGTATCCGAGTTCCACCAACGTCTGCTGGTCCTTGGTAGTGCTTTGGAGCACAGGTACCTCCTGCTTAGTAACCGTGTCACAGTAACGTCAGCTGGTACTCGGTTGTGACATTGCCTCTTTTCCTTCTGTTACCCGTCCGGGGTCCAGTACCGTCAACTGGTTCTCCCCAGTGCCTTTGGCCTAGGTGCCTCCATCTCCGTATCGAGTTCCACCAACGTCTGCTGGTCCTTGGTAGTGCTTTGGAGCACAGGTACCTCCTGCTTAGTAACCGTGTCATAGTAACGTCAGCTGGTACTCGGTTGTGACATTGCCTCTTTTCCTTCTGCTACCCGTCGGGTTCCAGCACAGTCAGCTGGTCCTCGTTACTTCCATTGTCTCTTGCTGAATCTGATACCCGTCAGGGTTCCAGTAACGTCAGCTGTTTCTCGGAAATTAGACGACCTTAAAGACCACCCAGAAGAAGATGACGACAACAAGGACGACGAGCATGAAGCCAACCAGCCTGAACACCATCACAAAGAAAAAATAAAAGATTACCCAGAAGAAGATCACCAACAGGACAAAGAAGGTTAAGACAAACTACAAGATACAGAACAAGAGACAGAAGAACAATAAGCAGAAGATCAAAAAGCAGAAGAACATGAAGTATAAGACCAAAATGAAGAGCAAAATATATGCTCTAAATTCTAAGCAGAAGAAGACTAAGCAGTGTATGGGGGTGAGTCCGTTCCTCCTCGTGGTTGCCCCTGGAAAATGCCTGCTGCTGCAGGCTAAACTGAACACGGACAAATCTGTTGTAATTTAAATCTTTTGTGACAGCAAGAACGGAAGGATGAACAATTCATACTTTTACAGATTACAAGTACAGGAATCTCTGTCACAAATAAGAATATGATGAAGAAGATGAAGAGGAAGAAGATGAAGAATTTGAATATGAAGAAGATTAATTAGTTTAATAATAACGATATGAGTGATGTAAACAAAAACATGATAGCAAGAAGTTTAGAAGAAGATTAAGAAGCTGAAGATGAAGAATAATTTGATGAGAAAGATGATGCTGCTGCTGAAGATTATGAAGGAGAAGTGTGGCACTGGCAAAGTTAAAAAGGTGAAGAGCATGGAAGTTGTGAAACATACATATTTGCCAAAATAGAAAAAGGTTAACAACATTGTCAATTTGTTAGTCAATCCAAACGTATTTCCAAAAAAATATATATTAATGCTATTCCAATGCATTGGGTTAAACATGTATGCCTTTATTGTCTCCTCAACCTCCCCCAATACATTCTACATTAGTCTTTGTTGTTTTCCTTCATGTACAATTAACCAACAAGGCAAGAATGTTTTTTTTTAATGTCGATATTTGGTTCCATAGACTTACATTGGACTTCCGGTATCGGAATCGGATATCGACGATATTTAGTGATATCGGCGATACCATTCCGATCCGATATTTTTAGATATCGAGCAGTATCGCTCAACACTACTATTCTGTGACCTGTAAATTCACCTCCATTATCACTTCTGATGACAATTGGTTCCTTTGAAATTTGTTACTTGATCTTGTTACATAGTCTACAAGTTTATCAAAAACTTCACTTTTGTTCTTAATTAAGTATGTGACTGTGTATCTTGAGTAGTCGTCTATAAAAGTCAACATGTATCTATTGCCTCCTGATGTAGTCACTTTCATGGGTCCACATATGTCAGTATGCACCAAATCAAGTGGTTTTTTGCTTTTCATCTCACTTTCTTTTGGAATAGATATCCTTGTGGCTTTGGATTTATACAACATTCCATCTTATGGTAATTGAGCAATCTGATATCTTTAAATCTTTTGTCAATTCTTTTCTCTGTAGTTCCCTTATACTGTCCAGGTGTCTATGTCCTAGACGTCTATGCCACATGTGAATATAGTTTTTGTGATCATGTGTACATACCTTCATCTGTTCCTTTGGTTTGTCAAAATGATATAATTGTTCATCTGCCTTGACTTTGGTTATCAACTTGTTTCCTGCAAGAATTGCACACTCATTATCTTTGAATTTTACTGTAAGTCCTTTTGCTGTTAAACGTTTCACAAATAATAATCCGCCTTCCAATTTTGGAACATACAACACATCCTGTTGTAAGGTTCTGTGTACATGTTCCTGAAACTCAGTTTGTTCTCAGCCATTTTACTTTCTGTCTTGCTGCAGCTATCTTGCCCTCAGTCAAAATGGAGTTTCCAGCTTGCATGTTCCCGCCCTGATTCTCTCCTTTTGCTTCTTAAGCAGCCACAGCTGAGCAATCAGTGCTTCAGAATCTAGCCTGCAGTGAACCTGTGACCTGACTCCTAAAGCCTTGGACCTTGTACTCCAGCTATTCCTACTGAGGAACTCTGAAGCACTTGTGGACTCTGAACCTGCTCTTTGAAAGACCCACGTTTGCATGGACTTACGGTAACAGAGAAGAAGATCTGAACCTGTTGTGGAGAGTGATTGCTGAGCTTAGATTACTCTGGCCTGCTGTGTCTCCTGCTTCTGTGTCTGCAAACTGTGTGACTATTTTTGCCAACTTATATGAAGTAATACAAGACTTTCTATATCAAACCTGTGTCTCATGTATTTTCATCGCACCCAAGCACAAGACGCTATATGAACTGTACTACATACATTACAAGATTCTGAAGCCAAAACGTTAGTGTCTGCTGGGTCTGGAAAGGCTGTGTCTGCTGTAACTGTGGATATCGGATGTCCGGTTGTACTTTCTGTGATGACAGTGGTTGTGACTTCTCACAACCATTCCAGGTGAGCAATTCCCTTAAGTGTTTTTTTTTTTCTGCAGTGTTACCACAGGTAAACACTATTGTTTTTTTTTTTTTTTTTTCTCTCTTTTTTTGTCTGCTGTAACTGTGGATATCAGATGTCCGGGTGAACTTTCTGTGATGATAGTGGTTGTGACTTCTCACAACCATTCCAGGTGAGCAGTTCCCTTAATTTTTTTTTTCTCTCTGCAGTGTTACCACAGGTAAACACTATTGTTTTTTTTTTCTCCTCTCCTCTTCTTCCAGTACTCCTGTCTTAAACAGATCTGGAAAATGGAGGCCCGCATAAAGGAACTTTGCGGAGTGACTGATAATATCCTTATAGATTTGCAGAATATAAAGACCCGTTTTTTAAGCCTACAGGACCTCACTAATCACAATTTGCAAGTGTTTGGACAGACTGCCCAGGATTTGCGAGCCAGGATTGAGGTTCTAGAAGAGCGAGTCCAGCTCCTGCCGTAGCCCCGAGTTCTGGGATTCCCAAGTTGCCCCCTTTTCGTTTTGGCGGTGAACGTGAGAAATTCAGGGGATTTATTAATCAATGCAATCTTTTTTTTTCTGCACATGCTTCACAATTTCCCACTGAACGATCTAAGGTGCTTACTATAATTATGTTGCTTACAACAAGGCTTTGATGTGGGCAAACCCTCTGATTGAGACTGAGGATGATTGTTTGAATCACCTTGATGCTTTATTTCAGCATGGGGCAGGTGTATGATGACCCCAATCGAGGTGCAACAGCTGA
>JARQOD010000009.1:22969289-23057200 GCA_033576555.1 Oophaga sylvatica | reverse complement strand
TAATACAAAGGTGCCTTGGAGCTATACTCTCTCAGAAACGGGTGAAAATTTTTGATCCCGGCTTCTTTTCCAAGAGTTGTCTTCGGCTGAGAGGAACTACAGTGGGAAATTTGGAGTTGTTGGCCATTTTTTGCCGCCTTCAAAGAATGGAGACACCTTTTTTCAGGGGCTCACAGAAAAAAGTGTCAAGCCATCGAAACCTTTGAGTTTATAGGTCGGTTTAAGTGCCTGACCCTCGCCAGGCTCGCGGGAAATCTTTTTTTAAAACCTATTTAATTTTTCATTTCTTATAGACCAGGATCGCGCAATGGAAAAGGTGATGACTCTCTGGGATTTACTCAGCAAGACACGCCAATTACTCCCCCTAAGACTATTTCCGACTCTAATTCTGGAAATTCATAATCAAGCCTACTTAGGACATCAAGGAAGCATACCATGCGGACTCCTTTTTGGCAAAAACCCCCAAGGGACGTAAGTCTTGTCTTTAAGAATGGTGTGTGGATTCAGGGACAACGCCTGTATATTCCTGAAACAGTCAGATTGAGAGTATTGCAACTCATTCACGATTCCAAGATAGCTGGGCATAGAGGAATTCTAAAGACACAGGAATTTCTCTCTCGTTTCTTTGGTGGCCCACTTGCAGGAAGGATGTTTTAAACTATGTCACTTCATGTGAAGTCTGTGCAAGATGCAAAACACCTCGCTCCTCACCAACTGGTCTGTTACAGCCTCTTCCCACCCCGTCCCGCCCGTGGGGATCCATTTCTATGGACTTCATTGTGGAGTTACCAACCTCTCAAGGGAAGAACACCATTCTAGTGGTGGTTGACCGTCTAACAAAGGCAGCTCATTTTATCCCTTGTGTCGGCTTACCCACTGCAAAACAGACATCAGATTGATGATTAAAGATGTGTTCGCTTACATGGATACCGGATGAGGTTATTTTCGGATCGAGGGGTGCATTCACTTCTAGGTTTTGGCAAAATTTCTGTGCAGCATTTGGACATTAAAGTAAACCTTTCTTCTGCTTTTCATCCCCAGACTAATGGACAGACCGAACAAAACCAATCAAACCCTGGAGCAGTTCTCCGCTGCTTTATCTGCCACCCTACAGGATGATTGGGTGGATCTACTTCCATTAGCGAGTTCTCGTATAACAACTCTCAGAGTGCCTCCAATAAGCAGTCTCCTTTTTACTCTAATCTAGGTTATCATCCTAACATTCTACCACGATTTCCCCATAGAAACGCCTTTACCAGCATGGCTGAAAGAATCACGTCTTTACAGAAGAATATGGATCTCTAAAGGACAATCTGGAATCGGCTCAGGAAAGGTACAAGAAAGCAGCAGATAAATTTCGTAAACCTGCACCAGCTTTCAAGGTAGGAGACTTGGTCTGGCTGTCAACCAGAAATCTTAAGTTAAGGATTCCATTGTCTAAGTTGGGACATAAGTACATTGGACCCTATAAAATCAGAAAAATTAAAGTGCCGTTGCTTGTCGTCTTCAACTGCCCAGAACTATGAGAATTCACCCTGTCTTTCATGTATCCCTACTAAAGGCTGCGACACCCAATCGTTTCCTGGACGTTCTTCTCCTTGCCCTGACCCAGTGCTAGTCGATGGTCAGGAAGAATTTGTGGTGGAAAGGATTTTAGATTCCAGGTTGTATAGAAATCAGTTACAATATCGATTAAATGGCAGGGCTACCCAGTGGAGGACAACTCATGGGAACCAGTCAATAACGTTAATGCTCCTCGCTTGCTCCGTCAGTTTCATCAGAGGTACCCACACAAGCCTGGCCTGAGGTCATCCGGAGGCTGTCCCAAAGGGGGGAGTAATGTAAGGTTCTGTGTACATGTTCCTGAAACTCAGTTTGTTCGTCAGCCATTTTACTTTCTGTCTTGCTGCAGCTATCTTGCCCTCAGTCAAAATGGAGTTTCCAGCTTGCATGTTCCCGCCCTGATTCTCTCCTTTTGCTTCTTAAGCAGCCACAGCTGAGCATCAGTGCTTCAGAATCTAGCCTGCAGTGAACCTGTGACCTGACTCCTAAAGCCTTGGACCTTGTACTCCAGCTATTCCTACTGAGGAACTCTGAAGCACTTGTGGACTCTGAACCCTGCTCTTTGAAAGACCCACGTTTGCATGGACTTACGGTAACAGAGAAGAAGATCCTGAACCTGTTGTGGAGAGTGATTTCTGAGCTTAGATTACTCTGGCCTGCGTGTCTCCTGCTTCTGTGTCTGCAAACTGTGTGACTAGTTTTGCCAACTTGTATGAAGTAATACAAGACTTTCTATATCAAACCTGTGTCTCATGTATTTTTCATCGCACCCAAGCACAAGACGCTATATGAACTGTACTACATACATTACACCTGTACAAGTATCTTTGAATCTTGTCCGAACTTGTTTGAAACAATTTAGCATACCTTGTCGATACCTTCTGCGGTTATTTTGCTTCCATCTGCAAGATAAATGCTTCTTTCTTATTTAAATCAAGATCAGTAAAGAAATCTTGTCACTTGTCATATGACTCGTTGCTCCTGAATCAATAAACCAACCAAGTGATGATTTCTTATCAGTTACTTTAAATGTGCCATTCCAATTATTTTCACATGAATCAGAAATTGTGTTTTTTCACCTTCTGTGTATTATTTTTATGGTGTAATTTCTTTTGTGCTTTCCATATAGTACAGTCTTTCTTTAAATGACCTTTTTTCTTACATCTGAAGCATTCTCTTGTCTCTTTATTATAGGGTTTTTTAAGTTCTATAGCTTTAAGAGCATTTCCATTATCTTTTTCAGTAGAAGAATCATTTTGTTTGCTCTTTCCTTCTCTGATATTCATCTATGAGTCTGGTCTTCACAAACTCTAATGTAATGTCAGTTTCTGGTCTTGTCTGTAGTGCATTTATTAAAGCTGTATATGATCTGGTAAACTGCACAATAAAATTGCTGCTATATGGCTTTCCTTAATATCTTCACCAATAGATCTTAGCTGTAATATCACTTCCATCATTGAGAATATATGCTTCTGCATGTCACTGTCTGCATTTAGTCTCATATTGTAAAGCTTTCTTAGTAAAAATTAACTTGTGATTTAAGCTGGTCTCTCATATAGCTTCTTAATTCTTCCCATATTCCTTTCGCTGTTTCTTCATTTCTATATGTATTAATTGAGCATCATCCACTAAAAGCTGATGGTAGCTCTCGCTTGTCTATTTTTTCTATCCCATGTCTGATTATCTTCATCAGGTCTATCTGTAGTGATTACTTCCCATAAATCATCTTTAGACAATAACATCTCTACTTTGAACTTCCATAGTGATAGCTCTCATCATTCAGTTTAGCTACTGTGAGTTTTAGCTCTGTGCTATTCATCATTTTTAACTTTCTCTACTTGTTTGGAGAGACTTGCACTGAAGAATTCTTCTGCATTCACCAGGGTCTTGCTGAGAGTTCCAATGTCCTGGGTATCTGGTATTCTTGGTGTCCTGGGATCTGTGGTGTCTGGATTCTCTGTATTGGGTACGCTGTATCTGGGTGTCTGGGTCTGGGTGTCTGGGCCCATAACCTGTTTGCACAGCTTCTGAATCCACACCTTTGCAGAGGAAACTTCACAGAGCAAGTTGCATGGGATAACAAGCGTTTACTTCTCTGAACACGAGGTAAAAGAATAATGCACAGTCATTACAGCATTGCATCAGCAAACAGGAACAAAACGAAAGTGAAACTAAACAGAGACTAATTCTTATACAATACATTACAGAAGGAAACGTTACACAACTCGCCATCTACTGTCAGGTTAGCATAAAGTCCCTCCTTTTACTTTTAATAAGTTCTGATCTGTTGCATATGACAACAGAACTGAGCAGCATCCATACAGGTAACTGACAACAGCATTCCAGCTCATTAGAGGGAAGCAGAGATATGCAGAGTAACGCCTGATAAACAGTACAAACACAGCGGCGTTACACAGATTTCTTTAAACAATACAAGTCACTACTGGTACAGGAGGAGAGAGGACCATGCCCGCGAGGGCTCACAATCTACAAGGGATGGGTGAGGATACAATAGGTGAGGGTAGAGCTGGTCGTGCAGCGGTTTGGTAGATCGGTGGTTACTGCTGGTTGTAGGCTTGACGGAAGAGGTAGGTTTTCTTTTTGAAGGTTTCCATGGTAGGCGAGAGTCTGATATGTTGTGATAGAGAGTTCCAGAGTAGGGGAGATGCGCGGGAGAAATCTTGTATGCGATTGTGGAAGAGGAGATAAGAGGGGCGTATAGAAGGAGATCTTGTGAGGATGGGAGGTTGCGTGCAGGAAAGTACCAGGGAGACGAGGTCAGAGATGTATGGAGGAGACAGGTTGTGGATGGCTTTGTATGCCATGGTTAGGGTTTTGAACTGGAGTCTTTGGGTAATGGGAAGCCAGTGCAGGATTGACCGAGGGGAGAGGCCGGGGAATAGTGGGGGGACAGGTGGATTAGTCGAACAGCAGAGTTTAAAATAGATTGGAGGGGTGCGAGAGTGTTACAGGGGAGGCCACAGAGCAGGAGGTTGCAGTAGTCAAGGCGGGAGATGATGAGGGCATGGACTAGGGTTTTTAGCAGATTCTTGGATGAGGAATGTACGGATCCTTGAAATATTTTTGAGTTGAAGTCAGCAGGAAGTGGAAAGGGCTTGGGTATGTTGTTTGAAAGAGAGATCAGTGTCAAGAATTACCCGAGGCAGCGAGCTTGCTGGACTGGATAGAGTGGGCAGCCATTTACTTTAATGGATAGGTCCGCTGAGAGGGTCAAGTGAGATGGGGGAAAGATGAATTCTATTTTGGCCATGTTAAGTTTTAGAAATCTAGCAGAGAAGAAGGATGAAATAGCAGACAGACATTGTGGGATTCTGTTTATTAGCGAGATGATATATGTCCAGAGATGTAGATCTATGTGTCATCAGCATAGAGGTTATATTGAAAGCTGTGAGATTCTATGAGCTGTCCAAGGCCGAAGGTGTAAATGGAGAAGAGCAGGGGCCTCTAGGACTGAACCTTGCGGGACTCCGACAGATAGGGGGAAAGATGAGGAGGTGGTGTGTGAGTGGGAGACACTGAATGTCCTGTCTGTTAGGTATGACGAGATCCAAGATAGGGACAAGTCTGTGATGCCAAGAGATTGAGAGGGTCTGTAGTAATAGGGAATGGTCCACTGTGTCAAAGGCAGAGGACAGTTCCAGGAGTAGGAGGACAGAGTAGTTTCGCTTGGCCATGACGGTTAATAGGTCATTGGTGACCTTAGTTAGCGCAGTTTCAGTGGAGTGGTGCGGCGGAAGCCACTTATTATTTAGACCCCTTTGTGTGCCCGCTTAGCTAGTGTTGCTCTGTAGTGTTTTTACTATATATAATTGTTGATTTATTAATAAAATTTATATACCGTACATTGGTCTAAAACACTCTCTGACCCTTTTCTGCTCTAATCAGCCTACTGAGGTGTGTTAGTATTTATATTGTGGTTTGAGTTATGTGACCTTTTACCAATCCCATCTTTTAGGAAAATCTTGGTGTTTACTATAATTTTAGGGGTAGGATAATTTTAACATTGAGAGACAGAATATCAAAATAAAATCCAGAAAATCACATTGTATAAATTATATAAATTTATTAGCATTTTGCAGTGAGAAATAAGTATTTGATCCCCTACCAACCATTAAGGTTCTGGCTCCTACAGACCAGTTAGACGCTCCTAATCAACTCGTTACCTGCATTAAAGACAGCTGTCTTAGGGCCCCCTCTTCAATGTCCTAGCGATCCCACCAACGATCCGACGTGGATGGGATCACTGGGACATCGTTAGCTGATCGCTGGTGACCTGTCACATGGGCAGACTCACCAGTGATCAGGACCAGTGAGCACACTGGTATCCAGGCTAAACATCGGGTAACTAAGCCCCGCCCGGTGCTTAGTTACCCGATATGTACCCTGGATACCAGCTCCCAGCTTCTGTACGCGCTGGGAGCTCGCTGATCGTTGGTTCCCCGCTGTCACATGCAGCGATGCGCGCTGGCCAGCGGGAGATCACTGATGAAAAAATGGTCCAGGCCATTCGACGATGATCAGCAACACCCAGCAGGGGGGCTGGTCGTCGCTGCGTGTCACACTAAGCGAGATCGCTGGCTAGGTCGCTGTTGCATCACAAAATTGGTGACGCTTCAGCGATCTCGCTTGCGATCTCGCTTAGTGTGACGGGGGCTTTACATAGTCACCTTTATAAAAGACTCCTGTCCACAGACTCAATTAATCAGTCAGACTCTAACCTCTACAACATGGGCAAGACCAAAAAGCTTTATAATGATGTCAGGGACAAGATCATAGACCTGCACAAAGCTGGAATGGGCTACAAAACCATAATGAAGATGCTGGGTGAGAAGGAGACAACTGTTGGTGCAATAGTAAGAAAATGGAAGAAATACAAAATGACTGTCAATCGACATCGATCTGGGGCATCATGCAAATTCTCACCTTGTGGGGCATACTTGATCATGAGGAAGGTGAGAGATCAGCCTTAAACTACACGGGGGAAACTTGTTAATGATCTCAAGGTACCTGGGACCACAGTCACCAAGAAAACCATTGGTAACACATTAAGCCGTAAAGGTTTAAAATCCTGCAGTGCCAGCAAGGTCCTCCTGCTCAAGAAGGCAATGTGCAGGCCCGTCCAAGTTTGCCAATGAACACCTTGATGACTCTGTGAGCGATTGGGAAAAGGTGCTGTGGTCAGATGAGACAAAAATTTAGGTCTTTGGCATTAACTCAACTCGCCGTGTTTGGAGGAAGTGAAATGCTGCCTGTGACCAAAAGAACACCGTCCCCCACTGTCAAGCATGGAGGTGGAAACATTATGTTTTGTGGGTGTTTCTCTGCTAAGGGCACAGGACTACTTCACCACATCAATAGAAGAATGGATAGAGCCATGTACTGTAAAATCCTGAGTGACAACCTCCTTCCCTCTGCCAGGACATTAAAAATGGGTTGTGGCTGGGTCTTCCAGCAAGACAATGATCCAAAACATACAGCCAAGGAAACAAAGGAGTGGCTCAAAAAGAAGCACATTAAGGTCATGGAGTGGCCTACCCAGTCTCCAGACCTTAATCCAATAGAAAACTTATGGAGGGAGTTGAAGCTCCGAGTTGACAAGCGACAGCCTCAAAATCTTAATGATTTAGAGATGATCTGCAAAGAGGAGTGGAGCAAAATTCCTCCTGACATGTGCGCAAACCTCATCATCAACTACAAAAAACGCCGACTGCTGTGCTTGCCAACAAGGGTTTTACCATCAAGTATTAAGTCTTGTTTGCCAGAGGGATCAAATACTTATTTCTCATTGCAAAATGCAAATAAATTTATATACTTTATACAATGTGATTTTCTGGATTTTATTTTTGATATTCTATCTCTCAGTGTTAAAATTAACCTACCCTTAAAATTATAGACTGTTCATGTCTTTGTCAGTGGGCAAAATTACAAAATCAGCAAAAGATCGAATAATTATTTCCTTCAGTGTATGTATAGAT
Organism: Oophaga sylvatica; assembly: GCA_033576555.1. Lineage (NCBI taxonomy): Eukaryota > Metazoa > Chordata > Amphibia > Anura > Dendrobatidae > Oophaga > Oophaga sylvatica. Next base: position 23,049,641 of record JARQOD010000009.1, on the reverse strand, counting down.
ATATATATCTATATATAAACAAATTCAAAAATGAAGGCAGCACTCTATATTCTTAGTAGAAAAAACGTGCAGGATTTATTCAACCCACATGTCTGGGTGACGTTTCGGCTCTGAATGAGTCTTTCTCAAGCCGAGCTTGAAAAAAAAATCACATTTTTAATTCGTATGTATTTGGGGCAATCAGTGGACAGTTTGTCAGGGGCTTTGCACCCGAAGGTAAGTAATTGTACTGTTCCTTTTTTCTTATTGCTCATATATATATATATATATATATATATATATATATATATATATGTGTGTGTGTGTGTGTGAATTTGTTTGAGCTCATACTGCATATAGGGATGTGTGTGGGGCACACACTGCATATAGGGGAGGGGTGGCTCATCCTGCATATATATATGGGAGCAGTATGTGGGCTCATACTACATTTACGGGGCAGTGTATGGGCTTATACTGCGTATGAGAGAAGCTGTGCATGTTCAAATATGTTCACCTGGGAGAAAACGTAAGGGAAGACGCATCTGTAGGTTTATCAGTCATTAAATGGGTTGTTCGGTTAAAACAAGTTGTAGTAATGGCTTTTTGGATAAGTGATGATCTATTGATCTGTGGAGACCTGCACTGATCAGCAGAACTTCCATCCTCATTAGAATGGAGCGGGAATACACATGTGCAGCCTATTTATTCCCTGTGGAGCTGCCAAGCGTTGCACTTGTTTTTTTCCAGCAGCTTCATAGAGAATAAATGAAGCAGAGGGCAGATGTCGCAAGCCAGATACCCCCGATCAGTGCCACTTTGAAATGTATTAGTCTCAACATGAAGCTGATACATTTGGTTCTTGTGGTAGAGGAGAGAGCAATAGACTCTGTGCCCCACCACCCTATCCTGCTGTAAGTCTATGACCTACAAAACCTCAATGTCCTGGAGCTGGCGAGACAATTATATCAAGTCCCTGTGCTGCCGCCTCTGCCGGCCTGCTCTGTGTGCAGGGGAGAATAGGACCCAGTTGCTCAAATTGGATGATCATAAAACCTATATATTAGCTGGAATTAGCACGAAGGTCAAGGCGTAATTAGAATCGGTGCAGGGGAAAATCTTACCTGGGCCCTGGAGTCTAGTGGGCCCAAAAAAACCTTTTAGCCCATATGAAAAGACCATGATTATTAACTAGATGGTGGCCCGATTCTAACGCATCGAGTATTCTAGAATATGTATGTAGTTTATTTATGCATGGCTCCGCTCCCACCCTCCCATCCTTGTATGCATGGCTCCCCCCTCCCATCCTTGTATACATGGCTCCCCTGTCCCATCCTGCATACATGGCTCCGCTCCCCCCTCCCCTCCTTGTATGCATGGCTCCGCTCCCATCCTGTATACATGGCTCTGCTCCCACTCTCCCATCCTGTATACATGGCTCCGCTCCCACCCTCCCATCCTGTATACATGGCTCCGCTCCCACCCTCCAATCCCATATACATGGCTCCGCTCCCACCCTCCCATCCTGTATACATGGCTCCGCTCCCACCCTCCAATCCTATATACATGACTCCGCTCCCACCCTCCCATCCTGTATACATGGCTCCGCTCCCACCCTCCAATCCTATATACATGGCTCCGCTCCCACCCTCCCATCCTATATACATGGCTCCGCTCCCACCCTCCCATCCTATATACATGGCTCCGCTCCCACCCTCCCATCCTATATACATGGCTGCGCTCCCACCCTCCCATCCTATATACATGGCTCCGCTCCCATCCTCCCATCCTGTATGCATGGCTCCACTCCCACCCTCCCACCCTATAACCATGGCTCCGCTCCCACCCTCCCATCCTATATACATGGCTCCGCTGCCACCCTCCCATCCTATATACATGGCTCCGCTCTCACCCTCCAATCCTATATACATGGCTCCGCTCCCACCCTCCATTCCTATGTACATGGCTCCACTCCCACCCTTCAATCCTATATACATGGCTCTGCTTCCACCCTGTATACATGGCTCCACTCCGCCCTCCTATCCTATATACATGGCTCCGCTCCACCCTCCCATCCTTGTATGCATGGCTCCCACCCTCCCATCCTGTGTACATGGCTCCGCTCCCATCCTCCCATCCTGTATACATGGCTCCACTCCCACCCTCCCATCCTGTATACATGGCTCCACTCCCACCCTCCCATCCTTGTATACATGGCTCCCACCCTGTATACATGTCTATGCTGGGCTCCCCCGTCCTCCCCATCATACTTACCCTCCTCGCTCTGTCGCTGCACGTCCCTGCATCTCTATCCCGGTGCGTCAGCTTCTTCCTCTGTGGTGCGGTCACGTGGTAACGCTCATTAACCCCTTAACCCCCAAGGGTGGTTTGCACGTTAATGACCGCGCCAATTTTTACAATTCTGACCACTGTCTCTTTATGAGGCTATAACTCTGGAACGCTTCAACGGATCTTCACGATTCTGAGACTGTTTTCTCGTGACATATTGTACTTCATGATAGTGGTAAAATTTCTTAGATATAATTTGCGGTTATTTATTTAAAAAATGGAAATATGGTGAAAATTTTGAAAATTTTGCAATTTTCAAACTTTGAATGTTTATTCCCTTAAAACAGAGAAATATGTCACATAAATAGTTACTAAATACCATTTCCCACATGTCTACTTTACATCAGAACAATTTTGAAACCAAATTTTTTTTTTGTTACGAAGTTATAAGGTTAAAAATTGACCAGCGATTTCTCATTTTTGCAGCAAATTGTACAAAACCATTTTTTTAGAGACCACCTCACATTTGAAGTCACTTTGAGGGGTCTATATGGCAGAAAATACCCAAAAGTGACACCATTCTAAAATTGCACCCCTCAAGGTACTCAAAGCCACATTCAAGAAGTTTATTAACCCTTCAGGTGCTTCACAGGAGCTGAAGTAACTTGGAAGGAAAAAATGAACATTTATCTTTTTAGTCACAAAAATGATCTTTTACAAACAATTTTTTTTATTTTAACAAGGGTAAAAGGAGAAAATGGACAGAAAAAGTTGTTGTGCAATTTCTCTGGGTACGCCAATACCTCATATGTGGGGGAAAACCACTGTCTGGGCGCACGGCAGGGCTTGGAAGGGAAGGAGCGCTGCTTGACTTTTTCAAACCAAAATTGGCTGGAATTGAGATTGGACGCCATGTCGCGTTTGTAGAGCCCCTGATGTGCCTAAACAGTGGAAACCCCCACATGTGACACCATTTTGGAAACTAGATCCCCTAGGGAACTTATCTAGATCTATTGTGAGCACTTTGATCCCCCAAGTGTTTCACTAAAGTTTATAATGCCTGGGTGTGAAAAAAATAAAAATTCCACAAAAATGATTTTTTAGTCCCCAATTTTTGATTTTTCCAAAGGAAATTGGACCCCAAAAGTTGTTGTCCAATTTGTCCTGAGTACGCAGATACCCCATATGTGGGGAGAAATACTGTTTGGGCGCACCGCAGGGCTCGGAAAGGAAGTAATGACATTTTGGAATGAAGACTTTGATGGGTGTCATGTTCAGTTTGCAGAGTCCCTGATGTGCCTAAACAGTGGAAACCCCCCACAAGTGACCCCATTTTGGAAACTAGACCCCCTAAGGAACTTATCTAGATCTGTGGTGAGCACTTTGAACCCCCAAGTGCTTCACACAAATTTATAATGCCCGGGCATGAAAATAAAAAATCCTATTTTTTTCCCACAAAAGTAATATTTAAGTCACAATTTTTTTATTTTCCCAAGAGTAACATGAGAAATTGGACCATAAAAGTTGTTGTCCAACTTGTCCTGAGTACGCTGATACCCCATATGTGGGGGGGACCACTGTTTGGGCGCACGGCAGAGCTCGGAAGGGAAGGAGCGCCATTTGACTTTTTCAAACCGAAATTGGCTGGAATCGAGATTGGACGTCATGTCGCATTTGGATAGCCCCTGATGTGCCTAAACAGTAGGAATCCCCCACAAGTGACCCCATTTTAGAAACTAGTCCCCCTAAGGAACTTATCTAGATCTGTGATGAGCACTTTAAATCCCCAAGTGCTTCACACAAGTTTATAACGTAGAGCCGTAAAATTAAAAAATCATATTTTTTCCACAAAAATGATCTTTTCACCCCAATTTTTATTTTCCCAAGGGTAACAACACCTCAAAAGTTATTGTGCAATTTGTCCTGAGTACGCTGATACCCAATATGTGGGGTAATCCACTGTTTGGGTGCATGGCAAAGCTCGGAAGGGAAGGAGCGCAGTTTGACTTTTTCAACGCAGAATTGGCTGTATGCCATGTCGCGTTTGGAGAGCCTCTGATGTGCCTAAACAGTGGAAATCCCCCACAAGTGACACCATTTTGGAAACTAGACCCCTTAAGGAACTTATCTAGATCTGTTGGGAGCACGATCAACCCCCAAATGTTTCACTAAAGTTTATAATGCGTGGGTGTGAAAAAAAAAATCCACAAAAATTATATTTTAGTCCCCAATTTTCCAATTTTTGATTTTTCACAAGGAAATTGGACCCCAAAAGTTGTTGTCCAATTTGTCCTGAGTATACTGATACCCCATATATGGGGGGAAATACTGTTTACGCGCACGGCAGGGCTCAGAAAGGAAGTAATGACATTTTGGAATGCAGACTTTGATGGGTGTCATGTTCAGTTTGCAGAGTCCCTGATATGCCTAAACAGTGGAAACCCCCCACAAGTGACCCCATTTGGAAACTAGTCCCCATAAGGAACTTATCTTGATCTGTGGTGAGCACTTTGAACCCCCAAGTGCTTCACACAAGTTTATAATGCCCGGACATGAAAATAAAAAATCCTATTTTTTCCCGCAAAAATGATCTTTTAGTCACCAATTTTTTATTTTCCCAAGGGTAAGGGGAAAAATTAGACCCCAAAACTTGTTGTCCATTTTGTCCTGAGTACGCTGATACCCTATATGTGGGAGAAAACTACTGTGTGGGCGCACGTCGGGGCTCGGAATAGAAGTAGTGACGTTTAGTAATGCAAACTTTGAAGGAATGGTCTGCGGATGTCATGTCGCGTTTGGAGAGCCCCTGATGTGCTTAAACAGTGGAAACCCCCCACAAGTGACCTGATTTTGTAAACTAGACCCCCAAAGGAACTTATCTAGATGTGTGGTGAGCGCTTTGAATTCCCAAGTGCTTCACAGAAGTTTATAACGCCCGGGCGTGAAAATAAAAAAAATCATATTTTTTCCACAAACTTGATCTTTAAGTCCCCAGTTTTTTATGTTCCCAAGGGTAACAGGAGAAATTGGAACCAAAAAATTTGTTTTCCAATTTGTCCTGAGCACGCTGATACCCTATATGTGGGAGAAAACTACTGTATGGGCACACGTCGGGGCTCGGAAGTGAAGTAGTGACGTTTTGCATTGTAGACTTTGATGGAATGGTCTGCGGGTGTCATGTCGCGTTTGGAGAGCCCCTGATGTGCCTAAACAGTGGAAACCCCCCACAAGTGACCACATTTTGGAAACTAGACCCCCAAGGGAACTGATTTAGATGTGCGGTGAGAACTTTGAACCCCCAAGTGCTTCACAGAAGTTTATAACGTAGAGCCATAAAAATAATAAATCATATTTTTTTCCACAAAAACGATATTTTCGCCCCCAATTTTTTATTTTCCCAAGGGTAACAGAAGGAATTGGACCCCAAGAGTTATTGTGCAATTTGTCCTGAGTATGCTGATACCCCATATGTGGGTGTAAACTACTGTTTGGGTGCATGACAGAGCTCAGAAGGGAAGGAGCACCGTTTGACATTTTCAGCGCCGAATTGGCTGGAATTGAGATCAGACGCCATGTCACATTTGGAGAGCCCCTGATGTGCCTAAACAGTGGAAACCCCCCAATTCTAACTCCAACCCTAGCCCCAACACACCCCTAACACTAATCCCAATCCTAATCATAACCCTAACCACAAACCTAACCCTAACACACCCGTAACCCTAGTCCCAACCCTAACCCTAACTTTAGCCCCAACTCTAACCCTAACTTTTGCCCCAACCCTAACCCTAACTTTAGCCCCAACCCTAACCCTAATGGGAAAATGGAAATAAATACATTTTTTTAATTTTATTATTTTTCCCTAACTAAGGGGGTGATAAAGGGGGGTATGATTTACTATTTATAGCGGATTTTATGATTGGCAGCTGTCACATGCTAAAAGACGCTTTTTATTGCAAAAAGTAGTTTTTACATCATCACATTTTGAGAGCTATAATTTTTCTATATTTTGGCCCACAGAGTCATGTGAGGTATTATTTTTTGCGGGACGAGGTGACGTTTTATTGGTACCATTTTTGGGCACATGACATTTTTTAATCGCTTTTTATTACGATTTTTGGGAGGCAGAATGAACAAGAACCAGCAATTTATGAGTTTCTTTTGGGGGAGGGACGTTTATAGTGTTCCGCGTGTGGTAAAATTGATAATGCAGTTTTATTCTCCGGGTCAGTACGATTACAGTGATACCTCATTTATATCATTTTTTTATGTTTTGGCGCTTTTATACAATAAAAACGATTATATATAAAAAAATAATTAGTTTTGCATCGCTTTATTCTGCGAGCTATAACTTTTTTATAGTTTCGCTGATGATGCTGTATGGCTGCTTTTTTTTTGCAGGACAAGATGACATTTTCAGCGGTACCATGTTTGTTTATATCCGTCTTTTTGATCGCGTGTTATTCCACTTTTTGTTCGGCGGTATGATGATAAATCATTGTTTTTTAGCCTTGTTTTTTTTTTTTTTAAGGGGCTCACTAAAGGGGTTAACTAATGGGACAGTTTTATAGTACGGGTCGTTACGGACGTGGCGATACTAAATATGTGTACTTTTATTGTTGTTTTTTTTTACATTTTTTTTTTTTTCATTATTTTAGGAATTTTTTTTACAAATGTTTATTTTTATTTTTTTTACATTTTTACTTTGTCCCAGGGTGGGACATCACTGTGTAGGGTCAGATCGCTGGCGTGACAGTGTGCATGGGACGTACTATTCCATCCCTGGGAATTAAGTACCAGGTCACATGGACGGAATAGTACGTCCCATGGGATTAAGGGGTTAAGGTCATGAATGAATATGGACGCCACGCCTATGGGAGTGGAGATGCATCCATATTCATGACCTTAATGAGCAGTACAACGTGATCGCACCGCACAGCATAGAAGCCGACTCACCGGGACAGGGATGCAGGGACGGAAGGTGAGTAAGTATGTGGAAATGAGCCGCGCCTCCCGACGATAGCGGTGGCGTGCCTGGTTGAAATCCGGTGCCAATTCGTGGCCGGATGTGCCTGCCGCTGATTGGTCGGCCGGGCGCGACCAATCAGCGACGCAGGATTACCGTTACAGACAGAAGTTATAAGTTAGACAATTATATAGTAGATGACTTGCAACCATTCGGGGCGCCATTGGAGCAGACTGCTGAATGATGATAATATGCAGTGCTCATACTTTCTTGATTCCCTGGTATTACCACTGCAAGCAAACAATCAATTAACTGCATGTTTGCGATTGCTGACTGGACGCGTTATGCTTCTCTCAATTCACTAGCGTTGAGAGAAGCCAAATGAGACTAGTCAGTACGTGACCGCATGTGATCGCTCGCTCGTGTTGACAGGTACTATGATGCAATAGCTCAGATAATAAGGAGACAGTGATACTTAAACCAACAACTATTCGATTAACACAATGAAAGGGGAGCTTTAAGCACAATATCAGGAAGTGACACAAATTGTGGAAAATTAAACAAGTTACAAGGAGAATACAAGGAGGATTTATGTCTTTCTATATCAATTAAGGAATCTGCTTCCCTGACCTTCTAGGGGCATCAAAACACAATAGCAGACTCCAATCAGAGGGTAATAAAACTTTCACTCCTTATCTATGAACTGTTCCAATATTTATGTTCATCCCTCTGCCATAATGACAGTTCTGCTTCACGTCACTTGTCTTACCTATTGCATTATTCCTGTGTCCTGTTGTGTATATAAATATGTGATTCTTCAGATTTTGTATTAGTCTTCGCCTGATGAAGAGACCTGGTAGTCTGGAAAGCTTGCAATTTGTTACCATCTTTTCAGTTAGCCATTAAAAGGTATCAACCACTGAGGACTTTCAAGTCTAAATATTTTTCTATCTACTGGCTAACACGGTACGAAGATACACATCTTTCCTATATCAAAAAGGAGAATACAGTAATTCAGATGAACAAGGTATTGACACAACGCTATTGACACACTATCGTTCTACTATTGCCATTGTACAACTGTTATCGTCAGTGAGATCTTAGTTCTAATACGCTAGCCAAAAGGGACGATACTACCCGCTAAGTTGCCAGTTCCAGATTGATGAGTTACTTTGCAAATTCGACATGCTGGGTGCCTTCGATCCCTGAAGCATCGCCCCAGTCATCACTTTGTACTGTATGTCTATACTAGAGCGACGGTTCACACGAACGTCCCTCGCTGCAGCCTAGTCTTCTCTCTCGGCACTGACTCTGCTCACTCAGCTCATCTTTACTCTGGTATCTCACAGGTCTTCAGCCAGGTCTGGTCTCTCTCGAGTCTTCACTGGGGTCTGATCTCTTGAGTTCTTTGCTCAGGTCTGGTCTCTCGTAATTGTGACTATAAGCTATCTCTGCTGCTCAGATGACCATCCTGATACAGGTCCAGGTGCCAACTCCTCTTCTCAGCCCTCCTGGGCCTTTTATGTTTATTAACTGAGCCACAGCTTTCACCTGACCTGGCATCTCCTACAATCTCTTTCACAAGGGAACGTTCACTTCACTATTGAGTTCCAGCTAATGTAATTCTTTCCTTTCTCTATCATCTTTGACTAGTAGATGAAGGTGTTCTTTTGCAGACACTCTGTTAGGCATTAACTATGTGTGTTTTCTCACTTGTCTATCTCCTTATATTCGCACTGGCAATACTGAGAAATAGAGACAAAAGGCGAAAAGAGTAACTACAGACTTTGCTTTCAAATATGGACAACCCCTCTAATACTTTTTAAAAGGGGGCACTCAGGAGGAAGTATTTGTTAAAGGTGGTTATCAGATGACATTATTACTGGGTTAAGCTGATGTCATGCATGCGCTCGTCACAGTCTGAGTATGGACCATAATGCATCGGTCTCTACCCAAACTTGACCTCCTAATAAGTGTATATGAGCTGTTAAGTTGGGGTCGGGAGACCCACTGTCAGTCAGAGAATTGCGGTCCATTTTCATACAGTGACACACGGATGTGTAAGCCCATAAATCCAGCCTCAAGGGATGTAATACTTGTCTTGCTCCGGGTGTGGGAAACCCTTTTAAAACCACTGACGAAGCATGCATGGTTACTCATGTTATCAGCACCCGCTTGCATATAGGACACTATAGTTGTCACTAGTTTGTTGTGGATGATACTATATTGAGGTATATTCATTCCTATCATCTAAAAACATTTCTACAGGCAGGATGTAAGTTATTAGCCTGAGATTCATGAACTGTATTTATAATGTGTTCACTGCCCTATAAATGCCAATCAACTGTAACAAATACATTGGAGGTCAAGTCTTTCATGACAAATGGCCTTGAGCCGACAGTTCTTGGAACAATCCTAATCACAGGTGGTAAAGAGCTATAACAAGTATGCCTCAAGCAATGTTTCATATCATGCCACCTTGCGTTTCATTCTCTGTCCCAATCATTGATTTATTAACCAGAAAATTAAACAAAAGTCATCTCTACACAATAACTGAAAGAGTATTTCATCAACCAATTCTTGTCTGATTTTAAAGGGAAATCCATTTCAAATGTTGGTTTGCCATATTATAATGTACATGTAAGAAGGTTATACTGATATACATGAGAGAATGAGACTGCCCTATAAATGGCTTAATGGCGATCTGTCAATAAGATCAACCTCTTCCCCACAAACCGCATTCATAGGAGGTCATTGCAGGTCTTTGAAATGTACAATGATGAGCAAAGGGTAACAATTAGTGATGAGCGGGCGTGCTCGTACTGCTGCATACTCAATCAAGTATCGTAAATGCTCGAGCGCCATGCTCGAGTCCCCGCCTGCCGTACACTGCAATGCCGTGGCCATATTGGCATTATTGTGATTGGCCGGCCGCATTGTGTCATTGGGTGAAATATACGACCTGGTGAAGTGATTCTGCGCACACTCTCCTCTGAAAACAGTTCAAGGACAATGGATCTAGGAGGGAGAGCTTGGATTAGAGCAGGTATATAGGCAGTGTTTAATTGCTATCGCACTACTTGTATACCGCCACTGCACCATTAAAACAAAAGTCCTTTTCAGGGCTAAATATTTTTTTTTCCCTATTAATAAGGGAATGTTTGCAGGCATATATACTCGTGTATAAGCCGACCCGAGTATAAGCTGATACCCCTAATTTTGCCACAAAAAACTAGGAGAACTTATTGACTCATGTATAAGCCAAGGGTGGTGCTGCACAAGGGTTAATGGTAGTCCAAAAAGATGCTCCATAGATAAATACCCCCCATAAAATGCTGCACAAGGGTTAATGGTGGCCCAACAAGATGCTCCATAGAAAAATACCGCTCATATATTGCTGCTGCTGCTGCAATTAGAAAAACAAAAGGACATACTCACCTCTCATTGCTGGGGGCCAGGTGCCGGTGTCCTGAGCAGGCGGGGACACTGGCGCGCTATGGTGCCAGGTGCCGGTGTCGCCGCTAGCTCAGGCCCCCGGCACTGGTGATATTTACCGGCCACCGTTCCATCGCTGAGCGCCGTTCTGTCTCCTGGGCTCAGCGGTCACGCATATTCATGACTTTAATGAGCGGTACCACGTAACCCTGAACACAGGCGCTGGAGACCATGGGAGAAGCAGGGGCTGAGTATGATCTCTGACACCCGCGCTCCTCCTCCCCTGCCAACCCCCGGTATATGACTCACGTATAAGCCGGGAGGGGGACTTTCAGACTCAAAAAATGGGCTGAAAATCTCGGCTTATATGCGAGTATATACGGTATATACCTAATTTAAAATGTGCAAAGCATGCGGCCCTCGCTCCAAATTTTTAGAGGGTCATCATGCTGTCCTAGCTCAAAAATATTAAAGGGTCATCATGCAGCATTCGCTCAAAATTTTTAGAGAGTAAAAATGTGGCCCTATCTCATAATTTGTAAAGGTCATCAGGCAGCCTTCACTCATGATGTTTAGAGGGTCATCATGCAGTTCTCGATCCAAATTTTTAAAGGATCATCATGAAGCTCTTGCTCCAAATTTTTAAAAGAAGATTTCCCAAGAAAAGAGAAATAGTATCATGCAGCTCATCGATAGCGGTCTCTCGGCCAAATAAATTGCCATATTGTCACCCTCAGGAGACAGTAACTTGTTATGTACGCTATCATACCCAGAGCACTTTACGCCCATAAAAATGAAAACGCTAATAGCTCACAAATGCAGCAACAAACAGAAGATGTAAAGGTGTTGATGGATTTAGAGTTCAAAGACCTGTATGCCCAAATTTGTGGTTTGGTAAGGGGCAGTTGATTTACTATCAAGTTCCCTTTCAACACTGCACCGAGCTTTCTGTTACTACCGAAAATCTGACACAACAATCTAAGCAAAATGCTATTGATTTTAAAGTGAACCTTCCAGTTGATAAATGCGACAAATCCACAAGCAGCATGTATCAGGCGCAGGCTGTATGATTTCAGCCACATACTGTATGTTTAACTCTGATACTCTGCAGCGTTTCATTGAAAACCATATTTTAAAACCCGCTGGGGACTGAGCCTCACGGAGACTAGTTGGAGGAGCGAGCCCCCAGGAGCTTCTCTCTTTCCGCTGCCCTTGAGGGATAGCTCTCTTCTTACTTACATGCATGTTGAGAGACCTGTCACTCCAGGGGAATGGGCGAGAAGAAGCCTCCGGGGGGCCTACCTATCCGACTAGTCTCCCGTGCAGTCGTAGCATTTCAGAATCAAACATACCTGGCTGAAATCATACAGCCAGTGTCTAATACATGCATCCCTTAATTGGATCTTTGGAATTTCAGACTTTTACTGGTAGAAATTTCTAAGTTGTGTCAAAGGGGTTTTAGCACCTTTTATGGTTTGCTCGCACAGTGGCGTTGCATAAGTTTCCAATATTTGGGGCAAGGTAAGTATTGCACCTGTTAACCCAGTAATAGTGACCCCTGAAGTGCCTCCAAAAACAAGTAATGCCCCTGAGTGCCCCCTGAAAACAATTAATGACCAAGTGTCCTCTTAAAACAAACAATGCCGCCTAAGTGACCCCTTAAAAAAGTAATGATATCTCCACAAAAATAGATAACATATATATTTGTAATTGCTTATAAAGTGCCATTAATTCCACAGAACTGCAGACATTATCATCGCTGTCCCCATTGGGGCTCATGATCTCAATTTCCTATCAGTATGTCTTTGGAGTATGGGGGGAAATCTCCTTAAGGTACTGCCACACTAAACAATCCCGCTAGCGATCACGATAACGACGCATACTAATGCGATCGCTAGCGGGATTGTTTATATATCGCTGAGTGCGGCTTAACTTAGCGATATCGTTAAGGACGCTATCGCGGTTAGCGATCTCCTTAACGACTTTAGCGGTACAAAAATACCGCTAAATCGCTAAGAAAAGGTGCCACACTCAGCGATAATACTTACCCAGCGGGGGCGCCGACGATAAAATAGGGTCCGGAATGATTCCAGCGACGAGCGAGATCACAGCAGGATCTCAGCAGGGAGCTCGTCGCTGACAGATGCCGCACACAACAACATCGCTAACGGGATCGCTAAATAGTGACGTTTTTTAGCGATCCCGTTAGCGATGTTGTTTAGTGTGGCATACCCTTTAGAGATGTTGACCTTGGTAGGTTTTGAACCCAGGATCCCAGTGCTGCAAAGCTACAGAGCTAGGTACTGAGCAAACATGTTGCCCACTAATGCTACAGTAAGGGGTTAGAGGTTTTACCCCTTAAACTCCCTATGCTGCTAATGTATATTTCGTTGCTATGTGATTTTAATAAAATGCTGTATTTAATATATATATATATATTTATATGTATCTTTAGTGTAGTAATGTTTATGGGCCACTAGATGGGGCACTGAAGTCTAGATGGTACAATAGAGGGTTTTAGTGGGAATGTAGATAGTTAACATAGGAGGGGTCACTTAGTGTAAAGGAAGGGATCTTCCTGGTTTAGCTCAGTCAGGGCGGGTAGCCCTTAGAGCTCGGGTGGCCTCTGGCCCGGGCAAGTTAGATACCCCGCAACGTTCATTAGAAGGGAGTGCCCAGACATCAAGGAGGTGGGGAACAGCAGTATACAGCTACAGGAAAAGCAGTGAAGTTACAGCTGAAGGACAGACGTTTTCTGGAGAGGAAAACTACACAGGAGTACACAGCAGGACAGACGGGCGGTTCACTCATCATGTGGCAGTTCCTAGCATGGGCAGACGCCCTTAAGGCCGGGGCGAAACGACTGAGGGAACTCTCAAATGAAGCCAGGCTGCACAGGGAGTTTACCGAGGAAACGTACAGGATGGTACGACCCTGATCTCGAGCCATGTAACAGAGCAAGTATGGAAGGGAAGAAAGAAGTGTTGTGTGATGTGAATACTGCTGTAAATTCTGTTCTGGACCTGGATGTACTGCGAAGTTCTGAAAGTAAAGTTTTGCATTTTGAATCATACTTCAACTGTGTCTCTGATCATTCACCCACGGCCAAAGGTGACTCCACAAAAAGGAGGGTGGACCTCATCAGCGCCAGGAATAGAGAGGCAAGTAAACTGCAGTAGAAGTGTAATGTTTCTGTGAGGGGAGGCCAGGGCTCAGGCGCCCCGGTATCCTCGGCCATGGCTACGACCCTGGCCGACCTTTACACTACCTTAACGCCACAACCCCACCTAAAACTATATAGTTATAGTCACCTAATCTGAGCTACCGAGTCCTCTTTGTCCTTGCACACACAGTGAGTTGGCACAGATGGCACATTACAGTGACATCACTGTGCCGCCTGCTCTGGGACACTAATGTCTTGTAGCCCTTAGGCATACAACAGCCTGAAAAACAAAGAGTGGTGGAGCAGGAAACCTATGGCTCCTTGCTCTAGCATAGGATCCAAATGTGATGGCAGCACGTTGACAGCTCAATGTGGTATGGCGCTCACCTTGACATCCAGAGCACCCGGGCCACAAGTCTGGGATAATACCCCTGCTACTTACTTTTTTTTCTCTTTTAAAACTTTGCTCCCCTAAGAATTTTGTACCCAGGGCAAATGTTCCTGTGCCCACCTGGCATGCACACCTACAGGGATTAACTATATTTAATTATTTAACAGCAATGAACTCCTCGCAGGGAGATAACAGGGAAAAAGGGATGCAAAAGTAAACTGTATAATGGTTATCAAACTAAACAGTCTTTTGTTAACAGATGCACTTATCGTGGCGTCCTCGCCCAAAACATGGTCCTGCTTCTGGCGGCAGTGGGCGGTCTCCGGTTTTTCCCGCTGAACCACTAGTCCATTTAATTGCGGAGCAAACGAGTAGCGCTATCTGCAGGGTTCCACTCGGCACATGTCTCGCTGAGCAGCCGCCGTCACCTGAATGGCTTCTCTGCAATGCTCTGCCCTACGTGCATCTCTCTGTTTGTCAGCTGACACCGGGACATCTGTACTGGGGTGCTTTGTCTGTCACGCACTCCCCTGCGCACCCACAGATATTGGTAAGTCTCTCACACAGCCGCCCTCTCTCTGCTCGCTGTGGCCTATTGCTCCTTTCACTACTGCTGTCCACACCTGCTCAGCTTTCTGGCAGGAAGACCGCTTGCGTTCCTGCACAACCCCTTTCAGTTTACTTTCCCTGGCCATGCCCCCCTCACCCAGGTTACCGCCTCGCTCCATCTGCAATCTCATTCCCTCCAACAATGGGAGGTTCGGCCCCAGCAGTTCTGGACTCGCCGTTTCAGCAGCCTTTGTAGCCCGGTCCTCTCTTCTACACCATTCTATAAGGTGGCCAGGGTGGTAGTCGTGGCAATGGGCTATACTGTTCCCACACCCTGGCGCCCCACAGATAAAACACAATGTCCCCTTTGCTGCATATGCAGCGCTCACAGCAGAACACTCACGGTTACTGTCAGAGCTTCTTCCAGTTCTGTCACTCTGGCTCCCGGTTTCTCAGTTCCACAAAACACTTTGGAGTCATTGCCTTTTTCCAACAGTTCAACTTTACTTATCAAAAGGACACTCATCAACTTGGCAGCACAATTCACACAGAGCCACATATCCTGTACTTTCCCTGCCTTCTGTGCAGACTCTATTCTTTCTGTAATCTCTCTCTCTTTCCTCCCGGCATTCACTGCCATACTCCTAGTCAAACTCTGTTCTGTCCATGCCTTCCTTTTCCCTGCCATCCGGGCAATCTCTTTGGACAGTCCGTGTCCCATCTGTGTCTTCCATGTAACCAGCTCCCTGTCAGACCCTCATCCGGTTCCAGTTGGGAAAGGTGCCGGGAATGCCATCTCAGCTGATCCCACCCTGGTTTTAGACCCCAGATCCTTTTTGGGGATGGTCCTGTTGAGCTGGTGCCCAGCTGCACTATTCCCGCTTGGGGCCCCTTACTGCTGTAGCCAGTTACTGTCTGCTCCACTGCTTCTCACACAACCTGCCCTGGGCAAGCTGCCTGGGCTTCTCCTCTAATCAGGAAGTGCATGTCCTTTATCTCCCTGCTCCTGATGCTCTGCTCTGTGGCCCCTCCCATTTGCTTAACCCCTATGCTGCCTGCATCTAACTAATACTCCTATCTATTCTCTAATGTGCCCTCCTCTATTCTAACCCCGCTATTACTCTATGCTAACTTCTGTCTCTAATCCTAAACATATTACATGACATTACAGTACATAAATATTACATTTCACAATAACAAATAATGAGGTGACGCATGTAATCATGCGAACAGCTTCCAAGGGAGACGAGGCATGTGAGGTTCCCCCCCACTACCTTACAAAGGATCCATATATTGTTCTTGCACAAGGGCCCTTTTCTGTCTGTGTCCGCCACTGTACTTATATATTGAAAATATACTCATTTAGATCCATCAATGTTGTTCCAATATCACATTTTTCTCCATTGCAATCTTCTCTTTTTATGTGTATGTACGACACATCAGAAGATTGTTTCTGCTTGGATTTTCTCTTTAAGAAGTTATATTGTAGTTTAGTCTCGCACAAAGGTTTCCTATACTGTAGTGCATGTTGAACATTATGGTATGTAATCTCCCCCCTGAAATTCCTGCTATTGTTCCAGGAGCCATTTCTTATACTCCACGTATACACAACGTCAGATTCCTTCCTGTACGTGCTCCTCTCACTTTACAGCTCACCATAAAACGAGATTCACTTACACATGAAAAATAATACAGGAAAACTCATCTTCTGGCAGCCATCAGAGCATTGTATTGTAGAATACATGTAAATGTCAAAAATGTATCTATGGGGTTTGTAAAAATAGAAGTTACACCTGATGAAAGAGGAGGTCCAAATTTCCTTCTGCTATTTTAATACAGAGAACATCACTGACATTATACACTGCAACTCTGTACACTGTACTCTGTACTTTCTCAAGCTGAGGCAAAACGCGCATCGGGGCGCAGCAAGGTAACCCCTCTCTTTGACACTAGGAAATGGGTAAGCACCAGGCTTTACTAAGGTACCCTGAATACTATTCTACTTAGGTCTGTTATTTTATTAGTGACTATTATACATGGGCATGTGCAATACTGGATTTGTGAATTGATCTTCTCCTTATCTGTACAGTCATGGCCAAAAGTTTTGAGAATGACACAAATATTAATTTTTACAAAGTCTACTGCTTCACTTTTTCTAATGGCAATTTGCATATACTCCAGAATGTTATAAAGAGTGATCAGCTTAACAGCAATTACTTGCAAAGTCAATATTTGGCTAGAAAATGAACTTTATCCCCCAAAACACATTTCAACATCATTGCAGCCCTGCCTTAAAAGGACCAGCTAACCTCTTTTCAGTGATTGCTCAATTAACACAGGTGTGGGTGTTGATGAGGACATGGCTGGAGATCAATCTGTCATGATTAAGTAAGAATGACACCACTGGACACTTTAAAAGGAGGCTGGTACTTGGCATCATTGTTTCTCTTCTGTTAACCATGGTTATCTCTAAAGAAACACGTGCAGTCATCATTGCAATGCACAAAAATGGCCTAACAGGGAAGAGTATCGCAGCTAGAAAGATTGCACCTCAGTCAACAATCTATCGCATCATCAAGAACTTCCAGGAGAGAGATTCCATTGTTGCCAAAAAGGCTTCAGGGCACCCAAGAAAGACCAGCAAGCGCCAGGACCGTCTCTTAAAAGTGTTTCAGCTGCGGGATCGGGCTACCAGCAGTGCAGAGCTTGCTCAGGAATGGCAGCAGGCAGGTGTGAGTGCATCTGCACGCACTGTGAGGCGGAGACTCTTGGAGCAAGGCCTGGTCTCAAGGAGGGCAGCAAAGAAGCCACTTCTCTCCAGAAAAAACATCATGGACAGACTGATATTCTTCAAAAGGTACAGGCAGTGGACTGCTGAGGACTGGGGTAAAGTTATTTTCTCTGATGAATCCCCTTTTCGATTGGGACATCAGGAAAACGCCTCATTCGGAGAAGACAAGGTGAGCGCTACCACCAGTCCTGTCTCATGACAACTGTTAAGCATCCTGAAACCATTCATGTGTGGGGTTGCTTCTCAGCCAAGGGAATCGGCTCTCTCACAGTCTTGCCTAAAAACACAGCCATGAATAAAGAATGGTACCATAATGTCCTCCAAGAGCAACTTCTCCCAACCCTCCAAGAGCAGTTTGGCGATCAACAATGCCTTTTCCAGCATGATGGAGCACCTTGCCATAAAGCAAAGGTGATAACTAAATGGCTCAGGGAACAAAACATAGAGATTTTGGGTCCATGGCCTGGAAACTCCCCAGATCTTAATCCCATTGAGAACTTGTGGTCAATCATCAAGAGACGGGTGGACAAACAAAAACCTAAAAACTCTGACAAAATGAAAGCATTGTGTTATGATTTGGTAGCTGAGGAGAGCAGGCAAAAATGGCAATACACCAGAGAGGTTGGAATCTACTGGATTGCAGTACCCTGACTAACCACCACAACTAAAGGCAGCCGTGGAGCGTTCCTAAGTTGGTCCTAGATGCCTCGTCACAGCCTGAGAGGTTAACTACACCTAAAGATAGAAAGAGGAAAGCTATCTGCCCCGGAGCAGATCCCCAAAGAACATAGGAAGCCCCCAAACATGTAATGGCGGTTAGACAAGAGGAAATACAGACACAGACAGAAAATAGTATGAGCAAACGTTGGGGCCCAATCTACCTGGACAGAAAAGGATAGGAAGGACACTTACTGCAATCCAAAAAACCCTAAAAAAATACCAACTGTACTAATTGAAAAAACACCTGAGATCACACGACCTCTACCACCTAAATTAGTTCTCTTGTGTCACAAAACTAAGCAGCAACCACTGAAAAAACTGGAAAAGGCAAATGAACAAATAACAGTGGCTCAGATAAACTGAGAGGAGCACAAGCCCCCGGAGGGGACCTGGCTGACCTCCACAGAAGTGCAAAGAACAATGCAAAAAGCAAGCACAAAAATAAAAGTAGAAAATATCTTATCTGATAGCAGAAGATGCAGGCAAGACTCAGCAAGCTTCCAAGTGAACCAGGAACCACAGTTGAGACAAGAACAATTGATCACCGGCAACCATGATGGGAGGGAACCTCCCTTATATAAGACCAGTCTGTAACTCCTGATTGCCAATCATCATTGAATGGTTCAGTACTGTTTGTAACCACCAGAGGGAGCTTCTGCTCAGAATTCATTTCTAACACATTCACAACAGTACCCCCCCCTTGAGGAGGGGTCACCGAACCCTCATTTGGGCAACCAGGTCGGTCAGGATGAGCTCTGTGATACGCACGGATCAGTCTCCTAGCATGGATGTCCGAAGCAAACACCCAAGAATTGTCCTCCTGACCATAACCTCTCCACTTAACCAAATACTGGAGTTTCCGTCTAGAAAAACGAGAATCCAATATTTTCTCAACCACATACTCCAGATTGCCCTCAACCAAAACAGGGTCAGGAGGCGCAGTCATAGGAACCACTGGCTCGACAAACCTCTTCAATAAGGACTTGTGGAACACGTTATGGATCTTAAATGTCCCCGGAAGAAGCAAACGAAAGGAAACAGGATTAAGAATCTCCAAGATCTTATAAGGTCCAATGAACCTAGGCTTAAACTTAGGAGATACAACTCTCATAGGGATATTTCTTGAGGACAACCAGACCAAGTCCCCCAGTTTAAACCGAGGACCATCAGTCCTATGCCGGTTGGCAAACCGCTGGGCCTTCTCCTGAGAGAGGGACAACCTCTCCACTACCTGGTCCCAAATCTGCTGCATACGCTCCACAACAGAGTCAACACCCGGACAGACAGAAGCCTCCGTCTGTCCCGAAGAAAATCGAGGGTGAAACCCAAAATTGCAGAAAAATGGAGACATCAAAGTGGCAGAGCTTGCCCTATTATTAAGAGCAAACTCAGCCAAAGGCAAAAAAGAGACCCAGTCATCTTGATCAGCAGACACAAAGCATCTCAGATAAGTCTCCAATGTCTGATTTGTTCTCTCAGTTTGTCCATTGGTCTGAGGATGAAAAGCAGGGAGAAAGACAATTGAACACCAAGTTTAGAACAAAAAGTCCTCCAAAATCTGGAAACAAACTGGACTCGTCTGTCAGACACAATGTTCTCAGGAATGCCGTGTAACCGAACCACGTGCTGAAGGAACAAAGGCACCAATTCGGAGGAGGAAGGCAACTTAGGTAATGGCACAAGATGTATCATCTTGGAAAACCTATCACAAATCACCCAGATAACGGTCATTCTCTGAGAAACAGAGAGGTCGGAAATAAAATCCATAGAGATATGGGTCCATGGTCTCTTGGGCACAGGCAATGGCATCAACAAACCACTAGAGCGAGAGCAAGGCTTGGAGCGAGAGCAAGTCCCACAGAAATATTAGGCTGCCGTAGAACAGGAGCAGAAGTGAATCTCTGCTTAAGGTTCTGAAACGCAGAGACTGCCTCAGGAGGCCAATTCACCACATCAGAACCCTTTTTGGTCAAATCAGTCAATGGTTTAACAATAACAGAGAAATTACCAATAAATTTACGATAAAAATTGGCAAAACCCAAGAATCTCTGAAGAGCCTTTAATGAAGTAGGTTGGACCCAATCACAGATGGCCTGAATCTTGACCGGGTCCATTTCAATAACAGACGGAGACAAAATGAATCCCAGAAACGAGATCCTCTGTACGCCAAAAAGACACTTTGATCCCTTCACATATAGAGCATTCTCTCTCAAAATCTGGAACACAGTCCGAACATGTTTCACATGAGAGTCCCAGTCATTGGAAAAAATCAAGATATCATCCAAATAAACAATCAGAAATTTATCCACAAAATCCCTGAAAATGTCATTCATGAAGGACTGGAAGACGGAAGGAGCATTAGTGAGCCCAAAGGGCATCACTAGGTACTCAAAATGCCCCTCTGGGGTATTAAACGCCGTCTTCCATTCATCCCCGTGCTTTATGCGAATAAGGTTATACGCCCCCCTGAGGTCAAGCTTGGTAAACAAAGTAGCACTTTTCACCCTGGAAAACAGGTCAGAAATCAAGGGTAACGGATATTGATATTTCACAGTGATATTGTTCAAGAGACGATAATCAATACACGGCCTTAATGAACCATCTTTTTGGCCACAAAGAAAAAACCGGCACCCAAGGGTGAAGAGGATGGTCTGATATGACCCTTCTCCAATGACTCCTTGATATAAGACCGCATAGCGTCATGTTCAGGTACAGACAAGTTAAAAAGGCGACCTTTAGGGAATTTACTACCAGGCACTAATTCAATAGCGCAGTCATAGCTCCTATGGGGGGGCAAGGATGCAGATTTACTTTCGCTAAACACATCAGAAAAATCAGTCAAAAAGTCAGGAACAACAGTAAAAAATCTGGCACTCAACTTGATTTTATATTTTTTATTGCATCCAAAGTGGCAACGAAACAGCAATCAGCAAAACGTTTCGGTCCACAGACGGACCTTCATCAGTTGCTGTATAGTCAAAAACAATAAATGAATAATATAGTAAGGGCGATAAACAAAGTATGTACATAACTGATAACATGGTCAGAATCTATTATATTCATTTTAAATAGAGTATAGGAAGGGAGCATATTTAGCACAGTCATAATTCCAGAGACAGGTGGAGGACATGGACAGAAGAAGACTAATATCGACATACCGTTTTATGAAAACTGAATCAGTCTTAGAGCCAAGTGAAGCAATCCAAGATAATAGCCTATAGACAGTTGGTGATTGAATAAGACATTTCAGCAAAAAGCTGAGTGTGAACATGCCTGAGTGATCTATGAATATATTGAGACCTACCGCTTGGGTTATGAGGAGTATTTTAATGACGTAATTATGCCGCTTGTATATAGGGACAAACAGTGTCCAATAGAAAAAGGTAACAACCTAAGAGGAGTGAGTGATTCAGAAGCCTATTCAGTGTTAAGATTGCCTAAATTGTGAGTGAGTATATCATAACATACCACTGTGGTGACGTGGGGTATTTCAGTAACACAGATTAACAGCCTACAACAAAAGGGTTTGTTAAGGATCATAGTACTCACAAGATATAATGAGAGGTATAGAGCGGTCATATTTCTTACCCGGTAGGATGTGCTGCCGACGCGGTGTCCACCGCTAGTCTGGGGCAGTCTATCTTGTGGCCGGCTTATGAACAGGACGCTCGTGGTGTGTGAGCATGTGACCGGAAGTGCTCAACACGCTATAAAGAGCGTGCACACCGCATCATACATTCGGGACCGGAAGTGACATGATCTGGAGAGACTATGCGTTCCACTGTGTAAGTGGCTTGCGTTCCAGATCGTATGGAGGCCAACATGGGACATATGATGACAGGAGCGCTCATTAGGTTGTGACATGGTGTTTCAGAGTTACCAGTGTGGTGATACAGTGGCAATAATAGACCCATATAACGGTGAATAGTGAGGATCCAAGCGGAAAGAGGTGCAATATTCAGTAAAGGTGGCTCTGGAAGAATAAAGACATAATAATTAATTATGCAGACATGGTAATATATAATAGACATTATAGAATCATATAAAGGATAATAGGTCATATTCACGATTTAAGCCCTTAGGGGCTAATGTTTCCAGTGTGTGTATCCAAAACGATTCACGCTTTTTAAGGCACATTATCCGGTCACCCCCTCGTCGGAGGGGGGGAACGGAGTCGATTACCTGGTATTTCAATTGGGAGATAGAATGTCCCATCTGATGGAAATGACTAGGTAAGGGAAGGAGGAGATTCCGGCATCGTATAGTGGACTTGTGCTTTGAGATCCGATCTCTAATTGATTGTGTCGTTTCGTCAATGTATAACAGTCCACAAGGACATTTGATAAGGTAAATAACAAATGACGATTCACATGTGTAGTAGTCCTTAATGAAGAATGTTTTGCCTGTCCGCGGATGTTGGAATCTGCCTCCTTTCATTACGTTATTGCATTGAGCACAATGCAAACACGGATAAGTGCCTGTTTGTGGTTTAGATAGGAATAACTGTTTGGGACGTTTGGTGGAGCCAATGTCAGCACGGACGAGTAAATCCCTGAAATTAGATGGTCTCTTAAAACATGGCAAGAAGGGCCTACGAAATTCCGCTATGTCAGGATGTGCCGAAGACAGAATTGACCAGTGTCTTCTAATGGTTCTATGAAGAAGGAAAGCAAAGGGATGAAAGGAATGCACAAAGGGGATCCGTTGTCCGGTCTCAATCTGTCTATTCTCATACCTATGAGGTGGATTTTTTGCTCTGTCTAGTAATGGGGCAGGATAGCCTCGGTTAGAAAATTTATGAGTCATGTCAGTCAGGCTTTGTGCCCATGTGGTGTCATCAGAAACTATGCGGCAGACCCTCTGGAACTGAGACATAGGGATGGAACGTTTCACTGCGGGTGGGTGAAAACTTGTGAAGTGTAACAGACTGTTCCTGTCTGTAGTTTTAACAAAGAGATCTGTTTTTAGGTTCCCTTCTGTATCCTTCAAAATTCTAGTGTCTAGAAAATCAATAGAACGAAGATCATATGACATAGTAAGTGTAATGCCCGGCCATGATCGATTCAAGATGGAGTGAAACTCTGACAATGATTCTGGTGTACCCCGCCATGAGCAAAATATATCGTCGATCTAGCGTTTCCACAATATCACATTATGGATATATTGTGGAAGTATATAAATGATGGATGACTCAAAATGTGCTATATATGTATTTGCATATGGAGGCGCCACATTTGATCCCATCGCGGTGCCCCGGCATTGCAAATAGAAGGTGTCTTGGAAAAGAAAAAAATTGTTAAATAATATGATGGTAAGAAGGTCAATGCACAAGTTGACTTCATCCTCCGACTTCTCAGAGGATGAGAGGAGATGATGAATTGAGTTAATCCCCTCTATATGGGGAATGGATGTGTACAAGTCTTTAACATCCATCGTGACCAGTAATGTGTCTGATGGGACCTTACCCAGTGATTTAATGGCTTTTAAGAAGTCTCCTGTTATGTTTCGGTAGCTGAGGAGTGCAGGTAAAAAAGGCAATACACCAGAGCAGTTGGAATCTATGAGATTGCAGTACCCTGACTAACCACCACAACTAGAGGCAGCCGTGGAGCGTTCCTACGTTGGTCCTAGACGCCTCGTCACAGCCTGAGAAACTAACTACACCTAAAGATAGATATAGGAAAGCTATCTGCCCCGGAGCAGAACCCCAAAGATAATAGAAAGCCCCCAAACATGTAATGGCGGTTAGACAAGATGAAATACTGACACAGAAAGAAAATAGTATGAGCAAACGCTGGGGCCCAAACTATCTAAATAGAAAAG
Source organism: Oophaga sylvatica (assembly GCA_033576555.1). NCBI lineage: Eukaryota > Metazoa > Chordata > Amphibia > Anura > Dendrobatidae > Oophaga > Oophaga sylvatica. The sequence continues at coordinate 23,025,541 of JARQOD010000009.1, read as the reverse complement.
GATAGGAAGGGTACTTACTGCAATCCCAGAAAACCCTGAAAAGCACCAACTCTACTAATTTCAAAAACACCTGAGATCACACGACCTCTTCCACCTAAATTAGTTCTCTGGTGTAACAAAATCAAAACAGCAGCCACTGAAAAAACTGGAAAAAGCAAAAGTACTAACATCAGTGGCTGTACAAAACTGAGAGGGCAGAAGCCCCCGGAGGGGACCCTGAAGGCCCCCACAGAAGTGCAGGACAAAATGCAAAAATATAGCACAAACACAAAAGAAGAAAATGTCTTATCTGTTAGCAGGAGATGCAGACACGACACAGCAGGCTACAAGGGAAACTGGAATAAGGATTCAGACCAGAACAATTGATCACCGGCAACCCTGATGGGAAGGTGACTCCCTTATATAAGACCAGTCAGTAACACCTGATTCCCAGTCCTCACAATCTTCACTGGACAGACTAGCACCGCTTGTAACCACCAGAGGGAGCCTCTGCTCAGAACTCATCTCAAACCCATTCACAACAGTACCCCCCCCTTGAGGAGGGGTCACCGAACCCTCATTTGAGCAACCAGGTCGGTCAGGATGAGTTCTATGATACGCACGGATAAGTCTCCTAGCATGGATGTCCGAAGCAAGCACCCAAGAATTGTCTTCCTGACCATAACCTCTCCATTTAACCAAATACTGGAGATTCCGTCTAGAAAAACGAGAATCTAATATTTTCTCAACCACATACTCCAGATTGCCCTCAACCAAAACAGGGTCAGGAGGCACAGCAGCAGGAACCACTGGCTCAACAAACCTCTTCAACAAGGACTTGTGGAACACGTTATGGATCTTAAATGTCCCTGGAAGAAGCAAACGAAAAGAAACATGATTAAGAATCTTCATGATCTTATAAGGTCCAATGAACCTAGGCTTAAATTTAGGAGATGCTACTCTCATAGGAATATTTTTTGAGGACAACCAGACCAAGTCGTATGTTATGTTTCGTATGTTACCGTTGGAAGTAAAGACCCTACTCACTCGCGCCTGCCAATCACCACAGTGGACGTCTACTCCAAGATTAGAATCTGCACTCGGTCTTCGGTGCTTGACTTGTGATGGTCGTCTGTCGGGCCAGGACGAATGAGGATCTTCACAGGCATAGTCTGGTTCATGGATCTTGACCGGTGCAGAACTAGGCCTTGGGTCTTGAGATGCATAGTCTGGGTCACAGATCTTGACCATCATCGTCTGAACCCGCTCCCTGGTGTGCAAAGCCCCTGAGCCTGTACTAGTGACTCGGCCAAGGAGTCCAAGTCAGCACATGTCCTGCTGGTTTCACTTATTAGTGCTAAACTGTATCCCGCCTTGTCACTCTGGCCTTTTAGATAGGGAAGCTGCATCCTGACCCAGTCCTCCTTTTAGACCAGTCCCTCCTGAAACACTTTACCCTTCATTTAGTTTCGCAGGGTTTCAATTGAGCAGTAGTTGGCATTCTCCAATCACAAATGCTGGGAAATCTTATCTTGCACGGGGTACCCTTTTACATATCCTTAGCCCGCACTCTCCTCATTATACAAATACACATCACCTGATCAGCTTCGTCCAATAGGCATCCAAGGTTATACAGCTTAGAGTTAGAAAACCTACATAAAAATGATGACATGGTCAATATACTCATTTGCCTAATAATTGTGCGCACAGTGTATTGGGATCCAATTGAAGTAACGTCACACTAGATGGCGGTGTATGTTATTTGTTAAATTGGCAACTTTTATTATGTACGCTGCTGGTTTACTTGGATTAACAGAGACAGAAATTCGAATATTTTTATGAACATGAAATCACATTATATTGTTAGTTGAATGTAACTTAGCATAACAATTCAGCCATATCTGGCATTAAGGGCCTCTGGAAAGCTCTGTGAGTACAACCCCTAGGAGTGTTGTAATGGTTCCAATTAGCAGTGATTGTTCTCATCTTTGGAAATCCGGCATCTATTAAACTAAGATAACTCAGAAGCGGAATAGAATATGAAGGAAACTTGACACAAGAGGACAACTCAGGAGCATACATTTTTATTCTTGTTTTAGGCAGAAATGTTCTTTGAAGAGCAAATCCACTTTTCGGAGGTTCGGCGGCGCAGATCGGGCACCTTGAGTGCTCTTACATTGTAACCGCTATGTAATATTTATGTTGTAGCTGATCTCAGGAGCCACAGTGGAGGATGTAATGCTTGTTTATGAAGCCTATCCTTGTTCTTGGTTGTAATGACAACCTGCAGACACTAAGAGCTGTAAGCAGGAGCTGGGTACATAAAGATCCATGTCTGCAGCTTATCCTTAACCCGTTCATGCTCTATGATGTATATACAAGAGCATACATGGTGCTTGTGACTAATATATCATATTGCACCCTCAGGCAGGGTCAAATCACAAGCAAAGCAAAAGGAAAATTGCCCGGAGACCTCTGGCATTTAGAAGCCTCCACCATCCGCTTCCCTCAAGTTCCTCTCAGACCCTCCTTGTTGCAAAACATTGACATTTGAAAAATAAAAATAAAGTTCATCTATAGCAATTAGTTTTATTAGATAAAGCAATTGTCCAGCTTTTACTAAAAAATGCATATTTTGCTTGCATGGCATTATGGTGCCCAATATGAATACACTGGTAATAGAAATCTGGTGGTCAAATATACAAATTTATTGCCCGTGAAAAAGCAGATGTGACTTCTTATCTCCTCGTTAACCAAAGGATAGGCATGTTAACAGCATGGGTGATACATCCATATTACACATCAATAAGCAGTAGGGTCACTAATGAGGGTGGGGATGGGTTAGAGGGACCCTCCCAGAGCGACTGTCACTCCTATCTGTATCGGTCTGCATAACATGCCGATACTGTTAAACCCTGTGGTAGAACAGGGAGCCATAGTCTCTTCACCCTATCACGATCCGTTCTGTAGGCAGATATGAGGAAAATAGTCCTAGTTTCATCAATGGTTTTGTTCAGAGTTTTATCAGATTTTCATCATTCATCAAAGTTTCATCCAAGTTTCTTCAATTTTTCTTGATTGTGAACAAAAAAAGTTTCTCTACCTCCTCATAATAGTCCATGAAAATTGGACAGCAGTCGGCTAGCATTTGAGTGCTGTCTGATTTTTTACGGACCGAAAGACTTGCATTTGCAATTTAGATGAGACAGTCAGAGCAACATTAGACATGTCTCAGTGATTTTGCCTGGACCACTTGGTTCACAAATCATATTAGACATGTGAACAACCTCATTGACAATACTAGGTACAAGATCTATCTGTGAAAAACATGGATAGAACTTGTACACAAAAACAGATGTCTGAATAAGCCCTTTACCCCTTCAAGACCTTTGACGTATCCATTAATACTTACTGACCTTGGATGTATGGATACGTCCAGGAGAATTTGTGCCCGCCATTGCACAGCTGACACCTAGCACTCAATACTAGGAGCAATGCCCGCACCTTAAACCATTCCAGCAAAATCTGAACTCCAATATGGTGCTTCTTCCCTTCTGAGCTTTGCACTGTTCCTCTCAACCACATATTGGGTATTGTTGTATTCAAGAGAAATTGCAATTTTTTGGGTCCATTTTCTCCTGCTATACTTGTGAAAATGAAAGAATTTGGGGCTAAAACAACATTATTGTGGCAAAAATATACATTTTTTCATTTTGACAGACCAACGTTGTAAAATTCTGTGAACCATCTGAGAGTTCAAAATGCTCTCAACACATCTAGATAAATTCCTTGAGGGGTCTAGTTTCCAAAATAGGGTAATTTATGGGGGGTTTCCACTGATTAAGCACATAAGGGGCTCTCCAAACGCGACATGACACCCACAGACCATTCATCAAAGTCTGCCATCCAATTCATCACTCCTTCTTTTTTGAGCTTTGTCGTGCACCCAAATGGTAGTTTTCCCCCACATATAGGGTATATGCATACTCAGGATAAATTGCACAACAGGTTTTGGGTTCCATTTTCTCCTGTTACTCTTGTGAAAATAAAAAATGGGGCTAAAATAACATTTTTGTGGGAAAAATTTGATTTTTTTATTTTCACATCTCACCGTTATAAAATTCTGTGAAAAACCTGGGGTTTCAAGGTGCTCACCACACGTCTAGATACATTCCTTAAGTGGTCTAATTTCCAAAATGGGGTAAATTGTGTGGGTTTCTACTGTTTAGGTAAATCAGGAGCACTCCAAACACGACATGGCATCCTCTAATGATTCCAGCCAATTTTGCATTCAAAAAGTCAAATGGTGCTCCGTCTCTTCCAAGTCATTCAGTGCGCCCAAACAGTAATTTTCTTCCACATATGGGGTATTGGCATTCTCAGGATAAATTCCAAAACAATTTTTGGGGTCCATTTTCTCCTGTTACTCTTGTGAAAATAAGACATTTGGTGTTAAAACAATATTTTTGTTGAAAAAATTTAGTTTTTTATTTTCTCGGCTTAACGTTATAAATTTCTGTGAAGCACCTGGGGGTTCAAAGTGCTCACTACACAGCTAGATAAATTACGTGTGGATTTTAGCTTCCAAAATGGGGTCACTTGTGTAGGGTTTCCACTGCTTAGGCACATAGAGGGCTCTCCAAATGAGACATGACATCCGCTCTCAATTCCAGACAATTTTGTGTTCAAAAAGTCAAACGGTGCTCCTTCCAAGCCTTGCCGTGCGCCCAAACAGTACTTTACCCACAACAAATTTTGGTGTACATTTTCTCCTGTTATCCTTGTGAAAATAAACAAAATTGGGTCTAATGTAAATTTTTTGTGAAAAAGTGTAAATGTTTATTTTTTCCTTCCACATTGCAAAAATTCCTGTGAAGTATGTGAAGAGTTAATAAGCTTCTTGAATGTGGTTTTGAGCAGCTTGAGTGGTGTAGTTTTTAAAATGGTGTCAATTTTGGGTATTTTTCTGTCATATACAGTAGACCCCTCAAAGTCACTTTAATTATGGCGTGGTCCCTTAAAAAATGGTTTTGTAAATTTTGTTGGAAAAATAAGAAATCGCTGGTCAACTTTTAACCTTTCTTACTTCTTAACATAAAAAAATAAGACAGCTTATGAGGGTGGATCCTACTGACAGAATCCCTTTAAGCTGATCATAGAGTTTCAAAATACTGAGTGTACAGTGATTAGCTGTAAACTGTGAAGTTTTCACTTCCTCTGATGTAAAGTATTACATAGTTCATGTACTGTAGAAATCAGTGTACTGTACATGTGCCAGATGAGATAGAGAAATGCTCAATATATTTGTGCTTTGATTTATAGAGCTAAATCTTAAATGGGGGTATCCCCATCACTACTCTTATCTCCGATACTTGGAATGGGCTTTTTTTTTAAACCAGACAAGCTCTTTAGGCTACATAGCAGGTTCATTCAGTCAATACATTTGCTCTAACCAAGACGACTTTCTATGTATGTATGAGCTCAACCATTAATCAATTATTGTTCTAAAGCAGAAAACAAAGAAACCCCATCGGTCATCTTTTTGAGGTTTTACAGAAATTGGATGCTACCCTTTTCTGTTGCCCGTCTGCCAATTTCCATCTTGCTTTCTGTCAAAACAGCTGATTTTCTCTCTGTGATCCTGCCAGCGTTCTATAGTGTAGAGGAAACAGAACAGAAAGGAAATACAAGCTAATACTAACAAAGTCCACTGCAGAAAAATGATGAAAAATAAACAGAACGCTGAAAAGGTATTAAAATATCATATATTGTAGAAGTACTGACTATTTATCTATCATCTATCTATTATATCTATCTATTTTTATTTTATTTTTTATTTACTTTAATATTTATAAAGCGCCATTAATTCCACAGCACTTTACAGACAATTTTGGCACTGTCTCCGATAGAGCTCCATCCTCATCCTGGTCCATTTCCAGGTATAATGTGCTTCATCCTGGTCCATTTCCAGGTATAATGTGCCCATCCTGGTCCATTTCTTGGTATAATGTGCTTCATCCTGGTCCATTTCCAAGTATAATGTGCCTATCCTGGTCCATTTCTTGGTATAATGTGCCTCATCCTGGCCATTTCCTGGTATAATGTGCCTCATTCTGGTCCATTTCCAGATATAATGTGCCTCATCATGGTCCATTTCCAGGTATAATGTGCCTCATCCTGGTCCATTTCCAGGTATAATGTGCCCATCCTGGTCCATTTCCTGGTATAATGTGCCTCATCATGGTCCATTTCCAGGTATAATGTGCCTCATCCTGGTCCATTTCCAGGTATAATGTGCCCATCCTGGTCCTTTTCTAGGTATAACGTGCCCCATCCTGGTCCATTTCCAGGAATAATGTGCCTCATCCTTGGTCCATTTCCAGGTATAATGTACTTAATCCTGGTCCATTTCCAGGTATAATGTGCCCCATCCTGCTTCATTTCCAGATATAATGTGCCTCATCCTGGTCCATTTCCAGGTATAATGTACCCCATCCTGGTTCATTTCCAGATATAATGTACCCCATCCTGGTCCATTTCCAGATATAATGTGCCCCATCCTGGTCCATTTCAGGTATAATGTGCCCCATCCTGGTCCATTTCCAGGTATAATGTGCCCCATCCTGGTCCATTTACAGATATAATGTACCCATCCTGGTCCATTTCCAGGTATAATGTACCCCATCCTGGTTCATTTCCAGATATATGTGCCCATCCTGGTCCATTTCCAGATATAATGTACCCCATCCTGGTCCATTTCCAGATATATTGTGCCCCATCCTGGTCCATTTCCAGGTATAATGTACCCCATCCTGGTTCATTTCCAGATATAATGTACCCCATCCTGGTCCATTTCCAGGTATAATGTACACCATCCTGGTCCATTTCCAGGTATAATGTGCCCCATCCTGGTCCATTTACAGGTATAATGTGCCCATCCTGGTCCATTTCCAGGTATAATGTACCCATCCTGGTCATTTCCAGATATAATGTACCCCATCCTGGTCCATTTCCAGGTATAATGTACACCATCCTGGTCCATTTCCAGGTATAATGTACCCATCCTGGTCCATTTTCAGGTATAATGTGCCTCATCCTGGTCCATTTCCAGGTATAATGTGCCACATCCTGGTCCATTTCTTGGTATAATGTGTCCCATCCTAGTCCATTTCCAGGTATTATGTGCCTCATCCTGGTCCATTTCCAGGTATAATGTGCCCCATCCTGGTCCATTTCCAGGTATAATGTGCCCCATCCTGGTCCATTTCAGTTATAATGTACCCCATCCTGTGCCATTTTCTTGTATAATATATTCCATTCTAGTCCATTTTGAGGTGTAATGTGCTCTGTTTTCCAATATGTTAAAAAAACCGACACTACTCACCTTCCCCACTCTCCCATGCCGCACGGTGTTTCCTTTTACAGCCGGAGCAGGAGCCAACAGTTGTCTTCAGCATCCCACCATGGCGCATAACGTCACCACCATGCACCTCCAGTCACAGACATGCCGACATCAGCTGCTGGCCTCTGATTGGCCAACGGTGTGTATTGCAGTGCAGGGAGTCAGTGAGTCTCCTGTTCAGCAATACATTATAACTGAATGTGCTCCCGAGGACACACATCCAGCTATAATAGTCACTGTTGTTGGTGGGCCCTTACACCTCTGGGCCCCGGTACAGCTGCATCGGCTGCATCGCTAATATGTCCGCCCTTGAGTAGGTGAACCATGGTGAACTGGATGCAGGAACCAGATGCTGCATTTCACTTTATATTTACGGTAGAAGCGGAGGATCATATTTGACTATGACATTCAGATAAGTCCTCCTTTACCTTATCAAAATTTCATTAAGAATATCAATTTCTCACTATACAAATTCAGTCCATAAATGCATCTTGCTAGGAAAAGCCTTTTCAAGCTGCAATTGACATAGCATGAGCAACTCCAGGCAGAGTATCCCCAAATCATGTGGTTTTTTCAAAGCTAGTCATTTTGCACCGCAAATCTCACCCAAAAAGAAGGGTTGGCAAGAATGTATCTATGGCGACGTTAGTAAGTAACAAAAGAACCAAATGGATAAGAAGATAAAAAGCTTAAAATGATACAGATTGTAACAAGGTCCCAAGCAAGGTAAAAGGCTTTTTAAGAAATCAGCATTTATCACCCAACTACAGAATAGGTGACATGTGTCTGAGCTTTGGAGACTCTACGACTGTATGCCCACTAATCACAAGAAGAGAGGTCCTGTGTGCCCCTTTCTTCTAATTTCTCTCATACCTTTGGATCAAAAGAAAGCAAGAATTTGTCAAAAAGAAACATTTTGCCAAGTTTAAATTTATTTTTGCTCAACAGGGTTATCTGGTGCCATTTACTCGAGGAATAGAAGTGAGTGGTGACAGTGATGTTACCCCCCTACACACCTACCGAGACTCGTGCATGATCGACAGGTATCGTGCACACATCTTTTTCTAGTGAACAGCAGACATGCACACTGTCAATTGTGCATATGATCATTAGGATAGGACATGAGCACTATTCCAGCTGATAGTGGACAAGTATTGGTAAGTGTGTCGGGTCATAACTCCATTAGCATGACTCACTTCCAATGCAGAAGTGAGGGGTGCCAGATAACCCCTTTAACAATGATATTACAGTTTCTATCCATATCATTTTTTTTAATTTGATGACTATTTATCCCATGGGTGGACATACCTTAGTTTCATCCTGGGGCCCAAGAGATAGGAGGGTATCTGGCACCTCGAAAGTTTGCGTATTTGTGCATTATTGTGAGCTATTGGACTGCAATGGGCCCATATACTGTCCTTCCACAGGGGCCTTCTACTGTCCGTGTCCACCCTGGATTTATCTTATGATACCTAGGTCAATATGGCACAGCCACAACCCAATTATTGATTGGAGATAGTATGGCATTATGGTCTACATGACCCATAACCCAACAGTTTCCAGAAATTCAACGTTGCTGAATTTTTGTGGGCGCCAATTTCCTAATATTGCTTGTGATTTTTGCATTGGGACATGGGGACCTTATGTTGCATGCCTTAAGTCACTATGTAGCCCTAGCCCTATGGGACATCCTGAACTATACCGGCTTGTACGTTTTCGTAACAAAACATTTTGGACTATTGTTAAGTAAGATGGATGGAAATAACAGGTATCCTGATATGAGAGTGAAATGAAAAGCTTTCTAATAGCTAACGGCCATAGAAAGTGCTCCCGATGCATGAATCAACAATAGAAGGAAGAGATAAAATTAGAAGCAGAGACAGACGGTGGAAGGAGGAGAACAGACATTACAGGAGAGCGTTACACACAACCGTCCCATGTGCAATGGACCCAAAGTGCAATTAACAAGTCATCACAAGACACCGAGAATAGCTGATGACAAACACATCCCTTCAGGACCTTCATTGCTGGCAGCCCCCAACCCTTCCACACCCCATTCAGGAAACAGTAATTCCCCCTCCTTCTCTGCTCCACATTTCTGCAGCCGGCATATAGCGTCTGAAATGAACCATTGTTTGTCCATTTCCTGTCTGGACTAAAAACATCTAAACAAGACGGAAAATGTCCTAACACAGAAAATCGGGAGACGAGAGTTACTCCAGGGTCATATGAAATGCAAAGATCAGGGAGAACTGATTGTAGAAAACCCAATTTTATGATCAGAAAGAATAATATATAATTAGTACCATTGTAGATTGATACAGAGGAGAAGTTTATAATTAATATGCAAATTGTCTCTTCAGAGAGGAAGAGGATTGGACCTCTGGTCTCATCTATTGGAAGTAGAAATCCTAAATGTCAATATCGACCCTTTGAAGGCGTTATCCACTACTCAATCAACCTTTTCTCAATCTGAGTGTTGCCCCAGTTAAAATAAAAAGTTCCCATGTCGGCGCTATTCCAGTGTCCTGTGTCGGAACTCACCCTCCCAGACAAATCAAACATCAAGAGGAAGTCAGAGATTAGCCAAACCCCTGACTTCCTGTTGATGTTCGATTCGTCCGAAGATGAGGTCAGAGAAGCCTCCACTGATTGGGTGCAGGACTCACGTGACATAACAACCTCATGTGAGCCCTGGGAACGCAAGTGCTCAAACCAATGAAACAGCGCCGGTACCGGAGGTGAGTATAAGTGTTTTTTTTATTTTAATGGGGGCAAACATTCAGATTGAGAACGGGTTGTCCTAGTAATAGAAAAACCCTTTAATGAGCATTGCCACATGAGTTACAATTAAAGCTGAACCTGAATCTCAATTAATAGACACGTGTTTCGGGGTGTTGCCCCTGCTCAGCACAAAGTGTCAGTATTAGAGAGCCTTGACTCATATCTAAGGGGTAATGTTTCTCCTTGTAGAGAGTGACATGTTTGAGGTGTCAGTGTGAGAAGGCTTATAGGCCATGAAATGCTCCTCTGGGGAATTAAATGTGCAGATGCTCTCTTCGAAGACCAATAAGCCTCAACACCCTGGCATATCTGGCATGTCACTCTCCATAAGGAAAAATGTTACTTGTTAGAGCCAGTGAGAGCTCTCACAGAGCCAAATCAGATCTCATGCTTTGCACTGAAGAGGGGCAACACCCCAAAACAAATGTTTGTAAATTAAGATTCTGGTTTGGCTTTTATCGTAAATAATGTAGCAAGGGTTGATATTGACTTTTAGAATTGCTACTTCCAGTTGGTGGAGCTAGAGTTCTAGTCTAGTTCTTCCTCTCTGAAGATGCAATTTGCGTATTTAATTTCCCAGAGGAGCATTACATGGCCTATTAGACTCCTTACCCTGGCATGTCCATAAGGAGAAATTTTACCCCTTAGACGCCATCACATTTAAGGAATGGAGCACGGATCGCTCTTTATGCTTTTCGGTCAATGTTAAATTATGCAAAATGGGTCAATGTTACATTTCTCTACTTCATGTCATCAATGCATATATAATAGACACATTACATTGAACTGCTTCTTCCTTCTCCTAGGCAAGGGGTTAATCAGATCCTGAGGCTGATGGTGGGAATCCAGTGTATAAACTGAATTGGCAAGGAAGCCTCAGGAATGCCAGGGCAGAACAGCTGTTCCATGTTATGATCAGAATCAGCGCTGCACTGTGAGAACCCCTCCGAGCAAGCCCCGCTCTATCATCATCCTGAGTATCTGTTTTGATGATCATGTCTCTGTGTGTGACACCATCGCCATGCAACAGAAATAATTTATTTTCAGCTTTGAATTGCAAGTCATACAAGGAAAATAAAAAAAAATGTCAGGGATCATGTCATAATGACTAGCCATGTTACACAATATTCCACTACATAATAAAATGTTTAAATAGAGAAGAGTTAACACTGTATTTTTTCCCCAGAAATCAATAGCATATGTGAAAATAAGAAACTTTGTAATATATTTTATTACAAAAATTTGCTTCCTTCTCTTCCTGAACTGATCAGTCATTTTCAAAATCCTAAATTCACAGGTATAATCTGTCTTCAGTGAATATAGATTTTCCCATTACTGAGATAGGAGACCGTTGGTGCTTATAACGTTCTATGGAGAACAATAAATTATGTTTCTGATCTTGCAGTAGAATGTCTGTGTCCAGTTCTAGCCCCTCCCTCTTCCGTAGAATTTTAAAAGCACCAACTGTCATCTCCTGTCTGAGTAATGGGGAAATCTGTCTATACTGAATGCTGATTTTACAGATTGTGCTCATGAATTGAGAGAGAATGCTCAGTCCAGGAGGAACAAGAAGCAGATTTCTCTGATAAGAGATATTACTAAGTGCTGTGTGTACACTGCAGCAGTACTTCCACTCAGACAAGTGCAGAGTACACATAGCAGCTTTTTGCAGAGTGCGCAGCCTAACACTGAACTGACATCTCCATGTGCTCAGACATCAGCTTTAGCTAGGAGCCACTGCCAATAACGATAACCATAGGAGAATTTGGTAATATTGAGATGTACTGCAGGCAATGAACCCAGAAGCAGATCATACATGTACATTGTATACAGCAGTGTATTTCTTTGCACTTGTATACTGAGTTGTAGAAAAAGTCAAATTTTTTTGTCCTATAAAACTACTAAAAATAACGAAAAGCAATTACAAAAATGTAATTTTCTCTTTTTTTTAGTCTCCCCCTCCCAACCTTCAATATTACAGACAAGAGCTAAAGCTGCTGATCCACAAGCTCTGAAGATGTTTCTTGGGGAATGTTGTATCTTCATCATCTGTATTGCAGGTTCTAACTCCACATCCAGATTACATAGAGATACATCTGTATATAGCAGTGTATTTTTATGTCCCTGTATTCTAGAGGGAGAATAAAAAAAATTTTTTCTTCCTATAAAATTGCTAAAAACTAGTCAGTCTTAATTTGCTTTTTAAAAAATAAGAAACATAATAAATCAGAAAATAACATGGACATATTTGGTGTCCCTGTAATTGTAATGACCCGCACAACACACGGATCAGATTATTTACGGGAATCGGTAAATAGTGTAAAAAATGGTATGATTGAGATTTCTTCTCTATTAAACCCATAAAAAAAAAGTAATATAAATGTAACACTGAAGCCATGTGCACATGTAGTGTAAATGCTGTGTTTTTTCTACTGCCTTTATTCCTGCACGTTTTCTGTAGGTGTATGCACCACACAACGAAATAACAATCTTCTCTGATTCATTGCAAGTTTACTGCGTTCCTTTTACGCGTGGTTCTTCATATTTGATGTGTTTTTTGGTGCAGAGGTGAATTCGCATTTTAAATGCTTTTTTAATAGTACAGAAAAGCTTTGATACTACACTTTAAAATGCTAGTGTTTTTCCTTGTGTTTTTTTCAAGCTCCACATAGAAGAAAAAAAAGCACCAAAAGCGCACAGTTCATCAACCTCTTTATGCTCCCAAATGAAACACTTCCCTCTGGTGCACCCAGGCGACAGGAGGTTCTGCGTAATGTCGTAGGCCCGTGTACCGGTGGATGAATGGTGAAGCTAGAACTTGTTGAGGCGGTTTTAGATTGGAGGGCTGAGAGTGCCTCCAGTCATTTCACATTCTCTTCTATCAGGTCCACTATTGAAAGCACAGAGATGGCACCTGGGGACCATGGGCATCACTTACATCTAACCCCCTTGCAAATCAGCCAAGTAGTGTGAGCCCCAATTCATGCAGTAGTCTCTTCTGCTTTTTGATGACTCTGCTGGTTATGGTTCCGTGGGACATCCACATGGCTCTGCCCCACAGATTTAGTGCACTAATGCCCAACCACTTGTTCAGTTTGGGGACTAATGCCCAACCACTTGTTCAGTTTGGGGACTAATGCCCAACCACTTGTTCGGTTTGGGGATGAGTATGTGGGAGGGCTAGTGCACACCGTCAGCAGACCACCCCACCACTTCTCTGATGCTGATGATGAAACACAGGTGCCAATTGCTGCATGTTTCTGCAGTGTGCAGACTGGCAAGGAGGGCAGGAGTGAGAAGTGGGTGGAGGATGTTACGGGGATGATGAGGTCCTGGAACCTACATGGAGTGAGGGCCATACGTGTGACATACATGTGACATACACAGTTCGGAAGAAAAGAAGGTGGTCATGCTGCCCTAGATGCACACAGCAAAAGAGGGAACAAAGTGAAAAAGCACAGTGGCTGGTCCTAGCCAGTATGTTGGCTTCTGCTTCCCACCACGCCGACAAACTGAGCAAACGAAAGCCAGCTCAAAGGAGCTCTCTGGCATTGCACTTCTTCAGGCAATGTGTTGATGACAAGAGACCAGTGGTTTGCACACTTTGCCATGAGAGCCTGAGGTGATGCATACATGTTTTGAACCTGGGCACCACCTGCATGATGAGGCATTCCTTTTTCTCCTGCTCCCAACAATATGGCCACCTGGCTCACCGAAAAAAGAGGATATGATAGCACCACCACCAGCAATGTCACCGACAATCTCCACACTATCCCTTGGAAGCATTCAGCTGTCTATCCCCCAAACACTAGAGGGAAAGAGAAAGTACCCCTCTACCCACCAACATGCTCTGGTCCTGAATGACAGCATTTTAAAGTTCCTGGTCTTGAAATGCTGCCATTTCTGATAGAGACGGTGTCAGGAATTGAACCCAGTACCTCTTGTCCACCGGCCAGCAGCTCTACCATCTGAGCTATTCTACTAGCTGCAAGGTTCCTTGCTGAACCCAGATACCATTGACTGTTCTTCCTGATCGGCTCCACCCAGTGCTCTCTTGATTGGCCTCTGATTGCCAATTACACACCCTATATAAGCCTGGCCCTGTGGGTGTGTCATTGCGAGATTATTGTGCTCTTAGCCTCTAGTCAAGCGTTTTCCTGCTGATCCATTGCTACCAATACCGCTCTCATGTGAACTGACCTCGGCCTGCCCTTCTGACTACGCTCTCCGCCTGATCCATTGCTACCAATACCGCTCTCCTGTGAACTGACCTCGGCCTGCCCTTCTGACTACGCTCTCCGCCTGATCCATTGCTACCAATACCGCTCTCCTGTGAACTGACCTCGGCCTGCCCTTCTGACTACGCTCTCCGCCTGATCCATTGCTACCAATACCGCTCTCCTGTGAACTGACCTCGGCCTGCCCTTCTGACTACGCTTTCCGCCTGATCCATTGCTACTAATAACGCCTTTCCAGTGTACCGTCCCGGCTATCTCTGACCACGTTACCTGTCTCTGCGTCCCCTAGTGTTTGCAGTAACATTGGCTCCAACCCAGACGGGATCCTGACAGAATAATCTCGCGCCAAAATGGAGTCCGCTGTAAACACCCTGAGGCAGCAAGTTACGGAACTTCAAAATTTTTGTACTAACTACCAAGGAAAATATTCCAAGTTACAAACGGAGTTCACGGGTCTACAACAGAAAGTAATTGAGCTACAAAAACAACTTCTGGATGTGCGCAATTCAGGGTCCGAATCAAACGCCCGGCTGCCGCTGCCTGCAAAGTTCAGTGGGATCGCCAGCAGTACCGAGGATTCTTCAATCAATGCCGCATATACTTCCAGATGCAACCTGCTCCCTTTACCAGTGAGAGGAAGAAAGTTTTTTTCATGATAAATCTCTTGACGGATGAAGCTCTTGCTTGGTCTCCACCTTATGTAGAAAAGGACTATGACCTCCTTAATGACCTGGAAGCTTTCACCGCAGCTATGAATCAAGTTTTTGATGATCCAAACCGCTGTGCCACAGCAGAAACCAAATTACATAATTTGCGCCAAGGACGTCGCTCTGTTGCGGAATATACATCGGAGTTCCGTCGCTGGGTGGCCGACACCACCTGGAATTCAGCGGCCCAGAGAAGTCAATTTCGACGAGGGTTATCAGAACCAGTGAAAGACGAGCTTGCCAGGGTTGAGATCCCTGACCAGTTGGAGGACTTTATTCAACTGTGTATCCGGATAGACCAGAGACTTACTGAAAGGAGAAAGGAGAGACTGCGAGCACTTGGGAATAGCCCTGGCTTCTCATTTTCAGCATCAGACCACCAAGAAAAGACGCAAGGCGTGTCTGAACCGATGCAGATCGACGTAATCCGAAGACCACTCTCTGCACAGGAGAAGGAGAGGCGACATGCAGAACATCTCTGCCTCTATTGTGGGGACCCTGGACACTATGCCATCAACTGTCCTAACAAAAGGACTATAGCCTTTACCAACAACAGGTCTGCCAGCAATATGGACCTTCCTCAGCAGTCGGATTCCATCATGCAGACTATCTCATCAGTAACACCAGAAACAGACAAAATACATACTACATCATCTCATTTTGTAATCCCCATTCAGGTTGTAATGGGCACCTAAAAAATACAATGCTCTGCCCTGTTGGATTCGGGAGCAGGAGGAAATTTTATGGACTTAAAATTTACACATGATAACAATATTTCCAGTAGGACCAAATCCACACCAATTGAAATGGAAACTGTGGATGGATCACCCTTGGCTTCTGGACCTGTCACGCATGAGACAATCGAACTTGAGATTTGTATCGAACCGGATCATTATGAAGCTGTCAGTTTCCACCTTATTTCATCTCCGAAATTTCCGGTTATCCTAGTGATCCCCTGGTTTTCAGTCCATAACCCTTCTATCAACTGGGCATCAAGGACCATCACCTTTCCATCTGACTACTGCAAGAATAATTGTCATAAGGAACCCCCTGTTTCTCCAACAAGTCCAAATCTCTGAGATTTCGCATGACAAGGAAGAGAAACTACCACCTCAATATCAGCAGTTCTCTGATGTCTGCAGTAAGAAGAAAGCAGATCAATTACCTCCTCACCGTCCTTACGACTGTCCCATTGAATTGCTGCCAGGAACAACCATTCCATTTGGGTGGATTTACAATCTTTCTGAACCTGAATTGAAGGTATTAAGAGAGTTCCTGGATGAAAATTTAGAGAAAGGCTTTATTCGACCTTCCACATCTCCAGCTGGGGCACCCCTGTTCTTTGTTGAAAAGAAAGACTCCACTCTGCGGCCATGTATTGACTACAGAGAGATTAATAATATCACCGTCAAGAATCGCTACCCGCTACCCTTGATTCCTGAACTATTCGAGAGACTCCGTTCTGCGAAAATCTTTACGAAGCTGGATCTTAGAGGGGCTTACAACCTCATACGGATTCGCCCAGGAGATGAGTGGAAGACCGCCTTCAGAACGAGATATGGACATTTTGAATCTCTAGTTATGCCCTTTGGCCTTAGCAATGCCCCAGCCACCTTTCAACATTTTATTAATGATGTATTTCGAGATTTCTTGGATCAATTCGTTGTGGCTTATCTCGATGACATTCTTACATTTTCAGACACCTTGGAAGAGCATCGCAGGCACGTCCAGTTAGTCTTGGAACGACTACAGGAGAACCATCTTTACATTAAGCTTGAAAAATGTGAGTTTGAACAAACCAGTATCCAATTTCTGGGATATATCATCTCCCCAGAAGGTCTGAGCATGGATCCCAGCAAAATCAATGCTGTAGTGGACTGGCCTGTTCCAAGAAATTTAAAAGACGTCCAGCGTTTCATAGGATTTGCAAATTTTTACCGAAAATTTATAAAGAATTTTTCACGGATCATTCTACCAATTACCACACTAACAAAAAAGACCAAAGCATTTTTCTGGTCTCCGGAGGCACAGGAGGCTTTTGACAAGTTGAAAACTCTTTTTACGTCTGCTCCATTGTTAGTACACCCAAATCCTGAATTGCCATTTACTGTCGAAGTAGACGCCTCGGACTCTGCAGTGGGAGCCATTCTGTCTCAGCGAGTTGGGGACAAAATGCAACTTCACCCATGTGCGTTTCTTTCCCACACCATGTCTTCTGCAGAAAAAAACTACGACATCGGTAATAAAGAACTGTTAGCCATTAAAGTTGCCTTCTCCGAGTGGAGACATCTTCTGGAAGGCGCTAATCACCCTGTGACTGTCCTCACGGACCACAAGAATCTTGAATTCCTCCATACAGCAAAAAGATTGTATGCAAGACAAGCACGATGGGCCTTATTTTTCTCAAGATTCAATTTTATAATTTCTTACCGGCCTGGTTCAAGAAATGGCAAGGCTGATGCCCTGTCCAGGAGGTGTTCGGAACCTCAGGAGAGGTCTAGTATTGACGATACAATTCTAGGCCCTAAAAATTTTTTGGGAATATTGCACTCTAAAGGACTATGTAATAGAATTAAAGATGGATACCAAGAGGACTCTTTCCTTAACTATCCTTTGGAAGACGTTGATCTTTCATTCAAAGAGGGGTTTTGGATGCAGAAACACAAGATATATGTACCTGAATCTTCTCGTCTTGAAGTCCTCAAAAGTGTCCATGATTCTAAACTGGCAGGACATCCTGGAGTTGCAAAAACACAAGACTTACTACTTCGTTTCTTTTGGTGGCCTAATTGTAGGAAGGACGTGAGGAAATATGTTTCAACCTGTTTAACATGCGCACGAAACAAGACCCCACAATCGTCTCCTCTAGGATTCCTGCAACCACTCCCAGTTCCATACAGGCCTTGGGGATCTATTTCCATGGATTTTATTGTGGAACCACCCTCTTCCAAACAGATGACCGTCATCCTTGTCATAGTGGACCGACTCACAAAAATGGCCCACTTTATTCCAACTGAAGGAATTCCTACTGCTGAAAAAACTGCAGAACTGATGATCAAAGAGGTATTCAGGTTACATGGAATTCCTGACAGCGTGGTGTCTGACAGAGGCGTTCAGTTTACGTCAAAATTTTGGAAGAGTTTCTGTACAGCCTTGGGAGTCACGGTGAATCTTTCTACCGCTTTCCATCCTCAGTCCAATGGCCAGACGGAGAGAACGAACCAGACTTTGAAGCAATACCTCCGCTGCTTCATTTCCTATCTTCAGGATGACTGGGTGGACTATTTACCAACAGCAGAGTTTGCCTACAACAACTCCATACATAGCGCTACATCTCAAACCCCATTTTTTGCTAACTATGGATTACATCCAGTATTTATCCCTAATCTGCCAGTGAACACTCCCATTCCTGCTGTTAATGACAGGCTTGCAAAATTACAGGAATCCCAGAAGGAACTATCAGAGATGTTACTCAAGACCCAGGAAGAATATAAGGAAGCAGCAGATAAACATCGGAGAGTGCCCCCTGCTCTTCAGGTTGGAGACAAAGTTTGGCTGTCCACTAAAAATCTAAAGACACATGTACCATCCTCCAAATTTGGTCAAAATTCATTGGACCTTTTCAAATTTCTGCAAAAATTAACCAGGTTGCTTTTCGTTTAAAACTTCCCAACAATTTAAAGATTCATCCAGTATTTCACATATCCTTGCTCAAACCCTTTTGTGAAAACCTGTTTCCAGGAAGAATTCAGCCACCTCCTCCACCAGAAAGGATCCGTGGTGAAGTAGAATACATTGTGGATAAGATTCTGGACTCCCGAAAATTCAGAGATAAACTGCAGTATCTGGTGCAGTGGAAGGGTTATGGACCAGAGGAAAATTCAAGGGAACCAAAGGACAATGTCCATGCTCCTAGACTTACAAGAGCCTTTCATCAGAGGTACCCAGATAAGCCATCTCCTGAGATGTCCAGAGGCCATCCTGGAAGGAGGGGAGTACTGTCAGGAATTGAACCAGCCAGCAGCTCTACCATCTGAGCTATTCTGCTGGCTGCAAGGTTCCTTGCTGAACCCAGATACCATTGACTGTTCTTCCTGATCGGCTCCACCCAGTGCTCTCTTGATTGGCCTCTGATTGCCAATTACACACCCTATATAAGCCTGGCCCTGTGGGTGTGTCATTGTGAGATTATTGTGCTCTTAGCCTTTAGTCAAGCGTTTTCCTGCTGATCCATTGCTACCAATACCGCTCTCCTGTGAACTGACCTCGGCCTGCCCTTCTGACTACGCTCTCCGCCTGATCCATTGCTACCAATACCGCTCTCCTGTGAACTGACCTCGGCCTGCCCTTCTGACTACGCTCTCCGCCTGATCCATTGCTACCAATACCGCTCTCCTGTGAACTGACCTCGGCCTGCCTTCTGACTACGCTCTCCGCCTGATCCATTGCTACCAATACCGCTCTCCTGTGAACTGACCTCGGCCTGCCCTTCTGACTACGCTCTCCGCCTGATCCATTGCTACTAATAACGTCTTTCCAGTGTACCGTCCCGGCTATCTCTGACCACGTTACCTGTCTCTGCGTCCCCTAGTGTTTGCAGTAACATTGGCTCCAACCCAGACGGGATCCTGACAGACGGATTGTAACGGGGTATCTGCAACATAAAAGGAGTCAGTAGACCGCAGCGTCTGATTGCTCCTACTCCTGCGCTGAGAAGAAGCACTTCTCCTTCATTTTAATGGTGTTTATTCCTTTTGGCAGAAAAGGGGCTAATCGGCCATGTTGGAAAACCCTGAGCTCTCAGCTGAGCTCAGTTAGCCACTCCCGTTCCCTTCATAAACTGGCTCCTGATTCAAATCCATGTCAGATCTAGCATTTGCTGCATGGCTTAGGTGGAGAGGAGTTCAAATGAGAAAGAGTTCTGGAGGAGGTATCTGTGACTGTTGCGTGGTTTGTAAGTGTGATAATTCCCTTCCCTCCTCTACTTTGTTTTTTTCCCCTATCTCCACTCCTAGGTGCATTCCTCTGTTATATGTGAATATTTTGTATGCCTGGTGTTTTCTCTTAACCCTCGTTTTTGTTGCCCTGTTTGTCAGGTTGCTGCACTGCACGGTAGCGCCCCTCATCCATGAATGGGGGAAGAGAGCAGACGGAGGGCTAACTCGGGAGATAAGGCAAGGTTGGCGGCCCTGGCATTTTCACCTTCAGAAGGATCCTGGGGAATAGAGTAAGCTAGGGCGCCCCCTAGTGTCTGGGACAGAGAAGGAGCCACTGGTCCCGGGTCACCCGACAGCTGTGTCGTGATACAGATAGTTTTAAAAACCTGATGGCAGTGGCTGTCCCGTAGTACATAGTTTCCAGCCTCCACTACTTTTCCAGGTGGATCATCTCTGCCCTTCACACACACGTTGCTGACAAAATCAGGTGTGCACTATGCACCTCCATCAGTGGCAAGGTCCACATAACCATCAATACGTGGACCAGTAAGCATGGGCATGGGTGTTATAGCTCCCTAACTGCCAAAAGGGTAAATTTTTTTGCAGCTGAGGCGCATATTCTATCACCACCAAGGATTGCTGGACGCTTCTCTGTTCATTTTGCCTCCTCCTCCTACTCCTCTTCCTTTATTGACTCTTCATCCAGTTAGAATAACACCTGCACCACCTACTTCAGAAAAGCCAGGGGAAAACATCAGCAGGCTGTCCTGAAACTCATCTGTTTGAGGGAAAATGCTGCACTGCGCTGGAGCTGTGGACAGGGATCAAACAACACACCGATGAGTGGCTGGTGGTTGGCCTGGTGGTAGGTGAAATCTCGGAGCAGCTCTGTGTCTAGCTAGTATGATGTACATCTCTTGCCTGATGCATGTGCTGAATTTGGTGGTACAGAGCTTCCTTAAAAATTACCTCAGTATGTCAGAACTGCTGCTGAAAGTGTGGGCCGTCTTTGTGCTCTTTCGTCCCTTATCACTGTCAGGCAGCTCAACCTGTCTGCGCTGTAGTATCACTTCTGCCTTCCCGTTCATGTCCTTGTCTATGATATACCCACAAGGTGGAACTCCACCTTGCATATACTGGAGAGTGTAGCAAGCAGTGCGAGCAGCAGTGATAGTATAGTTTCACCTGCAGCATGCATGGGTGAGTCGCTCCGTGGAACAACAACACTTCATGGCCAATGAGTGGACCGCCTTGCGGGACATGTTTGCCGTGTTGCGCTGCTGCGAGTACTCCATTAAGATGGCTAGCGCTGATGGTGTCAAAATCAGCGTTACTATCCCACTTCTATGGCTGCTTGAAAAGAATGCTTCAGGCGATAAATGATGAGCTAGTGGAGGAAGAAGAGGAGGAACAAGGACCATTCACATCATTATCAGTCCAGTCATCCGCACATGGTTCGGGAGGTAGTTTACTGTACTAACAGCGGCCAGGTACACAACTAATCAGCCAGAGAACAGTTTTGCATGATGAGGAAAAACCGTGTTCACAGCATGGTGGCACTCAAAGCAGCTCACGGGCATCCCTGGAGCGTGGCTGGGGGGACACAGAGGACCTGACGAAAAACCTCCCACCAAGAACAGCTTGTTGTTGCCTCTAGGCAGCCTGGCACACATGAGCCAATATATGCTGCTGTGCCTGTGCAAAGACTGCCAAGTTGTCCAAATTGTTACCAGTGCAATTACTGGGTGGCAGCCCTGCTGAGTCCCCGCTACAAGGACAACGTAACATCCTTACTTCCATCATTGGAGTGGGATCAGGAAATGCGGGAATACAAGCGTACGTTGGTAGACGCATTGCAGACGGTGTTACCACATGACAGGGAGGGCTCAGTGGAAGAACAAGGCAGAGGAGGAGAAGTTGCCAATGCATCTGGGGCACCAGAGGAAGATTAGACTGATGAAATGTGGAAAACTTTCCTCAGCACGCCACAATATCCGGCATCAGCATCTGATATGGTCCGTAATAACAAGAGGCAGCGTTTCAACAACATGGCGGAAGAGAACGTGTCTACATGTCTCTACGGTGGTGGGTATACCTCATTTAACTACTGTGTCTCGTCTTCAAATTGGACACATGGCCTGAGCTTGCCTTTGAGGTGCTGGCTTACCCTGCGATAAATTTGGTCGACGGAACATGTGTTTAGCACGGCAGACAGTGTGGTCACAGACAGACTGCTTTTGCCCCCCTTTTGCTTCATTTTGCAGCCCCCTAGCTTTTACTATGACCATATAGCAGCACCAAAGTTCGGGTCCCCATTGACTTCTATTGGGTTCGAGGTCAAGTTCTGATGTCTGAACTGAACTTTGGACTAAAGTTCGACTCGACAAACCCAAACATCCACGGGTCCACTCATCCCTACTCTTAACCATCACCAGTGAAATCCTGTTATGGTAAATTTGACCTGGAGCATTTCCCCCACTCGAAAAGTCATTTATGTTTATTACTAGTGATGAGTGAGTATACTCGTTGCTCGAGTTTTCCCGAGCATGCTCGGGTGTCCTCTGAGTATTTGGGCTTGCTCGGAGATTTAGTTTTTGTTGCCGCAGCTGCATGATTTGCGACAGCTAGACAGCCTGAATACATGTGGGGATTGCCTGTTTGTTAGGAAATCCCCATATGTATTCAGGCTGTCTAGCAGCTGCAAATCATGCAGCTGCAGCCGACAAAAACTAAATCTCAGAGCAAGCCCAAATACTTGGAGAACACCCGAGCATGCTTGGGAAAACCCGAGCAATGAGCATACTCGCTCATCACTATTTATTACACATGCGGTGTTCCTGAATTTGTTAAACTATAAGTGGCAACACAGCACCTAGAAATCACACAGCAGTAATAAAAATCACTATGTGCGAAGGCACAGTGCCGTTTATACCTAGCTGTACAGACATAATGCTAAATAGTGATAGTGCTTGACTAGTGGCATTGGGGTAGCATGGGTTGCCAATATTTGGGGCAAGTATTGTGCACCTAAGCTTTGTAATAATGCCCCTTAAAACAAAGTGTCACCTTAAGAAAGGCACTTAATCTTCCCTTAGTGCCCCATTTAAAAATTTTGGGGTCCCCTCAATGCCCAATCCAAAGTAAGAATGCTAACTTTGTACTAACCCCCCCCCAAAAAGTATATGTTCAGCTAATCCAAGAGACCAAGTTTTCTTCTCTGAGCAGAGTGGCTCAGTGGGTACAATGCAGTGACATCATTGAGCTGCCTTGTACGCCAATGCGTTGTGAGCCATATGCCTACAGCAAACTGCAATTTAGAGGACAGAGAGTATTGGATCAGGGAGCATATGACTCCCTGCTCTGCTACAGGATTCACCTGAATTGTCATCATAATGAAATTTTGCACCTAGGTCAATCACCCCGTGGCCTCGGCCACCATACTCCACTGGCAATCCTTTTGGAGTAAAGGAAACACAACATAAAAATAGCATAAGGAATATCATTGAATGGCACAAGCATGGCATTTGTATAGAAAACAGATGATGTTTCCAGTAGGGTCAGCCCAGTACATAACAGTATAGTACAGAGTGTTTAGACTTGATACTTGATATTTTTATGAACCCCTAACTGATGTATTATTGATATGTATATGGAATATAAAGCGCCTGTATAATAACACTGATTATTTTGCATCACTCACATTTTTTTGCCCAACGCATATTATCAAGACTTGATCTCATTAGCAGCAAGATCACATTGTAGTTCAGTCCTTTGATGGAAATGATTTAATACTATATAATTGTAGAGTAGGCAATAAGGCATGCAACAATGCACAGTAGCAGGAATCTCTTAAAAGTCAGCAAAACTTTATTATGTTAAAATAGCAAAAAGAAAAAAAAAATCATTGAACAAGAAAAGAAGAATTTCCTTTGTGTAAATCTTTAAAAACTGTACAAAACACCGCTGGAAAGCAATTTACAAAGGAATGTAAAAAAATAGAGAAAATCATTAACTGTTACTTAGCACAACATTTCTACATCACTCAAGGTCGTTTTTCTTTTTTTCTTATTTGCAAAATAACAGTAAATTGCAAAAAAAAATGTTGGATTTTCAATGGCTTCTATTGGTTGGAGCCCAAGCTCCATTTCAGTACGGACTTAAAGGAGTTGTGCTACAAACAAAAGTATATTTTAATCAACAGACCTTGCAATAAAAATAAACTCCCATGATGCCTGCTACCAGGGCTACGGAGTTGGAGTGGTGGAGTCGGTGTCCATCTTGGTGTAGTCACTCCACCCTAATACTGCTTTTGACCACTATTGGTTTCCATCCATTTTCTTCTAGCGAGGTAGGTTGAAGTCGTTATGTCATGTGAGAAGAGTTATGTTTAGGGGAAAAAAACTGCATTACAGCATAAAACCCTCATATCATTTGTGAAACATGGTGGTAGTATCATCATAATTTGAGATCATCATTGATAGAACAATTAAATGTGAATTATACCAGCAAATTCTAAAGCAAAATTTTAGTACATCTTCCCATGAGGTGAATCTCAAGGGAACATAGGTCATACAGCAAGACAATGACTCAAAGCACATAAATCGATCAACAAAAGATTGGTCAAAGAAGAATAAAGTTACAATTTTGGAATGACCAAGTCGTAGTCCCTACCTCAATCCTATAGAAATGTTGTGGAAGGACCTGATGCGAGCAGTTCATGGGAGAAAGCTCACCCACATAATAGCTTTTTTGTAGGGAGAAATGGGCTCAAATTCCTCCAAGCCGATGTCCAAGACCAATCAACAATTACCGGAAACGTTTAGATGCAATTATTGCTAAACAAGGATTCACTGAAAACAAAGTTTAAGCAAACAAGTTTGACTCATTTATTTGATTTGGTTCTCTTTATCTACTTTTAGATCTTGTGTGAAAATCTTATGTAATTTTAGGTCAAATTTAAGCAAAAGTATGGAAATTTCTGAAGGTAACATAAACCTTCAAGCACCACTAAATGGAATAAATGGCCACCAATAACGGCAGGTTCTGCTGACTTTAATCTAATATGTATTGATACCTTAAATCTTCCTTCTTTCTCTAATCCCAGGTCTTCAACGATCAGATAAGAAGTTGGTATGTGATGTCTTGGCATGGAAAGGTTAATGATAGAAAGCTACGTCTTTCATGTAGAAATGTCTGTAGAGATACATCAAATCGAGCTAGTGTCAATGTTTGTCTCAAGATACATATGAAATGGGAAATTGTATTAGAAATGTACTGACCCATGCTGAATCATCTGCTTGAGGCACATCTTTAGTTACTGCTGGATTATGTTGTGAAGTAGGGCAGACAGTGTCATCTCCACCACCTCATGACACAGAGTCTACTGCTGCATTTCAGTCTCATAAAAGGATGTCTATTATCTAAATGCTTATGTTTAATGTAGAACACCGAGTGCTAGAAATGTTATTTATTCACAAAGTTTCATTTTTCCTTGAACAGGAATAGAACTACATTATTGCATGGTCCACAACCTCGTTATTATAATATTTCCCTGAAAGTTACTTGTGTTACAGTTATAAATCTCTGACGCGAATCGCGAACATCAAAGGTGTTTTCTAGGAATATTCCACAATGAACACTTGTCTATTACCTGCAGAAATCAAAAGTTTTTTAATATGTTTAGTGTCCCTAAATGCCAACATTTATACTCTCTTTGCATTGTGATGTCTTGTACATTCTTCTTGGCCTTTTCGTCCAGCTTCAATGGACGTGAAATACATTGCAAGGCTAGACTTTATCGGCACATGCACATTGGAGCATGAGGGAGGATTTGGCAAGCAAACAAGTTATAAAACTAAACCAAAAAATTGTTCGGACAACAAAAGTAAGTAAAAATTAATCTCATCATTATTTTTAAATAATTCGAAAAACATAATATAAAATTGGGAGAATTACACAAAGGAAACCTCCAAGATTTGCATAGGACAAATAGTATAAATACAGAATATTAAATTACATTGCAAGCTGATACTGACCATCAGGTAACATAGCACATTGCATGCATAAGCTC
Source organism: Oophaga sylvatica (assembly GCA_033576555.1). NCBI lineage: Eukaryota > Metazoa > Chordata > Amphibia > Anura > Dendrobatidae > Oophaga > Oophaga sylvatica. The sequence goes on along the minus strand of JARQOD010000009.1, from coordinate 22,999,424 downwards.
TAGGGTAGGATACAGTGAAGACTAGTGAGCAGGGCCGGCGCAGCACCCGACACACCCGAGCAAGTGCCGGGGCCCTGAGCAGGCAGGGGGAACCACCCGCGGTCGGGGACACCGGCACACTATTTGGGCCCTGTGCCAGCGCCCGCGAGTGGGCCCCCCTCCTGCTCAAGGCTCTGGTGCTTCCAATACTTACCTCTCCCCATTCCTCATTTGCGGCGTCTTCTGCGTCTCCTGACTCTGTGACGTTTCAGGTCAGAGAACGCTATGATGTGACTAGTGTGCGCCCTCTGCCTTAACAGTCACAGTGCAGAGAGCCAGAAGACACAACGCTGTGTCCGTAATAGAGCAGCAGCTAGCGAGGAGAGGTGAGTATTTCATTTTTTATTTTTTTTTATGTTTGGAGCAATATATGGGGTCCATTATATATGAAGCATTACATGGGGCCCATCATATACTGGAGCATTATATGGGGACCATTCTACATGGAGCAATATATGGGGCCCATTATATTTGGAGCAATGTATGGGGCCCATCTTATACTATATGGGGCATTATATGGGGCCCAGTATGTATGGAGCATTATATGGGACCCATCATATACTGTATGGAGCATTATATGGAGACCATTATGTATGGAGCAATACATGGAGCTCATTATATTTTATGGAGCATTATATTTGGCCCATTATACTGTATGGAGCACTATATGGGGCTCATTATTCTTTATGAAGAATTAAATGGGCTCATTATACTGTATGAAGCATTATATGGGGCCCATTATACTATATGGAGCAATATATGGGGCTCAGTATACAGTATGGAGCAATATATGGTGCTCATAATACTGTATGGAGCAATACAGTGGGGAAACAAGTATTTATTCAGCCACCAATTGTGCAAGTTCTCCCACTTAAAAAGATGAGAGAGGCCTGTAATTGACATCATAGGTAGACCACAACTATGAGAGTCAAAATGAGAAAACAAATCCAGAAAATCACCTTGTCTGATTTGTCAAGATTTATTTTGCAAATTATGGTGGAAAATAAGTATTTGGTCATTAACAAAAGTTCATCTCAATATTTTGTTATATATCCTTTGTTGGCAATGACAGAGGTCAAACGTTTTCTGCAAGTCTTTACAAGGTTGACACACACTGTTGGTGGTATATTGGTCCATTCCTCCATGCAGATCTCTTCTAGAGCAGTGATGTTTTGGGTCTGTCGCTGGGCAATACGGACTTTCAAATCCCTCCAAAGGTTTTCTATGGGGTTGAGAACTGGAGACTGTCTAGGCCACTCCAGGAACTTCATATGCTTCTTACAAAGCCACTCCTTCGCTGCCCTGGTGGTTTACTTGGGATCATTATCATGCTGAAAGACCCATCCACGTTTCATCTTCAATACCATTGCTGATGGAAGGAGGTTTGCACTTAAAATCTCATGATACATGGCCCCATTCATTCTTTCATGTACAAGGATCAGTCGTCCTGGTCCCTTTGCAGAGAAACAGCTCCAAAGCATGATGTTTCCACCCCATGCTTCACAGTAGGTATGGTGTTCTTTGGATGCAACTCATCATTCTGTCTCCTCCAAACACGACGAGTTTTGTTTCTACCAAACAGTTCTACTTTGGTTTTAGCAAGACCATATGACATTCTCCTAATACTCTTTTGGATAATCCAGATGCTCTCTAGCAAACTTCAGACGGGCCCGGACATGTACTGGCTTAAGCAGGGGGACACGTCTGGCACTGCAGGATCTGAGTCCCTGGCGGCATAGTGCATTACTAATGGTAGCCTTTGTTACGGTGGACCCAGCTCCATGCTGGTCATTCACTAGGTCTCTCCGTCTGGTTCTGGGATTTTTGCTCACTGTTCTTGTGATAATTTTGACCCCACGGGGTGGGATCTTGCGTTGAGCATGATGTCTGCTCTTGATTCTAGCCAATTTTGCATTCAAAAAGTCAAACTTTGCTCCTTCACTTCTCAGCTATGCGCTCAAACAGTAGTTTTTTCCACATATGGGGAAAAATTTCACAACAAATTTTGGATTCCATTTTCTCCTGTTACCCTTGTGAAAATAAAAAAAAATTGGGGGCCAAAAAGAACTTTTTTAAAAAAAAAATTTTGATTTTTTTTTTTTCAAGACACTTCGTTATAAACTTCTGTGAAGCATCTGGGGGTTCAAGGTGCTCACCACACATCTAGATAAATTTCTTGAGGGATCTAGTTTCCAAAATGGGGTAACTTGTTGGGGGTTTCCATTGTTTAGGCACATGAAGGGCTCTCCAAGCGCGACATGGTGTCCGCTCTCCATCCCAGCCATTTTTGCGTTTAAAAAGTCAAACGATGCTCCTTTCCTGACGAGCCCTGCCGTGAGCCCAAACAGTAGTTTTCCCCAACATATGGGATTTTGGGATATGCAGGAGAAATTTCACAACTAATTTTGGGTTCCATTTTCTCCTGTTACCATTGTGAAAATAAAACATTTGGGGCTAAAGTAAAACTTTTGTGAAAAAAAAATGTTCATTTTTTTCCTTCCACATTGCTTTAATTCCTATGAAGCACCTGAAGGTTAATACACTTCTTGAATGTTGTTTAGAGGACTTTGAGGGGTGCAGTTTTTATAAGTGTGTCACTTTTGGACATTTTCTGTCATATAAGGCCTCCAAAGTCACTCCAAATGTGATGTTGTCCCTAAAAAACGGTTTTGTAAATTTTGTTGGAAAAATGAGAAATTCCTGATCAACTTTTAACCTTTCTAACTTCCTAACAAAAAAAGTGGTTACAATTATGCCGATGTAAAGCAGACATGTGATAAATTTTATTTATTAACTAATTTGTGTGGCATAACTCTCTGGTTTACAGGCATAAGAATTCAAAGTCTAAAAACTGCTAAATTTTAAAGATTTTCACCAAATCTCCAGTATTTTCACAAATAAACGAAAGTCATATTGAACAAATTTTACCACGATCACGAAGTACAATATGTCACTAAAAACAATCTCAAAATCACTAATATCCGTTGAAGCGATCCAGAGTTATTACCACATAAAGTGACACTGGCCAGAATTGTGAAATTTGGCCTGATCATGAAGGTGAAAACTGGCTTGAAGGGTGAAGTAGTTAAACAATGGGAGAACTTTTAAACACAATTTGCGTGCTCACATTTATCCATACAACTAACTTCACATGTATCTCATCCATGGTCTATACCTATAGAGACCAGTATGTGTTAACAGGTTCTGGCTTTACAGTGGTGGCCCCAAGATCTCATTTACAAACATAAGCAAATCTTTTGAAATTCAGATTTGCCAGCTTTTCTTTATTTATTTTTTTTATAGATTTTTGGCAAATCACAAGTATTTCAATAGCCCTGAAAATATGTATATAATACTCTGAAGCCTCCTAGGACTATATCCAACTAAGTTCAAGCTTTTCACCACAAGCACAGCTTTAGTAATCTCCAAGTGACCTCAACATCTAGGGTTATGGGTAAACTGATGTTCACTGTTCTTCACTGTTGTGGTGACATACACTATATGTTATGTTTATTCAGTGTTTTAAGGCTTTCTTTCTCTATCTCTATGCTTTGGTGTGAGCTGTAGTTATACTGGAAGGGCAACAAAGCACATAAAACACAGGGTGATACCCTAAGGTGGAGAGTGCGTGCGTTATATATGGTGGTGCTCACCTGAGGGTATTGTGAGAGGCACAACTCCTATAAAATCATGGTTATCAGCTGTTGCTGTCTTGTGGCTCTTTGACAGATATCATCTAGAAGCTGCTAGATAGGAGTGGAAATACCAGAATGAAACAGAATGAAACAGAATGAAATAATATGACTCTTTGCCAGTAATAGATAAAGTTTTTATTAGTTACGCATTTCAACGCCGGACCGGTGCCTTTCTCAAGAACAAAAAAGTTTTGTTCCTGAGAAAAGCGCTGATCTGGTGTTGAAACGCGTAGATAATAAAAACTTTTTCAAGGTGTGAGCTGTCGCATCCACTCACTATTCAGATTTAACCCAAAACGACAGCTGCATTCCCTGCCTCTGCTTTTATACAGGCTATAATAGTCCATTCACATTAACTATGCTATACCATGTGATGTGATAACTTCAAGGCATTATGGCAAAGCGTGCTGGCTGCTCCCGAGCCTTCTCTAGCTGATGCAATCTTATCCAATGTTAAAAATGGTGGCGCAAATCGAATCGCAAGTTATTGGAATTTGCTAGGATGAGCTAACCTTTAAAAATTTAGCAAGAATTTGATTTTCATCTAATCAATTTGCTTATTTATTAAAAAACTATTTTGGTTGTAGAGTTCAATTCAATGTACAATATGTCTACAGCTATAAAACCAATTTATCATAGTTACATTTATACAAATATTTGAAACCTGCATTGAATATCAGCCGGTATACACTGGTTAGTACTGTAGATCAAGGTCAGACAAAATGATAATACTAAGCAGTTAAGTAAATTGTTGCAGCTAATCTCCCTTGCAGATATCACTGAGATACTTCGCTACAAGTAATATGCATTGGAAGAAAAGGCTTTACTCTAAGTAATACTACACTACAATTTTTGTTAATGCCATGCTATGAGACTGTATGCGTGAGAGCCAACCATAGCTGTAATTATAAGAAGTTCTGGACAATCAGCATTGAACGATTGACAGATATTATACCTCGAAAACCAAAAATGATAGAAATAGAAAGGAGGTGAGAAAAGTTGGAAACCTCAGAAATACTGAATTGGTTATGTTGTGGAACCAGGGCCCTTGTAGGGGACAAAGACAGTGTCAGGGTGGGGTGCAAAGGGCCCATCAGTAGCATTGATTCTAGTCTACTGTTCAACTACATATAAATATTACATTATCCAAATTAAAAAATGTACCTGTATAATAAAAAACAAGGTAGTTTGTTAATGAGGATAAGATATCACCCGTGTCTGTACATTTTGGCAAAATTACTTTTATCAATGGATGTACAAATCTTATTTGTACTCCTAAGTTTTTGATATGACTCAAAACCTGGTTGCAGATTGAAACCATGAGCAAACTAATAAAAAGATAGGAGAATGGTGTATTTTAGCATTTTCAACATTTTCAGAATTTTGTGGCACTCATGTATTAACTAATATAATATACACTTTAAGGAGAAAAGTATTGGAACACCTACCGGAACCTTTGTGACCTCCCATTCGAAATCCATAGACTTTAATATGGAGTTGGTCCTCACTTCACAGCTATAACAGCTTCCATTCTTCTGGGAAGGCTTTCCACAAGATTTTTGAGGTGTCTGTGGAAATTTTTGCCAATTCATCCAGAAGAGCATATGTGAGGTCAGACTCATGTTGGAGGAGAGGGCTGGTTCCTAGTCTCCATTGTAAGACATCTCCAAGGTGTTGAATGGGCTTGAGGTCAGGGCACTGTGCGGCCAGTCATGTTCTTCCACACAAAACTCCACAACCATACCTGCATGGACTTTGCTTTGCGCATCGGGCACAGTCATGGGAAACAGAAAAAGGGCCTTCCTCAAACTGTTCCCACAAAATTGAAAGCATAAAACAGATTCATCCATCTGATACAAGATAGAGAAGTGTAATCTATCATTCTAAAGAACACATTTCCACTGCCACAAAGTCCAGTGGTGACAGCTGTTTACTATTCCGTCCGATGCTTGGCATTGTGCTTGGTGATGAAAGGCTTTCATACAGCTGCTCGGCCATGAAGCTCCCACCACACAATTTGTGCTGATGTTAATGCCAGAGGAGGTTTGGTCTCTATAGTTATGGAGTCAGAAGAGCATTGGTGACCTTTCCGTGTTCTGCTCTTCAGCACTTAATGACCATGCTGTGTTATTTAACATGGCCTGCCAATTAATTCCTGAGTGAGGGGCGGACATATATTTGTTGCAACATGTGCTGCCACACAGGGATCCAAGAGGTAAAGGGGGACAACCTACACCTCCAAGGTAGAAAGCAGATTCTGTCATAGATAAAACTATTGGACGGTTAAGTGCCCATATACTGTTCTTGCTCTGGGGCCCTTTTCTACCTGTGTCTGCTACTTAGCTGAGTTGCTCTGTTTCCTTCCACTTGCCAAAAATACCACTCACAGGTGATGGTGGAAAGAAGAAATTTTTTGGACTGACTTCTTATGCTGGTGACTCCTATTGTATACAGCACTTGCACTGATATCAGTGATCTCTTTAGAGCAAGCCATTCTTTCACAAATATTAGATAAGGCAGACGTCATGGCAAGGGACTGGATGTTATACACTGGAGCCAAAGGTAATGAATGAAAACTATAAATTAATTGAAAAAGACGTGGGTCCCAATACCTTTTTCTATATAGTGTGTAGAATAGAGCGAACATTGTAAGTTTATATATAAATTTACTTGTTTATATATAACTATATTTGATAAGAGTGGCATTTCCCATTCAAGAAGGTCATTTATCAGCCAAAGTGGAGAGTAGCTGCAAAAAGTGGCTCTATCTTTCTGGAAGACTTAAATATGAATAGCCGATTGAATTCAGTGGGTATCATAATGCTTCAGATCCCTTGTATTGGTACTGCATGAGAATTAAACACTTGCTCCCAAGTTCCCCTACAGGCTACAGTTGATCACAAGGAGATAGATTTAGCAGCATTATACCCTGAGATTAATCTGCCATTAGGACTTGAGTCCAAATCGGATAATTTAGTACCTCTACCTTATGGTCACCTACAAAGAAGTTCACCAAAATATACCCACTCTTTTAAACCATTACTGTTTTCCAACTGAAGACCTCATTTGGTCATGAAGGCCTCAACTAACAGGGAAAATGAGCACAGTCAAAAGTATTTTTCTAATACCCATACCCACTTTTTCACAGGATATGCCTCTTTATACCCCTTCCATGCCCCCTCCGCTCCCTGTTTCCAGCCATCTTAATGTGCGAATGTATGCTAGGGCTTGGTTTCACGAAACCCACAAGGCATCTTCTAAATGTGCTGCTGTATAGGGTGTTTCAGGTGGTTTCCTAGGACTAGTGATGTAGCATGAGTTGCTAGTGCCTTGGGCACTAACTGTTATATGGGGCCCAGTGAGCAGAAGTACAGAGGGGGCCCCAGACTCAATCCGGCACACCCCTCTTGTGCTTTTGCCCACCACTCCCCACTGTATAACAATGTAGTGTGCGCCGGTGCTGAGAGACTTCTCGGAGCTCCCCGGAACAGCCGTGCATCTCCAAGGGAGTTCTCCCACCTCTTAGTTGACACACTGGTGATGGAGCATATGCAATGACATCGCATATGCGCCAGCATGTACGCGCGCCACTCGCCTTAGCCAGGACACCAGAAGTGAAGCTATGCCTGACAGGTAAGTAAGAAAACTTTTTTTAATACAATTAATTAAATGGGTGTGGGAGAGCAAATAATGATGGATTGAGGGTGGGAGACAACAAATTATGATGTATTAGGGTGTGAGACTGGGACAGCAAATAATTATGGATTAGGGTCGGGGATGGGGGACAGTAAATAATGATGGATTGACAGTGGGGGATGGGGGACACCAAATAATGATGGATTGAGGGTGGGGTACGGGGACAGCAAATAATGATGGATTGAGGGTGGGGGACTGGGGATAGCAAATAATGATGGATTGAGGGTGTGGGACAGGGGACAGCAAATAATGATGCACTGAGGGTGAGGGACGGGGACAGCAAATAATGATGGGTGGGCACAGCAAATAATGATTGATTGAGGGTGGGGGATGGAGGACAGGAAATAATGATGGATTAGGGATGGGGGTTGGGGGACTGCAATTAAAGATGGGGAACAGGTGACAGTGAGTAATGATGGATTGAGGTGGGGAGCGCAAATAATGATGAATTAAGGGTGGGGTACAGAAAATGATGATGAATTGAGGGTGGAAATGGAGAGTAAATGATGATATATTGAGACTGGGGGATATGGGACAGTAACTGATGATGAATTGATTTTGGGGGAGATCAAATGATGCTGCATTGAAGATGGGGAGACCAAATGATAATGAACAGAGAGTGGGGGTGGGAGAGAGAGGACATGACATAATAAATTGGGGTGGAGGAGGGCATGTAATTATGAATCAGAGAGCTGGAGGTACCGAGTGGGGTCATTGAGGATGCAGGAGTGTGACTGGTAATGAACTGAGGATAAGAGTACAGGTGCTAATCAATTTATATATTTATTGGGTGGGGAAAGTAGCTATTTATAGTTAGTGGAGGCACAGTGGTGGATTACAACTTATATTTGTAATGCTGGGTTGCATAATAACTAATTATATATTAATGGTAGGTGCACGTCTGTATTCAGCTGTGTAGTGTAGAAGTTGGGGAAAAAGTGGGGAATGTGCTCTGGATGTGGTGCTCTAGATAATTGTGTTATTTTATGCAAATATGAGTCCTGGCTGGAAGAAGTGATGGCAGTGTGCGCTGGATGAAGAAGAAAAGTGAAGATGAAAGACTTCAACTAGAGACATCACTGGTAAGTCAATGTGTTACCTGTACACTTAAACTATACACTGTATAGTATACACAGAGCTCCTGTGTGTGATTAGTGATGAGCACAGTAATGTGACTGGTTGCTTTAAATGTGGCCACTGTGTGGCCTGCCAATATATTGACTCTGGCAAAACATTTATGAGTAACGTCACAGGTACGAACTATTCTATTCGTCATTTTATGAATTGCAGCACTAAGGGAGTCATTTACAAGGCCACGTGTGTTTGCGGACTTGAATACGTGGGCAAGACTATTCGCGAATTTAAAAGGAGAGTGGGTGATCATGTTGGTGACATCACACACAGGAGAGACACCCCCATCTCAAGACATGTCAATGGCTTCCATGAAGGGAAAGTAAATGCCATCAGATTCATGGCCATTGATAGAGTCCTGAAACCCCCGAGGGGGGGCAATTGGGACAAATTAATATTACAAAGGGAAGCCAAGTGGATCTTCTACTTGGACACAATTAGTCCCAAAGGTTTGAATGACCAGATTAACTACGGTTGCTTCATTTAATTCCTTTTTGATTCTGTTGACCTTTTTGACTCACCGTACTGTATAATATTTTGCCTATAACCTTGATTGTCACCCTTATACTGGGATTTGCATATATTTCATAATTAAACCCCTTTCCATTTGTGGTTCTAGTATTATCTATATGTGCATCAAATATGATTAATTTCATACTTAATTGGCCCTCTAGATCCTAGGACGAGGGCTATTATTTATATATACTGACTTGTTAGATTGTGTGCCCACTGGCACCCCTCTTTATACTATATCTAGTTGTATTTTTCATGGTATATCTTATTTACAGTCAGTTTAGTCTTATTGATTTTTACTAATAGATGTATATTTCCTTATGTGGTCTGCTCTAGCCAATTGTTGTGCACTCTATATCATATGGTTATTTTTAGACTATTTGGCCATCATTTAATCACGCCCCTCTTAGCATTACCCAAACCACCTTGGAGTTTATTGTGGCCCTATCGTGCCTGCAAATTCCCTCGCCTAGGATATTTTTGGTATTTTGGACTGCCTTCGGTAGTGATGGCCATTCATTTATGCTGTTTTTACAGTATTAGTTTCACTATGCCTTTCATGTCTATGTATATCGCTGTCCTAAGGTTTTTTTTGTGTGGGTTGCGCTTTTGATGGGGGGCCACGCCCCCTCAGCGTCATTTGGGGAGTTTCGGTGGGCGTGGCCTCAGTGAGCTTTGTCAGCCTCTTTTTCTGTGTCTCTCTGAGAGGAGGCCACGCCCCCTGGAGCATCATCAGGGCATTTCGGTGGGCGTGGTTTCAGGGAGCATTGTCAGCCCCTTTCTCTGCGTCCCTCTGACGCATTCCTGATCATCGGATGGCGCCTCTGTTAGGCGTTATGACTCATCAGTCTCAGCCTCTGCGTTCCACAGATCAGGAAGTACTCCTGGCGTGCGTTCCACCACATTATACCATGTGTTTGCACATCATTGCATCTTTTCTGTACAGCTGGGCAGTATTGACCACCATCACACTTAAGGTAATTAGAGCTTTTCATTGGATTAATATGTGGGAGGTGATGGAACACATCACATGTTATATATACGCCCTTTTGGCCACCTCCTGCCCTATGCAGACAGCATTGAGAGCAGAAGGGTCTTGCTTCCCTGTACCTTTGCACTTTAGTCTAGTCCCCTGATGAGTCTACTGAGATGAAACGCGTCGGGACATCCTCATAGGGAAAGTGCAGGGCGATTATTTGTGTAGGGCAAGCTGTGGACTGCCCTTGTAAGGGCGGGAGTTTGGGGAATAGTTTTGTATCAGTTCCTCAGGGAATGACAGGGTATTGTCATCCCATTGACGCACGAGGGACCCTCCATATACCAGTGGGTGCCTTGGAAACTCCCGTCCCTTTGACACTACATTGGTGAGATTGTTCCAAATTATTACTTTTCTCACTTTATTGTTGTCATTCATGTATTTTTGTGTTTTATATGTGTTGTCCGGTGACTGCCTTTCCTACTTTGGAGGACTACATTGAGCATTCCTCCAACTGGCAGCACCTAGACATTCAGTTGCCATTTTCCTTTTTTAGATGGCAATTTGTCCAATCCTGATAGCTGTCTGTTTTCTGTTCCTCTGATAATTATTGTGGGTATATGTATTACCCCTCATTCCTTGACAGCTATTTTTTAGTGGGTGACGCACAATTATAATTTTTAATGTATATCAGTAAAAGTTATATTTTATATATTCACTGTTGCTTATTCTAATCTCTAATTTGGTGAATTCAGTCTGACATTTGTTCCAGCCGACACTGGAATTGCTTTATTATTGTATTTCTTTACAAGGTAATGGCAGGTTTTCTTTCGGTGGGTCTCAACACAGATAATTGGTTAACAGAGGCCAAAGAGGTTTTCTCTGAGCACACCTTCACTCAGAAGAAATATCTCCCCACGTTTAATGTAGCCTTCAAAGAGTTACAGCAAGTATATAGAGATAAAATCATCTCTTGGTGGGAGGTCCAGAGCTTGGAGAGCTACCTTAGGGCAAAAATTGTCCCACGTGGCTTGAGAATTAACCTCACAGCAGGCAGTAGACATAAAAACCCTACCTTCATCCATAAGTGGGAACGTGAGGCCACTGAGAGTTCCCTTCGCTTCATGCAAATTTTATTGGAGGAGGAGAAGGCCACTCTCAATGCACTTAATGATAAATTGAAGGAACATATTGAAGTGACTAAAAAGTTTTCCTCTGAAACTGATTTTGGGGCTAAAGAAACAAAACTCCAAACTCACATTGAACGCTTTCAATATCATCTTAAAGAAAGGAAACACAAACAATATTTACGTGATGTTCAAGATTTTAAGGACAATAAAGCTTATTTAGTCCTAAATACACGCACCACTCCCCTAGATAGAGAGTCTGAACTCTCTTCCACTGACACCGACTTCTCTGAGGCGGAGACTAGGAGTCGGTCGTCAAGAGGAAGGAACAGGGGTAGGGGTAGGGGTCGTGGTACACGTAATAGCTCTGATAGACCCGATACCACTTCAAGTGGGCATTTTTTAGATCAGGTGTATGCCCTCAGGAATCGGGCACCACAAATGAAGAAATATGAGGAGTTACTCCCTCCAGTCCTGGGGGTATTCAGATTATCAATTTGTCAGAAAGGGTTCTTAATGAATGTGAAATGTCGGTGCTGAGTAAGGGCCTTTCTTTTGTTCCCAATACAGACTTTGATTTATTTAGGACAATAAAAGATCTAAATCTCTTTTTACGTAAAGTAAGGTGGAAGAAGTTCTTCCAAAAACAGGATCTTCGTGTGAGTTCTGAGTTGGGTATCCCCGAGGACATGCTGTCGGATGTAAGGTTACTTAACTCTATTGCCGATGTCAATCCTAACATTTCTGGTCTTGGTCCTTTCACCAATTTCAAGGTCAAAAGTACTAAAATGCCACCACCTTCTGGTGATCTATCGGCCATTGATATTTTTTCTAATTTAGTGACTAAAGATCTGGTTGAGCTTTCATCTAGTCGCATTCCATGCAACATAAACTGCTCCAAACAAGAGATGGGAGCTATTGTTGGACTTGAACGTGACGACAACATTGTCATTAAACCCTCTGATAAGGGTGGCAATGTTGTCGTCATGGGGGTCGAGCAGTACCAACAAATGTGTTACTCGATCCTGTCAGATGAAAACACCTATGAAAAATTAGCGTCCAACCCGACCAACATTTATCGTGAGGAATTACAAATAATTCTGTCTGAGGCACTCACCAATAAGATTATTTCTAAGAGTGAGTTTGATTTCTTACTTCCAAATCATCCTGTCACTGCTACCTTTTATTGTCTACCAAAAATACACAAGGGTATTAATCCCCATAAAAGGTCGCCCAATTGTATCAGGTGTTGGGAATTTATGTCAAAATGTTGGGATCTATTTAGATCGGATATTGTCTCCCTTTGTGTCTTCATTGCAATCTTTTGTACAGGATACACCTGATCTCCTTCGCCGTTTGGATGGTTTATCTGTCAGCCCCGAATCTTTTTTAGCGAGCATAGACGTGGAAGCCTTGTACTCTTCCATTCCACACGAATTTGGTTTGGAAGCAGTTAGTTATTTTTTGAACATGAGAGGTTGTCAATACCAAGAACACAACCGGTTTGTTCTTAGGCTCCTTCAATTTTGTTTAACACACAACTATTTCGTCTTTGACCATGTTATCTACCACCAGTTGAGGGGGACCGCAATGGGTAGCCCCTGCGCCCCGGCTTATGCAAATCTCCTCCTCGGCTGGTGGGAGGAGACTATTGTGTGGGCTGATACTGAGGATTCTGATTCGTCTGTGGGTCGTGGCTTCGAGTTGTGGTCACGATACATAGATGATATTCTAATTGTATGGAGTGCTTCCATTGATGAATTTAACAGATTTGTGTCAAATCTCAATCACAATCCTATCGGGCTGTATTTTACATCCGTGATTGAGGAAACTACTCTACCATTCCTGGACGTTCTAATTGTCAAGAATGAGAATGGTGAATTAATGACCTCTACATATAGGAAACCCACGTCAACTAACTCCCTGTTGCATTGGAATAGTCATCACCCCGTACACCTTAAAAGGGGTATTCCCAAGGGGCAATACCTGAGAATACGGAGGAACTGTTCCAGCAACTCGTCATTTGAATCTCAGGCTAGGGAATTGAGAGATAGGTTCCTTGATAGAGGTTATCCGCAACATGTCCTTACAAAGGCATACCAGCACGCTAAGTCCTGTACTCGCCCGGAACTCCTTAATCCTATCAAGGAGAGAAATGAACAGGATAATGACACTTTGAGACTCATCACCACTTTTGACAATGGCTCTCCATTGGTTAGAGATATCATTAAGAAGCATTGGTCCATCCTACGTATGGACAATGATATTTCTCCTTTTTTGGACAACCACCCCTTGGTCACATATAGGAAAGCACGATCTCTAAATGACAGATTGGTCCACAGCCATTTTTCGGCTCCATCCACCAAAACATGGCTGCACAGTAATGTGACTGGTTGCTTTAAATGTGGCCACTGTGTGGCCTGCCAATATATTGACTCTGGCAAAACATTTATGAGTAACGTCACAGGTACGAACTATTCTATTCGTCATTTTATGAATTGCAGCACTAAGGGAGTCATTTACAAGGCCACGTGTGTTTGCGGACTTGAATACATGGGCAAGACTATTCGCGAATTTAAAAGGAGAGTGGGTGATCATGTTGGTGACATCACACACAGGAGAGACACCCCCATCTCAAGACATGTCAATGGCTTCCATGAAGGGAAAGTAAATGCCATCAGATTCATGGCCATTGATAGAGTCCTGAAACCCCCGAGGGGGGGCAATTGGGACAAATTAATATTACAAAGGGAAGCCAAGTGGATCTTCTACTTGGACACAATTAGTCCCAAAGGTTTGAATGACCAGATTAACTACGGTTGCTTCATTTAATTCCTTTTTGATTCTGTTGACCTTTTTGACTCACCGTACTGTATAATATTTTGCCTATAACCTTGATTGTCACCCTTATACTGGGATATGCATATATTTCATAATTAAACCCCTTTCCAATTGTGGTTCTAGTATTATCTATATGTGCATCAAATATGATTAATTTCATACTTAATTGGCCCTCTAGATCCTAGGACGAGGGCTATTATTTATATATATACTGACTTGTTAGATTGTGTGCCCACTGGCACCCCTCTTTATACTATATCTAGTTGTATTTTTCATGGTATATCTTATTTACAGTCAGTTTAGTCTTATTGATTTCTACTAATAGATGTATATTTCCTTATGTGGTCTGCTCTAGCCAATTGTTGTGCACTCTATATCATATGGTTATTTTTAGACTATTTGGCCATCATTTAATCACGCCCCTCTTAGCATTACCCAAACCACCTTGGAGTTTATTGTGGCCCTATCGTGCCTGCAAATTCCCTCGCCTAGGATATTTTTGGTATTTTGGACTGCCTTCGGTAGAGATGGCCATTCATTTATGCTGTTTTTACAGTATTAGTTTCACTATGCCTTTCATGTCTATGTATATCGCTGTCCTAAGGTTTTTTTTGTGTGGGTTGCGCTTTTGATGGGGGCCACGCCCCCTCAGCGTCATTTGGGGAGTTTCGGTGGGCGTGGCCTCAGTGAGCTTTGTCAGCCTCTTTTTCTGTGTCTCTCTGAGAGGAGGCCACGCCCCCTGGAGCATCATCAGGGCATTTCGGTGGGCGTGGTTTCAGGGAGCATTGTCAGCCCCTTTCTCTGCATCCCTCTGACGCATTCCTGATCATCGGATGGCGCCTCTGTTAGGCGATATGACTCATAAGTCTCAGCCTCTGCGTTCCACAGATCAGGAAGTACTCCTGGCGTGCGTTCCACCACATTATACCATGTGTTTGCACATCATTGCATCTTTTCTGTACAGCTGGGCAGTATTGACCACCATCACACTTAAGGTAATTAGAGCTTTTCATTGGATTAATATGTGGGAGGTGATGGAACACATCACATGTTATATATACGCCCTTTTGGCCACCTCCTGCCCTATGCAGACAGCATTGAGAGCAGAAGGGTCTTGCTTCCCTGTACCTTTGCACTTTAGTCTAGTCCCCTGATGAGTCTACTGAGATGAAACGCGTCGGGACATCCTCATAGGGAAAGTGCAGGGCGATTATTTGTGTAGGGCAAGCTGTGGACTGCCCTTGTAAGGGCGGGAGTTTGGGGAATAGTTTTGTATCAGTTCCTCAGGGAATGACAGGGTATTGTCATCCCATTGACGCACGAGGGACCCTCCATATACCAGTGGGTGCCTTGGAAACTCCCGTCCCTTTGACACTACATTGGTGAGATTGTTCCAAATTATTACTTTTCTCACTTTATTGTTGTCATTCATGTATTTTTGTGTTTTATATGTGTTGTCCGGTGACTGCCTTTCCTACTTTGGAGGACTACATTGAGCATTCCTCCAACTGGCAGCACCTAGACATTCAGTTGCCATTTTCCTTTTTTAGATGGCAATTTGTCCAATCCTGATAGCTGTCTGTTTTCTGTTCCTCTGATAATTATTGTGGGTATATGTATTACCCCTCATTCCTTGACAGCTATTTTTTAGTGGGTGACGCACAATTATAATTTTTAATGTATATCAGTAAAAGTTATATTTTATATATTCACTGTTGCTTATTCTAATCTCTAATTTGGTGAATTCAGTCTGACATTTGTTCCAGCCGACACTGGAATTGCTTTATTATATTATTTTTTTTTTCTTACATGCAACAAACACTCTTAAATGACAGCTCCTCCAGCATGTCTTTATCTTCTCACATAATCACAAATGAGAAGAAAGGTGGAGAACTTTGGGAAAACTCGGTGCAGCCTTTTTCATTACAGTTGCTACCTGTGCAGAGAGCAGTAGCCGGGATGAGTTTATCTTCAGTCATTGCACTCTGGATTGGCAGTGACTGAGATGACAAAGCTTACTACACCATACTGAGAGCTTTGATATCTTGGTCGCTAATTGGTCGTGGTGGCTGCAGCTTATATACAAAAAATGGGGTGACAGATTCCCTTTAAATATTTGCATTGCATTTACTGCACCTCTGCGCCACTCCAAGAAGAAGCAGCAGTGGGGCAAAGGGAAAAATGTTACACCCCCATAGAATTTGCAATCTGTCACCCCTCCAAATACAGATACACGCCACACCACTGCTTGGGACATTCACCTCTGGAAATCCCTCTTTTTCAGGAGAATCTTGTCCATTCCAGGAGAGTTTATGGGATTACTAAAGATGACAATGATTTAAAGGGAATATGACAGCTGATACGTGCTGCCCGGTCCATCGTCAGCATGAATCAAGCACTGACTGTATGATTTCAGCCAGATATGTTTTATTTTGAAACACTGTGGTGTTTCATAAAGAAAGCCTAATGTAAAAGCCGCTGTGGACCGAGCCGCACAGGAGACTAGTCAGATAGGCAGGATCCCCCGGTTGTATCTCCCCACCCACTGCCTTGGATTGGGAGGTCTCTTCCTGTACACGTACACTGAGAAAAATCTGTCACTCGAGGGCTGCGAGTGGGGAGAAGCCGCAAGGAACTTATCCGACTACTCTCCTGTCCGGTCCTTGCAGCTTTTTCTATGAAACGCCAGTGTTTCAGAGTCAACCATACCTGTCTGGGATCATAGAGCCAGTGCCTGATCCATGCCGCTTGTGAATCGGGTAGCATGTATCAGCTGTCAGGTTCCCTTTAACATTTACATTTTTCCCGTGTATATTCCAATTAGTTATATTTGTCATATTTGTTATATTTATCCTAATATTACAAGACTCGTTAAAGGGTTGATTGTGACTTGTAGGATCGCTACTTCCAATAGGTGGCGCTATAGAGTACAAGTCCTCTTTGTTTGAAGAGGCAATTTGCATATTATATTTGTCAAGAAGCCATGTGATGATAGCAATGTTTTCCTATACACTTTATCCCACAGCTACGTGATCTCCTCTGAGGTCCCAGCTTCATTTCTTTCTGCAGCTCTCCAATTTTTTTAGACACCGAGGTGGAATCTGTCTTCATAATATTCGCCTTTCACCCCTATCTTACTCTCCCCTTCTGTGAAATCAGACTTATCACTTTTGTAAAACGGCCTGGAATTTCAGCCGAGGGAATTGCGTGACCCCCATCAACCTCCTTCTGTCTAGAAGAACAGACTTATTCAGTGGTTCAGCTTGAATAACCCCCTAACTACTATGAGGATACTGCAATAGATGGTCTGGGAGGACACTGGTCCCACTGGCGCATTTTTCTCCTTAATATGGAGATGAAACGGAGATAAAAATAGGTGTTTTATACCGAATACAAAAAAATCAGTGATATTTAAATAGGCTTTATATGAACCCATTGTGAGACTTTCGCATTCACAATCCTCAAGCCACGAAAATCCATCATAGAGATATCTGGTCTTATTGAATGGGAATAGTTTTAGAAAACTTTTCAAGAAATTTCACATAATTGTATACTCTGAAGCACAACTTGGCACATATCCTGTGCAAAGTAGGGCTGTATAATTTAAGGCTACATTCCCACGACGAGTTTTTTACGTTGCGTATTTTTGAAAAAATGCATGTAACCCAGTTTACTTAATGGGAGCAGAAATGGTACAGAAAAACTGCAACATCAAAAACTCACCAAAATCTCATCCTGGAAAATGGAGCCTAAAAACTATTATTTTGGTCAATTTCTTATAACCCCATGGTGAAGAATGTGCAACCTTCTAGTTTTGATCCCTTTTTTCACTGTTTTTCTTTGTCCTTCAAGGTTAGGCTGTGTTCACATGTAGTGTAAATGTTCCTTTTTTGCTTTTTATTAGAATGTTTTCTATAATAATAATTTTATATGATTTTTTACATTTTTAATGTTTTTTCCCTTTATTTGGTGTGGTTTTGGTGCAGATTTGAATAAGTGCTTTTTTATTATTTTTTTATTGCAGAAAAGATTTAATTCTGCACTTAAAAATGCAATTGTGTTTTTTTTTCAGGTTTCACATAGAAGCTTATTGAGATAAAATGCACCAAAAATCCACAGTTCAGCAGTATATTTAGATGCACAGCGGGCAGAAGCTTTCATGAAATCACATCCACTTTGCTTGGACAGTTAAATGCAGTAGCTTTTCTGCTAAAAAAAAACTGCAGCAGAAAAAGCACAGTATTTACGCTACGTGTGAACACGTCCTTAAGGTTAATTGTCACAGCTCATGGGGCTGCTGGAGAAAGTTGTACTCGGCTTGGTCCATTGACAGTGAATGGAGCAGAGGCCAAGCAATTGGACCTGAATATCAATAAGAATGGGGCTGCAAAACTCCATTCTTTAGGTACCAGTTATGGGAGTGTGAGACAGTGAAGGGGTGCGTACTGGACGGGTGTATATCTCGCCCAGGTTTCTTAGCTGGGTCGCATAAGGAATATAGGAGTGAAGGTAGGATGGCAGTACGACGTTCACTCCACTCCCCATCCAGTACAGGCTTGCAGCACAACCCTGAGTACACACAGCTGCCTAATAAAGCAGCCAGAAATAGCTGGTAGAGTTACACAGACAGAGCTCTCAGTCTGAATCTGACTTCAGACACTGCAGGAGTCTCCTGGAAGCCAAGCGCCGGTAATTATAAATCTGTGTTGTTGTGGCCAGGCTGTAAGAGTCCAGACCACAGTAGTGAGGGAACTAACTGTGTCTAGTTAGCAGCCTGACAGGCTTAGGATTTTGGTTTATGATTTGGCTTATGTTTTGTTGCTGTGGACTTTAATAAAAGCTGGTTGACACCAGTTTGCACCAGTGCTGCTATCGGTGATTGGACTGTTTATGCCACTCCGTCTACCCGAGATGACGATCCCGGAGCTAAACCCCCTGAACAGTCTACAATTGGTGCTCGAATGCGGGCAGCACAGTGGCTAAAGCAGCAGCAAAGGAAAACGTCTGTTAAAGCAGCCTTAAAGAGACAGTAGCCCTAATAGTGTCTGCACAAAAAATAAAAATAAAAAAGCTGAACTTGCTGTAGAAAAGACTTTGGAGTGTGCATGTCCTGGGTAAAGGCTGCCGGTGCCGGGACAGACAAGTCTGATAGCATGGAGGCGCTGCTCAAACATATGGCCCAAGTTAGTGTGCAACAGCAGGAGACTAACCGATTGCTAATGGAGCAGATTGCAGCACTACGCCAGACTCTCAGCACCTCGTCCCAAAGTGATGACGCAAGGTCACCTGCGTTGTCCGCTGTAAAGAAGGCGGTAAAACAGACCCTGCAAAAGATGACGCCTCATGACGATGTGGAGGCATATCTCGCTATATTTGAAAGACTGGCAGAGAAGCAGAATCTGCCACCATCTGAATGGGCCATGGTGGTCGCACCCTATCTGACTGGGGAACCCCAAAAGGCCTATTTTGACCTTAGCGAGCAGGACAGCAGAGACTATGCCAAGCTGAAAGCAGAGATTCTTGCCCGGCTGGGTGTTACGGTTGCAGTCCGTGCCAGGAGAGTCCATAACTGGAGATACAGTTGGGACAAGCCTGCTCGCTCACAAATGTATGACCTGATTTATCTGGTAAAGAAGTGGCTGGAGCCTGACGACAGCAACCCTGCCCAAATGGTCGAAAAAGTTGTGATGGACCGGTACATCTGGGCCCTTCCTCCTGAGGTGCAGCACTGGGTCGGACAGGGAGACCCAAAAGACGCCAATCAACTGGTCAGCCTGATAGAGAGGTACTTCGCCACCAAAGACTACCTCCGTGCCCAGCTGTCCAAGCGGTCGTCATTTCGGAGTTCCCGGCCTCCGACACCTCCCGGTAAGAGAGTTCCAGTTGTTGGGTTCAGGGGGACTGCTGATAGACCGGCTCAGCCCCGAGGGGACATGTGTGAGGCAATGGCTGATGCTTCCCTGTCGGAAGTCCCCAGGCCTAGAAAGGTCTCCATGTCTGAACCACCAGACCTGAGACAGTGTTGGAGATGCTGTGAAAGGGTCATGTTTCAGCCAACTGTCCACTAGTGGGGGAACCTATGGACTGTGATGCTGGAAGGTCCCTCTCTTTCCTCGTGGAACCCGTGTGCGTGGCCACCCCAGCCGAGGAGACTGGCCCACTGGTGTCCCAGGTGGTTATAAATGGCTGCCCAGTACAAGCCCTCCTAGACTCAGGGAGTCGAGTGACTCTGGTACATGCCAGCCTGATTGATAGGGACTTCATATCCAATAAACACCTGAGCGTGGGGTGTATCCATGGAGATGCCAAAGTCTAACCGGTGATTTCCGTGGACTTGGTCACAAAGCTCGGGGAGGTCTCGTATGAAGTGGGGGTAGTGATGAACCTGATGCACCCAGTCATATTGAGTCGTGACTTTCCCCTGTTTTGGGGTCTCTGGAAAAAAAAAGGTTCTACCGGACAGTGTGATGAAGCTCCTACTGAGGTTGCGCGGTCCATAGGGGCGGAACACAATGCTAATGTGTTGTTGAATTTAAGTGATGATAATGATAATGATGAATTTCCTTTGCAGGTGATGTTGGGAAAGATGATAGTGGTTCTCTGGAACAGAATGTCCCTGACCTACCTGTGTCCCGTGACCATGTTGGGAGTGAGCAGTTGCGAGACCCCACTCTTAAAAATGCCAGGGAAAGTATAACTGTATGAGATCCCACAAGAGCCCGGCTCTGATAAACGGTTTCCCCATTTTGCCATGAACAATAACCTGCTATATAGGGTCCCTAAGGTTATGAGAAAATGAAGGAAAAAGGGATCCAGCTTCAATAAAATCTTCATCTTTATTGATTCATAAAAACATGAATAATGGCATGCTCCTGGACAAGCTCAGGACAAGGCTACGCGTTTCGATCACAGGGATCTTTATCACAGCTGACATATTCAGACAAGGGCACATATTTAAGACAAAGGAAGACCAATCACGATCAGAAAAAATGTCATGTGATTTTTGACAAGTCCTTAAACAATTTTCACATAACGAATAAAGAAAAAAAAAAAAAAAACACAATATTTGCACAAATAAAATCAATGCAAAGAAATAAAATTAATAATGGAACATCAATTTGTTTCTTTTGTTGAGACCAAATGGATGTCTGGTATGTAGATTAAAGATCCAGAAAGCTTCACGTGTGAGGAGTCGCTGACGTGCATCTCCACCTCGGGAAGACAGGTTAACACTTTCAATACCTGTGACTTGGAAGGAAGAAACATTGCGAGCATGCTGAAAAATAAAATGTTTAGCAGCAGCAGAAATATTGCGATTCGAAGAAACATTCTTTACATCCTGCAAATGTTCAGCGATCCTGATTTTTAGTTTCCTAGTAGTGCAGCCTATATAAGATAAATTGCAAGTAGTGCACATAATTTTATATACCACATAGCATGAATTACAATTGATATATTTGTTAATGGTATAAATCGCAGTGCTGTCATTATTTTCAAAGGTTTTCGTTACACAAACATATTTGCAAAGTGCACATCTATTGTGGCCACATTTATAAAAACCTTTATGTTCTAACCACGATGTTTTATGAGAAGAGAAATTATTACTGAACATGCTTGGAGAAACTTTGTTACCAATAGATGGCGCTTTCCTTGAAACAACATTAATACCTGATGAAAGAATGTCAGCAAGAGAGGGATCTTCATATAAAATAGGCAGCGATCTCAAAATGATTTTTTTGATGTCCCCAAATTGAGGACTATATTGAGCACAAAAATATGGTTTCACTGCAAGATCATTTTTTTGTTGTCGCCCTCCACTAATGAGATCCTCTCTGTTTTTATTACTTACAATTGTTCGTGCTCTTTTTAATGACCATTTAGGATAATTTCTGTTTTTTAATTTTGTATCCACACAATTAAATTCCGTTTCCAAAGCTGTAGGATCGCTGCAGTTTCTCAAAATTCTAGTATATTCACCCAAAGGAATCGATTTAATAGTATGTTTGGGGTGACTGCTTGCTGCATGCAAGATAGAATTACCAGCACAAGGTTTGCTGAACGTTTTAGTAATAATAACAGAGTCATGTACCCCATATAAATCAAGATCCAAAAAAGAAATTTTGTTATGATGAAATTTATGAGTAAAATGTATGTTGAATGAATTAGAATTGATATAATCAATAAATCCGGATATGGCAGGTACATCACCACTCCAAATGATGAGTAAATCATCAATATATCTACCATACCAAGCAATCGAGTCAATAAATGGATTAGTAGCTGAAAAAATAAAAAAATATTCCCAATATGACATAACAAGATTAGCTAGGGATGGCGCGAATTTCGCACCCATCGCCACGCCACTCCCTAAGGTTATGCCATTGGTTAAGGATCACCTGCAGAGAGCCCAAGCAGCTCAAAGCAGAATATATAATCAGTCAGCAAAAGTTAGGACCTTCAACCCCGGGGATCGTGTCCTGATCCTAATCCCCACGGTGGAAAGTAAGATTTTGGCCAAGTGGCATGGACCCTACGAGATAGTACAGAAAGTGAGCGAGGTCACCTACAAAGTACATCAACCAGGAGACGGAAGCCCTACCAGGTCTATCATATCAATCTGATCAAGCCCTGGAGGACAGAGAGTCATTGTTGGCCTCGAGTAAATTAGAGAAAGGGTTAATACGGAATTTCTGCAGAAAAATCAGCAGAGGTTTTCAGACTTGCCCGGCCGGACTTCTCTAGTGAAGCACCATTTCTCCGTAGAGCATAGGCCTGGGAAGTTACAGGGTAATGCTGATGCCTTGTCCAGAGTTCACTGTCTCTTTGGGGTTGTTAACCAGCCCTCCGGTCTGGAGAAGAGGGGGGGATATGTGAGACAGTGAAGGGGTGCGTACTGGACGGGGTGTATATCTCGCCCAGGTTTCTTAGCTGGGTCGCATAAAGAATATAGGAGTGAAGGTAGGATGGCAGTACGACGTTCACTCCACTCCCCATCCAGTACAGGCTTGCAGCACAACCCTGAGTACACTCAGCTGCCTAATTAAGCAGCCAGAAATAGGTGGTAGAGTTACACAGACAGAGCTCTCAGTCTGAATCTGACTTCAGACGCTGCAGGAGTCTCCTGGAAGCCAAGCGCCGGTAATTATAAATCTGTGTTGTTGTGGCCAGGCTGTAAGAGTCCAGACCACAGTAGTGAGGGAACTAACTGTGTCTAGTTAGCAGCCTGACAGGCTTAGGATTTTGGTTTATGATTTGGCTTATGTTTTGTTGCTGTGGACTTTAATAAAAGCTGGTTGACGCCAGTTTGCACCAGTGCTGCTATCGGTGATTGGACTCTTTATGCCACTGCGTCTACCCGAGACGGCGATCCCGGAGCTAAACCCCCTGAACAGTCTACAGGGGTCACAGCTTTTGGACCCTGTTATGTTTTGGTAGCTGAGGAGAGCAGGCAAAAACGGCAATACACCAGAGAGATTGGAATCTATTGGATTGCAGTACCCTGACTAACCACCACAACTAAAGGCAGCCGTGGAGCGTTCCTACATTGGTCCTAGACGCCTCTTCACAGCCTGAGAGATTAACTACACCTAAAGATAGAAAGAGGAAAGCTATCTGCCCCGGAGCAGATCCCCAAAGAACATAGGAAGCCCCCAAACATGTAATGGCGGTTAGACAAGAGGAAATACAGACAGAAAATATTATGAGCAAACGCTGGGGCCCAATCTGCCTAGACAGAAAAGGATAGAAAGGATACTCACTGCAATCCAAAAAAACCCTAAAAAATGCCAACGCTACTGATTGCAAAAACACCTGAGATCACACGACCTCTACCACCTAAATCAGTTTCCTGATGTAACAAAACTAAGCCGCAGCCACTGAAAATACTGGAAAAGGCAAATGCACAAATAACAGTGGCTCCAGCGGAACTGAGAGGAGCCCAAGCCCCCCGGGGGGAACCTGGCTAACCTCACAGAAATGCAGAGAAATATGCAAAAGGTAAGCACAAAAACAAAAACAGAAAATATCTTATCTGAAAGCAGAAGAAGAGGCAAGACTCAGCAAGCTTCCAAGTGAACCAGGAACCACAGTTGAGACAAGAACAATTGATCACCGGCAACCATGATGGGAGGGAACCTCCCTTATATCCAGCCAGTCCGTGACTCCTGATTGCCAATCCTCATTGAATGGTTCAGTACTGTTTGTAACCACCAGAGGGATTTTCTGCTCAGAATTCATTTCCAAAACATTCACAACAGGACCCCCATTGATCAGCACATTATCCTCTTTCTTATGGGTAGCGGTTAACTTGTTGTTTTGTAGATTAGTCCTTTATTACTGTGACCCCCACTACCCAATATTTTGTCTATGTGTGTTGTGCAGTTATTTATATAGATTAATCGGGAGTCCTGCAAGGGTTAATTTCTCAGTGACATCTTCCTTTGTGTGCTTACAAGTCAAGGACCTGGAGTTTGGGTTTTACAATCTTTTTGTGTCCAGACAGGGAAGAGGGGGAGGCTCTTGCTGCAGACAGTTGTTTTGCACACAATACAGGAGTGTGAGAAAGAGAAGGAATGAATTGTCTGATCTTCTGGAGCACATACAAAAAGTTTCTGCAGATATTTTCAGTATTAAATAAATAATAAAAATAGATTAAGTGATAACGTAAAAAAAAGAAAATTAGGGAATGAATTGAGATATTTTAATGTTTTAAGTTGTGCTCCTTCACCCTAGTAATTTTCTCTAGGTTATTCTACTTTATCATTTTTACAGTAAAAAAAATAAATGTCTTAAAGGGACCCTGTCACCAGGTTTTCCCCACATAAAATATGGCCACTACCATTAGGGCCCTTTTTACAGCATACAGGAATGCTGGAAAATGTCCCCAATCCAGTCTGCAGATCCGAAAAAAACCTTTGACTATAATCACAGACGGGGTGGCCCAGTCCAATGGGCGTCTCTGCTCCTGATCCGGCGCTTCCTCTCTTTTTGCAATCGCCATCCGCCTTCCTTGCTCCATGTAGATGACGTGTCCTACCTCATCCACACAGTGTCCTCCATCACGCTCCTGCGCAGGAACACTTCTCCCTGCCCAGTATGCTATAGAAAAGACCCTAATGGTGGTGGCCATACTTCATATGGGCAAAACCGGTCTGCTGTGATATCATCTGTATTGCCAGTCAGGCTTATCAGAAGCCAAGCGTGGGATCCTGCCGGGTAAGGGTACTTTTACATTGCGTTCTGTGTACTCGTTGGGGCATACATCCGTAATTCCCTGCAAAACGGAATCCAGACGTATGTGCCAATGGGGCCAAACCAATAGACTCTAATGGTGATGCCAGAGCAAACGTGCGCTTGTAAGACAGCCAGGATGGTATTCGTGGCAACGGACTGTACTGTTCCCACACCCTGGCGCCCCACAGATAAAATACAATGTCCCTTCTGCCGCATGGGCAGCAGTACACTCATGGTTACTGTCAGGATCCTCTAAGCTTCTATCACTCCGGCTTCACGTTTCCAAATTCCATAAAACATCTCAGAGTCACAGTTCTTTTCCAACGGTTTAACTTTACTATTCAGCAAGGCATTCATCCCACTCTGTCAGCACAGGTTAAACACAGAGACATCTTCTTATCTTTCCTCGCAGTCCGTGCAGCCTCTATCCTTTCTAGCAACTCTGTCTCTCTCCTCCCGGCAATCACTGCCATATCTTTGGACAGTTCATGTCCCATCCGTGCCTTCAGCATCACCAAATCCCCATCAGCCCCTCGTCCGGTTCCAAATGTGAAAGGTGTCGGGAACGCTATCTCAGCTGCTCCCACCCTGGTCGTAGACCCCAAATCCTTCTTGGGGATGGTGCTGTTGAGTTGGTGCCCGACTGCATTATCCTCCGCCTGTGGCCTCTTACTGCCGTAGCAGCTTTATCCTCATGGCTGGCCATCTGCTTCATCTGCTGCTCACACCTTGCCCTGGGCAAGCCTGCATGGGCTTCTGCTCTCTCTTCAGGAAGTGTCCTGACTATATCCCTATGCTCTGCCCTGCTCTGCTCTAACTCCTCCCCACTGAATAACCCCTTGCTGCCGGTACCTAACTACCACTCTTATCTATCATGTTCTCTTCTATTCTCTATGATGCCCCCTCTACTCTAATTCCCCTATGGTCCTATACTATTTACTAATCTATCCCTAAGCCTATGCACAATACATGACAAATACATCTTACAGTACATAACAAATGCATCACATTACAGTAGACACACAATACTAGAACATTAATAAACAACGAGGTGCCTCACATAATATGTGACCAGTGTCCAGGGGAGAAGAGGCAAGTGAGAGTCCCCCGCCACCTCCTTACACGCTCTTATGTGCCTCATTTTGGGGATTGTACGTCTACAGGAGGTGGACTCCCAGACTAAGTCTACTACGTCTGAGTGTAGGCGTACACTCCTGAAAATGATGCATGTCAGAGCGCACATTTTCTCTGCCATCACCATTACAGTCTATTGGCCCCTTCGGCTCATGCGTCTGGACCCCATTTTGAGGGGGATTTCGGATATACGTCCCAAAGGGGACATAGAACCCAATGTGAAAGCACCTTGAGGAAATTCACACCGCTCCTGTCCGCGGCCAAAGAACCTGGCCCGTGTACCAGGGTTAATCTAATCGATCTGCTCATCTCCACGTATAAGTCAATGGTATCAGTTATGCTTCCATATCAAACCATTAAAAAAGGTCCATCATGAATCAGTCCGAAATAGAAGCCAGGAGGCAGATGTGAACGTATCTGTATTTAGCTACAAGAATCGTTCACGAGCGCTGGGAAATGACCATGCTATGGGATAAGGAATGTGCTTCACGCTGGATGTCCACTGAAATACACAGGCCGCGTCTACATATTTCTGCATTGTAGATAATTAATTCTATAGTTAACTCAACTTCTCCCGCCACGTTATCCAGCATTCCTCAACACAGCAGGAAAGGATCAAGATTTGTGTATTTATTTAAGATTACAGTCCTGGGAGCCCGGATTTGAGCCCAAACAGGGAGAAATGGCTTAATGCACCAATATCCGTCACACTGGGTGTGGAGTCACTGAACATCTCATACATTAATGTACGGTATATAACGTCTGGTGACGAGCCTGGTCACTAGTAACTAATCATCAGCAACCACCATCAATGTTAAGTTTCTTTCCTAGTAAGAAGCTCATCCAATGACGGTGCCCATTTATGATGACACCTGATATCGGCACAATTTTGTTCTGTTTATTTCATTCGAAGTCTGATGAGAAAAACCTCTATAGACGTCAATAGTAAAACAGAGGTACAGAAGGGACTACTGAAGTGTCCGAGTGTCTTTTTATGGCTTAATTTGAAATCCAAGTATTTAGATGCTATTTTGAAATGCAAATTTGGTAAATATTAAAGAGGTTGTCCACATTTCAAGACATTTAATGTGTGCGTGTAAAAATAATTTTCATGACAAATTTTTGCATTGTTAGACTTCTACAGCCTCTGCGTTGCACTCTACTACTGGCTACAGAATGAGTGTACTGAGTATCCATCAGTGAGCTCATTCAGAACAGATGACAAGAGACTTTGGAACACTTTTATCCCACATAAAAGTTGAATGTGCCAATGAAAACAAAGAGCTTATAGGAGCAAAACAGTGAACATTTTTTTAATGTAAACAAATTACAAAAATGATTTTTAGTACCAAATATATGCATTTAAAGGGTTGTCCAGTACTGAGACAACCCAGTGTATTCTCCCATGTAAAATAAAAACAGAATATACTCACCTCCCGTTCTAGCGATGTCAGTGCTGTGTCTAATGGGGCTTGAGGCTGCCCCAGACTATTAGACGAACTCACACGGAACGGGTATTTGCGGCTATCCACTGCCCTGAGTATTAGGCTCACGCTGTCCCTAGCAGCCTAGGCCTGCTAGTTCACTGACTCCCTCGTCACTTCCTGCACTTGCCACTAACACTCAGTTTCGCCTCCCAAACTGGGCCCGCCATAATATGTCACATGAGCCCTGCAGCCAATCACTGGTTATTAATGGGTCGCTGTACTCTCACTTCCTTCGGAGGAAACTGAAATCTGGAGGATTGTCTTTTGAATGTTAGCTTGCTGACCGAGCACTCCGCCCCCACCAGGTGGTGATTTTAATTACACCAGCTCCCTACTTTACCCATAAATGCAGGCATTACTGACAGAGGTGCATATTCACCCAGAAATTCAGATATCAGCCTAATAGAGGTATGTTCACATTAGGTTAGGGACTCAACAGAATTGAGACCACCTTGACGATGGTTGTTGGGCTTTAAAATGTTTGGCCAAATGTTTATACTAAGCGTCTCAAATTTTTCCTTATATTCCAAAGCCATATTGCTATTCAAAATTTCATGTATTCTATGTTGTCATGCTTTAGTATGCTTGAGTGCAGCCTTTTTTTGGATGAAATCTGGAGGAAGTCAGAACTGCTCTCACTTCCGTTCTGTAAATAGAGCAGAGGCCAAGCAAGCGCATCTCCACTAAATACAAGATGCCGAGCCCCGTTTTCAGGAATGCTTAGGGTCCCAGTGGCTATACCCCCAAGAGATCAGCAAGTTATCCTCTATTGTATGGATTGGAGATAACTTGTTGTTTCAGTAATGTATCACTTACTCGGCTGCTTGGTGCGGTTTTGATAAAATCCCTGTTTTCTCTGCTGTAGATATAGCAGTGCTTTGAATGCTGAGCTGTGCTTGACCTCGCCCACACTCCTGATTGGCAGATTCCTGTGTACATTGCCAATGAGTGGTGGGGGCGGGGTTACTCAGATTAGCTGGACTGTCTGGCATGTGATACCTAGTCCTGCAGTGATAATCTGCTGCTGATACAACACTAGTTGCATTGAAACTAGAGCAAGCAGCTGAGCAAGTGACGTAACCCTGGAATCAGGGTCTCTGCCCCTACATTACTCTGATATCAGTTTAAATAGCAAAAACCTGCTGACAGATCCACTTTTAAATTCTTTATGATTCACTGTCATAACTGAGCGGAAAATACAAACCACCCTACCGATTATGTGTAGGGTTCATGCTAATTATTGACCTTGTATGATACACAATAAAAGGTATGTGAAAAAGTAGAAAAAGTATTATGGTAAAATTGCAACAAAAAAAACAACCTACGCCTTGTCTGAAGTTACATTAGTAATGTAGTCATTAGTAATGTGGCTGACATCTTTCCGAGCTGGTCTTGTAAATAGGTGCTCCAATGTACCTAACATTGTAACTAGCACACATATTATTTTGCAACTTGACCCCTTTACAGTGAATTCCTCCTACGGTACTTCATGTGAACCATAAATGAATTACTGCTCCATAAATATAATATATAAAGTTAATTAGTTTTTCATCAAAGAGAAAGTGAACAATGAAATATAGAAGAATTCTATAATTAACCAGAGGCTTCTGGTTTTCTTGAATGCTAGTCATAGTGACTCATTCTTTGACCAAACAATAAAAATGAAATTTACAATTTTCACTTAAAATTAAAGAATGTTATTAATTCACGCCCACTCACCCTGAACTGAAAATAAGGAAATTAATATGCCAGTGTCCGTAGGAAAAGTGTTTACTTTTTAATTTAATCCTACAGAGAATATACTATAGAACAGGTTTTTCTAGAAAAGAGGAAAAATAGAATTAGAAAATATAAAAACTAGAAAAACAAACTGGTTACTCTGTGCTGATATGGAAGGAAAGATGAGAGATGCCACCGTCACTTCAATGCCATTGTGGTTACTCCTCATGAAGAAGTTGTAAACTTCTAAACGAGTTGACAAATAAATCGTCTTAAATTGATGTAGCATCTCTCATTTTTCCTTCCAAGGCAGCGCAGAATAACCCATTCGTTTTTCCATTTTTCCACTTATACTCTCGTGGGTCGGCAGCAGCCTTGAACTCTATCAGTGGTTGTGTGCACCCAACCCAAGCAGGTGAGCACAATCGTGGATATTCTATAACACTGCTACCCAGATAAGACCCTATTTGAGCTTTGTCTCCTTTCCAGCTTTTCTTCTTGTTTTAGAAAACTATTTAAAATAATGGTGTAAATTTTGGAGTGCC